>CM076078.1:18667916-19335833 GCA_038088235.1 Zacco platypus | reverse complement strand
ACACATACACCGCATGCGAACTGCTGCGCCACCCGTGAACGGTTACTCGTCTCCGTACAGCAGCGGATTTACACCCGTTTGAGCGGAGGGAGGATTAAGCTCCAGCGCGATCCAGAGGGAGAAGTTTGCTCACTGCGTCGGGTGGAGGTGAACGGGACACCAGCAGCGAGCATGGCGGAGAGAAGTGGCCGGTTAAGCTTCCCCGGGAGCGGGGCGCTGAACAGACCGGTTCCTATGAACCTGTTCGCCACCTGGGAAATAGACGGCTCGTCTCCGAACTGCATCCCCAGGTGAGAGTCATGCGTGATCGGACGCCCAGGTGGGCTGTTTGTCAGCGGGCGAGCAGGTGCACGGCGGCAGGGAGTGGTGTGTGTCTGTGTGAGACAGAGAAAGGGTGTGTGAACTAGTTAGACTGTCATTGTGCTGCACTGATCGAGCGCGTCTGATTGGACCGATGTCAGCATCGGATCACGGTGGCACAAATCCAGTGATGTTCTGCTGATTTACTAACGCTTTTCTGTCATTCACCATTAGTGTGTTAAAATGTGACCGGCTGCGCTTTGATTAATAGTCTTACAGTGCTGCTGCTGCATTATTATTATTATTATTATTTTTTTTTTATTGATGTTATTATTGTTATTATTTTCATTTCCGTTATGCTTGGCGCGAGCCCAGGGTGTTTGACAGTTCTGTCTGCGAACACAAACCAAACTCTTTGGGCATTGTGACGTCAGGGTTGCACTCTCGCGCCGCGCTCGGGTGAGGTGGCACGCGCGGTTTGCCTGAGGGGTCGAGCTGTCATCAACACGGACCGGTTTCCTGTAAAATAACCAACTGAATCTACTAGATATATACGGAACATAATGTCCTGATTCAGAGACAGCTGCTTCTCTTATTGTCTGTCAAGAGTCATCAAAGTTTCTTTCTTTCTTTCTTTCTTTCTTTCTTTCTTTCTTTCTCTCTTTCTCTCTTTCTCTCTCTCTCTCTTTCTACCACACATGGGATCAAAACAGAGAAGCTAGTAATAAAACAAGCTTGCTGTATATGTGCTGGCATGCAGGTTTTTTTTTTTTTGTCCCATAATTATTATGGTGAACTATGGGTGGTGTCCTCAAATGACCTTCAAGAGTCCATTCACCCATAAAAGAAAATGCTGTCATTATTTACTCACCCTCATCACTTCCAGGAGAAATTATCAAGAGGGACTGGAGCTTTCAAGCTTCAAAAGATGATATAAATCTCTGAAGATTACAAGTCTTCTGAAGCCATGCGGCAGCTTTGTGTGAAGAGCAGTTCAAAATGAAACTCATTATTCACTAAACAAATCATGTCTTTTCAATGAATCAGTTTATTGAGTGAGTTTTGTTTGTTCACCCTTTGGATTGATTCAGTTCTTGCGTTCAACTCACTGACTTAATGGTCCAGTCCCAGCAACGTCTCGTGGAAAGATATAGACTTTTATGGTGCTTTTTTTGTCATTTTGGAGCCTGACAACCCTTCACTGTAAAAAAAAAAATCTTATTAAATTTACAGTAGAAAATTGGTAGTATTGTTACTAGAAATTCATCAAATGTTTCCGATATTACGGTATGCCTATATATTTTATTAACTTATATAATAATACCAGAACTTGAATGACCAAAAATCTGCTTTTTTATAGTAAAATGTACTCTAGCAACCATTAATACTACAAGTGGCACAATAAAAGGCCACATCAGAGCCATCACTAGAGGGGCGAGAAATGTTGACGGTTCTGACCCCCATTTTAGTTCAATGGGGAAAAAGTCATGCATGTTTTGAACTACATGAGCGTGATAAATGACAGAATTTTCATTTTAGGGTGAGCTACCCCTTTAAAACAGCCTAAACTGGAGCAAATGATGGAGAGGAGGATGGGGAATAAAGAGAGACGTGTGCCTTATGAATTCTTGATCATAATAAAAGATTCACAACTGTACCACAGACACATTTTCCCTCAGGCCCTTTGTCTGCTCGCTGTATGCGTGTGGGGAGCACGACATTTGACCGTACATTTAATTATGTGTTAATTTAAAGGTCTGTTCTGTGCACATCATTAAAGCTGAGAGTACAGTCAGAGAGAAATGACTCATCTTATCGCAGAGAGACACACTCGTACATCTCTGTCATAAAAATGACATTAACTTCAGTTCTTAATAAGCTAATTAATGAGCACCAGCAGCTGGTCTTCTGAGCTATTCTGTAGGATTTTCCCCTGTGGGTTTCCACTGCAGTGGGCGTGGCATTGTTTGGAGATACTGTGTGATTGGCTAAGCCTGATGTGGTGGGCGTGTCACTGATATAGGATCGGTTTTCTTATTTTTGGGCTGTTTGGGTATTGTGAATCTTATCTTAGAGACTCTCTAAGATGTTTTGCCAGCTTTCTGGTGAATATTTGATTCATTGCAGTTTTGTTATTGTTAACTAAAACTTAAATATTTTTTTGTTAATTGAAATACTATAATATAATGAGTTGAAAAGCTTAAATGTAAAACTTGAAATAAAATGAGTGAGAAGTATATTTTGCTTTAATGAAACATGTGTGTGTCTGGCAGAACTAGTGGCTATTGAGTGAGTAACTAGTGGATGTTGAGTGAGCATATGTGTGTGTTGAGTGTTTTGAAGAGTGATTCTTTGATTACAACCACTAAATTTATGACCTGTGAAGAATGTGGGTCAGCTTCAAGCTATCACTGAAGTATTTGTGGTGGGCTGAAACGCAGTTGCTTTAAATGCGAGTTCAAGCTGTTTGATGTTTTGTTCCAGTGAAGAAGATGGATGATTGAATTTGTGTTGAATGACTGTATTTTCAACAAGAAGAATCATCATTCAGTTTTACACAAAGAATAGTCTGAAGGCTGTGCGATATTTGTGTGCTGTGGCAGATTTGATAGATTTAAAAGGGCTTAATATTAGATCACTGTAGTTGCCATAATCCTTACGTTCAAGCTGTTCTGACTGGTTGAGTCCTGCTGGAGTGAAAGAAAGCTGAGGCTAAATGAATGCTGTAAGACACAAAAAAATTACACTTCTGACATGTTATTCGTTCATTCAGTTTTCAGACCAACTTGAGTGAACATGAGTGTTCATGTGAAAGATTTTAGTGTGTGAGAAATGTTTTAACAACTATTAAAATAATGAAATAAAATAAAATGTGAATATTAGATGCAAAACTTAACTTGAAATATAAAGGTTTAAAAAGGGTTAGTTCACCCCAAAATGAAAATTCTGTCAAATGGGGTGGGGTTGGGGGGGATCTGTTTGGTTACAAACATTCTTCCAAATATCTTCATTTGTGTTCAGCAGAACAAAGACATTTATACAGGTTTGGAACTACATTAGGGAGAGTAAAAGATGACATAAATTTCATTTTTGGGTGTCCCTTTAAATATTAAAATTACAAAAAAACAAATGAAAAAAAATAATGAAGATATAAAAATATATATATATATATTTTTAAATATAGGAATATATTAATAAAACTAATAAAAATGACAAAAACACATAATCACTAAAACTGAAACTAAAATTAAAACGAAAAGTGGAAACATAAAGCTAATTAAACAAGGAATATTAGTAGCCTATATTATAAATATTACTCAGGGAGTTAAGAGGTTTTGGAGGTTATTCTCATATCACAATAAATCAAAATGCCTTATTCTTTTGAGTTCATTGTACTATGAAAACATTAGGTTTAACTGAAAACTTCCAGGAAGTCTTTTTGAAACTCTGCTGGCTCCTTTCTGACTTTATTAACACATGGCCGCCCAGTTACACATCAACAATGCCTCTTCAGTGTTGAGCATGGCCTGCCCAGTCATGTTGAGGTAATACTGAGGGACTAGGACAGATATTATTAGTCCTGAACACCAAAAAACTCATTTTTGTTTAATTATGACTGATAAGTGGCTTAGGCCTACATTAAAAATTCTAAACAATCTTAACAACACTATAGTAGTAAAGTATGAAAAATTTATATTTGCTGAAGATTACATTTCAGTGTTATTAAATGTATATTTTTAGATGAGTTTTAGAAGATGAAAAGGTGATCTAATAGTAAAAATATGAAAATAAGAGCAATTAAATATCCAGTACAGACTAATAAAGTAAAATCTCTCTAATATCAGCTGATAATGGATATTCACATCCTCAGAGTAAAATTACGTTCACCAACAGTAACTTAAGTACATTCTTAGACTTTATAGTGACTCTGTGCTGCCAAGTGTGTGCACGACCCCCTTATGGGCCTTTGTATCTTCTCAAGTGGGCATCATTTTTAGTAAAACAATTGAAATCTCTCTCTCTCTGATTGAACAGGCTGTGCTAGGCTGTCATATTTGTGTGTGTTGGTGGAGTGTGTGCAGCGTTCTCACCCAGAGGGAAGAAACAGTCATGCCTTTGTCTTTAACGCACCCACAGCCATTCTTACACACACTGACAGGAGCAGGATAAATAGCCGTATTGTTTATATGTTAAAGCGCTGTTTTGTTTTGAGGCGTTTTGCTGTGTATTTTGAGTACGTTTTTGATTCGGAGGGATAGCATATGATTTGACTTTAAATCTCTTTAATGGGATGACGGTGCAACTCTTTTATTGCCCACGAGTCTGAGTCTGTACATCACTGCCTTATTATGGAGCTGTTCAGTCATGATGTCCATTTGTAGGCCAACCTAGAAGGCTAATTTGCAAAGTTCCCTCAGGGATTTTCACTGGATTCTTAGAATAGTGCACATCTACAACGAGTTTGTGCTTGATGGATTTGAACCCTTGTAGCTGTTTATATATATATATATAAAGCAGCAGAACTGTTTTCAACATAGATAGGAAATATTTCTTGAGAATCAAATCACCATATTAAAAAGATTTCTGAAGGATCATGTGACATTGAAGACTGGAGTAATGATGCTGAAAATTCAGCTTTGCATCACAGGAATAAATGGCATTTTATAATATATTCAGATATAAAACAGTTATTTTAAATTCTTATACTATTTCTTAATATTACTATTTTACTGTTTTTTTTAAATAATATCTAACAATATGTATGTTATACATATATTTAAGAGAACTATTTAGAATTTCTCTGTGCATATGGCAGGAAAGGAACTGAACACACACACACACACACACACGTTGTGTTTTCATTTTTTTTATGGGGACATTCCATAGGGGTAATGGTTTTTATACTGTACAAACTGTATATTCTGTCCCCCTACACTACCCCTGCCCCTAAACCTACCCATCACATTTTTCAAAAAAGACAATTCTGTAAGAAAAAGACCCCACAAGATCAAAATTTACTAGTATTACTATACCTGTGGGGACATTTGGTCCCCATAACGTAGGGAATACCCACACACACACACACACACACACACTGTAAAAACTGTATATTCTAAATTCTGTAAATATATTCTAAATATTCTAAATGTATATTCTAAAAACTGTATATTCCTAAACCTACCCATCACAGAAATCTTTCTGCACTTTTATATTTTCAAAAAAACATAACTTAATGATTTATAAGCCGTTTTCCTTATGGGGGACCAAAAAAATGTCTCCACAAGGACAAGGATTTCAGATGTTGCCATATTTGTGGGGACTACCAAGACACACGCGCCTCTTAAAGTCAATAGCTAGACTTTAAAATTCATCTAATTTTATTCTGAGTGTTTGCTGACTTTTCCTTTTACGCCTGTATCATACAAAACCAAACCCGGTTCATCAGGTTCTGTGAGAACGGTTCGTACAGTAAACCGGTTTGAATTTCGAGACGATATGTTTTTTTGTTTTTTTTTAAAAAACTCCATACCGGTGCGTTGCTGGAACAGCTGCTGTATCTAATCAATGTCCATGAAGAGCTGTGAGCAGACTTCTATTAACTGCATAACCTTCTTACACTAATGGAAACAACTTCATAACACAACAATAGGCTATATAACTCACAAAACTAACTCTCTTTAATACTGCAAATACCGTGTAGAGCCATATGATTTCCACGATGCCGCAAACGCGGATGAAATCACGGAATCCAGTCACAAGAACTTCCTGTATAAAGTGGAACATCACAGAATTTGGGCAATTTTTGTATGAATAAATTAAAAGTAGGTCTGTAGAATGAATCAGATATCCACATGGACTATTGTGTGTGAATATTAAAGCTAAAAAAAGACTGCTATTGAAATCTTAAGTCTGTATGAATGAGCGCCGCAGTTTCGTCTACTGCTGCACAGTCTGAAGAACGCGTGACGCTCGCCAGGATTTGCGTCTCACTCACTATACATGAACTTCATCTGCAGATTTGCTCTTAGTCACTTTATGAACATTTTCACCGTTTTAATTTAATAAAACTATCAACATTTTTTCTATCATATACACAGGAAGCCAAAGGTCTTCACGACCCTGTCAAAATAAAAGTTCAATATAACTTGAAATAACAGAACTATTACTATTGTACAATAGATGTACATGTGTTTCTGTCTGGACTATTTAGTTTCATTTTTCCCACACATGCTCTTTGTTTTGGTTTGTTCATTAGTTCTTCATCATCAGCTGTGTCTTGTCATTACCTTGTTTCTCCCTTTGTTAGCTCCTGTATATATTCCGTGTGTTCTCCCTCAGTTTTTGTCGGTTATCAGTTATATTCAGGAGTGTGTTCCGTATTCCCTGTCTGCATTTCCGTATGCTACTGATTCTGGAGTGTTCCTTATCACGCACCGTAACAATAGTGTACTTCGATTAATAGAGATGATAACAATAATAGCATCATTTATTAAAACACACAAACTCAAAGGTCTTCATTGAAATGATAGAAATTGCACAGTAAAAATGTAGCCTACTTATTATTATTATTATTAATTTAATTCAATAACTAAACTCATTTGATTACATTTTTAAAATAAATTGTTAGCTTTATGAACTAATTTGATCAAAAAATATTTTTTTGCCCTTAAAATGTTTATATAAACATTGTGCTGTTGTACATTGTACTATTCCCTGACAGTAAAATGTGTCAAAATAAAGGTCCATTGAAAAAAAACATGTTATACCTCGAAACCGCCAGAATCTTTAAAAAAAAAAACGTGATACAGATTTTTGGTCACACCTCTAGTGTGGTGTTCGATGTTTTTAGCAGATGTTTTTAATTATTAGTATGTGGCCAAAAAATAAAGTCAATAATCCTGCTTCTGGTCTGAGGAAAGTAAGTAAGAATTGACTTTTTTTGGGGGTGGAAAATCCCTTTAAATTCACCAAGATTATCCTTTATAAACCAAGTTACCATCCTTTGTGTTGTTATTTTTGTGCTGAAATTATTCAGCACTATGAACTCTGTTGATCATTGTTTATGTGGTCTATTAGCGGTGCAGTGAGCTTTGTAAAGAATGATCACCAACATCACCGTGAGGTCCAGAGATTCAGAAGATTCCAGACCAAAATGGCATCCGAGCACACCCTAAAGAACAGATGCCTTACACCCTGGGGATTCTGAGAGTCTGCACTCCAAAGACAAAAATAGCTGGTTTGTGGACCATGACCTGCTCTTTTCCCAGAAGCCCTGGTGTGAGGCAGCAGTAGGTTTATGAATTGTGGTTATCAAGAATGCAAAACTAGAACGAACATCCTGATCACATGTGCATGACCACACGGCAGTGGGGCACGTCGGTTTTGTTTTTAAATAAAGCTGTGACCACAGTGAAATCTACATTCATGATCATTGCAGGTGTGTCTGTTTGTTGTGTAAAGACAGCCGGTAACGCTAGGTTCAACCAAACACTGGATATGAAAACAATGCACAATTATGTAAATGCATACATGTACGAATAGAAAATATCGGTTCACATTTGTCAGCAGCTGCACCGTTTTCTGTTCTGCATTCAGATCTGTTAATTTTTTTCTCCTCTCCTGTAAAGCATGTGAATTTTAGTCTGTTGGATCTGATTGTCATATGCAAGAGGGATGGGTCACCATGGTTGACTAGTTGACAACAACTGACTAGTCACTTTAGTGAGGTCGACGATCCCAGATTTATAGCCGTACGTATTCAGATGGATGTCTTTGACCGTTGTGTCACGGCTCACACTTTGTTTTTAATTGTCTTCAAGTACACTTTTGCTCAGAATTAAGTTAAGAAGAACAAATTTCATTCACTAAACATCACCTTAAGTTTGACAACCAGAAAGTGTTTAAATACATCATATTTTTGAATGGTGAACAGACCGTTCCATACCTTTCAAAGGTTTGGGGTTGGTACAAGTTTTTAATGTTTTTGAAACAAGTATTTTATGCTCACCAAGGCTGGATTTATTTGATAAAAAAATACAGTGCAATCAAAAATAACTGTTTTCTATTTTTAATATATTTAAAAATGTAATTTATTCTTGCAAAGCTGAATTTTCAGCATCATTACTTCAGTCTTCAGTGTCACATGATCCTTCAGAAATCATTCCAATATACTGATTTAGTGCTCAAGACAATTTTTTTTTATTATAATCAATGTTGAAAACAGTTGTGCTGCTTAATATTTTTGTGGAAACAGTGATACATTCTTCAAACATTCAATTTTTTTTAAAAAAGTCGAAATATTTTGTAACATTGCAGTGACTTTTCATTAATTTAATGCCTCCTTGCTGAAAAAGAGTTAATTTCTTAAAAAAATTTGAGCTAGTGTATATTGTTGTTTTGTTTTGTTTTTTAAATAAAAATTGAGATGGACAGATTTGGAAATATTGGCCATAATGGTTATAAAAACAGTAAGTAGGCCAACTAGAAATAATGTAGGGTCTCATGATCATTTGGACATTTTCATTTGACTATTTTACTTATTGGATTTAAATGTATCTACCGTCTTCAAAAATGAATATCACCTTGTTTTTTTCCTCATCTGATACAATGATATTCATGCATCAAGTGTGTTGCAAGTCCAAAAACGTGTCACTGTATGCATAGGTGTATTTGTGTATTTTCAATGTTTTCTACAAAGACTCGCATTTTACTAAAATAGGTGTTTCTGCAGCAGGAACAACTAAATGCTTGTTTCTGATAAGCATTTCTCTCTCTTTCTCTCTCTCTCTCTCTCTCTCTCCCTCTCTCTCTCTCTCTCTCTCTCTCTCTCTCTCTGTGTTTGTGTTTGTGAGTGAGAAGGTAGGAAAATGTAGGTCAGTTGTTTTTACAAGGGATGCATGTTGACTCAAATGTTTTCAGCATGTGTTAGTGTTTAACTGCAGTTCTCTGGAAGTTAGCACACACACACACACACACACTCGCACTCACACACACAAACACACACACACAAACACATGCAGCTGTGACTAATGAGCTGAATGAAGTCAACTGAGTGTGTCCAGAGAGACGTGTGCTTGTGCTCAGGTGGAACACAGACGGATTGTTTGCATCGGTTTATGTTCTGCTGCATTAAAGGCTTTGGTTAACTCGATCTCTCCTGTCTGTCTGTCCGTCCGTCTTAAGAGGATCTGTGGTGTTTTTTTATATCTGTCATCAACAGGTCAGGGACTCCTGTAATCTCACCAGGGTGAAATGAATTCAAATCTACTATGCGTCAATTACTGTTTATTATAGGCCATATCTCTCTTTCTCACACACACGGTTTTATTGCAGTCGTTGGGACACATTGCAGGCTATCACATCACTGAAAACAATAATTGCACTAGTTGTGTTTATTTTAAGGTATATTAGGGAAAAGTGTTTTTCTTTTTTTAATTCTTTCCTCTGGTTGGAGATGAACCAACGTCACAAAATGTGAGAGATGTGCGTTAATTCGGAGTGTTGACTGGCAGGAGAATACACATTTACTTCATCAGTTTCTGAGCTTTTTTTCATATTATTCTCCCTGAGAAAAGACGCTTTCAATCCAATCACTGAGCTTTATTGTGCATGAGATCAGAGCGGAGAATTCTAATGTCCCAAAGACCGTTTCCTCTGTCACCTGTTCTGCTCTGCGCTGTTGTCCTAAGTGTTTCCTCAGTACAGTAACGCAAAAGTGTTGTTTGCATTTTACCCACGATACGGTCAGACCTGGAGTTTGACTACCAACAGATGAAAAATATGATTGTAACAACATTTAAAGTCACCATGGACAATTAATATTTTTTATGTAATATGGTAAAATTTATTATAAATGATTTAACCATGCACATAATTATTTTTTTTTAAAATTTGTGTGCTCTATCCTTCCCATTTGCAGTGGCATCTCTTCTCTTTGTTGAGGTCTGTACTGGCATGAGGGCGGGGCAAAGTGTCAATCACATGAGATACAGCAATAGCAAACCGCAACGATCCAATCAATTCCCGTTAGAGATTTATCAAAACGTATTTGATTGGTTCATGATAGTTGTTAGTAGTCTCTAATGATAAAATTATTGGGAGTTTGTTGTCATAGGGTTCTTTGATTCTTTGAGGCCTCATTGATCTGAGCTTATGCACCTCAGTTTTTGATTGAAAAAAGCATTATTTTTCAATTCATTTTATTAATATTAATAAAATATGGAAATATTTGCGCTGTTCATCACACTAGTGTGTAGTGTTGTCTAAAGTACCGTCTCCGATACCAAGTCAGTACTGAAATTATAAAAATATCACGCTTTGAGCGCTGTTGAGCGGCTTCGTAAACACTCCTGATTGGCCTCTGTGTTGACGCACTCATCAGATACGCCTGTGATTGGCTACAATGATCAATGCACTGGAGTGTTTGAATTTGAAAATCTCTCTTTATGCTATATTATCACCAAATATTGGATTCAAACTTTTGTCAACTTGTTTTCATCATAGGCCTCATTGATCTAAGGATAAAGTCCATCTCTGTGAAAAAGAAAGCCTGTAATACTCTAAATAGTTTGTTTGTGTACGGTACATGAACGTATGTGTGTGCACGAGGTAATGCGAGTGCGTATATCTAAGCGTGCAATGAGGCCTGCAATCAATGAGTTTCAAAAAGAAATAAAACTGTCCTAATTGAAAGAAAACAAGTTATTTACCCCAAAAGATTATATACAATATTTGGTGATAATATATAGCATAACAAGAGATTTATAAGCTGTTTTTTGTTGTCATTTTTTTTAAAGGGAAACCACAAGTGTAACAATCCCAAAAAAGTACAAAAAATATCCAAAAAATGTATGTAGTATGTATACCCTGTGTGAGCAAAGTCAGCAAGTTTTAGTCCAATGCGATAACAACATTTTCTTTAAAAACAAAATCCTCTTTTGGTCAAAATGACCCAAACACAACATAACAACATCCAACTCTGTTTTTTAAATTTTAAATTTTTATTCCACTCTCATATTAATATTGATTATTTGGTGTTTTATTGCTTGTCTCCCCCACTCTCTACACTCCCACTTTTCCCCAGCATTACATGCCCATCGCTTCCGCTTTTGAGAGCCCTGGAAGTGTGAAAAGGGTCCATGATCCAAAGAACATATTGTGCTTCAATGGACACAAGAATATCTGACCTTTTGCACAAAGGAGTTCAGTGACACAAATCTGCTGACATTCTTTTGCTTATACATTTCATACATTTGATCATAGTGATCGTATAAAATGTCTTCATTATATGTCAATATTAATTATTTCCAGGTTTATATGAAAAAAAAATAGAAAGGTGGTTTCAGACATTTGGACCTGACTATACATAAACCCAGCAGAAACGAGTTTTGTGTGTTTGGATGTCAATCAGTCATGTGCTTTTCATACCAATAAAAACTTAAGATAAATTATATTTAAGATAAATTACCCACTGCTTAGAGTGTGTGTGTGTGTGTGTGTGTGTGTGTGTGTGTCCCTTTCATCAGAACACTGAGTCTTCAAGTCTTTGAAATTGAGCTAATTAGGATAATTCTGACCTTATTAGAATGGTATGTGAATGTGTGTAAGAACCTGTGTGTGTTTTTAGCTTCCAGAAGTAAATGTAGGTCACCTCTCTGGGGTTTACTCAATTTCAGACACATGCAGAATATTTGGACCGTCATTCAGATGAGATCACATACACACGATTCCAGCATGGAAACGGCTTTTAAAATCCTTACTCACTTTGAAGGGACACATAAACTATGAAATTAAAATGGTTTTGTTTCTTATTAGTTTGATTGTGTTCGTTTTCAGGCAATCTCTGCTAGAGTTCAAATATGTTAGTGTGCAGTTTAAAATAGCAGTCTCTTCCAGGAAAATATCTCCCAAATATTGATGACTCATCCTGCACTATGCAGTTTCCTGTCCAATCGAATGCTCTCTAGAATGTGAATATCCCTTCCCCATCTGCAACTTACAATGATGGCTCTTATATGAAAATGTCCATTTTATATTTTACTAAACATATTACATATAACTTTGGTGTCCATATATCTTCCTGTTTCAACAGGAAATATGTCAGAAAAGTGCTTTCGTGAAGGTGAAGTGTGTAATTTCAGAACCACTAGCAGCACCAAAGATGATGACATACATACTTAGCTTTGATATTTTTATTTCACTTTTAGTTTTAGAAGTTTTATTGTTTCGTAACTTATTTTATTTAAGTTGTGAAGGCAACATTTGTAAATAGTTTTAGTTAACAGAACTCTTAGTCCTGCTCTAAGCTCATGCCATTGACAAAACCAATGTTGTTATGGTATGAAAGTCATGCGCTCAAAAAAACAAGGAAACAAACTGATTGCAATTCCTTTTACTGCCACTTGTGGCACAAAAATCATATGTTTCACTTTTAAATCATTATTCATAGGGCATTTCTATTGATGCAATGGACGTATTCTTCTGTGAAAGATTGTCATTGCTGAATACTTCAGGTTTGTAAATCTACATGCAGTGTCTCTGTGTGTCTTGTGAAATGATGCTGTCAGCGCTTGTGTTTTAATGCATCGGCTAATCCCGGTGTTCTGGGCACGTAACCCGAGCACAATTTTACCCCTTAGCACTGCCCTTTCAGACTTACAGTTACAGTAGATGTGCGTGTAACCTGAGTCAGGAGTGATGGGAGCTGATGAGAAATGAAAGACATTGATTTTGTTCTCATTCCCTCTGTGCTTCCAGAGTCTCTGCAGCATCTGTGAGAGAGAAACACACACAGGATCTGTAGGAGAGTGTGTGTAATGGAGCTGTGATTGAGTTTGCCTCCAGCCGAGTAGAGTGAGACACGTTTATCTTTAACTCCAGAGAGGATGAACTCTATTCTTTTGTGAGAGGTCATTGAAGACTGTTATATCTTTATAGGATAGTTATTAGAGGGGTTTGATTGACGTGAGAGAGAGAGAGAGAGAGTGTGTGTGTGTGTGTGTGTGTGTGTAATGAGAGGCACAGTACACACACCTCACACCACACCAGCTGAAATAATCAGCCTTTGTACTGAGAAAACAGAACATGAATTTGTGTGTGTGGCCATTGTTTCCTGTCCTGTTTGTTGGTGGTCTCATTGATTGACCTTTGACACAGCTTTCACTAATAGCAATTATTTTTACTTGATACAATTACTGTAAATAATATGTGTGTAATTTATGGCAGTGTTTTATGAGCCTAACCTGTATTTAACAGCACAATCAAATGAAAGAAAGAAAATATATATATATATAATATATTTGCAGCAGCCACAAAAACAAACCAAGTGTTTGTGTTTTTGTGATCGCAAAAATATTTTTTAATCTGTGTTTGTATGTGAGAGTACTCAGAATCCCTCTGTGTTCCTTTGTTGTGTGTCAGCAGGCTAATCTCTCAGGGGAGAAGAATGGCTTTTGTTTGTGTGTGTGTGAGTCAAAATGAGAATGGTGTGTGAACAATACCAGCCTTCAGATCACCCGAGAGATTGTACTGTGTGCCCCTCTCTCTCTCTCTTTCTCTCTCGGTCTCTCTCTCTCTCTTTCTCTCTCGGTGTCTCTCTCTCTCTCTCTCTCTCTCTCTCTCTCTCTCTCTCTCTCGGTCTCTCTCGGCCTCTCGGTCTCGGTCTCTCTCTCTGTCTCTCGGTCTCTCTCTCTCTGTCTCTCTCTCTCTCTGTCTCTCTCTTTCTCTGTGTCTCTCTCTCTCTCTCTCTCTCTCTCTCTCTGTCTCTTTCTCTCTCCTTGCCCTCTTAGTACCTGGTATGTGATTTGAATATATAAAGCGTTTCTTATTAATATTCTATTTGGTGAATGCGAATGGGTCTTTCTCCATTGGCTTTCCTCTCTGTTCAGGCTGCTCTGGTGCCTCTACGGGCCTCTCTGGTCCCTTGATCACTTCCCACTGTCACATTCCTGACTCATCTCTGCTCCAGCTTTCTCCCTCCATGACTGACATAGTCTCATTCTCTCTGATGGAGTACTCTCTGCTTTAAAGCATAGTACAATATGGCTGTTTTGATTGGCTACAAAAGGATATCTAAGGCAGGATGTTCACATGCTCTTAGTCTTCTCCATACAATGAAAGTTAATGGGAATGTCAAGATCCATAAATAGCAAAAATCACCACATGAAACTTGTACATTTTGTTCCAAGTCTTCTGAAGACATTCAATAGCTTTGTGCGAGAAACAGATGTAATTATCTCTACAATTTGCATATGCTCATATTTAAATTTGGTCCACCTGCATTATTCGATGTCAGAGATTTGGTAAAACAGAACATTATCAGCAAATAACTGCTTAATTGTTGTTGTTTTTTTGGTGTACTAATCAACAAATTCTGGAAATTCACTAATGCCTTGTTTTAGGTGCAGGAAGGGGCGTTTTAACTGCTTGACAAATATAAGCAAGTATGGCATAATGCTTCACATGCTCGTCATTTCCTACATTAGGACCTGAAATAGATAAATATTAAGTCTGCTCTTTATAACAAAGAAAATAAGTGACAACAGCGGGAAACTATATTCGTGCACTGTGCACATGTCAAAAAATAAATCCCAATTTTAAGCCTGAGATATTAGAAATGCACACATCAAGTCCACCTTATTTAGCGTTCATGTAAACACTATGTTCGGATTCATCAATCAATTTAAACAAAAGGTGTCCATGTAAACATATGTGCTAAAGGACGGATGTCATTCAGTGCGGTGTTCAGGTTTACCGCAGTGTCAGAGCGAGGGTGTGTGTTTATTATGCTTTAGCATAGAATGACTTCAGATTTGGCTCATTCAAACGGTTCCTCCAATGTAACGTTTTGTAAACAGTTTTGTATGCAAGTTTCCAGAGGACTGAAATCCCTGAAGCCCACTTCATCAGCCCCATGAGTTCCAGTTGTTTTCTGGATTGATCTGTCCCAGTTGAAAGCTACTATGGTCCTGTGTTCAGCTTAAGACCTGAATCATTCTGCATTGTAGAAATTGTCCTAGTTTTATAGTTTAGTTTGGCAGAAGATGTTCTTAGGAAGAGTTTTCTTTGGAAATTCATACATGGGCTTACTGATAAGAAACTCAGGACAGGCTATAGAAAACTAAATTATCAACTCACATCCTGTTAGAAGAGCAAACATATGTATCACATTCCCAAACATTTACTAGATCATTTTCCTGGCTGGAAAGCAGCTTTAAGGATAATTGAAAGGATAATTCACTCAAATGACAATTCTGTCCTTTACTTATGTCTTTAAAAAAACATGGCAAATAAGATCATGCTTATTCCACATTGATTACAAAGATAACTCTTACTCTGTTGTGTTCATGTGTAGGTTGTGTAGTCTGACGTTGAAGAAGCTAGTTGTGATGAAGGAACTTGACAAGGAGCTGATTTCTGTTGTCATTGCAGTCAAGATACAGGTAAGTAATGACCAGGACTGTATGTTGTTTTTCAACTGCAGCATGTATATAGATTTTTTTTTTTTTCAACAAAGAACACATTTACAAGTATAAAGATGATATACACGATATTTTAAAAGGATTACAATAAATAAGATTCTGAAATGAGTATTTATTATTTTATTTTATTTCATTACGCTTCACACCATAGAAGAGTCTTACAAGCAGTTACATTTTTAGAGTTCCATTAAAGAAATCTAATATATATATGATATCATATCATATTATATTATAATCAACATCTTTCTTGGAGAAAAAGGGCATTTTCTTTGAAAATGTACAGTTATGTAGAAAAGAAAGAACACCCTATTGAATTCTATGTTTTTATGTATCAGGACATTATAAAAAAGGCAGGTCTTAAAGTTAGGTAAATACAACCTCACATGACATATTACACTGTGTCATGGTTTATTTAACAAAAACCAGACCAGAATAGAGAAGTCATGTGTACATGCACCCTTACTGCTTCCATAGGAATTAAGAGGGTAAGTATCAGTCAGCTGCTGCTAATCAAATGGGATTAATTGGTCATCAACAAGCGTGAGCAACTCTATAAAAGCAGAAGTTTTGGCAGTTTGATTGTCTGGAGCCTTTAGGTGTGTGTTAGCACAATGCCAAGACATCAGCAATGATCTTTAGGGAAGCAATTGTTGCTTCCATCAATCTAGGGATGGTTATACAGCTATTTCCAAACATTTTGAAATCCATCATTCTACAGTGAGCAAGATTATTCACAAGTGAAAAACAGTTGCCAATCTTCCCAGGAGTGGATGTCCCATCAAATTCACCCCAAGGTCAGACCGTGCAATGCTCAGAGAAACTGGAAAAATCCCCAAGAGCTACACCTGAGACTCTACAGGCCTCAGTTAACATGTTAAAGTGCCCCTATTATGCTATTTTAAAGGTTCCTCATTTTGTATAGGAGGTCCCTGACAACAGGTTTACATGCATCAAAGGTCCAAAAACACTTTCATCTTCTCATAATGTACATTGCTCATTACAACATTATTCACTGATGCTCAAACGACTCATCCGATGCTTCATTATCTCTAAATCCCTACTCTGCTCTGATTGGCCAGAAGGCACATTCTGTTGTGATTGGTCTACCGCTTATGGCGCCTGACAACAGAAAAATGGCCGTTACCATAACAGAACTTCAGTACCGGTCCGGAGTCTTTTGAAGCTGTAAAGACAGTTGCGATGGTGTCGATTTTATATCAGTCTGAGTGTGAGTCCGATGGAAGAACTCGTTATTCAACTCAAGCCTCCATCGCAAGGAAGACTTCTCAAGACATTTCTCAGTGGTACACTACTCAGTTTGACGTACAATATGAGATTTTACATCAGCGTTGACAAGTTTATGTCCATCAAACCAATGTGTATATTTTTAATTTTATTGCTGTGCACTTGTGCAACTGTATCATCAACAGTATCATTAACGCTACATATGTTAGCTGAGCACTAACGTGAATGACTGATGTAACATTAAAGTTTGTAAAACAAATCTTGCTCCATTCTTTATCAGTACTCAAAGTAGTATGAATGACAGACAGTCTGCGTTAGTGGACACAGTTTTAGGTAATAGTGGGTCCACAGCTGATTTGCAGAATTATTTCAGTAAGACAATAATAGCCGGTTAGCCGGAGACCTAGCATTTTGAAATACTATATATACATCAATAATTAATCGCACTTACAGGTTGTGATTCTGAGGAGCAAGTTGGTCCAAATACTGTTCCATCCCATCTTTAATGGCTAAGTGTTTTGTAAATCCCATTTAGACCTCACGGAGATTTGATAAGCCATCATCAAGAGGTTATACTGCTGTTGTATTGCTGTGGTAATTTGAACCACTTCCTTTGGAAGTGTTTACAAAGAGAATTTGCTTTTGAAGAGCAGAAAACAGGGTCTTCTCCATGTGAACCAGGCAGCTTCAGCGTTTGAGGGCAGGTCAAGTTGTTTGCGGACGGACAGTGTAGAACATAGGTGGGCATTAGGCATTATGTGTTACTTTGTGACGTGTGGCCGTCACGGAAGTGAGACTGGAATTCCTGACGACACGTTTAAGCGGTTCAGAGTCGACTCTTTCTTTTGAGAGACAATAACTTTATTTATCTTGCACTCTCGGCTACACAACTTTGAAGATTGTTTACATTCACCGACAGCTACATAACACATTGCATGAAAGGTAATATTTGAAAAAGCATTATAGGGGCACTTTAAATGTTAAAGTTCATGACAGTAAAATTAGAAAAAGATGAACAAGTATGGCATGTTTGGAAGGGTTGCAAGGAGAAAGCCTCGTCTCTTTGAAAAGAATGCTCCAGCACGGATAAGGTTTTGAAAAGTTGCATCTGAACAAACCACAAATCTTCTGGAACAATGGCCTTTGGATAAACGAGACCAAAGTGGCAGTGTTTGGCCATGAAGCACAGCGCCAAGTTAGGCTAAAACTAAATGCAGCATATCAGCACAAACACCTCTTACTGATGGGTTTTGGCTTGTTTTGCAGCCTCAGAATCTGGGCACTTTGCAGTCATTGAGTCGACCATAGCAGCTAAAGCTTGGCCATAAGTGGGTCATGCAACAAGACCAGTAAATCTACAAGAGAATGGCTGGAAAAGAAAAGAATCAAGGTGTTGCACTGACCCAGTCAAAGTTCAGACCTCAACTTGATTGAAATGCTGTGGCGGGACCTTAAGAGAGCTGCGCATAAGCAAAATTCCAGCAAACCTAAATGAACTGAAGCAACGTTGTAAAGAAGACTGGGTAAAAATTCCTCCAGAATAGATGATAAAGTCTTACAGAAAATTATTCCTTCAACTTATTGCTGCTAAAAGTGGCTCTAGAAGCAGTTGAATCATAGGGTGCACTTTAGTCTGTAACACATGGCTTTTCCATTTTAGCTTTATGTTTGCTAAATAAATAATGACACGGTGTAATATGTTGTGTGTTGTTGTTAATCTTAGGTTGTATGTATCTGTTTTTAAGACCTGCTAAAGACCAGATGATACAAAACCATAAAATTCTAAAGGGTGTCTTTTCTTTTTCATATGACTGTATATTTACAAATGAACACATTTTTGGTCCATACAGAAGTTTGGGGCAAATTCTTTTTGGCAAAATTAGAAAAGCCAAACCAAAACACTTTGCAATAAACACAATTCCAAATGAAGTGGATAATTGTTTCTTGGAACTGATGACAAAACAAGCAATTGGATGAAATACAGAATGTCTGTTTGCACCTGTGATGTAGGGCTCCAAGCGTATCCTGCGCTCTCATGAGATAGTGCTGCCCCCTGCTGGTGGGGTGGAGACTGATCTAGCTCTCACATTCTCTCTACAGGTAAAGATATCCTCAAAACACACATTTTCAAATCGCTCAATCGTAAATGACTCTAAAGACAATGGCTCTATTCCAAAACTGCCTAGTTATCCTCTGCCTACATGAGCAGATGCCTTGCTTGTCAAAGAACGTCATAAGTAACTAATCTCAAGCGCTCGGCATCATTCTTTGCAATCCATTATGGGAGTGCTTTCGCCGCAAAGGTTGTGCTTCCTTGGAATTTGGCCCAAAGGAAGGTATCCTAGGAACAGTCTTTGCTTTGGAAGTGTGTCTATAATGCCTTTAAATGCTCTCGGAATAGAGTTTACTAGGTTTTGAAACAGAGCCAATATTGTTTTCATGACTTCATCATCATCTCAATGTCCACTGAATCATTTTATTTTCTTCTTTCTTTCCCATGTGTGCGTGTTTGTATGTGAGTAGTACCCTCATTTTCTGAAGCGTGAGGGAAATAAGTTGCAAATCCTGCTTCAGCGGAGGAAGAGGTACAAAAACCGAACAATTTTGGGTTACAAGACGTTGGCTGCTGGTTCTATAGACATGGCAGAGGTATTTCAGGCTTCTCACTGAGGCTAATAGAGTCACTTTTTGAAGCGCACACACACTCTTACGTGCTGGTTTGTTTGTTTGTTTGTGTGCAGGTGATGCAGCATCCTGCAGAAGGTGGGCAGGTCTTGGCTCTGTGCAGTAATCAGAAAGAGTTTCTGGGTAAAGTTGCCGAGATTTGGATCTATTCCCTGTCCAGTCAGCCTATAGACCATGAGGAGGCAGCCATACTGGGACAGAAAATCAAATGTTCTGGTAAAAAATCATCCATCTATACAACTATAAATTATTTATATGCAAAGTAATTATGCTTTTTAATGAATTAATCTATGGCATGTCCCTGTCAATAACATTAATCTGAAACAGAATGTACTGTATGTAAGGTAGATTCCAGATATACTCTAATCAAGTCTTTTTATAATACCAAACTCCTAATTTAAATCCATTGGCAATAGCTTTTAAGTTTTTCTTGGGTTATCTAACCAACTTCCCAGAGATCCTTCCGATTTTATTGTTAGCACTTATTTTTAACTCCATTCAAATGGAATATTTTTTCATAAAAGATAAAAAAGAAAAGAAAAAAAGGAATTTATTTTTTTTATGCTGTACATTATAACAGGGATTCTCAAACTTTTTTTGTCCACTGAACCCCTTTGACCTAAAATATTTACTTGGATTTTCCGCTGAGATTTTTATTTTTAGTTTATATTTCAATAATTTAACAACACAAATTCACACGCTCACGGTTCTTTGGTGTTGGTTAATGGCCACATAACATGCAAGTAAACAAAATATTTCATCGTTGTTAATCAGTGTTTCATTTTGATGGTTTTAATTATTTATTTATTATTTATTATTATTATAACCCCAGAGGTTCACAAACCTCAGCTTGGAAAACTTTAATTATAATTTTAGTTTGTGTTTTAATTTCCTCTTAATAATTTATTTTAATCTTTTTTTAAAACATGATAGTATAGATTTATAATATTGTCCATTTATCAGTTATAGACCATTACTTAAAAATAATTATTGGTATCTGTATATCCCTAGCTAGAATTGACCAATCAGCATTCAGGACTGGAACTGTCCTTTCTATAATATTATTTGTTTGACTTGGTAGATAATTACTCAGAAGAAGAGTATGAAAGCTTCTCGTCGGAGCAGGAGGCCAGCGATGATGCAGCACAAGGACAGGTGAGTACAAGCACACGCACAAACCAACCAACCTCACTTCAATTTCTTCCTGCTGACCCGTGTTTGCACATACTCCTTAGGATCTTGAGGATGACGAATATGAGATTAGGAAGCCCAAAAAGCAAAGGAGGTCAATAGTCCGGACGGCGTCAATCACCAGGGTAAGAATGCTAGAGAACAATGAGAATTTACTCGGTCATCACTTTCAGATGTGACCGTGTGCTAAACAGACTGTTAATATGAGCGTGTATATCTGTGTCTATTTCTCTTTCTCCATTAGCAGCAGAACTTTAAGCAGCGTGTGGTGGCATTGCTGAAACGGTTCAGAGTTTCTGATGAGGTTGGTGAATATACTTGTTGCTTAAAGTGCCCCTATTGAAATGGACCTCGATTAAATCAATGAACGATGTTTTTTTTTTTTTTTTGCCCTCATTTTTTTTGCCCTTGTTTCTTTTTTTTGCCCTCATAGTTCACTGAAGGGGTTTGTACTGTAAATATGCTTGACTATTAAAGATGGGATATTTTCTTCCTAATGAAATAGTGCTCTGACATAACAGCTCACTTTCAGCAGTTATTTTATCAATGGTTCGTAACATTTCTTACAGATTTCTGCTCATTGTAAATCATATACAGATACATTAGCACAGTACCAGTAAACATGACTACACATGCGTATTATGTTTTTAAGGGGAAAGTACTAACGGGATTAAAAAAGAACGAAATTGCCAACATGGGAAAATTAACCGGAATTCCGGTTTCGATTACTTTTCGATAAATCGTCCAGCCCTAGTCATCAGTAATTCCACTGTTACTTCTTGTACGAACCTATGAAAGTTTGTATCAAATTTGCATAATGCCAGCCTATGGTCTTCATTGGCTGCCCCTGAACAACTTTGACCTGACCTCAAATACTGTTGCTGTAGCTGAGTCCTGAAAGAGTTTGGTTTGTGTTGTCAAGTAAAACCAACAATATTGTTGCTGTTGGTTTCACTGTATATAAAGGTGCTGAGGAAGCCTCCAGAGCTGAAATTTGGATACGGTTATGGGCGTTAGTTTCTGACACGCTCTGTAAGTGGTAGACCAATCAAGTCCAGACTGGGCTGTCTGACCAATCAGAGCAGAGTAGGCTGGTCAAATCCTGAATGGTTTCAGACACTGAGAAAAGGGGTGATTTGAAATGTACAGTACTGTGCAAAAGTCTTAGGCCACCATTAGATGTTGTTTTAGCTATGATATAATGCCCATATATTATTTCTCAATCTCTTTATTAGAATATAACTAGAAAACACAGTAAATTTTTATGCAGTTTTAAAAAAATCACTAAAAAACAGATTTTATAGGCTAAAGTTGCAAATATTTATTGACCTCCTCTTACACAATAGCACGCTCTCTTAAACCTAAATGGAAAAGTACTGAAAGGCAAAGGAAAATTTCAAAATATGAAGAAGTTTCTTAGTTTCATTTTTGAGAAACTGGAAGATGTCCAGGAAGTCACACTGAATACTGATTTTTGCTTAACTAAGCCCTGTTCTGAATTTTTTTTTTTTTTTACATTTTTATACGTATTTCTTGTATTTTATTTTTGTATCATAATAAAGAGGCTGAAAAATAAATGTTGATGGTCATTAAAAACATTGCTAAAACAACAAAGCTGGTGGTGGCCTAAGACTTTTGCGTGGTACTGTATTATGAGAAAATGAATGTGTTTGGATCTTGGATGCCTGTAAACCTGTTGTGGGAAACCTCCAAAGCAAAATTAAGAACCTTAAAAATAGCATAATGGGGGCACTTTAAGTGTTCAAATAATGCTAGTCAGGTTGTGCTTGTTGACTTGTGCGGTGACCCACTTTTTGCAGTATGAATGAAACCTGGAGCTGTTTTGGAACAAATTCATGTTTGTGTGCAACTTGTTTTGTGTTTAACTAAATATACTGTAGAATTACTAAGACTTCTCACCTCTGACATCATAGGTAGTTAAACATTTAACCTAATAAACTAATTTTATAAATATTTAGTTGTAGAAAGAAGACTTCTTCTACTCTTGCTTGAATTGTGTTCAATGTTTGAGTGTGTAGGCTGGTGGTCTGACCCTCACGTGACTCCACAGATTAATTTAGCCATGCATGATCAGCACTGCTACGGAAACCGAAACCTTGTTAAATGATAATCTTGCCAAGTAGAGTTCTGCAAAATGAGAGCGGGACTGGAACGAGGACTTTGACTATGTACTAAACAGCATAGTAGCATACTATTCCTGTGTACATTATGCAAATTTACTGTGGCTTGCAAAAATTTTCATACCCACTGAATTTTTCCACATTTTGACGTTACATCCACAAACAAAAATGTATTTTATTGGGATTTTATGTGATAGACCAACACAAAGTGGCAAACAATTGTGAATCGGAAGGAAAACGATAAATGGTGTCCAAAAGTTTTTACAAATAAATATCTGAAAAGTGTGGCATGCATTTGTATTCAGCCCCCTTTACTCTGATACCGCTAACTAAAATCCAGTTGAACCAATTGCCTTCAGAAGTCAGCTAATTAGTAAATAGAGTCCAACTGTGTGTAATTTAATCTCTGTATGCTCTGTGAAGCCCTCAGAGGTTTGTTAGAGAACATTAGTCAACAAACAGCATCATGAAGACCAAAGAACACACCAGACAGGTCAGGGATAAAGTTGTAGAGAAGATTAGAGCAGGGTTAGGTTATAAATCAATATCCCAATCCTTGAACATCTCACGGAGCACTGTATAACCCGAAAATGGAAAGCGTACGGCACAACTGCAAACCTACCAAGACGTGGCCGACTACCTAAACTAACAGGCCGGGCAAGGAGAGCATTAATCAGAGAAGCAGTCAAGCGGCCCATGGTAACTCTGGAGGAGCTCCAGAAATCCAGAGCTCAGGTGGGAGAATCTGTCCACATGACAACTATTAGTCATGCACAAATCTGGCCTTCATGGAAGAGTGGCAAGAAGAAAGCCATTGTTGAAAGAAAGCCATAAGAAGTCCTGTTTGCAGTTTGCTACAAACCAAACACAGCAAACATGTGGAAGAATGTACTCTGGTCAGATGAGACAAAAATTTAACTTTTTGGCCTAAATGCAAAACGCTATGTGTGGCAGAAACCTAAGACTGGACATCACCCTGAACACACCATCCCCACCGTGAAACATGGTGGTGGCAGCATCATGTTGTGGGGGTGCTTTTCTTCAACAGGGACAGGGAAGCTGGTCAGAGTTGATGGGAAGATGGACGGAGCCAAATACAGGGCAATCTTAGATGAAAACCTGTTGGAGTCTGCAAAAGACTTGAGACTGGGGTTTAGGTTCACCTTCCAGCAGGACAACAACTCTAAACATACTGCCAGAGCTAAAATGGAATGACTTGTATCAAAGCATATTCATGTGTTAGAATGGCCCAGTCAAAGTCAAGACCTAAATCCAATTGACCCTTCGCAAACAGTTTGATTGACAGGCAATCTAACCAATCATAACCCCAAATCTGCCATTTTATCCGATAAAGCAGTCAGGGGAGTTAGTTGGTGAACTTGAAAAATTGTCACGTCTTTCCGCGCTTCAAACAACATTCCTTCTGATGTCCATTCATGTTACTTGACGCTATAAATGAACTAGTATGAAGAGATGGTTGGTTCAGCGATCTGTCACGACACATTAAAGAGCCACTATATGGTATTTATTGTTTAAACTTCTTTAAAAATTACAATATTTTAAATATACAAAACTGTTTCATACGTTGTCGGTGTCCTCTTTGCTACGTGATGTATTTTTCACTGCGTAAGAACATGATGTGTGGCGTGAGAGCGCATGGCTTGTCGGACATAGCAACAGTAACTAAAGGGGGCGGGACTTTGCGAAGGGTCAATTGAGAATCTGTGGCGAGACTTGAAAATTTCCGCTCTCCATTTCAATCTGACTGAGCTTGAGCCATTTTGCAAAGAAGAATGGGCAAAAGTTTCACTTTCTAGATGTGCAAAGCTGGTAGAGACATACCTCAAAAGACTGGCAGCTGTAATTGCAGTGAAAGGTGGTTCTAGAAAGTATTGACTCAGGGGGGCTGAATACAAATGCACGCCACACTTTATGCACACCGTTTATCATTTTCCTTCCACTTCACAATTATGTGCCACTTTGTGTTGGTACATAAAATCCCAATAAAATACATTTTTGTTTGTACTTTGTCAAAGTTCAGTGGGTATGAATGCTTTTGCAAGGCACTGTATATGCTGTATGCATGGAATAACTGGATGAGCTACTATATTTGAATAATGTATTTTTTTGGCCTCAGTGCAAAACACTTTATTTATTTATTTATTATATTGGACTGTTCATTTTGTCGCATTTCACACATAATTGGATTAAAAATACTTGCTGAATTAATCATGCAACATGTGGCGGTCATGTGACAAACATAATATAACAGTAAAGTAGCATACTATAGTTTCAAATACCATTTTAAAAAAACTAAACAAAAAAACAAAAAAAAAAACAAGGCATTATACATACCTCCATAGCATGCAGTAGGTTGTGAGCTAGTATTGGGTTCCATTCTAAAGAAAATGCTGCCCACGGCAAAGTAAACGCATGCCACTTTAGGTTCAGAGGTCAGTCCTGTTCTCAAGGACAGGAAGTGTTTGGTGATGTGCAGAAGCAGCAGTGACGTCCAGCAGGACAGAAACATGATCTCATCACCATTATGTCTCAGGTTACTTCCTGTTCTGACAGTACGCTGATTCTTATTATGAAATCAGCTGAAGTCTGACTGAAGGTTTTCAGCAGTATTTTATTACAGGAAATTATTTAGCATTTAGAGCTTCAGTCAATAGGGTTATATTTGAAATTTAATACTAGCTTACTAAATACTGCTCAGTATATTCTGTACACTGACTTATATTACAAAAACATTAGTATGAGAAACAGTATTGCTATTATTTCATTAAACATATATAACTGTTGTTTTTTTTACTGCAGCAATATTAAGAGTAAAATGGAGTATGCTGTTGTCAGTGTAGCCAATGTATCTATAAAAATCATTTTTTTAGTTTTTCTGAATTGAAAGCAAACTAAAATGGAATGTTAATGTTTGATTTGAGATATTATAACATCTTATTTAGTTGCAGAAATGACATTTAGCTCAATAAGCAGCAGCACCTTGGTAATATCTGAAGAAGCTGGCCATTGATGGTTGCAAACTAAGTCCCTGATTGATTTCCTCTCCCGTTAATGATATTCAGGAACATCACATGCCGCTTTGGGATCGATTCCCCTGCAGCTGAGTCTGAGCATTTTCGGTTTTATCAGATTATGCTTCACCCTCTGTCTCACCCTTCCTCGCTCTACTGCCCCTCACTTCCATGCAGTTCAAAAGAGGAATAACTGTTTAAATATTTGTAGGTGTTGGACTCGGAGCAGGACCCAGCCGAGCCGCCTCCGGAGGTAGAGGAAGATCTGGATCTAGAGAGTTTGGAGTTTGAGAATCCGAGTGACAGTGGACCGGATCTGGATGATGATGAAAGTGTTCTCAGCACCCCAAAACCCCAACTCAAGTATGTTGAGTTAGTTTTTGTTCTATTTTAATATTGAGATGTGTGTTATTTTGTTCACCTTCATGTATTTGTCTTGTTCTGTATGTGTGGTTTAGGCCATATTTCGAAGGAATTTCTCTATCCAGCTCTCAGACAGAAATTGGCAGCATTCACAGCATTAGGAGTCACAGAGAGCCTCCCAGTCCGGTAAGAACACACTCGTGAGTTTAGTAGATTAGTAAATTAGCACATAACATAGCTAAAATAAAACTAATTATACTAACTAATAACTAACCCTAATTTAAACCCTTTCCAAATATATATGTACCATTCAAATATTTGGGGTCTGTAAGCAACGAAAGAAAACAAAATAAATAAATTTAAACTTTTATTCAGTGAGGTTAGCAAAGAAAAGTTGCTGTTCTTTTGAGTATGTCTAACAGTCTCCACAAAAATATTAAGCAGCACAACTGCTTTCAATATTTTCAACACCAAATAAATCATCACATTAGAATGATTTCTGAAGGATCATGTGACAATGAATGATGCTGAAAATTCAGCTTTGGAAAATTCAACTACATAATAAATACATTGTAAAATGTATTAAAAAGAAAACTGTTATTTTCAAATGTAATAATATGTCATAATATTGCTGTTTTTACTATATTTTATTGAATAAATGCAGCCCTGGTGAACATTGGAGACATCTTTTAAAACATTTAAAAAAATCTTACTGATATATATATATATAGCGCCATTTAAAACCACTTTTCCCTATGAGGAGGAAGTAGCAGTTAGATTATAAACTCAAACACTTCAGTTTAATCCTCAGCTAACTCTCTCTCTCTCTTTCTCTGTTCAGATGGATCCTGATAAAATAAGGGCTGTAGGGGGGAAGTTTCAGATGGATAATGAATCTGATATTGTTTCTATGGTATGTCCTTCATTACTGCAAGATATTAACTGAATATCAGATCAAGACTCATGTGTTCATCTGCTTTGAGTTGAGCTCTGCCAGACACTGTAAAGCTGAATCACAGCTAAAGACTAACCCACACTGAATGACAGTAAAAAATGTAATTTTGTATGCATGTCCAAACACGACTAGGTAAAATATATGCATGATATCTAGTTTCTGCCTAAATAACTTATGCAGGTTATTAAATGTGCTTTTTAGTTTGGCCTTGATAATCTGGCTTTTTATTTGACATTAAGTTCAAGTATCTTGAAGAACCTGTCGTTAGACTAGTTTTGCGGTCCTTCCTTGTCTCACAACTTCTTAACTTGTTAAGACAAATATTTTAACTGACCCTTCGCAAAGACCCGCCCCCTTTAGTTACTGTTGCTATGTCCGACAAGCCAATGCGCTCTCACGCCACACATCATGTTCTCACGGAGTGAAAAATACATCCCGGACCAAAGAGGACACTGACAACACATCGACAGACAAGACAGAGCAGGTTACTTTTGATATGAAACAGTTTCATATTTAAAATATTGTAATTTTTTAAAGAAGTTTAAACAATAAATACCATATATTGGCTCTTTAATGTGTCGTGACAGATCTCTGTAGCTCCTCGTGAACCAACATCTCTTCATACTACTTCATTTATAGCATAAAATAAACATGAATGGACATCAGAAGGAATGTTGTTTCAAGCGCGGAAAGACGTGACAATTTTTCAAGTTTCCCCCCATATATTAAAACAATTATGTTGAATTATTAATAAAAAAAGTTAATATTGCTGTTTATTACTATGTATAGTAATATTAGTTAATTTTATAAATAATAAATTAATAAATAATATAATAATAACTATCACAACTAATCACAATTGTGTATAGCACAATCCAAGACGCTTGATACGTGGAGAATAACAAGGAGAAAACCAAGAGTAATGAAAGTTTTTTTTTTTTCTACACACATTAACTAAGGACAAGAACTGACAAACAACTAGTAATTAAGGTCAAACTGAAGCAAAAAGACACAGGAATGAAAACGCAAAAAAATCAAACACGACCCTGACAGTATTACATTGTATATGGTATGTATAGTGTTTTTGAAGTTTTATTTTGTGCTTCTCTGTGTTTTAGGGTCATCCTGAGGTTGTGACCCCTACCACAGAATTGGAGATGATGGACAACATGGACACTTTCATGGAGAGGTTGCCTCCTACTGGCCGGATGACCAAAACAGAGTCACTCATCATTCCATCCAATCGGTGAGGATACACAAACCTTTTATCACTATGGTTGATGTATGAGGGTGCACATTTTGAGATAATGAGAGCTTAAAAGATTGTACCTATTGTACATTACTATGTCAAAATGCTGTACATTTAACTTAGATTTTTTTAAACAAAGCTGCCGCTGGTTTTTTTTTGTTTTTTTGTCCATCCTGTTTAGTCTTTTTATTTAAAAAACTTTGTCTTCATCTGAAGGGTGGAGCCAAAGTTGGCAGGGCGACGAGGGCGAAGCACATCGCTTAAAGAGAGGCAGCCCAGTCGACCACCCAATGAGAGAGCCAACAGTCTGGACAATGAGCGCTCACTTGACACTCGCTGCCACCTACAGGTCAGATAGAACCTTGCTGCATACAACAAATATAGCCTTCTCCAGTTACTAAACAGAAGCAGCAGGTTTTTACTTTATTTTAAAAAAATTCATTGTACCAATTTTGGCCCCTCTTCTGGTTAGATTCCACGCAAAACTGTTTACGACCAGCTGAACCACATCCTGGTGTCAGACAGCCATCTCCCTGACAGCATCATCCTCATCAACACCTCAGACTGGCAGGGCCAGGTATGATTGACTAGTATGATTTGACTAGAATAAGTACTTATTCTCATCTGATCATCTTTTTATTAAGTTAAATGACTCAAAGTAAAAGAAAAGATCACGAATAAGACCTTAATAAATAAGATTTATAGCATATGAAGTCTGGCATCAGTACAAAAATAGCTTGACTTTTTTCCTCTGTTTTTCTCTCAGTATGTCTCTGAGGTGTTACAGAATCATGGTCTTCCTGTTGTGTGTACATGCACCACGGCTGACATACAGGCAGCGTTCAGCACCATCATCTCTCGCATACAGAGATTGTGAGTCACTTAGAAGTCACACTGAGGCATAGAGACTCACACATACACTGCGTTTGAATTATTCCTGCCATTTTGGTTTACAGTTTTCCGGGAGAGTGACACTATGTACATTTTTCTTTTTCTTGTTTCTCCTTTTCTTGTTCTCTCTAGTTGTAACAGTAACTCAGTCACACCGTCTCCAGTGCGGATCGGAGTAGCAGGAGCTCAGCATTACCTGTCTGCCGTTTTGCGTTTGTTTGTGGATCACTTGACGCATAAAACTCCGGACTGGCTCGGATACCTGCGATTCCTCATTATCCCTCTTGGTGAGTGCTGGAGTTTGAGGAAAAAATCATCAGGCACTGACCAATAAAATTACCAGAAGCGCTAAAAATATATATGTGTGTGTGTGTGTGTGTGTGTAGGTGTTCATCCAGTGGCTAAATATCTAGCCAGTATAGACTACAGATATAACAGTCTGTTCCAGGACTCGGCATGGAGAGATCTTTTCCACAAACCAGAAGCACCATCTTCAGGTAACTGCCTCTGTCTGATAGTCACTCATTCTCCATTCTATCCATCTGTAAATGAAAAAAAAATTTTATTTGCATTTTAAAAATATAATAAATACATATGTAATATAATATATTTTAATATAACTTTAATGTATTAAAAAAAGTATGTTATAAATTACTTAATAAAAAGTAGAATATCAAATCTATAACACTTTTAAATATAAATATATTTTATACCTGTGTGTGTGTGTATATATATATATATATATATATATATATATATATATATATATATATATATATATATATATATATATATATCATCTGACATCATAGGATCATCATCTGAACATCATGTTACATTTAGGACACAATATTGTCTGCTTTTGCACAATTTTGCCAATGAAAATATTACTGTTGTGTATATTACTATATATATTAGTAATATACAACTGTTGTGCGTCTCCGATCAACACAAACAGTGCTTCGTTTCCGAATGAATCTGCTTTTCGAGCGAATCAATATGGTGAACCAATGATTCAACGGAGAGCCATTTACTTCATTCCTGAATGAATCAGCCGATTGAACGAATCGAATTAATGAATTATTCAATTACTTACTCATTTAGACATTTACCGCCACCTACTGGCAGTTGTAATTTCTTATTTAGAGTATCATTTCATTAAAAATATATTTAATATTGCCATATTAATAAAAAACCCATTAAAGGTATAGTTCACCCAAAAACGAAAATTCTGTCATCAGTTATTCACCCTCATGGCCATTGAAGCCTAAAAGTTTGTGTAATAAATAATTTGTTGAGTCAAATGAAATATTTTTTGTAATGTCTATTTGATGCTTTTCTCATTTAACACAATAATGACTTTAAATTTTGGGGGTAATTCCAACAGTTCAGGACAGTCCAGATATTGTTTCCAGAGTGACACAGTACATGTTGGGAGCAAATGGAGCTCATCAGTTGCCCATAGCAGAGGCCATGCTCACCTACAAGCAGAAAAGGTAATACAGACACACATACACAGTGCAGACCTGATCCATATTTACATAAAAGAATTAAAAAGTTCAGAGAAGGCAACATAAATGCTGTGCTGAACACGCTGAATATGGAATATCAGTGTGATATTTAACATGATACCACTTTACAATAAAACATATTCAAAGATTATGAGTGTCTACAATTGTATTTGGCTAAATACAATTACGAAATATCAATAATTTATTGATATAAAAGTGCTTTGAATATGTGTTATTAGAGGCTGGGTTCATTTTCAGGTGCTCTGAAGATGCAGATATCTGGTTTTCCACTCAAAAACCGACACTCGATCCATGTTGTTCATTTTTCCAGATATTTGCATCTTTTTCCGTGAGCATCCTCCTCCTTAAAGTCATGTTTTGGAAAGAAAGCATGTGAATGTCAATGTTTATCATCTCTGTGTGTGAATAACATACTTTATTTCTCTGTATTTTTTTTCTTTTCCTTGCCCTCTCTGAAGGAAAAAGAGCTTTCATTTTGATTTTGCAGTAAGGTATTGTGGTCCCTCCTGTCTGTGCGGATACCGTAGCCAATCAGATACATATCATCTTCAGTCTCTCGCTTCCTGTCGCTCGCTCTCTCTCATCTCGTATAGCATCAAGGGGAATTACAGCTGAGGGAGAGCAGAGAGATGCTTTTGAAACTCTAGAGATTATATCCACACTGATTTGTGGGCAATTCTTGCTTAAAACAGTTCAGTGGGCTTTTGTGGTGGGACTTTCTCTTGTAACTGCCATATTGAGCATTGCAGTTTCTCCTATTTAATCTCACAAAGCGGTCCGTCTCCTCCACCTTGTGCTGTCTTTGGAATTAGCCATTAAATTGTGTAATGAATGCTGCAGTGTGGAAAGAATCTGAAGGTTTTATTGGATCTCTTGCTGTCCTGGGATATGAATATTGCCGCCATCATTCTCTGAACACCTCTGATGTCCTTCAGCAGAGCAGTGCAAGCTTTTCATAACATTCAAAACTAAATGTCCTCCCAGGACCCAGAAAAGCAGTTTTGGGAGTTTTTTGCAGGAGTTTTTGGAGCATAAGAAACATTTATTCAATGTCTTCTGTAGAGGACTTTCAGAACTCCGTTATTAAATAAATGAGGCAAAAATATAGCCAAAAATGTTATTTATACATGTTTCAGACCATTTTTCTTCTTTGACACATTAATAATGATAGAATAAAAGTGTTGTTAATTGGTAATAAAAGATGTTTTTATTATCTAAATGAGTATTTATTTCAACTCAACCAAATATGCGTAAAACCAAACCTTAAGGATGATTTTTCAATGATATTATGAGATGTATTAGGGACTGTTTTGATTTAATTTGTTTATTAATAATTATAAAGATTATATTTAAAATATTTACTACACAAGTAGTGTAAACAGGTTATAATAATAAGAGTTCCAAATCTTATTAAAAAAAAATCAAGTTATTATATGGACACCTTTTTATCTACGTATGCTGTATGAAATATTGTAATATAAAAACTGTGGCATTTGAGGTGTCTGGGAAATTCATAAATGATTAAAGTGAATTTCTGGGTCCAAGAGGATATTCTCAATTTGAATTGCCAAGCAAATTATTTCAAATGATTCCACTTTTATAAAAAAACAAAGCAATTATCTGATGTGAACAGACCTTAAGATGGCGGTAAAATTTCTTCATTTTCTGTCTTAGCTTTGTTTTCATTTTTCTCTCCTCTAGTGATCTCTCTCTCTCTCTCTCTCTTATATCAGAGTAAACAGCCTAAACTACACAACACACACTCACAGTCTTGATACTCCAAGTAGGCGCTTGGAAGTATCGCTGCTGATATTGGCTGATTTCTCAGTTATTGGTTTCATCAGTGTCTTTTTATTCTCTGGTGTGCAGAGCAATAAAACATCTGTTACGCTTTTCACTGAGAGCAGCTTCTATTTCTGCTCAGATGAACTCACTCAACTCCCTATGTTTGGCCTTGTGTTGTGTTGTTTGGGGGTGGCTCGTTGGCACAGATTGTTTATTATTTCGGTTCTCTTATATTTTGCTTCTGGTTCTGGGTTTAGAGATCAGAGATGGTTTAACAAAGCATGAGATTTCAGTCTAAATGTAAATCATATCAAATCACAACTTTGTATTCCTTCTAAACCAATTTTGCTGAACACAGTGGCCATTTCATGATATATTTTATTGTTTGTAAGTACAATGTACAAGTAAACATAACCGTTTTCACATTATTTTTGTTGCTAGACCTATATTCTCTGCTTTAGACCATCTCTGGTTCAATTAGCCTGAATCTGTGCTCTGATTGGCTGAGAATGCTTCTCTCTTTCAGTTCTTTTTCTCTGGTAGCTTCTCTGGAGTGGTTGGGGCATAAAAGCAACAGTTGATTGGAATTACACAGGCTTGTCTCGCTTCACAGCATTTCTTTGCAGCATGTCTGAACGAATCAGATAGTGGCAGTGGCAAATTCAGTGTTAGAAGCCTTTTCTCCTCAGAGATCAAAATGTTTCTTTAATAGATATAATCTACAATGCCTCGGAAAGATACTGTGGATGTGGTTTAGCATTGGGTGTGAATCAGTATAATGGTCTTAAAGTGACAGCAGCCTAATATACCTATCTGCTGCTCTGTGTCATTAATGTGAATCAAACGAAAGAGATAATAACTTACTGCTCTTGTCTGAATATTTTTTTAGCTTTAATAAGAATATTGTATTGCATTTGTATTTGATTCATATAGTGAAAATTATGCAATGTTTTGTTTTTAGATTTTGTCAAATTCTGTACTAATTCTAACTGCATGTTAAATAAACCTATTGTACTTGAAAAACTTTAATATATATATAAAATAAAATATAGTATTGTTTTTGTCCTATTGTTTTCAATTCGCTTTTTTTTTCTTATTTTTAATAACGGAAATTAGATAAAATAACACAACTATATTGTGATATAATGTTTATCGTTATTGTGAAATAAAATTTCTCATCTCTTTTTATCATATCGCCCACCCGTGGATTCTGGTTACTATAGTTTCTCATTCATTTCTAGGAAGAAAATAAAACCTGATAGATTTGGTTTTTTATGAAGAAAAACACTTCAAAAAGAATAATTTTTTTTGTTCTTCAAATAAACCCAAACATCGAGAATAATGCCAGTTATCTGAATAAAAGAAGCTAAAATAGCATCTTGCTGGCTTGAATTCAGCCTTCTTTTTGCTCAGTTCAAAATCAATTCTGGATGGGTCTTTTTTTTTTACTTCCTGTTATATGTAAAATACCACAAAAATATATTTAGAAGTGTTTTCTCTCTAAAATAGCCAAATCTATATCTTCATAGAAGTAAATGGATAACTGTGCTAACCAGGATTTGTTTTCGTTCGAGGTTGGTCGGCCCTTTTTGCCCTTGTATTAATTTACTAGTCAGTAAGCAATGTGGTCATATTTACGTCTCCTTTTTTCTTCACAGTCCTGATGAAGACTCGTGCCAGAAATTCATCCCTTTCATTGGGGTATGTTGTTCAGTTACAATTAAGTTTATAGTTAGATATTTTTTAATTGCTGTATTTAACTCAAAGTATATTTGTTTCAACCTGACTGCAGGTGGTGAAAGTGGGGATTGTTGAACACACTTCTGCCACATCTGGTTTGTTAAACCTTCAATATATTATGTACTAAATAGGGCTGTCAATTGAACATGTTAACCCTGTAAAGCCTGACGAATGAAATAATCGTCCGAAAAATCATGTAAATTAAAGAAGTTTGCATATGTGTTTTTTGTGAAGTATCATTTTTGATACATCAGGCTTTTATGGATGATATAGTATGATATAGTGAGAATATGGAGCACACACTTAATGAGGAAAAAACGTTTACTCGGGAGGCCCAAACTGAGCAAAAATATGCCGTTTGGTGCAGTTGCTGATGTTTAAACAGCCAAAAAGTAAGATTAAATATGATTAAAAAATATAATGCAATGCAATAATGATTGAGAGATTTTAATGTGATTTTTCCAAAAAAAAAAGAAAAATGATGTATGGATAATCAAGTAAATCTAAATGGCTTCAGTCCAATAAGTATTTATTTTGAAATATTACTAAAAATATAAAAGTTTACTTGATAAATCATTTTGATGTGGAATCTTTAAAGACACACGTACCACATTCTGAAGGGGGGCGTATTTAGAATTATACTAGAAGGCATTTTACTTACTAAAAAAGTATGAACTATTAACCATAGGGTAATTTAGAAGCATTACAAATTTGCATTTCAAATATATGATACAGTAGGCTTTATAGACCGTATGTAGCCCCGCCCCTTTTCAGCTGCACGCTCGTTGTGTTCTGTCTTCCGGTTTATATTTCCACAGCACGAAAGTAAGATCTTTCAGATTTATGAATGAACCTCTCGTTTTAAAACCTCCCTGGTCTACTGACATTTGTTATGACATCCGCTTCAAATAATACAATGCACATGATAAGTTTCATTGACTCTACAGTAAGTAAATCCAGTTCAAACACAATATTCTAAAGATGGCTGCGTGCTTGTTTCTCTAGCGTATAAGGTCTATGGGGTTAAGAAAGTACAACGAATTATAAAACTAATAACAGCCCAAATATGAAATATAACCAATTGTGAACCTACAATATTTATCATATGTAAAGATGTTAATGTGGTTTCTGAATGATCTTGTGTTTATAGGTGATTCAGATGATGCTGCTCCTGTGGGATCTGCTCTTCTCTCCTCTACTCCTCCTTCACAGATCTCCCCATTACTGAAAGAAATATCTCCAACACCTCCCTCTTCTCCCGCTGTACACTTGTCCAGGTATAAACACACAAACACACACACTGTCTGAGAACTCTTTACTCTTCTATTTCCTCAATTTGTGTGTGTACATGCAGTTCTCCTGGAGGGGGCCAGGGGGAACTGATGGGTCTTCAGGTGGATTACTGGATTGCTCCGTCAGAAAGGAAGAAAGAATTGGAGAAGAGAGACTCCTCTGGCAAAATCACGCTCAGGTGCACCTTCCGCTCGCTGCAGGTTAGCCGCCTCCCACTGGGCGGAGCAGAGATTACACATCAGCCGACCATGTCCATGACTGTTGTCACCAAAGAGAAAAATAAAAAGGGTAAGACATGGAAACACACAGTGCCACAGTAACACATTACAGCAGCACATTCAATGACAGACATAAAATTTATGAAATGCACTGTGATATTGAATAAGCATCATAATCACTGTGTCTCTGTGTTCAGTGATGTTTTTGCCTAAAAAGACCAAGGATAAGGAGGCGGAGTCTAAGAGTCAGGTGATAGAGGGCATAAGTCGACTCATCTGCACAGCCAAACACCAGCAGACCATGCTGAAAGGTGATCAGCCAATCAGAATTAATCAAAGTAATCACTACAACTTTCAATACAATCAGAAAATCATGCTTAAAGGGGTCATATCATATGTACTTTGAAAACATACTGCAAAACTTCCTCCACAGTCCGAAAAGTTACTAAGCTGCACAAGTGGCACATTTCAATGCAAATAGTTTTTGTGGATCTGCAACAAAGTAATGCTAGTCTTGCAAAGAATAGAGCTCAATGATGAACAATATATAAACGGGCTTAAGGAATTTAAAATGAATAATGAAAATGATGACCCCTTTAAGTAATCAGTGTATTCATGCAATTGCACTGTCAATTAAATTTATAATAATAAATTATATATAGTTCAAAATTTTGGGATCAATATTTTTTGTAAAGAAATTAATACTTTTATTCAGCATTAATACTTTTATTTATTTATTTATTATAAAGTTTTACGTTGTTACAAAAGATTTCAGTTTCAAACGAATGCTGTCCTGTTCATCAAAGAATCCTGAAAAAAATTTCCACAAAAATATTAAGCTGTTTTCAACATTGATAATAGTAATAAATGTTTCTTGAGCAGCAAATCAGTATATTAGAATGATTTCTGAACGATCATGTGACACTGAAGACTGGAGTAATGATGCTGAAAATTCACAGGAATAAATTACATTATAAATTATATTAAAATATAAAACAGTTATAATAGAAATAATATTTCACAATATTAATGTTTTTACTGTAATTTTGATCAAATAAATGCAGCCTTGGTACACATGAAAGACTTATTTAAAAAAAATCTTACGGACCCCAAACTTTTGAACGATGGTGTATTTAAGTGTGTGTGTGTGTGTGTGTGTGTATATATATATATATATATATATATATATATATATATATATATATATATATATATATATATATATATATGGTAACCCTTTACAATAAGGTTCATTAGTTAACATGAACTATTAATGAACTGCACTTCTACAGCATTTATTCATCTTTGTTCATGTTAATTTCAACATTTACTAATACATTATTAAAATCTTGTTAACATTAGTTAATGCTCTGTGAACTAACATGAACAAACAATGAACAACTGGATTTTCATTGACTAATGTTAGCCAAGATTAGCAATTACAGTAACAAATGTATTGCTCATGGTTAGTTCATGTTAGTTATTATATTAACTAATGTTTAACTAATGAACCTTATTGTAAAGTGTTACCATATGATTAAATAAGGTATAAATAAGGGATAATTGATGTTTGTGGAATTGGCTAAAAACTAAAGGCAGTCATGTGTGTTTGTATTTTGCTCTCTGCAGTGTTGATAGATGGAGTAGAATGGAACGATGTGAAGTTTTTTCAGCTGGCAGCTCAGTGGTCATCTCACGTCAAACACTTCCCACTTGCCATCTTCGGACCCTCCAAAGGGCCTTACTGAACTACAGCCTCAAATCTTCACTCCTCTATGCTACGGCTGCCTTTACACTCAGTGCTGCCTGATGTTATTATTTAAAATATCTGCTTTCTCACGGTTTGTGTCTGTTTTTTTTATTTTGACATTTGATTGTTCTTTTCTTGATGAAAGTCTTGATGCAGTCTTGGAAACAGGGCATATTTTTTGATTACTTATGTTGAGCTTTTAAACCCCTCCAGTGGTTATAGTAAAATGATTAATGAACTGAATCTTTAAAACTGATTTAACTCCGTAACTAGTGAGTTTTGTGTAATTCTGCAAAGCTATATACACACATTTGATTTCAGCAGCCAACACACTTGTGGGAGAGCAAACCAGCAACAGGGAGAAAGGAACGATGCTTTTGATTTATTAAAAGGACAGACTCTGGACTGGATTTTGCTTTGGATGAGTGGATTTTCCTTAGTCCTGAAGATGGCTGAAGCATTTTATCCCTCTCTCTCACTCTATAACCTCAGCGAGGTCAGAGAGTCTCTCGAAGGTTAACCGTGTGTGTGTGTATGTGTGTGTGTGTTGCAGACTTAACCTCGTTATATGTGGTTTACTTTTATCTGTAGGTTTATGTGTGTGTGTGTGTGTGTGAGTGAATGTATTCACTGAAGGTACTGAACGCTAAAGCACTTTTAAAACATTACTAGATTGTGTTTTTTGTTATAATGCTTCCTGTGGTGCACAGCTCTGTTCACTCCAGGTAAAAACTGCAGCAAAGCTTTGTGGGAACTTTGGAGACAGAAACTGGACTGAGTGTCTGTGTCTACATTAGATGGACCACAGTCACACCCGTGTACTGCATTCTTTAAAAACATTTTAATGTAACCGTTTCTTAGAATGAAATGTATGTTCTGTTTTGTTTGTTGGCTTGTTTGAGGATGTCAAATAACCCCCAGATGCTGTATTGGACTTAAAATAATGTGCCTAAATATTTTTCGAACATGTTCAGGTCATACTTCACCCCAAAATCAAAAGAAAAGAAATAAGAAATTATATTTGGATTTGTAGAAAATGCAGCCTATTTTTAGGAAAAATAATTACATTTTTAAATAACAAATAATTCAAATTATTTATTTATTATTTTAATGTTTTTTATTTATTTTGCATTGTAATGACAATTACGTATAAATTTACACATGGAACCATCTTTAAAAAAATAAATAAAAAATTATTCTGTATTCTGTAATACAAAAAAAAAAGAAAAAAATTCAATTCGTGAACACCACTTTTAATGCATTAGGTATCAATGAAATAAAATGGAACAATATTTTTACACATTTATTCATTATCTTAGTTATCTTAGTCAATTAGTAATTTTTTTTCGTTTCAAGTTGTATAAATTAAGATTAATGTATCATGAATTAGCAATGAAAAATAATAAATTCATAAATAACATTAAACTAGATTAATAAATACTGTAAAAAATACTATTCACGATTAGTTCATGAGACCAAATGCATTAATGAATTAAACCTTATTGTAAAGTGTTGTCAAAAATCTAATGAGAATCGCCTTTAGAATAATAAGCAAATCTATCACAATCTAGAAAAATTTAATGACTAAAAAAAAAAAAGATGGTTCCATGTATAAATTTATACTTAATTGTCATGAAAATGTCATTACAATGCAAAATAATAAAATAAATAATTTGAATGAATAAATAAAAAAATGCAATTATTTGTCATAATTTTGGAGTGAAATATGATGCCGTGTTTCATGAACACTAAAAGATGAAGCTACAGAAATGCCACTATATCTTAATCTCACCAAATGTAGCATAAGAATCACAGTGTTCCACAGCCTGTGTGCTTATACCTGCCCGTAGATGAGATGAGCATGTGTAGATACTGATGTCTCAGTGTTATAAAGGTATTAGACATGCCTTTTTCATAAGGCCTTTTAGGGAGGCTCTGAACTATCTTTAGTCTCTGCGTTTCAGGATGAAGAGATTTGTTCAATCCTTATTACTCATATAGAGTAGATTTAAATCAAATTATATTGTGCCTCACTTGCTCCTTAGAAAGCCAAAATATGTCAAATCCAACCCATGAGGGAACCATCCCGTACTTTGACTCAAACTCACACTTGTCACGATTAATGCTAGTGGCAAACCTGTGCAATGATGTCAGTGTTGTTCTATTTATGGTCGGCAGAGGTTTGGTGCAGTTTAATGGAAATATTTCACGCTTGTCCAGACTGTAAAAGGTTCATAATTTATCAAACACCGTATGTAAGGAGCTGTGCTGAAGATGTCAGCTTATAGTTAAAGCTGTGCTAAAGAACTCTGTTTGCCGTTTAAATGTATACCTGCCACTAGTATTAGTTTTTTGTTTTTTTAAATAAAAAAATTTAATAAAAAAAAAACTTTTAGCTTTTTAATTTAAATATTCTGCTCCAGTTATGGGGGAATACTCTGATAAATTTGTATTTGTAAGAAAAACTGTTGAAAAAAATACTACCACTGTTATTCCTTAACTGGAATTTAATAAAACTACACACACTAAGATGCTTTTGTTCTCGTTCCTGCTTGTGATTTTTTTTATACTTGTTAAATGAATATTAAACAGTCACCAAACACTGATCCAAAACTCATCTAGAATTATGAGATTTGACTGGTGAACACAAGTCTCCAGCTCTCACAAGATATACAATGCTAAATGTTTTGGAATGTCTTATTTGACTCATCTTGTAAAATCTGAATGTAAAAAAAATGAATATAAAGCTTATGAATTTCTAAATAATTTTATATGGAATTTATAATTTAGCGTATTTATTATATAATAATGTGTTAAAGTCCCCCTGAGGTAAATAACTTTATCCCTTAAACCCATCTCTGATCACTGAAATGACACATTTAAAATTTTCATGTGGAAAAAAATTTCTTTATGCCTTAAAGAACTCCACACCCCTGCTTCATTTACCCGGATATGATAATTAGCCCCGCCTCCAATCACTCGTTAACTTAATGACCTAAACGCAGCACATGGTATCGATTTTTACAACTGCGGACACGTGACGGTAATTAACATGATTAGCCTTTTGATTGACTGGATTAAACAGCTTCTAATAATGTGTTACTAATGTTACACAAACCATGTTCACACTCACGAGTCAGGCAGTATCCTTAGAAACGCTTTGAACACCTCAGAAAGGCATATAGTTCATCATAACATTGTTCAATACATCATACACTCGCTATATTGCTAAATCTACCCCATTTTATACCAGCAGAAAAATATACCGGGATATTCTTGAGACTCCGGCTTCAGAGCGCTCATGGTTATTGATATGCTGAAGCCCGTTGATACACTCACATGATTGGTTACAAGGTAGGGCTAGTTTGTGACGTAAGAAACACCAGCGATTTCAAACCGCGTTTTTGAAACTGTCATTATAGGTCACTGCAGTTTTAGAAAGCAATGGTTACTTATGAATTTTCTCATTGGTTTGTATATTAAAAACACCACATAGATATATAAGCAACGTTAAAAACTTCCACAGGGGGACTTTAATATATAATTTTAAAAAGATGTTATCTTTTGATATGAGAGTATATTTATGTAGAGTAAAGAGGTTTATTATGTTAATTTGAAGCTCTAATAATATTAATACAATACTGTATACATTTAATATGGTTTCTTTTAACATATTTTAATTTATTTTATATTTTAAATGTTATAATATTAAAACGATGTAGAATAAGTATGTATCAAACAAACGCAGAGTAAATAGATTTTTCCCTATACATAAAGTCCTCAAAAATACATATTTAGTATGTGGATATTGTTTTTAATGCACATTCACCTAGCATATTGCTACTATTTTAATAACACATACAATAATCAAGCAAACTCTATTAAGAGCAATACAAATGAAAGATGTGTTCACAAATCATGCACAAAACCCGAAACATATATTATATAACATTCAATCAGAAAGTACAGCACGGGTTCTGATTCTGAGTTTGTGATCCGGTCTTGTGACGTCATCGCCCTTGCACCGGAGCAGGAAGTGCCGGCGGTCGGTGGGACTCTAAACAACCTTCTGTTTTTGCTGCGCACTCTCATGCTTTACCAAACAAACATGTAACGGTACATCCTCAGACCGAGCCAGAATCCACCGAACCAGACCTGAACTCAACCCCATGACGGCCGGGACACTCTAGCGGCGCATTGAGACTCATTTACCGGAGGAGAGATGAAGGAGGTGCGGGGCTGCGGCATGCGGAGCGCCGTCGGGTTCCTCTCCCGCAGGACTATCGGAGGACAGCCGAAGCTGAAGGAGGAGTTCCAGCGGCGCAGACTGGCCGGCTGCTCCAGCCTCTATAAGAAGGACATGCTCGGGCACTTCGGCTGCGTCAACGCCATCGAGTTTTCCAACAATGGAGGCCAGTGGCTGGTGTCCGGTAAGATCCTCCGGTTCTGCACGCTGATCTTTTTAATGTGGGTCAGCGAGAGAGACACAGACAGGAGTCTCAAATGGAGTTTAGAATAAGCATTCAGAACGAATCGTGCATGCATTTTGACTTGAGTTCAGACCGGGCAGGATTGATTTGACTTAATTGGTCAGATTGTGCTGGCATGTTTTAATGTTCTGTGCTTTGCAAACAAATAACAGAGGGTTTCAGTCTGTCAGTATTTAATTATAAGCATGTTAAGGTGCACTCCGTAAAAAACTTTTACACAAAGAAACGGTATCAATAAAATAATATCGCATTACATAATGTACACATGAGACAGAGATCAGTCTTCTAGAAGAGCTTATTCTACATGGAGTGAGTCAACCCTCATGGGTGTAACCATGTTGACATCACATGATCATGCAATTGACAAAAGTTACTAATAAGTTACTACTAATAATCAATAAGAAAGATCTATCATGTCATAGTTCAAGGATAAATGACAGGACATAAAGCAGCAAGTGTGAACAGATTATGGTCATAGCCCGTCAGATGCAGTTACTGCATATACAAACTTGTTAGAATTGAATCCAAAAATGCTCATTAACTTCTTTTCAGTCTCCATCCATCCAGACTGTTAGGTGTCAGTGTTAAGTGTACCAATAAGAGCCAGATAAACCTAAACAAAAACATGCTCAATGCACTTTTAATGGCCATTGTAGACTGTTTGGACTATAGAAGGGCCTCCATAGTTTCTGTCATACTCTTTTACTTGCTGACTCATTAATTGGTTGCAGCTGTTGCTGATTCTTTTGGCTTCACGTATTCATTCCTTGTCAAGTCTTTATTTTTGTATGTTTTTGCACTTGCATATTTTCACTTTTTACTTAGGTGAATGAGTTCCCAAGAGTTCCCATGCTCATGGAAAAGAGGAAATATCAGGCAATTTTTAAATGCTGGATTCAAGGCTTGGAAAAGTTTTCTAGTAATGATTATCTCTAAACAATTTCATCATCTAGCAATTGCTCTTTCCTATTACGTTCTATTTAAAAAACTTCTTTCACAGGTTTTGTACAGAAATGTAGATGACGTCTGCGATCAACTTTTTCTCAGTTTCACTGCAAAACTAAATGCAAAACCTCAAAACTTCTGGTTAATTTTGCACAACAGATGTGACAATAAAATAGCAGTAGGATGCTGCCAACATCTTTAAAGGATTAGTTCACTTCAGATTTAAAATTTCCTGATAATTCCATGTCATCCAAGATGTTTGTCTTTCTTTCTTCATTTGAAAACATTGAAACATTCCAGGATGTTTCTCCATACAGTGGACTTCAACCGTTACCAACGGTTGAAGGTCCAAATTGCCATTTCAGTGCAGCTTCAAAGGGCTCTACATGATTCCAGATGAGGAATAAGGGTCTTGTCTAGTGAAACAATCAGTCATTTTATAAAAAAAAAAAATTGATATAGTGTTTAACCACAAATGCTCATCTTGCGCTAGCTTTGAGATGCACCACGCGTTACGTAATCAGTCCTTTCATGGTCGCTTTGTAAACATTTGCCAGACATAAGCAGAAGTACCAAGCGTGATTGCGTAATATGCGGCGCATCTCAGAACTAGTGCAAGACGAGCATTTGTGGTTAAAAAGTATATCAATTTTTTTTTTTTTTATAAAATGACTGATTGTTTCACTAGACAAGTTAAAAAGTATCTTTTCTTTTTTTTTTGGGAGAAAACGGCAGATTGTTTTGCTAGATAAGACCCTATTCCTCTTCTGGGATCATTTAGAGGCCTTTGAAGCTGCAGTGAAACTGACATTTGGACCTTCAACCTGTTGAAGTCCACTATATGGAGAAAAATCCTGGAATGTTTTCCTCAAAAACCTTAATTCCTTTTCGACTGGAGAAAGAAAGACATAAACATCTTGGATGACAGGGGGGTGAGTAAATTATCTGGAAATTTTAATTCTGAAGTGAACTAATCCTTTAATGACAAGAACAGATTTGCGACAAAAAGTGCTCTTGTGGAAATCCATCTGTTTAAATAAAACATGTCAGTCTCACAATTACAGATTACTGTTCATAAGATTTTTTAAAATCTTTTTGAAATGGTAATATAGTTAAATATTGTTAGTGTATAATTTTCTTTTTTAATATATTTTCTAACTTCTGCTAAGAACAAGATTCTCAAACTCTTCTGTAAAACAGCCAGATTGTGTGCATATAACCCTACAGTTAAACCCTCAAGAGAGTGATGTTGAAACCGATTGGTCGATTACTCTGGTAAATCTATTAATGTGTCTTCTGTCTTAGGTGGAGATGACCGCAGGGTGTTGCTGTGGCACATGGAGAAAGCAATACACTCACGGGCCAAACCGATCAAGTTGAAGGGGGAGCACCTGTCCAACATCTTTTGCCTGGCGTTTGACAGCACCAACAAACGCGTTTTCTCAGGAGGTAAAACAACAGCTGCTCAGATTAATGACACTGCAGCTGAAACAGAAGGGAACATCAAATGTCTAACGTTTCTGTCTGTCGCTGCAGGAAATGATGAGCAGGTGATTCTGCACGATGTAGAACGTGGCGAGACTCTCAACGTCTTCTTGCATGATGACGCTGTGTACGGTCTGTCCGTCAGTCCTGTTAATGATAACGTGTTCGCCAGCTCCTCTGATGACGGCCGAGTTCTCATATGGGACACACGAGAACCACCACATGGAGGTACGCACAAGTGAAAAGCTGAATTTCTCCATTTTGCTTTAATAACAGTCACATACAACACGATGTTTCAGGATGAACGCTACCCTTCAGAGGTTTGGGGTTGGCTACATTTTTAAAATGTTTTAAATGAAGTCTCTTATGCTCACTAAGGCTGCATTTATTTGATCAAGAATGGAGTAAAACAGTAATATTGTTTCAATTTAAAATAATTGCCCTTAAATTAATTAATTGAGAGATTTAATTTATTCCTGTGATGGCAAAACTGAATTTTCTGCACCCATTGCTCCAGTCTTCAGAAATCATTCTGTTGTTTTGGTGCTCAAGAAACACTTATTTAAAAAAAAATTGTTGTTTTATCTAAAGCATTAACTTTTCTAGAAACATTGGTTTACTCTTATTCTGTTGTGTGTTTTAGAGCCGTTCTGCTTGGCCAACTACCCATCGGCGTTTCACAGCGTGATGTTTAACCCTGTAGAACCCCGTCTGCTGGCCACTGCAAACTCTAAAGAGGGGGTGGGGCTATGGGACATCCGCAAACCCCGCAGGTGAGATGGAAATCTATCCAGAAAACACACATTTAAAACTTGAAACTTTGAAAGGGGCCAAACATTTTTCAGAGCAATTATCACATCTACACACTCTAACTTGGTTATTTCAAGAAACATATACTGTTTTTTTGAGAGTTTGAGTTTCAAATTTTGACACTGACGACTGTTCCTCACTGGACGTCAGGCAGCGCATAAGCTGTGTGTATGCAGAGCGGGAGCAGCGTGCACCCGTTGTTCTTTCACTCTGAAGCATTCGTTGTGTTTTGTGTACTGCAAATACAGACAAGTGTCGTCCATTGTGCCACCTTTTTCAGTTGTTCTCCTCTGATCAATGTCTATCATGTGCTTTGATTTATTATGGGCAGCATTCTCACGCGATTGTTCCCCTCCTACTGTCCCTTACATATGCTTATAACATGCTGTATATATGTAATTTACATGATAAAAGTAATTGTTAATGTTAAGCTAGTATACCTCTAATTTAATTAAGTTTGAGCAATCATGTTTTTTCGTGGGAACACGGAACACCTCACTTATATAATTTATGGTGAAATTTGTTATTTTTTCAGATAAAACTCGGGTGTATTTCTTTAATTCATTGTGAGCAGTGCAGCAAAAATAGACACTGCGCCAAAACAATCGCAGCACTGCTCTCCTTTTGTTATTCACACGTGCAGTCTGAATGTTCTAATGTTAACATGGGCGCATAAGTAAATTTCATTTCCATAGTAAATTTCATTTGCGTAAGTACATAAGTTAGGTCTGTCCAATTGTTTTTTGAAAGAAAGATAATTATACTATCAAGGATGCAATAAATTGATCAAAAGTGATGGTAAAGACATTTATAATGTTAGAAAAGATTTCTATTTTAAATAAAGGCTGTACTCTTGAATTTTCTAGTCATTTGAGAGTCATGAAAAAATGCCACGATTTCCACAAAAATATTAACACAACTGTTTTCAACGTTTATAACAATAATAAGAAGAAATGTTTCTTGAGCACCAAATCAACTTATTACAATGATTTCTGAAGGACCATGTGACACTGAAGACTGGAGTAATGGTGCTGAAAATTCAGATTTTCTATCACAGGAATAAATTGTGTATTAAAATAGAAAACAGTTGTTTTAAATTATCATATTTCACAATATTTCTGTTTTTACTCTTTTTAATCAAACAAATGGAGCCTTGGTTGCATAAGAGGCTTATTAACATGAAAAAAAATCTTACCGACCAACATTTGAACATTGTAACGTTCCTTGACCATTTGTTTGGGGTACAGTCAGTTATTTATTACGGTGATCAGGACCTTGCGTCATCCTGAATAAGTTTCTTTTGAGATAACCTCTTTAGTCCTTGCTTATTACACAACTACTTACCAAATATGTAAATAAATGGACATAAAATATTAATTGAATTGAAATTATTTCATTACGTTTGAATAAAGACACTGAAAGTAGCACAGTGTAGCAGAGTTGACTGCTTTAGACAATATTCAAATATATAGTTTAGTGTCATTATGCAAACATGTTCAGAATCAAATGTTACAGAGAACAGTGTTTATTAGCACAGCTAAACAGGGGAAACTAGGGTTGCTGAACTATGTTTGGTAAAAGATTGAACGCGTGCTTCGGTCCAAATATGGACCGAAGTTGACAAGGCCAGCTCTGTCATTATAGCTGTCTGCCGTACTGTCTGGGACCAGCAGAGGACAGTAGAGCTTGTATAAAAATGTTCTCAGTTTGGTCAGTCAGTTTATACATGATCTATTTAATTCCCCCATTATGCTATTTTAAAGGTTCCTAATTTTTCAGGAACATCACAAGATTTGGATGTGTCAAATCAACAATAGATTTACATGCATTAAAGGTCAGAAAACCATTACATTTTTTCATAAAATTTCTCAATGAGTCTGAAAACGGTGCGTTCTAATATTCCATCTCGTTAAACCCCTCCTTACCGCCAGCCTACTCTGCTCTTATTGGTCAGATGGCCCAGTCTGTTGTGATTGGTCTACCGCTTACAGCATGCGACGGAAACAAAATGCCTATTACCATATCTGAATTTCAGCTCCAGAGGCTTCCTTGGCACGTGAAACGAACGGTAATGATGGCATCAGTTTTTTGTATCAATTCCAGCGCAGCGCTGACAACAGCGGCTTCTCAACATGCCAACAACACGAAACAAACTAGTCCAGGCCTCAGCTACTACAACTACAGTGTTTGAGAGCGGGTCAAAGTACACTTTGTTCACTGGGCAGCCAATAAAGACCATAAACTGGCATTATGCAAATTCGTTACATTGTTATTACGTAGGTATGTAACAGGTAGTGAGACTGGAATTACTAATGACTCGTTCCAGCAATTCGATTCTTTCTTTTTTTTTTATGCACTTTAAGCTTTAAAACTTCGCAGACATTTTACATTCACAAACAGCTATATTACATATAAACTATAAATACATATACAATATAAACACACATACATGGGCCAATACAAATAAACTATATATACAACTTTACAAATAAAGCTATATTACATATACACCATATGAAAGGTAATATTCAAAAAAGCTTAATGGGGCACTGTAAAATAGCATAAATATAGATGATGATGTTTTATAATAAACTATTTTCCTTTGTAGTTGATGTGTGTCTCTCTCTGTGCTGTAGTTCTCTGTTGCGGTATGGAGGGAGTTTGTCTCTTCAGAGCGCCATGAGCGTACGCTTCAACAGCATGGGGACGCAGCTGCTGGCTCTGCGCAGACGTCTGCCCCCTGTCCTGTACGAGCTCCACTCTCGTCTGCCCAGTTTCCAGTTTGATAACCAGGGCTACTTCAACTCCTGCACTATGAAAAGTTGCTGCTTCGCTGGAGACCGAGATCAGGTTGGGATGTTCAAAACTTAGATGCCAAAACTATTTGGGGAAAAAAATTCTTTCTTCATTGATTGCCATTCAAAAATTTAAATACACTTCTTTGCAAAGAACGTATACAGTACAATACAGTTCAAAAAATGTTTTGGGGATTTTTATTTATTTATTTATTTTTTTTATCCAGCACAGGGCATTAAATTGATCAAAGGTTACCATCAGACCACGATCAGATAGGTCTCTTAGGGATTCACTTTGGACTCTTCAAAAACGGCTAGTCTAGAGCATAACAGAATGAACTAAACCAATAACTTAGAGTGAACTAACTTGAGCCTAACTTAAACAAACCCCTCATTATGTCTGGTAATGGGTAATATAACAGACTGTGTATGTGACTGATCACTGATTCTGAGTTTGCATTTGTGTACATGTTTGTGTGCATTCATTAGTGGGTTGCTGTGTGTGTGTGAGTGGGTTGTAGATGCTGTGTGTGTGTGTGTGTGTGTGAGTGGGTTGTAGATGCTGTGTGTGTGTGTGTGTGTGTGTCTGTGTCAGTGGGTTGTAGATGCTGAGTGTGTATGTGTGTGTGTTCAGGTATGTTCTGTGAGGGAATGATGGGTTATGGCTTGTAGAAGCTCGTTTTATCAGTCTTGAATCTAAAGCTCAGCAGATGCTGTTCTGTCTGCGTTTGTGTGTGCGTCGGTCTTTTGGGTTCTGTGTTTGGATTTTTTTGTATGTTTATCCAGCTGTTTCTCCTCTTTTTCTGTCTGACGGTCATATACCTCCTTCTCCAGAATGGTGGATCCTCCTCCCTAAATCCTCTCTGTCCTCTGAACAGCTCAGTCTGTGTGTTACTCAAAATTGTTTTTAGATGTTAGCTAGATGTTAGATAGAAGTCTTGTTTCATTTATGTGATTAAAAACAAGTATTGTGAGATATTATTACAATTTAAAATAACTGTTTTCTATGTGAATATATTTTAAAATGCAATTTTGGCAAAAGCTGAATTTTAAGCCTCATTACTCCCGTCTTCATTCACATGATCCTTCAGAAATCATTTTAATATGCTGATTTAATGCTCAAGTAACATTTCTTATTATTATAAATGTTAAAAACCGCTTAGTTTTGTGGAACAGTGATTATGAATAGGAAATTTTTAGAAGAGCATTCATCTTGAGTAGAAATCTTTGCAACATTATACATATCTTTTACTTTTGATCAATTAACTTGCTGAATTAATTTCTTTAAAAAAATCTAATTGGCTCCAAATTTTTGAATGGTATTCTATCTAATAGTTTAAAAAAAAATCAAAGCTTTCTTTTGTGTGCAGAGTGTTGTATACGAATATAGAATTCTATAAACGTCTTTGTGGAGGCAGATCATGTCACATTTCTATAGAACTCTAAGATATAATTGCCTAGAGTGTGTGCAATAACATATCTCTGTGTGTTTTCAGTACATCTTGTCTGGCTCAGATGATTTTAACCTTTACATGTGGAGAATCCCCAGTGACCCTGAAGCAGGTAAACACACACACTTATGCACAAGGAAACCGTGTCTAATGTTGTTGTTATTTGTGGATACATTCTCTCTCTGTCTCGGCAGGAGGTGCGGGTCGAGTGGTGAACGGGGCATTTATGATTCTGAAGGGTCATCGGTCCATCGTGAATCAGGTCCGCTTTAACCCTCACACGTACATGATCTGCTCATCCGGTGTGGAGAAGGTCATTAAGGTTAGTTGTTACTTTCATACAAACATTAAAATAAACTGTATTTAACATCAGAACAAACTGATGTGTTTCAGCAGATTTATTTAAAGGGATAATACATCCCAAACTTTGTAAGTTCTAGGAGTAAATTCTGTCATTTACTGACCCTTATTTTGTTCAAAACTTTCTTTCTCCCATGGAATAAAAAAAGAGATGATCATGCAGCTCTTTTCCATACTCTAAAAGTGCATGTTGATGGATGGTTGGAGTTAAATGACTTTAAAAGTTATTCATATGGATTGTGTATTATGTTCCAAGTTATCTGAAAATCTTCCCGTTCACTGTTGCTCTCCAATCTCATTTCTCACGTGCACTACTGTTCACAAGTTTTTTTTGGTTTTTAAAGATAATTATATTTTTATTCAGTAAGGATGCATTAAATTGATTAAAAGTGACAGTAAAGAATTCTATTTCAAATAAATGTTCTTGTGAACTTTCCATTCATCAAATGATCTTAAAAAAAAATCATAATAGTGGTTTTTACAAAAATATTTGGCATTTTCAATATTGATAAGTATTTCTTTAGCATCAAAATTAGAATGATTTCTGAAGGCTCATGTGACACTGAAGACTGGAGTAATGATACTGAAGATTCAGTTTTGCCATTATAGGAACAAACTACTTTTTAAAATATGTTCAAAAAGAAAAGCATTATTTTAAATTGTTATAGTACAAACCTGATTCGAAAAAAGTTGGGACACTGTACAAATTGTGAATAAAAACTGAATGCAATGATGTGGAAGTTTCAAATTTCAATAATTTATTCAGAATACAACATAGATGACATATCAAATGTTTAAACTTAGAAAATGTATCATTTTAAGGGAAAAATAAGTTGATTTTTAAATTTCATGGCATCAACACATCTCATCTTGGGACAAGGCCATGTTTACCACTGTGTGACATCCCCTCTTCTTTTTATATATATGACTGAGGAGACAAGTTGCTCAAGTTTAGGAATAGGAATGTTGTCACATTCTTGTCTAATACAGGCTTCTAGTTGCTCAACAGTCTTAGGTCTTTTTTGTCGCATCTTCCTCTTTATGATGCGCCAAATGTTTTCTATGGGTGAAAGATCTGGACTGCAGGCTGGCCATTTCAGTACCCGGATCCTTCTTCTACGCAGCTATGATGTTGTAATTGATGCAGTATGTGGTCTGGCATTGTCATGTTGGAAAATGCAAGGTCTTCCCTGAAAGAGACGAGACGACGTCTGGATGGGAGCATATGTTGTTCTAGAGCTTGGATATACCTTTCAGCATTGATGGTGCCTTTCCAGATGTTTAAGCTGCTCATGTCACACGCATTCATGCATCCCCATACCATCAGAGATGCAGGCTTCTGAGCTGAGCGCTGATAACTACTTGGGTTGTCCTTGTGCTCTTCAGTCTGGATGACATGGCGTCCCAGTTTTCCAAAAAGAACTTCAAATTTTGATTCATCTGACCACAGGACAGTTTTCCACTTTGCCACAGTCCATTTTAAATGAGCCTTGGCCCAGAGAAAACGCCTGCAGTTCTGGATCATGTTTAGATATGGCTTCATATTTGACCTATAGAGTTTTAGCCGGCAACGGCGAATGGCACGGTGGATTGTGTTCACCAACAATGTTTTCTGGAAGTATTCCTGAGCCCATGTTGTGATTTCCATTACAGTAGCATTCCTGTATGTGATGCAGTGCCGTCTAAGGGCCCGAAGATCACGGGCATCCAGTATGGTTTTCTGGCCTTGACCCTTACGCACAGAGATTGTTCCAGATTCTCTGAATCTTTGGATGATATTATGCACTGTAGATGATGATAACTTCAAACTCGCAATTTTTCTCTGAGAAACTCCTTTTTGATATTGCTCCACTATTTTTCGCCGCAGCATTGGGGGAATTGTTGATCCTCTGCCCATCTTGACTTCTGAGAGACACTGCCACTCTGACAGACTCTCTTTATACCCAATCATGTTGCCAATTGACCTAATAAGTTGCAAATTGCTCCTCCAGCTGTTCTTTATATGTACATTTAACTTTTCCAGCCTCTTATTGCTACCTGTCCCAACTTTTTTGGAATGTGTAGTTCTCATGAAATCCAAAATGAGCCAATATTTGGCATGACATTTCAAAATGTCTCACTTTCAACATTTGATGTTATCTATATTCTATTGTGAATAAAATATTAGTTTATGAGATTTGTAAATTATTGCATTCCTTTTTTTATTCACAATTTATTCAACTTTTTTGGAATCGGGTTTGTATTTCACAAGATTACAGTTTTTACTATTTTTATATGAAATAAATGCAGCCTTGGTGAGCAAAAGAGACTTCAAACACTTTACAAACTTTTGAATGGCAGTGCATGTTGTGGCTAAAGTTTTAATATGCAGAATATTCAAATTAGGTTTGAAAGTTACCGTATCACAAACATCATATGCCGTCAGAAAACTTGAAATACTGTCCACAAGACATTTTGATTACTTTTGTAATAATTTTATGGTGTATTGTCATCGTATTTGGAGCTCAATGGCATCCATCCCATTTATTTTCACTCTATGGAATGAGACGAGCTTAAAATTCTACCTTGCATCTCCTTTGGAAAGAAAGTGATGCAGGTTTGGAACAACATGAGGGTGAATAATGGACAAAATGTGATTTCTGAGTAAACGATTACTGCCTGACATGAGCAGACCTGCCACACACACACACACACACACACACACACACAGAGGAAAAGATCATCGTGTCTGAACTTGTGTCTATGCTACGTTTAGTCTTAAATGAATTTCTGCTGGTTCAGCCGCACCTAAGACCCTGGAAGCACAGAATCAGGCCATGATTTTACCTGTCTATTCTCTGGATTTACCTATATTATTAAGCAGAGCATTACAGCTTTTCAACTGCAGCTTCCTGAAATGTATAGCATAACCAGCAGTTACTCTCTGGTTAGCGATGTCATAAACCCAAAGACCACAAGGTCTTCATGTTTGTGTGAGTTTGTTTCTTCAGTGTTGTCATGTGCTGTCGTGTGTGTAAGAATGAGACTGTAGTTTATCGTTTGCTGGTGGTTCTTGTGAAATATTTTCTGGCAGGCAATAGATGTTGAGTAACACTTGCACACTGTGGGCCTGTTCTCACTCACTAAACTCGATTTTGTCAGAGACCATCATGGCTGTTTTTATATAACACGCAAACAGACAGACATCTGCTGTGTTTGTACAGCCATAGATGTGGCTGCAGTGATTTATACATGTTCAATTTTGTAATAATTCTTGAACATATCTGGGATGTTAGGCCTGTTTGTGCCTAGGTCATGCATGAGCAGCAAGTAAACAGCGCTGCAGCGTCACTGCAGAAGTTGTTCATTCACACTGACAGCACATCAGTGTCTGACGGATCATGTGACACTGGATAATGGCTGCTGAAAATTCAACTTTGTCATCACAGAAATATATTACATTTTAAAATATATTCAAAAAGAAAAGTTATTTTAAATAATATTTCGAAAAGAATTGTACTGTTATGAATGTATTTTTGATCAAAAAAATTAATTTATAAACAAAAGACTTGCATGTGCTTAAGAATAGTTTTTAATTTTATCTATCAATATGCTTGTTTCTGCCACTGAAAAAAAAATTAAAAAGGTAATTGCGACTCTTACAATGCTGACTTTTTTCTCGCAAAAAAGTTTGAAGTTTATTATATCATTTTGAGTTCATTTTACATTTTTATAAACTCACAATTGCGAGTTATAAAGTCAGAGTTGCATGATTATAAAATTGCAATTGTGTTATAAAGTCAGAATTGTGAGAGAAATTCCACAGCACTTAACTCTTCTCCGCTACTTCTAAGAAAAAAAAAGTCATATTTTTTTTCCTCAGAATTGGACTATAACTCACAATTGCGAATTTGTGAGAAGTCGGAGTTGTGAGATAAAAAGTCACAATTACCTTTTTTATTTTTTTAAAAAGTGCCTTGGACAAGTTTCCATATTTTATCTTGCTCAATGGCAATACTGTTTTTAAAACTGCTTTGGAACCATAATTATTCATTTATTTTGTAAGTTCTATAAAAATAAATTTGCATTGAATAGATACATTTAAAATGTATAATTGTAGGGAAAAGCCAACTTAATACAAAGTTTATAAAAATGGTCTTCTTTAGTAAATTGACTTAAGTACAATAATATCAAATTTAATTTTTTTTCTTCAACAGTATTTATAGTTACCTATTAATTTTAGGAAGAAGGTCCTTAGGGTGTTTTCAGACCTGTAGATCATTTGCTTTGTTCTGAAACCGAGACTTAATTTGTTACAGTGTTGCATTTTCTTCTGGGTTTAGTTCGCTTTCTCAAGGAAACATTTCAAAGCGTAGCAAAATGTGTTTATGCAAGTCACATGTGAGTAAAACTGTACACTTATTCCACAAGCAAATAATGTGGCTTATTTGTAACTGTCGACGCATGGAAACACTATATGAACGTAGTCGTCATTCCTGCATTATTATATTTCCTATGTAATGCTGTTTGAGCAGGAGGAGAGGTTCTGATGGTAATGCATTCATGCAGTGTACGGAGAAGAGCAAGTACACAACATTTTTTAAGAACAAGAGGCGCTCTTTGGTTTTCAACTGTGATTTGTATGTAACATGTTTCCCATTATGAATTATGATACCGCTTAGTTCATTGGTCCGTTGGGTCGAATTGCTTTCTCACCTCAACTGTACCGCTCCATAGTTCGTTTTTAATCGTGCCGAGACTACCTTGTTCAGGCGATCTCGGAGCAATGTTTTGGTGGAGATCCAAGCACGATTACCGTGTTCATATATACCTAAATGAACTGAACTAAGGTAGAAAAAGCACCAGGTTCCAAAATGACAAACTCAAAATGAGCCAGGTGTGAAAGGACCCTTAATATAGGTGACATGTGAAACATGTGAAATAAGCCTAATTCATTCCTCTTTTGTTCCCTCTACCTCTCTCTATCTGTAGGTATGGAGTCCGTATCAACAGCCAGATAGTGCTGGAGACCTGGAAGGCCTGGTGGAGGACAAATCTCGCTCTCTCTACACTCATGAGGAATACATAAGCCTGGTCCTCAACAGTGGAAGTGGTCTGTCACATGATTACGTCAGCCAGTCGGTGCAGGAGGACCCGCGAATGATGGCTTTCTTCGACTCGCTGGTTCGCCGTGAGATTGAGGGGTGGAGCTCAGACTCGGACAGCGATTTGAGCGAGGGCGCGATTCTGCAGCTGCATGCGAGAGCTCGTCGGTCCACGCGCTCCACACGATCCATGCCTCAATCTCCTGCTAATGTATCCGCCGCTCATCAAAGCGACTCTGACCACTCCTCTTCATCTTCATTGGCCGGACCAGAAGCGTCCGGGAGCGAGCGGAACGATCAGGACAGGAACGGGTCGCCGGGTAGCCGGGCGAGGCCACGTGCATCTGCGTTTCTGCTTGACCTTGTGAATGAGGACTCCGATTCCAGCGGGTTCTGGTTGGATCCGATGCCCCGTCCCAGATCTCCTAGTCCACGTGAGAACTCTAGCCTTTCCAGCCACGCCTCCTCAGCAGGTGTGGCTTCCAGCTCTAGCTCCTCCCCCAGTTCTTCTTCTAGCTCCTCCTCCAGCACAGACGGAGTGGACGAGGAGCTGCGCAGGAGCAGGATGAGACAGCGCAACGCAGCCAGGTGGAGGCGCCACATAGGCCTTTCTGGAAGAGATTCTGCCCACAATCTTCACTCCGCAACAGATTTCTCCAACTATCCCAGCATTTCCGTCCATGATCCGTCATCACCCTCTTCGTCCTCAGGCGACGAAGGTCGACCTTTGAGGAATCGTGGAAAAGCTAAGCAGAGCGGACACGTCTCAAGTCCCACGCACTTATCTGACAGACAGTCACAATCGCAGTCCAGACGTAGGCGCCGCATCACTTCCTCTTTCTCGGGTGGTGACGCCCCTGTGGAGAGGGCAAAATCACGAGTGGGCTTTCTCGCAGAGTCCGGGGAGGAACTAGAGCGAGGGAGAACTAGCGGAGAAGAGTTAAGTGCCGTGGAGGAAATAAACACGACACTCGGCAGTCGCACGACAGCGGCTGGGGTTAACGGACGTCCACATGCAGAGGAGAACCTTGCAGACTCTATTCACCCAGAATGCTCTGGGGCAGAAACAGAACTCAGTAAGAACTCTGGAGACTCCAGGACCCAAGGGGAGCCCTCTGGAAGGGAGTTAGCCAGTGTTGCTGGGAAACGGACTTGTTCGGACTCAGGAGACGAGGATGATTCTCCGTCGGAGAAGAGGGCGAAAATGTGCTGATGTCACAGCTCAACTCACTGGCTCAGAGTCAAACTTTTTTTGAGTTGTTCATCTTTGGACTCTTTCAACGTCTTTTGGTTTATATTTTCTGAACCAACTCCTTTTATCTGATGTCATGCGTTCTGCGGTCACACCACAGTAATGACACTAAAACAAGAAATTTGTGATATTAATGTTATTGGGAGAAAAAAATAACTGCAGTGCTTTTGGTTTCATAATATTTTAGTTCCACTGAACCTGTAACCTTTATGTTGGGGGTCCTGGTTTGGTTTTGGGCTGTGAAAAGACAAGGGATTTGAGAGCATTTCTACAAGAATGCTTGTTGTGAGTTCTGTATCAGTGGAACTTGGGTGGGGGAGGAGGGGGGGTGAAAACAGTGTTTCCATGGTAACCTCATTGAGCAGCAGCTGTTTGAGTTGTGCATTAAAGTTCTGTTCCAGTGTTTCCATAGAAACCGTCTTGTGATATCTCATCTTCCTCATTGTACACCATATTCTAATCATCATCAAACAGGAAGTAGCCTGCTGTAATTTCTGGGTGAGTGTTCTTGGATATTCCGATGTGAGAATCGTCACCATGGTGATGCATCAGTATCTGCTCTCCATCTGTCTAATGGAGCGGCTTGCAGGGCCAAGTGAAAGATTTATGAGAACATAAATGATAATGTTATAGGTCAGTGGAGGACTCATTGTCTTAAACTCTTCCTCTACAGTCACCTGATCGATAGTACCTTGCAAATTTGGGTATTTAAAACATCTAAAGTGTGATTCAAAATCATAGGGAGTGTTTAAGAAGTCATTGCTACTCAAATTTTAGCATCAGTGGCCAGTTGAATGAACTGCTAAGACTAGTCTTATAAGTTAGTCATCAATTTTTTTCTTTAAGACTGTTTATAACTAAGTCAGTTACATAAAAATGTATTTTGGTCTAATTTGATGCTGAAAAGTAAGGCTGATTACCCCTAACTAACTGCTATCTAGTCATACTAGTTCTTAAAACAGTCTTAACATAATGGCTGTTTATGCAACTGGCCTGTGGTTTGAATAAAAGTCAGCATTTAGTTTTTGCATTCAGCTCAATTCACCCCAGAAGGGAATATGCTGTATTGTAAATAAATTATGCAAACTATGTGACAACAGTATCATGACCGCAGGTAACTTAACCACTAAGAAAATATGTGCAAATTCTAGCATATTTATTTTCATACCTTTTTTAAAGAGCAGTCCACAGTATATACTACCATTCAGGTGTTTGGGGTCAGTAAGATTTTACATGGTTGGTTACCAAAAATTCTGTTTCAAATAAATGCTGTTCTTTTGAACTTTCTATTCATCAATGAATCCTGGGGGGAAAAAATGAAAAAAAATGATTAGAATGATTTCTGAAGCATCATGTGACGCTGAAGACTGGAGTAATGATGCTGAAAGTTCAGGTTTGCCATCACAGGAATAAATTACATTTAAAAATATATGAAAATAGAAAGGTTATTTCAAATTGTGAAAATTATTTCACAGTATTAGTTTTATGTTCACCAAGGGTGATACAGTATGAGATGTCTTTCAAAAACATAATGATCCCAAACTTTTAAAAGATATGGGCTACATATAATGTATATGACCCCATTATTCTCAGGCCCTATTCTGTGACTCAAGTGTTGACATTGCCGACCATTAAAAATGAAGTAATTGTGTCAAATGAAGTGAACTCTTACAGATATCCCCTGATTGTTTTGCAAAGAGCAGAAAACACTTTGTTGGAGCTCTGTGAATCAACATGCAGTTATTGAGTTTGACACAGAAGAATCGCAGAACAGTTTCTGCAGCTGATGATGAACAGATTCAAGTCGCGGCATTTAGAGAATTCACAGAATCACTGTAGTATTTGTTTAATGCAAGCCCAGTGGATGAGAAACAGGCCGACCTTTAGGAAATGAACTAAAGCTTTTCCACTCCCCACATTGGCCACACACACACACACACACACACACAGGCGGACATGGTCTTGCTCTGATGAGCAGCTTGAGGCAGCCATAAATGGCATCGTCTCCCTGTTGTTGAACACGATAAGGAAACTCCACCCAGTGGTAAGAGCCATACTTGACAGTTATTTGGCTGATGTCATTCATGAGTATGGTAAATGAGACACTCCCTCCGTCTCCTGTAGAAGTGTGACTTGTCCGCACATCATGATCTCTGTTTTACAGTGAATCATCTCTCTAATTGCCCCTTCGCAAAGACCCGCCCCCTTTAGTTACTGTTGCTATGTCCGACAAGCCATGTGCTCTCACGCCACACATCATGTTCTCATGCAGTGAAAAATACATACAGGAGCAAAGAGGACACTGACAACGCGTTGACAGACATATGAAAGTTTCATATTTAATATATCAGAATTTTTTAAAGAAGTTTAAACAAATTCCATATATTGGCTCTTTAATGTGTCGTGACAGATCGCTGTAGCTCCTCGTGAACCAACATCTCTTCATACTACTTCATTTATAGCATCAAATAAACATGAATGGACATCAGAAGGAATGTTGTTTCAAGCGTGGAAAGACGTGAGTACACACAATTTTTCAAGTTCAAGTTCACCAACTTTGATCTACTAACTCCCCTGACTGCTTTGTCGGACAAAATGGCGGATTCAGGGTTATGATTGGTCAGATCGCCTGTCAGTCAAACTGCCGGCGAAGGGGCAATTGTTCAGAAGAAGAATCTTTTTTTTTTTCATTCAAGTATGTCAACATGATTTTATATGGAATAAAGTGAAAATCCTTTTTGGTGTGGGTGGGCTGCGTCGACAGAAGAAAAACAATGTTTCTGCTCCATTGTCGGCATCTGATCGCATTTAGTTTTAGTTCCGCTATCCTGTAACCTTGTTCTCCTTCTTAATCTGTATAAATCAGCTGTAATACATACTTTTATCAACAGGACATGAATGATGTGTCCCCGCACGCCTTCTTAAAGTCCTTGTGCACATGAGGAGGTTGGTTATTCTTATACTTTGAAGTCAAATAGGCCACTCAGAAAACTGAGATAAAATTTCACAGGCTTTGCCTTCATCCAGGCAGCCAGTATCTTATCAGGAACATTGTGACAACAGCTCTAGATACTGTTGAGTTTCACACTCAAGCGGGGCAGGGGGTGGTGGTGCCAGCTTGTGCCAGATTATAGCCGGAAAGATCATCCGCAACAGAATAACCCTCCATGATATGGTCTGCCTGTTGTGCTTCTTATATTTTTCACACTCGGAGACGATGAGAAAAAGTTGTGTGAATATAGAAAATAGAAAGTTTGACTTTTTAAAGTGTTTAATTGTGTGTGAGAGAGTGAGTTAGTGTCTGTGTGATCCATGTTGAAACTGTGCATATAAATCAGACCTTCTGTTGTGAATATCTTCCAATATGTGTATGTGTCTGGTGGACCACCAGGAACACTGATGAGCCCATCCATTAAAATTTTGTCTCAAGCCCTTTGAATTTAAACAGCAACCAAGTGTAGAGGAGTTTGTTTTAATAATTTAACAGCTGTCTTGTCTCTCTCTGGTAAAATTATTCAATGACCTGTGGCTCCTGCTCCTGTGACTGTACGCAGTTTTGTTGATGTTGGTGTTGATAATGTCAAAGATTGTGTAGATATTTAGATGGCATATGAATCATTTGAATAATTTCTGAGTTGATAAATATCTGAATGTTGAGCTTGGCATAAACGCAGAAGGTCTCTTGTAAACGTTTCTCTGACTAATCCCAAAGCCGATCTTTATAGAAAGCGGAAATTACAGATGAAGTGCAAATGACTGCAAGAAGACTATATTTTCAAAGGGCCATTAAATGGTAAATGAGGCATTCCAGTAAGGGCTTTTGACAATTTGGTTTTCAAATGAACCAATATCCATCTTTTGTGTGAGTTATTGTTGTTTTTAAACCTTTATTTTTTTTGCATGGAAGTGCTAGTAAAATGCAGTGTCCATTGGGAGACATTTATGATGACAGCAGGAGGGCAGCAGCCCTAAGGCAGACAGTTGATTATTCAAGCTTTACTGAAGCTAAGAGCAGCAGCACAATGAGCACATCCCTGGAGAATCCACCAGCAGCCCTGCCAGAATTATATATATATATGGAGGACTATTATGGTGAAACATACAGTGATATCCTCGATCTTATTGTTTTTCCTCAATGATCTAGGCTACTCCTATAAACTGCTTCAAGAGAAAGTGTTTCCTGTTTACAGGTCAAAAGTTCCCAAGTTTGGCGATCTAGATCGTGCAAACTGAATCAGCAGCGTTTACAATCATCTGAGAGGCTCCTAATACAGAAGCGGAATAACTTTCCGGTCATCATTTTCCTGAGCAAATTTCTCCGTTTATTCAAATGCCGAACGAAAAGAAAGGGGAAAAAAACTTAACGTGTGAGCGAAATATAATGGTGGTAAACACATAAATAAGTTGGTCATAAGTTGAACAAAAGTTTTATTTATGTTGGCGAGAGTGTTTTACTGTTTTGATTAACCAGCAGCGTTGAGAATAAGATCTCACTGTCTGTGCGCTTAACCTGTGACGTCACTTTCCCAAACATTCGCCGCTTGGAAGTTTGTCCATATATGGAAGAGCGATCCAGACTACAGTGAGTGCATAGTGCGCGAGTGTGCTTCTGACCTAGTCATACTTTTAGGGATAAAATTGCTGAAGAATGTTCCAAGAATTATGATAAATCAGATAAAATTTTCTTTTAGGTCTTCAAATAGAGGAACAGATAGATAGATATATAGATAGAATTGTTTTTCTTTGGGTTACGGTTAGTTTGTAATAAAAAGTGATTAAAAGTCTTTTTAAAGATTAAAAATTTATTTGAAAATAACAGAGATCTATATGGTAAAACACTAGGCTATATATGAATATGTGAAAGCCAAAGAGGGGTAGCTTCTGTCCTGGTTCATCTTCTACAGGTGGGGGCATTACCCTACATGGCAGAGGCATTCCGTCCCAAACAACGACCTTCTTCGGAATGTTGGGAGGACGGAGGCAGGAGGTGGACTTTGATCTGATGCCATGGACTGGGGATGTTAAGTGGTGGTGTGAAGTTTTGCAGCTCTGACAAATATGAAATGTGAAGAGTACTTTATTGCAATATAATACATACATGTGTTATCGTATAACACAGTGCAAATACAGTAGGCTGCATATGTTGTACGGTATGAATCAAAAATGCATAAAATAAAAGTCAAACCAGAGCTCAAGCTTATTGTCATATAAAGACAATGACAAGTATAGAAAGACTGCTGAACATATAACATATACAATATATAAAATAGAATAACAATAATACCAACAATATTTGTACAAAATATTAGGAGCTATAAATGTAAAATATAGCAGCAGGATAAGAGACAAAACAGTAAAGTGACAGTGCAAGACTGACTGACTGTAATTAATATCTGTTGAGGAGTGAGCATGTGAAGAGCTATATATGTATTCATCAAAAGCAATCAAATATTTGTTTATGGTATGTATAAGCAGAAGAGCGAGTAGTAAAAGTGCATTATAGATTCACGAAAGGAAACAATGGGCAGTACTGTAAGAAGTTCAGGCTGTGCATCACAGAAATGAACTGCTGACCCTTGTTCAGCCAATGCAGAGCATCAAATACTCATAAGGCGAACATCTGTTTGCGTCAGAGCACACGATGGCTGTTCAAACATGCCCTGAATCAACACAACTAATCATTTCGATCCTGATCCAAAAATAACCGCAATGGTTCAAGGGAGGAAATCTCATCTTAAACTTCACAGCTTTTCTTCCCCACAGTATGTGATGTATGAGGGATATCCTCTGCCAGTGTCTGGAGACTTCTTTATGGAAAGGTTCTAACCCACAGGTCTTGATCTGAAGCAGAGGCAGCATCCTTTTTTTCAGTCTTTTATCCATTTCCATAAATTATAGTAGTGTGAAAGTTTCATAGGCTCATTACTCTTTTGGAGAAATCCAAATGAAGATGGTAGCTGCGTTTTGGAACATGGTTTCAAGTTGGTCATTATCTGGTTAACCAAGATACCATGTTCCAAACAACAGCTTGAGCACTATAAACTGTTTGCTACAAACTGTTAGACAGTCTGTTATAGTCCAAGATGGTCTAGAGACACATGTTTCAAAACACAGTGACCAGTTCAAGGTTGATTTTTAGCATACTAATTTTTAAGACAGTAGTAATATTTCTTTGGGAATGATATCCCCCACCCTAAAAGAGGAAATGAGCACTGTTACCTGAGACACGGTGAGATAAAACAAAGCTAGGGTGTGGTCACCTGGATGGCACTGAGAAAACATTAATAGCAAGAAATATAACACTTTTATCAACGAATCTTTCAATCAACAAATAAACACAAACATATATTCATCCTGCAATAGTGCAATTCATTCCAAACCTACCTAAAAGCTTTTCTAATACCTACGCCGATGCAGACAACATACACCAAATCTATCAACGGACAACGATATTAACCAATCACCGCCGAGGCTTTCTAGTGGGCGGGCTTTAAAGGTTTGCTCACTAGCCAATCAGACGCCCCGCGTCTCTTTTTATTTTTTGTCGTTACTGTGAAGTTTTTGCTGCCGATGCTCCTGCTGGAGGTTCTGCCTACTCGCCACTCTGGATAGCGGCCGTGAAAAACGGACAGAACGAGAAGGACAAGGAGGCACGGACTTTGGGGAGAGTGAACGGGGCAGGGAAAACGAGGCAGCGACGTTAGTTTCGTGCCCATCGTTTTAAGTGCGAACAGGAGTGTTTACTGCAGCGCTCTGTGGGAGAGAGAGAGAGAGAGAGAGGGAGAGAGAGACCGGAGGACCGGAGAGAGACGGGAACAGCAGTTCAGAATGGATCACCACCATCAACAACATCATCATCATCATCAATATGACGGAGGAGAGAACGACTACATGCAGCAGGAAGATGACTGGGATCGGGATATGCTGCTTGACCCCGCCTGGGAGAAACAGCAGCGAAAGGTACGCGCTATAATCTCTCCACACCACCGGTTTAAGGTGCAAAGGGACCTTCTGCAAACCAGCAGCCTCGTGTTCGTGCGCGGAGATTTAAGGGCCCCGTCCGGATCATTGAGTTGTGGGCTGCTGGTTAAATAGGCTTTGCATCGCGATCGCGTGCGTAAATTTGTGTCTCTCAGATTTGTTTGTCTCAAAACATGCGAGTACTGAGCGTCAAAAGCTTGTACGGCACTCTGAATTTGTATTCATTATAAGAAACTTGAAGAACATCTGTTGCGGGAATGCGCATGTTCTTATTCACTACTCTGTCCATTCATTTGAGCGTTATCACGGCCCGCCCCCAGTCAAACGATCCGGACCCTGATCACCGGACACCGTGCGCCCACCTATCCTCCTCGCCGCGCGCAACAGATGTCAACGACAGCGGCCGTTGCTCTGAGGATGCGGCTCATATGATCCGCTGCGCGCGCAGAGCACGAGCTCACTTTATTTACGGTCAGGACACGCAGACTCTGTCTGGGGTTTAACGTGTGACCCATGTAAAGATGAGAAGCATTCTGGTTCCGTTTCCCACTAACGATTCCAGTTCTCTAACGATTCTGTAGTATTTTTGAGGAAGTATCTTCTAAAAAAAGAAACGCAATTATTACATGTACTTTCTTCGGCACTCTGTTTTCAAATGCTGTGGTAATTTCAGATTACAGCAGAACAGTTATAACAAATAACTCTAGTTTGCAAAATGTATTTATTTTTCTAAATACAACAGATTGTATAATATGGCTTTTAACTACACGTTGGCATTATGAACAACTAGTCAGATAAAGTCTCACAAGTGCAGCATAATGCAGGTTATGATTCACTTCACGTTTATTTTGACGAAATTTGCGGTTCAGTTTAGTCAGATTCATTTCGGAACCTTTATACTGATTCGCAAGTCTTTTTTTGATTCACTTACATGATTTGCTTAGAGGAGTTGTTTGTTCGAGAATCGAACTACGTCGTAGATTCACTTAAGGAACCGGTTCATAAGAGTCGTTCGTTCGGGTATTAGACTATACGGATTACTTCGTGTATGCAGTAGTGATGAACAGCAGACACTGTCAGAGTATTTTAACACGGTGTTCAGTGCTCATCGGTTAAAGAATGAACCGTTAACAGAACCGAAAGTCATGAAAATTGTTTAGTTGCCGAGTGTTTAACGGTCCTGGTTAAGAACCGGCTCTCGGTTGCCAACTCTAGGCCCATGGCAGCTCCGTTAACGCATTCCGGTAGACCATTAGTTGGGGGAGGGGAGTGTTTATAAAAAATCTCTCGGATGTGATTTTCTGCACAGAAGTCTAAAAACTATTTGAAATATGAGTGAAACATTTGTCGCTCCCACACTCTTTTCTTCCCCTTTGGAAAACGGGGAGGAAAAAAGAACGAGTGCTGGAATCTGCTGCGGTTTGGGCTGGGCTTGTCAGGGAGCGAGTCTGCCCAAAAATGGTAATAACAGACCCCGTACACGGCTGCTGGAAAACTTTCCCGGGTTGCTTTTTTTTCCTTCCTAGAAAGCTTGTAGACTCCTGAATGATGTCATCAGCTACCGGCGGGAAACACTCATGCTCAGGTATGCGGGCAGAGTGCTTCACTTCAGCTCCTACAACCATAAACCCATGACAAAACCATGTGTCAACGGTTTACACCAGCCCAGACATGCTGTTCCTACATGACTGAGCGTTAAAAGAGAAATTTAAAAAAGTTTTGCCTCAGTAGCCTATTTTAGGATCATCATATTTAGAATTTTTTCACACATTATATATGTCATGGTGGGTGTATGTGTGGTGGTTCAGATAGAAATGAGAGGCACAACTAGGAAAAGGCCTGAAGTGTTGTTTCCCTGTCTCGTGATATAAGCACTACATTGGGTTAGAGCATCATTACCGATCATTAATGACACACATATGTGCTCCATACTGCCCATTAAACACCCTCTGTGACTTTAATGATGTGTGTGTGTGTGTGTGTGTGTGTTTGTCAAGACAAATTGGTTATTGTTCTGCTTTCTGACAGGGCTGAAAGGTCCGCAGTGAAGAAGTGAAGTAAAGTCTGTTCTGCAAACACACACACACTGCAGGTACAGAGGGCAGCCCTCTCATAAAAGACATATGGAATAAGTTTAATCTGGAGTCAATTTGCATTGAGAAAGTAAATGCGTGTAAGAAAACATATGATTGGCTGCAGTTTATGTTTATGCGTTAAAGTGTTTCAGCAAGTTCAGACTGGACCAATAGAATCAGAAACACATTTTCCTGTCTAATAACATCTGTGTAGGTCTGTAAGAGTTTGTCTGCAACTTCAGGGAAAAAAAGGCCCTCGGGCTGGACAGGTGTGAGGTGATTTAGCTTTAAACAGCAGCGAAACCTCATGAACTCTTTCCTTTTTGCCTGGCCCCATCTGTGAGGTCAGATTCTCATTGTTTTGTTCACATGTCCTTTTCTGTTGCGTTTTAAGCCAATCAGAGAAAGCCTATGGGGTCTTCAGTTACCACAGTTCATTTTGTATCGCCACAGAGTTCTGTTAGGTTTCAGTGAATCTTCTGTTTACATTTACACTACTGTTCAAAAGTTGGGCTTAGTAAGATTTTTTTTTATTTAAGAAACTAATACTTTTATTCAGCAAGGATGCATTAAATTGATCAAAAGTGACAATAAAGACTTTTAGATTGTTAAAAAAATCTATTTCAAATAAAGGTTCTTCTTTTGAACTTTCTATTATTAAAAAAAATCCTGGAAAAATGTTTCACTGTTTTCAATTGTAATGATATTACTGTTTTTACTGGGTAAAAAATCGTACTGACCTCAGACTTTTGAATGGTTGTGAATGAGCTTCTGTTCTCCCTTATTTGCAGCGGATTCAAACCCTCACATGTAAAAAAAGATGGATGACACACCTTCACTCCCTGTCATTGTAGAAAAGTGACCCAGTGTCCCAATATGGCGCTGATTCAAAGCGAAGTGGAGCTGCGTTATCAAGGTCCTGTAATCGCTAGCAGATTGGTTATTACAGTTTACTGAAGAACGACCCATTATGTCAGTGTGAAATAAACAGTTATGGAAAATGTGGAAATTTAAGTTTTAGCTCCAACCTCCTCCTGAAGATCCTGAAAAAAGTCTGTTGGTGCCTCAGTTTGCTCAGAAAATCTCAGCTGTCAATCATGACGTCACACTCCCAATTAATAACGTTAAATAACTAAAAAATAACTAAAACCAATCAAAAAAGCAAACACTTGAACTTGGATCAGCGTGATAAAAACGACAGAAAATGTAAAATGTAAAATTTTGTAAAAATTGTAAAATGACAGAAACCATCTTTGGTTTATGACCTATACTGTCAGGGACCAGCCACCTGGGGCGATCGAAACATTTTGGCTTCACTTTTCAGGACTTGTGCGGCACACTTTGATCCAAACAGACAGCCCCCCCCCAAAAGTTCTGGAATCGCTTGAGTCAATGTTGTTTCATTTAAAGAAACAGATTAACAGATGGTTTCATTTGATGCTGTTAGTGGGAAATAAGTTTGCAGACTTTAAAGTAGAGTTTTCAGCAAAGCTCATTTTCATCTGAAAATATGATTTTGCATTTAAATTTGTCGCCATATTCAACAGAAGTTTGACCGCAGGTATTTTCCAAAACACTCTAATTTGGTAAGGGGTTAGACTCACATAATCCGGCGTCAACTAGGCTATTTTTTTTCATCATTGTTTTCATAAGTTCAAATGGTAGTTTAACAATTTCTAAATTGGTTGCCAAGAATATAAAGACCAAAATTTCAGAGACCTAAAACAACCCAGAACACCCTAGCAACCACTTAGCAGCTCCCTAGCAACAAGCCACCACATCCTAGCATTATTACAGCGAGTTTCCTTCAGAAAATGTGAAAATCTGATTTTCACAGACAAAATTTGTCTTCCAGAGTGCTGTGCAGTGTGTGGATAGTAGTAATGGGTTATTTTAAGTGTTTCCTTACTGCAGTAGTTCACTCTGCCTTGGGCAGGTTTTAAATGTTTCTGTTTTCAAGTCTTAACTGCTCTGATGTAGATGTAGATCTTCAGAGACAGGAAAGGTTCAGCTCTAGTGAATCTGAATCAGTTACATATCATTGGGTTCTGAGATCTCTATCTGACAATCTGGATTGAGCATTTTCTTGGTGTGTGTCTTTAGGGTGGTAAAGTGTTAATGCAGGCGGAGTGAGACTCTTCTGGCTGTTTCAGTCTAAAGAATTAAAGTAGGTCTGCTTGTCGCAATCAATCCTCTGTTTTTCTCTGTCTCTCTCACTCGTTCTCTTTCTCCCCACCTCTATTAGAGGGAGTAAGTTGAGTATCCCAAGGGGATACAGTGGCTGTTTTTTAGCTGGTCTGAGGTGAGTTCCCTGAAATCATCTGCTGATCTCAGATCTAAGATTTTTTTAAATTCCGTGTGGAGACACTGACATACATGAATAACACTGTTTCCTGCATTTTTCATGCAGAGTTTTACAGAAAATCTCCAGCATTCCATGAAACATTGTCAAATTTGAGTACTGCACTCTTATTGGTAGCTGAAAGCATAATAAAATTAGCCTGAATAAGAATATCTAATAAACCAACACGCAAGCAACAGGGTATGTGTAAAACTTTGTGAATGGCAGCTGCTTCAATTACGTGGAGTTCTGCTGGCACAGATGCCATGTAGGCCGGCAAATAACACGTGATGTCCTCAGGCGTCATTGCATGCCTGATTTTGTCCCTACCACTTAATGAAAGCTGACATTTTCAATTCTTGAGCAGTGAGTTCTACTGAGTGACCATATACCATTAGAAATAATTTTTTATGCTCATTTCAATGTGGTTGTTATCAGTGGTAGAAAGCAATGGCTGCAGTGTCACAGCTCTTTAAGGGCATAACCATGTCTTGAACATTGTGTGGGACCACTTTTTGGGGGATGGGGGGTAATTTGACAAATATCTGATTATTTGTGTGGACCTGTCCTCCTCAGTGTTTATGGTGGTTGGTTATCCTGCAGCACCGCGATTCAGACTTCAATTCATTGCTTTTCTATTGCACGAATGTGTTCAGTTTTGTTTTATTAAAACATTTATAGGGCAAATTTATTAAAGAAAGTGTATAACTCCATTCAAAACAGTGAGATTGTTACATTTTTCATGCATAACCTAATTACTATCCATGAGATAATCCATCACTATTTCTTGAAATCATAACCAGCACGTCTGTGAACACACACAGCTGTCCCCATCAAAATTCTGATTCTGTCATTTCCTGTCCTGGAGTTTGATGTCAGGACATGATGAGGTACTTTATCCCTCGCTGTGCTCTTTCAGCCAATGAAAGAACAGCTTGAATAGATCTACAATAGTGTAGAAAATGCTGCCACCTCATTTACTGAGACTGTGTGTGTGTGTGTGTGTGCTCAAGCCAGACCGAGATGCTGCGGGATGCAGTTTATTGATGTGTATGTGTGTGCATTCTTAAAAAGTTTCTTTTTGTTTGATCCTCCAGTGGCTCTGCAGTTTGCAAAGTCAAATATGTCAAGTCTGACTTTTTATCTTAGTGACAGTCACGCTCTTTATGCAAATCATCATGTGCCGCTCCTAACCTGATGATGTGCTCAAAATGAGGACTTTGTTCCCTGGGACTATCTGACAGAGTTACTGAGAACCAGGCCTTGTTGTTCCTCATATATAACCAGTATAGATAGTGAAACATTGCCCAGAACTGTAACAAGCCGCAATGAGGAGATGTGCACATAAACTGTGTGTGTTTTAATTAACTTAAAAGCAGTGATCCAAGCGAGTCAGCGTTTAGAGTCTAAGTGAAGCCGCTGGCTGTGTTGATAGGATTGTTAATGAGCCATTAATGTGTGTCTGGAAACGTGAAAATAAGAGACAGGCTCACCTTAGGAGGGTGTAGTGTGTGTGTGTGTGTGTGTGTGTGTGGGGGGGGGGCTAATGTGGAATGCGTGTGGAATCGAGACAGTGGGCCGCTCGTCTCAGGGGCTGAGCAGCACTTCCTGTCTGGAGGAGAAAGCCAACAGACACCAACAAACAGCCCACTAACAGACAGACAGGGCAAGAGAGAAACAGATGGAAACGAAAGTAGATTTTTACATTTGCGCTTAGGGTTGTTGTGACCGCACCAAAATTAAAAAATATATATTATATACTGAATATACCTGGTAATACGATACCAAAGAAATGTTTTGTTTTTTTGTACTGACCGGTATCACTATCAGTAGTACTGGTATGTTTGACTACCCTCTTTGCGCAGGTGTGAAATGACTCAAAGTTTAGGCTAATACACAGGGTTTGTTCAAAGTTGCCTTAGAAAACACCACTAATGAGAAAGATAAATGGAGACAGGCATTTCATCTGTTGAATGGGGATGATGTCATTGTTTGTGTGTGCGGTCAGCATTTTGTTTAAACTGGTAACAGCTGTTACACTTGTCACACGCGCACACCTGAGGGCGGAGCTAATGCGAGGAGCTAATGCGAGCTTTATTCCTGCTGTCATTAGTGATGTACTGATATTAAATTTCTGGCTGATACTGAAAAATGTTCTTATTTATACGTCATCTGGCATTACATGGAAATAATTATTAAATATTAAATTAGATTATAATTTAATTAAAATGTTAATAAAAATGTAAAATATAATCATGATCACTGATTGTCGATCACAGGAGGTGATCATGTAGAATTTTTGGTAACACTTTACAATAAGGTCTCATTTGTTAACATTAGTTAACTAATATGAACGAACAATGAACAATACATTTGTTACAGTGTTAATCTTTGTCATGTCTGTTCATGTTAGTTCACAGCACATTAACTAATGTTAACAAATACAACTATTGATTTTAATAATGTATTAGCAAATGTTGAAATTAAGATTAACTGAGATTAAAAAATGCTGCAGAAGTATTGTTCATTCTTAGTTCATGTTAACTGAAGTAGTTAATGTTAACTGATGAAACCTTATTGTTAAGTGTTACCGAATTATTTATAGGAATGCTCCAATCATCAGAATTTCCATTTGGAAAATGGGGGGGAATAGGTGACTCTTGTAGGGAGAAAAAGACAAGTAAACAGTCAATAATAAAATAAGAACAAGTATACAATTTACAAGCAGTAGCACAAATAAAATAGAATAAAGATACAAATGAAATAAACAGTGTTTTATTTTTTTCCCTGGTTGGTCTAACAGTATAATTGAGGTAATAAAGAAACTGAATCAGGAATCAAATGTAAAGTAATACGTGATAGTCCTTTCTGAATAAATTAAATACAGATTAATCCTTACAATTAAAGTTACAAAGGTTTTTCATTCAAAAGCAGTGAGTGACATTAATGTTAATCAAAGAACAAAAGAGAAAGAGAAAGTCAGAGACAGCAGCAGAATTATTAGGCTGCTGTCACTTTAAGTCTAATGCATGGATCCAATATACTGTTACACACGTGTTTTCTTTCTCAGATGTTTACGTTCCCTCTAGACAAAACCGTCTGTTTACATCGATTCTTGTCAATTTTGTACATTAATTTGCATGTATTTGACCATTGAAGCGTAATTTGGTACTCGCAAGCTGTTTGTGAGGCAGCTTTTTGTGTGTGCGCTTTTAGTGTGCATGAACGCACCGTCTCTAGGAGAGTGTGGGAGTGCTGAGTGGTGCAAACACTGGCAAGACTATAAACTTATAAACTTTAGTGAAAATGCGACACTGCCTCGATTGTGCAAATGATGATTCTTGCAGCTTGCTTATATTTCATACGCTTTTTTTGTGAAGCCATTTGCTCCTTTTGAGAGGGAAAGACAGAGCGCGTGGTGATTCACTCAAGCTGCTTGTGAAATTACGTCTCACAGAAAGTTTTCAAATTACTTTAAGTTATTTAATAAAGAAATATGAATTGTACTTCACCTTCAGCATTATAATTATTTTACCCTTGAGACAGAGATTGAGACCTCTCACGGCAGATGAGATCAGTTTATGAGATCGGCAAATTGAGAGATCGCCGATCCAATCATTGGAAGCGATTATCGGCCGATAGCGATTGGTAGCCGATCAATCGGAGCACCCCTACATTTAACAGTGTTACTAAATTATTAGTGGTTTTAAAACTTTTTAAGTGAGTAATAAAGCTGTAATTGTTCCATTTTTGGGTGAACTATCCCTTTAATGTGAATCACTACAACTGTGGTTTCTCTTCTAGGACACCTAATTTTAATTTGAGGGGTTTGTTAAAAGAAATTGAGAAGATGTCTTAGAAAAGTACAGTTAGCTCTGAGAAAAGATCTAGCATCATTCGTTTGCAGATGCCTCTTGGTTTGCACTAATGTTTAAAGAGTTTTGAGTGCCCGCAGGAGCCACTATATGCCATGCATATGTGAGAGATTTTGCAGATGAATCTATAAAAATGTAGTTTTCTCTCTATAGCAGTAAATAAACGGGTCATTTGCTTGGCTTATGGGGGAGTTTGTTTGTGTGTGTGTGTGTGTGTGTGTGTGTGTGTGTGTCCGCCTGATTGTTTGTAGGTTTTCTAGCATTCGTAGTTGCTATGGCAACCTCCTGGATGAGCTGAGCTGTGCTGTATTTCACACCAGAGCGAGGAAGAGAGAGAGAGAGCAGAAAAAGAACGCAAAAGAAGGAGTGAATAGAGAGTTAAAAAAGAGCTATAATGAAGAAATATTTGTGGTCTAGGTGTGAGGAAATCTCGCTGCATTCCTGCTGAGTGAGCAGAGATCTGCTGCCTGTGTGACTATATTTACATGCATTTGTATGTGTATTCATTTGCATGGCTATGCATGCATAATTTAATATATGTGCGTGTTTGAAAGTCCCTTTTTGTTTTGTTCAGCAAGGATGCATAATCTGATCAAAAGTGACAGTAAAGACAATTATAATGTTGCACAATATTTTCAAATAAATGCTGTCCTTTGAACTTTATATTCATCAAATAATCCTGAAAAACTGTAAACACTGATGTTTACAAATAACGATAATAATAATAATAAGAAGAATAGTAATAATAATAATAAATGTCTCTTTGGTAGAGCGCCAAACTAACATATTAGAATGGTTTCTGAAGGATCATGTGACACTGAAGACTGGAGGAATGATGCTGAAAATTCTGCTTTGCCATGACAGGAATAATTTCTTTTTAAAATGTATTAAAATAGAAAACAGTTATTTTGAATTGTAATAATATTTCACAGTATTACTGTTTTTACTGTATTTTTGATAGGGGTGTGCACAAATAGTCAAATATTCAATCTGTAATAATTATTTGAAAATTATTCGAATTTTGTGTTGCTTTGCTGGCCGTTAAATGCAGTCAATCCATGATAAATCCTAAGCATGCGAACTGAAACTTTTTTTTTTTTCCCAAAATGTGCATAAAAATAGGTGGATGGAAACATAGGTAGTTATAACTTAATGCATTGAGTGGTGCTGTGGAGCATTTAATAAGTGTATTTAATCCCAGAATGTCGTCTGCCTCTAGGTGCAGTGAAGTTTGGAATTACTTTGATCAAAATGATCTTACAAAATGGAATTACTTTTGATCAAATAAATCAACATGTCTTGTGCAAACATTGTCGAGTGAATCTGAGTTATCATTAGGGGTGTGCGATATCATGATTTTAGACCTTTTCTGAGCGCGTACTAGTTATCATAATATCACCACCACAATGAGAAATTACATGAAATCCAAACACGGAACCGTCGTTTTTGACCAGTTGGAAAAGTTGCATCTTAAAATTCTTCCCTTTTGTTAAATTCAGCCCTCTCTGTTAAACTGCCCTTGAACAGAAGAGCACGTCTTATGTAAACGCCCCCTAAGAAAAACAGTCAGCCTAATTGACCCTTCGCAGTTTGATTGACAGGCGATCTGACCAATCATAACACTGAATCCAGCATTTTGTCTGGACAAAGCAGTCAGGGGAGTTAGTAGATTAATGTGGGTGAACTTGAACTTGAAAAATGTGTACTCACGTCTTTCCGCGGTTGAAACAACATTCCTTCTGATGTCCATTCATATTTATTTGATGCTATAAATGAAGTAGTATGAAGAGATGTTGGTTCACGAGGAGCTACAGCGATCTGTCACGACACATTAAAGAGACACTATATGGTATTTATTGTTTAAACTTCTTTAAAAAATTACGATATATTAAATATGAAACTGTTTCATATCAAAAGTAACCTGCTCTGTCTTGTCTGTCGACGCGTTGTCAGTGTCCTCTTTGGTCCGGGATGTATTTTTCACTCCGTGAGAACATGATGTGTGGCGTGAGAGCGCATGGCTTGTCGGACATAGCAACAGTAACTAAAGGGGGCGGGTCTTTGAGAAGGGGCAATTACTCAGGACTTACAATTAGTTTTTTTGAAAACCTATGGTAGCTCATCCTACCTTTGTTTGTTATTCATAGCTTTTTGTGTTTCACATTTTTATTTGCATTACAGTGGCTGCATATTGTAATGGCAGTGGTGGCTCTTGCGTGTGCTCACCCGTGGCAGTCCCATCATGCAGCAGTCCTGTCTCCCCTCGTGTCCAGATCTAGAATTTTCTTCTCGCCTCTTACAGTTGGAACAATCTCCTGCTTTTACAAGCATAAACTGAAGGGTCTCTGATTCTGTTAAGTGGCATATCGATCGTATTAGTGTGTGAGTGTGTTTAGCTTCTGTTCTGCTCCACAGCTGTTTCTCATCAGCTCACTAACATACCGAAGAATCCTGAAGCCACAGATACTCAGTGCTGCCATGACAACCCCTGTGGAGCGCTCACCCTCCCTTACTCTCTCGCTCACTGTCACAGTCAGGCATGGTTGTAAATGATTGCAGAATTACCAAAGTATTCAAGTGCATGTATAGCACAGGTGTATGAAATAAATAAAACTGATTAAAGGGTTTTAATAACTTTCTTGTGCTGTTTCAGGCTTTGTATAGCACCTGCCGCTCTGCAAATCCTTCTGCAGGGTCCCAGCATTAGAAAGTTTATTTTCAGCAATGATCCTTTCAGTCTGATCTTAACAATCTTGTGAACCTCTTGAACCTTTTTCTTATTTCATGTTTTTATACTGTAATAGTTTTAAAGGGACAGTAGCAAAACATGTATTTAGATAATGAGAGTGAAAAATTTGACAAAATATAAATTGGCACTGGACACTTTATTATACAAAAATGAGAAAGTTATGATATGACCTAATTAAGAGAACAAATAACTTAATTAAAAGAATAACATTTTTCAGTATCATTTACCTTTTGATGTTTGGTTTAGATTGTGTAAAGTATGAATAATGTTTAAGTGACTATTTTGTATTTTCGTATTTAATGCTGTTCTTTCTTTGGTTTCCAGAATTTCTGTCCAGTCTTATTTGCACATTACAGGAATTTGATTCCTTTAAATTCACATTGTGTTTTGTTTTATTTCTATTTTCAACTTATAAACTCTTTTTCAGACATTTACTGCATGGTGCAATTCTCATCTACGGAAGGCGGGGACGCAGATCGAAAACATTGAGGAGGATTTTAGAGACGGACTCAAACTCATGCTGCTCCTAGAGGTCATCTCAGGTCAGTGACCTCGCACCACAATTCCACCGCGATCCTCTCTAACTTTTGAAGCTTGTCTCTTTGAAATGATTAAAGGATACCTAGATCCAGGCTGAAGAAAAGGGGTGACTGGGATTTTGCCATAGCTGGCCCTAAATTGTGGCACAGCCTACAGCTTTTTATCAAAATAATCTTGAAAGAATCACTTTTTAAGCAAAACTAAAAAATTAGTGGTCAATCGATAAAAGAAAATTAACTAAACGCACATTTTTCTGTGATTAATCACAAGCTTTTAATGTTTTTATGATGTAATAATTTCACAGTTACTCTCCAAATTAATATAGTTGTTACACTTAAAGACAGTATATTTTAAATATTTTTTTTAATGGCATGTTTTTATGAATGAAGGTCAATATCACTGATATTGATATTGATGTCTATATTTTTTTTTTCATTAATTATAAACATTGAACATTGAAGCTATCAATTTCAACATTTATTAGGCTTTAAAAAATGAGCGTTTAATTTAAGTGAACTTAAAACAATCTTCACATAAACCCATTATAGTAAATATAATATTTATCTGTGGCCTTCCTACTAGGCAGGAAATAAACAAAAAAATTTTTTATAAAGGTTATCAAACACTTTACAGCCTTCACTGCATAAATTATAAATTTCAATATTGATTACATTACAATCTTCTCTGTTACATTTGCTCTTTGATTAACATTAATAACAGACATCACAGCAACTGGTTTATTAGGCTGCACGAACATGACGCGGATCTGATGCGCATCAAATTTTCTGACGACTGTTTAAGTTAATTTAAAATGTTTTTAAGCTCATTTAAGACTGCTTTACTACTCTACAAAACGGACATTTTGGCAAAATTCTGTGTTATTGTTTGTTTAAGAGCGAAAGAGAACTCGATATTGGCGCTTGTCTTTCTGTGCACACGAGTCAATGTCAGACGCGACATTCACATTCGCATTTTCGTTTGTCTTGTGGCGCTAGAATGGTTTAAAAGCATTTGCCTGAATAAGAGCGTGATCATATGATGTAACGCTGGCCAAAAAACAGAAAAAACGGATGCTGCATTAATTGTGTTAAATATTTTTAACACGTTAAACTGAAATCAGTCCTTTGCATTAATGCGTTAATTTTGACATCTCTTTGAGAAGGTTTATAATAAGCTAGTCTACGCTTCAATTGTGATTGTTGTGTTTTACTGATAATTTAATTTGAACTGATATTGTTCAAGCATAGAATTTTCATACTACAAGCTAGTTGATAACTGTCAGGAATAAGTAGGAATTAGTCTCCTGAGTGCAATGTGATGTTGTGTGTGATGTAATATTATCATCCTGGATATTTAAACTGTGTTTCTCTGTAGGAGAACGCTTGGCCAAACCAGAGAGAGGAAAAATGAGAGTCCATAAGATCTCCAATGTGAATAAAGCTCTGGACTTCATCGCCAGCAAAGGAGTCAAACTGGTTTCTATTGGAGCAGAGGGTAGGTCCCCCCCCCCCCAAGCAGTGACCTATATCCTGCAGGCTTCCAGGGTCATGGGTTGAGCATATGGGATCAATGGCTATCAGATGATCTGCCTGTATATGATATGTGCTTGTATCTCATGTCACTCATGTATCAGCAAGTCCCTCCCCCTTCCGATACAGTTAAATAGGTTAGACATGCAGTATATACCTGACATACTTTAGAACTATCTGACAGTGTGTGTATTTTTCCTGTTCTCTCTCTATTTTTAATCCAGAGCGGCATTCCAGACAGATTAGCCATCTACCAAAGCCTTTGCCTTGGTCACATACTGTTACCAGTTTGTGTGTGTGTGTGTGTGTGTGTGTGTGTTTGTCTGGCAAAGCTAGGATGCACATACACACAAGCACATACTGGGATGTGTGTGGAGTGTATTATGAGATTAGCCTAAGAAGATGTAGAGGAAACGCATGCATGTTTACCTAGATATTTAAATGGGGACTTCCCATATACAACTACGTGTAAATAAATAAATAAATTAATAAATAAATATATATTTTTGCATATTTAAAAGTAAATACATGCATTATTTAAATAATACATATATTGTTTAGCCTTTATAAACCATTTTTCCTTCCTGAACTAAACTATCTAAACTTTGAAATACAAAACTGCTGAAAATGTCCCCAAAAGCTCCTTTTTGGAGACATTTTCAGCAGTTTTGTATTTCAAAGTTTAGATAGTTTAGTTCAATTTAATCATATCAAAGGAAACAGTCTGGCAAAGCTGTTCTCCTGTACTTTAGACTCTAAAAACCCTGCTAAACACCTGCTCACTTTACAGTCTTAATTATTTCAGGTTGTATGATATATAAGATATACAATAATTATTTGGAATAAGGGTGGAGTTGTGATGGTGCAGGGATGCCAGAGGAATTTTCACAGGAGTGAAGCAAGCAGCCATTTGTGGGTGAATTTCGCAAACCATGTCAAGAATATGTCAAGGTCATATTTCACCCAGAAAATCAAAAGAAAAAAATGAACAATAGTTATTTTAAGTAAATGAAGTAAATATCAAAATTTTCATAACAATTAAGCAATTTACTGTATCATTACTGTAAATAACATTACATATATATGTTTTGTGTAACGGAGGCCAGCTAATAAGAGCTGTGCAGATAAACCTCACTGCCCTTGTGATGTAATTTTTGAGCTGTTACAGTAAATATGATGCTGGTGTACGTGTGTGTGTTCTGCTCAGAGATTGTCGATGGAAATGCTAAGATGACTCTGGGGATGATCTGGACCATTATCCTCCGCTTCGCCATCCAGGACATCTCAGTGGAGGGTATATATAAATATATCACACACACACACACACACACACACACACACACACACACACACACACTGTTAAATTCATAAGTGGTGCATTAGATCTTGAAGAAAAAGACAGTAGGTACTTAATTTGTGTTAAATATCATTAGAGTTAACAGAATGAATACTGACTTAAATTAAATACGGTTCTGCTCTTTTGGACTTCTTGGATATTCACTATTAAATACACACACAATGTCAGGAATGTGTGAGTCATGACAACTTTGTCTTTCCCTTACTGAGAATACATTTGATACGGTTGTGTGCGTGTGTGTGTGTTTGTGTGTGTGCAGAGACCTCGGCAAAAGAAGGATTGCTGCTGTGGTGCCAGAGGAAAACAGCTCCCTACAAAAACGTCAACATTCAGAATTTCCACATTAGGTGAGCAGACAGGAAATGAGCATTAGGGAGAAACAGATTGAAAAATGAGAATAGAGCAAGACTGACAGAGATACTGCAACTGAACGCTGAGCTACAGCGTCATAAATTACCTTTCTCTGTCTGTCTCTCTCTGTCAGTTGGAAGGATGGATTGGGCTTCTGTGCGCTCATTCACAGACATCGTCCAGAGCTCATTGATTACGGTAAACTGCGCAAGGTGAGGCATTACGAGAACCTCTGACCACATATAGAAACCAGCAATATAAAACACAATGACGTATGTTTTGATGTTTGCTTTCGCTCAGGACGATCCAATGACTAATCTGAACACCGCCTTTGATGTCGCTGAGAAGTACCTGGACATCCCTAAGATGCTGGATGCAGAAGGTAAGACATGTAGAGGACAGGTTTCTTTCTGTTCCACTTCACTGTGAAATTAGGTTAGACCTCTGACTAAATATAGAGCTGTTGGAGGCGCACAGGTATGTGTGTAGGTTGAATTGCACCCCTTTACTGCAGGTGTGATTGTGGATGTTTCCTTAACATTTGGCCTGTTTGGAGGGATTTTTAGGATTATGGGCTGTGATGTTTCATGATGTGATTGTTGCAGTGCTTGCACTGGATTGATATTCATCAAACATTCTGGTTAAGGTTTGTTTTAAACTCCATTCAGTCAGAACCGCTTAACATGCTGTCTGTATTTAAAATTTGTTTTGCAGATAATTTCAGTTTCAGTGTGTAAAAGTTGCTGTTTTTAGCTTTTGTGAACATTGTACTTTTTGAACAACAACAAAAAAAATGGATAATTGATGGAATGTTTACCATGCAAGACGGCGGTGACTGAATTGAGATGGGGTTTTTTCTTACATCTATATGCATGCTGAATTGTGTCTTTTCTTTCTCGCAACTATTTCTGTTTAAATATGAAGCCACTTGACACTGCAGAGACTCCGTTATGTGTGGATCAGTGCTGGCCTCGACTAAACTGTTAGTCGTTCGGTTTAAGTGATTAGTCGACTAATAGCACATGTAAAGTCTTTACAGATTCAAAAGATTTATTACTCTTATCTGTACGACCAAAATATTTAGAGTATTTCAAGTGCAAGTGATCGCACCGATGCCTCCATGTTAGCCGTCATGCCGCGCACTACTATTCAGCTTTCACGCTCCGCACAAACGCTTGATTAGCCATTACACTTTAAAGCGAGCGGCCATGTAAAGTTGCTACTACTTGCATGTTTAAGGTAGTTAGCCATATTAGTGTTGATTTTTATTCACATAAATTCAAAATAATACACATTTTTATTAGCCCCACCACAAAAAATAACACATTTTATTTTTAACAATGTTTTGGTAAATGACGCAGAAAAATATTTATACTGACAAATATTTTTTGAACATGTATAGTATTCACACAAATATATATTTAATATAATACCCTCTTAATATTTATTCATTATAATATATCATATTTATTATAATATATAAATAAATGTTATAATTAAACCAGCACAATTTGCAACAACATTTGATTTATAACAAACGAAGAAATATATCAAGTGGCTAGAATGGAACATTTTATTTACACAAAAAGCCAAAAACCTAAGCTTACCTAAAACTGAACCATTATTCTTTTGTTTCTCAAAAGGAACTCCTTTTGCATCTCCTCCAGGAAATGCAAATCTTGTTTAAATTTGTTAAGCATTTTGAAGATCGTTTCATTTTAGGTTGATTATAATCAGGGCCGGCGCCAACGAGGAGCATTCGTGGGCCATGTCCCCCCAAACAAGTTACCGTGCCACCACAAGCGAATACGAAAAGCAAGCACGCATTCGAAAGTGATTACAAATGCGTGAAATGCACCCAAACCACCCACCCCCGGCTGAACATGATTTCACCAGCCACTGGCCCCCAACCCCCTCTAAAAACATAAAATGCCTCATGATTTATCTGGCCTGGCACCAGCTCTGATTATAATGGTTTCATATCTCCATTCACATTAATAACTCTTTCTTTACACAGGAAATCACCTCGTATGGGGCTCTGAAGTGTGTGACTGTGTGTGATGTGCTCTGATTATTAATTTTTTCTCTCATTACTTTAATATCACCCCCTTCTTTCTCTGCAGATATTGTTGGTACGGCTCGTCCCGATGAGAAGGCCATCATGACCTACGTTTCTAGCTTCTACCATGCCTTCTCTGGGGCGCAGAAGGTATCGCAGGGCACCCCCTCCCAATGTCATGAACTTCTACACTTACTCAATATGTCCCTCCCTTCACTCTGGTTCTGCTCACTGGTTATTATGTTCACCAGTAGCAGTGATTACTGGATGTCGTGGTTTCCCTTGACCGTGACTACACTCCTAACAGTCTGCCTTTCTTTGACTCTTTGCAGTGCTAAGCTCCGCCCCTCAGGGCTCATGCTCCTTCTACAGTTGCATGAGTCTTTCCACCTGTTGCATGAAGGAAATTATTTCTTATGATGAAGGCATGAGTGTGTCTCTTCTTCAGTCTCTTAAAAAATTCCCAAACGTTCATGGCATCAACGAGACTTCCTGGAGACCTCTTCATGCCTTGCATCATTTCTGTAGAACTGTGCCCCGTTTGTCTTTGTGTCTATGCAGTCTTTTACTCTGTGCTTTTTTTTCTCTCCCTTCCTCTCCACCTCCTTTTCTCTCTCTGTTCCTGCTCCCTCTTTCCCTGGGCAGATATCGTTAGTACGTTGCGTCCCGATGAAAAGGCCATCATGACGTATGTGTCATGTTACTACCACGCCTTCTCAGGCAAACAGAAGGTGAGCGCAGACCGACATCAGCCAATCAGCTTCCACATCAAAATCCCAGTCAAATCTAGACTGAAAGAGATGTGATATTACATGTTCTTCACTGAACCGAACTTCCTTGTGGAAAAGAAGTACATTTTAGCATACTCTTAAAAAAGAGTACTTATTAAGGAAATAATAGAGCTTTTGTAACAGAATGTAATATTTTCAGACACTTGATTGCATGTTATTTGCAATTAAATTAAAATGTATTATAGTGTAAATTCATTTTAAATGCAATTAGTTACTTAAAAGTGCTTTTTGACCCACTTAAGTACATCTTAATATATAATTTCACAATTACTGTCTTTGAAATAAGAGTGCTGCTCAATGTACAAAAGTTTCTATTCTATTGTATGTCATGTAATTAAATTACAAATTTATGATGAAGTTACAGTTAATTACATGTAAAATGTATTAACTTTAAATATCTAATAACACACTAGAGTTAAAATTATAATAAAGTATTTTATATTTGTGTTAATATGCTAAACACATCAACACGTACTTTAAAGTAAAACTTTTTTTTACATTTACAAAGTGCACTTTTTGAAGTATACTTAAGTGTGTTAAGAAAAACAGTTTGTTAACTTACTGTAAGTGGGCTTTTTAGGTTAATATTAGATTATCTGGAAATACACTTTTTAAAAAAAAAAAAATATCTTGGTTGCACTTTATTTTACAGTATGCACTTTCAGTGTATTTACAGTCAGTGTACTTGCCCACAAAAGTACTGAGTAATATAAGGCAACTACTTGGGTTAAGTTAATGTTTAGAGGTAGGTTCAGGGTTATTACCCAGTTAGCATCATTACTACAATAAGTACATAGTATGTTCATGCGAAACAGGACCGTAAAATAAAGTGCTACCAATATCTTTTCAATATTTGAATTACACTGCAAGTGCTTATTAAACACAATTAAGCGTACTTCTTTTTCACAAGGGCTATTATGGTGAGGTCAGTCTCTGATGTCACTGACGGGTCAGAACCCTTCTGCTCTGAAACTTCATTGTGACTTCTTACTCATTTCTTGTTTGGCTGTGATATTTCTCTCTTTCCTTCTTTGGTTTTGTGTCAGTTCTGGCTGTTTCCTGGCAACCCTGCTGTAGTATTACATAACACCTCTCCGCTCTGTTTCTCCGCACACACACAGCTCTTGTACAGAAGCCATCAAAATTCTGTACATTTTAGAATAGGTGTTGAAGTAGATGTCCAGCTAAAATTAGCAACAGGCATCAATGGGACAGTTAGTCGGTTCATTCCTATTCAAACAATCTTTATTGTTCATAATTCATTGTGTTAGTAGAGAGTTGGTCCAGACAATTCACAACAGTAATCTGTTTAGGCAGACTCAAAAAATAGATTCATGAATCTGAATCTGAACCTAATGCCCCGAGCCAAAAGCCCATCTTAGGGGACTTTCACACTGAGCACACATTGTGTTTTTATTAATTTGGTGCAATAATGTGCATCAGAGTGAAAGGAAGTTTTCTGCTCCTTGCAAACAGACTCTTTTGAGGAGGCAGCGGATTCATTTGCCGCTGTTGCACTGTGAATGATTACACCGAACGCTCACTCTCGCTCGTATGCTAGGGAAATCATCACCACTGTCATCCCTTATATGTGTTTTTTTGAACTAGTGACATTGTCATCGGCTAAAATGCAGGCGCAGGTTATTTTACTTCCTGAACAAGTGTGCACCCGAGTCCAAGTTGCTTTCGCATTCATGCGAATCGTTCCAGTGCAACCAAACTCAGACCACCTCTTATAGGTAGTCTCAGGTTCGGTATCCTGGTGCGCTTCTGGGTCCACGTGACAGCTTTCACATTACAAATTTTTCATGCGAACTAGTTTAAAACTAAACTGCTAGTGTGAAAGCTCCCTTAAGCAGCATGTACCACAAAATAATATGCACTTTTTAACGTGGCACAAAAAGGGCATCAACATATTTGGACATGAATGCGGATTTGCAGAAACAGTGCATCACTTGCTATTTCTGCCTCACCTTAAAAAACATTTTCATGTAATTTAAAGTAGTCAGATTGATTCAGTTTTATAAAATAAGAGTTTTGGATTGTATGTAACCAATCAATGGTATTTTTTATGTATGTAACATACATACTTATTGCTACCAGCTTATAGCTAAGTTAACTAAAATATTTAATAAACAAGGGGCAGACTTTATTTATTTTCCAATTATGTGGACATCTTCAGAGCTTTCTGTTTTATGCACACAGATTTTATGAGTCTGTTCATGAGTTAAGTCGGTTCATATAGACTTACAATTCTGGCTCAGTTTAGAAATTACAGTGAAAGTTCATTCAGAGACAGCATGTTTCTCACTGGCAGGGTGAAAGTTACTACTTCATTGTGCTGATTCATCACATCCAGCTGGGTTTCCTCAATTCTGTGTGAGCGTTTCTGAACGGATGACTAACATCCCTCAATAAATAGTTTGTACGTGCTGGGTGTGTGTTCTCTGCACACTCAGATCCTGTCTGCTCTTATAAGGCTTGAGTCTGATTGTAAACCCACCAAACAGTTCAGTATTCAGAAAAACTTCCTCTGACCCACCCACATCCACATCCATGCACTAAATTATTCAGAACGATCCACACAATAATAGTGTCGTCATTGTCCAGTAACTGTATTAGGATAAAACTAGCTAATTTAATTAGAAAAGACACAGTTGTATTGTATTGACTCTTTGTTTTCCACTGAAGAAAAAAACTAAAACAAATCAAAAGTCCAAAATGTCCAGAATGTTTATATTTTGATGACCAGTTCAGTATTATTTGTACAAAGCAATATCACTTTTGGGGGGGATTTTAATTCTAAAACATTTAAAAAGCACTTCTTTTTTTTTTATTATTATTATGCATTTTTATTTTCCGTACAAAGTACAACATCAATATGTTACAAGCCTAGTAACAAAAAGTTAATTCAGTTCAATTATTATTATTATTATTATATTTTTTTCATTTTTCAAATAAACAATGTATGCTGTTTAAGATTGTTCAACAGAAATTGTAAAAGAAATTGCTGCTTTTTCACAGCGGATTTTCCAATAAAAAAGTATAAGTTTTTATCCAATATTGATCAGCATTATGTGCCAACATAAGAAATATTTAAGATTGGCATTCAAAAGATGATCATAAAATTGAGAGCCACTGCATGAACTCTGTCTGTCACTGACAACGATAAACTGAGCTTATCATTGTTTTCACCTCTTCCTTTCTGGCTTTTAGAATTCCAACTTGCTTCCTTATCTCCCCCCCTCCCCCCTCCAAAAATACAAACATTTATAATTAAACATGCACAGAAGGGTTATGTGATATTGATGTAGCGGTTGATTGCTTTTGGTAATGGTAATAAATTGACTTCAACACCTCAACACAAAAAACCTTAACAGCGTTGCCATGGCACTGATGTAGTTTCCACAGAAACAGAAGCAGATTCACTGTCCTTTACCCCCTCAGGCCGAGACAGCAGCCAATCGGATCTGCAAAGTGCTGGCTGTCAATCAGGAGAACGAGCAACTGATGGAAGACTATGAGAAACTAGCCAGTGATGTGAGCACACTCATTCATGTTCTCTCCTCTTTACTCCCATTCTCCTCTCATCCCCTCGCCTCTCCTCTCTTGTCGTCTCTACCTGTGCTCATTTAGGGCCAGTGAGAAGTTTCAGTAATTTAAACTCAGATAATATCTAGCACATTTACTCTACAGTGTTGCTATGGTCATGGAAAACAGGGAATTTTAAAATCCTGCTTGCCAGGCCAGGCAGTTCCATGAAAATGAATAAAATCTTAAAAGATCATGGAAATTGCTATTGTGAATATGAATTATTTTTATGCTTGGCTCTAAAATATTTAATCAGTTAAACTTTTTGTGAGTGCAGTCTCTAAAGTAATAATTCAACAATAATTATATATAAATAAAAAAATTAAGTTAAATAAAATAAGTAAAACCGATGCCCTGTAATTTGGAATGACTGGAAAAGTCATGGAAATGTATTATTTAAATTATATGGGAATATAATTCTGTCTAATTCATAATAAAAAAACAATATATACCATATTTAAAACTAATCTCATCTCTTTTTCTCTCTACCTCCTTTATCTCATTCTGTCTGCTCCCAAATTTTCCCAATGTGTTTTATCCTATTTTTTCCCTCTTTTTGTTGTTTCCTCCCTTTTTTCTCTCTCTCTCTTCAGCTGTTGGAGTGGATTCGCAGAACCATCCCGTGGTTGGAGAACCGCGTCCCGGAGAACACCATGCAGGCCATGCAGCAGAAGTTGGAGGATTTCCGGGACTACCGACGACTTCACAAACCGCCTAAAGTTCAGGAGAAATGTCAGCTGGAGATCAACTTCAACACACTGCAGACCAAACTCCGCCTCAGCAACCGGCCTGCATTCATGCCCTCGGAGGGGAAGATGGTCTCGGTGAGAACTTAACACATGTACAAACTAAGCATCAACTCAAGTATTAGACCATCCAACTCTAATAATTTGATTTGTAATATTGGTCAGTAATGAATCATCTGCATATGTAGGATATCTCCAATGCTTGGGGAGGGCTTGAGGGAGCAGAGAAGGGTTATGAAGAGTGGCTACTGAATGAGATTCGCAGACTGGAGAGACTCGACCATCTTGCAGAGAAATTCCGCCAAAAAGCCGCCATCCATGAAGCCTGGACTGATGGTAACACATATATGAAGAAGAAGGAAGGAGAAACACACATGCTGCGTCCCAATTTACTTGAGCAGTTTAAGTAAAACCCAGCTTATTTAAGGATGTGCATTTATTGCATGGATGGAGCAAAAACATAAATGTCTAAAATGCATATGCTCAGTTCCTTTAAATGATACATGACATTTAACTCAATTTTGTTAAAAAGCAATGAGAATACTTTTTTTTGCACAGTAACATAACAAAAACAACGACTTCTCGTCGCTTCATAACATTAAGGTTGAACCACTTCTGTCACATAGACTATTTTAACGATGTCTTTAGTACCTTTCTGGACCTTGAGTGTGGTAATTATATTGCTGTCTATGAACCAGTCAAATACCGCTCAGATTTCATCAAAAATATCTTAATTTGTGTTCTGAAGATGAACAAAGGTCTTACAGGTTTGGAAAGACATGAGGGTGAGTAATTAATGACTGAATTTTCATTTTTGGGTGAACTAACCCTTGCAGCCATTCATGAACTTACTCCGATAAAGGAAAACGGGTTAACTCTTTACATGACCACATGCATTCTCGGCTTAGTAAGCATAATTGGGTTAAAAATGTGCATGTAAATGCACTCACTGAAACAACAGGTTTATCTGTCAGTCAGATGCACGTGAAAGTTGTGTTCGTTACTATAGCAATTGTAGACACCTTGCTGGTTTTTAGTTTTAGGAAAATTTAAATAGTGTACCATTTTATTTTAAATGAAAATAAGAGAGTCTCAGAGATGGTCTTATTGGTAGTCTGTCTATGGAAGCATGTATGTTTAAGGCATCTGGAACACTGTAATAAGGTTGTGTAGCCGTAACATCAACTATCAAAACTTTTAAAACCTTTTTAAATCAATTCTTAATTTCTACATATCCCACTTTTTATAGGCTATTAAAATAAAGTTATAACTATAATTATATATTTTTTTTTAAATTAATTTTTGAACCTTGACTAAGACACATTTTGGGAAGCATTTGAATAAAACTATAAATGAACTTAAAAAATGCATAATTGAATCATTATTTGTATCACATCAAATTTTATTGTGAATCATCTTGAATCGAATCGTTCTGAATTTGCAAAAATCCTTCTTGAATTCAATCGAAAACCTATGAATCATGATTCGGATCGCTGTATACCTAAAGATTCACAGCTCTAGTTGTTGCAAATGAAATATAACAGATAACATTAAATTAATATTTTTCATCAGGTTAGATATTGATTATTAATAACTCAAACCCCTTACAGGGTATCTATAATAATCGTTGGTCTTGCGAACATCTGCCATGTTTGTAGTTCTGAACCAAATCCTCCACTGGCAATGGGTTGTGGGAAATATCAGCCGTTAGAGTAGGTCATCCGGGGACTTTTGGCATACTCGTTTCAACATACTATGCTTTGGGACTCAGTTATTCTAATCTCACATACTATTTAGGATGGATAGTGTGTACATTGGGACGCAGGGACATTATTTTTCTTTGTTTCTAAGAATTGAGTTTCTCATTCTCTCTACGGTATGGCTGATCTTTTCTGCCCCCTGTAGGTAAGGAGGAGATGTTGCAGGAGAAAGACTTTGAGACTGCATCCCTCTCAGAGATCAAAGCTCTGCTGAAGAAGCACGAGGCGTTTGAGAGTGACCTCGCAGCTCATCAGGACAGAGTGGAACAGATCGCTGCCATCGCACAGGAGCTTAAGTCAGTAAACACACAGAAAAACCTGATTCAGAAAGTGCTTGTTGAAGTAGTTTAATAGCTTTACTCTCACACCCATTCTACCTCTTTAGCGAGTTGGAATACTACGACTCTCCCAGTGTAAACGCTCGCTGTCAGCGGATCTGTGATCAATGGGATTCACTGGGAGTTTTAACTCAGAAACGCAGCGAGGCCTTGCAGGTAGAAAAAACAGCTGTATCACTTCTTTGGTGATATACTTTGGTAATACTATGTGTGTTTTTGTGCTCTGAGTGCACTGCACTTATGTGTGTGTCTTGGTTCTATCTCTCCCCTCAGAGGACCGAGAAACTGTTGGAAACGATTGATCAGCTGTACCTGGAGTTTGCCAAAAGGGCAGCTCCCTTCAACAACTGGATGGAGGGAGCCATGGAGGACCTGCAGGACACTTTCATCGTCCACACTATTGAGGAGATACAGGTATTGCACATCCATCCTAATCTGCCTGCCTGCCTGTCCCACCATAGACAGAATGGTGCAATTCTGTCATAAAAATGGAATTTACTGTATAATGTGGAATATCATGGAATTTGACAAAATATGAATGAATGAATCAAAAGTAGGCCCATACACTTAATCAAATTTCAAGATCGACTAGTGTTTATGTCTATAAAACTACAAAAAGACAAAGTCTTTAAAAATTAAGTCAGCATGTTCTGCGTGTCTTTGTGCAAATAAGGGAAAAACTTGAACAAAACACAAATTTATCTAATCTGTCTGTCCATCCATCCGTCTGGTGGATTTCAACTGTACAATATTCTGGTACATTTCACATAAAAGTTGATGTAAGAGTGAAAATTGAAAAGTTGCAGAAGAGAAATGTTTTAGAAAGTTATAGCACCTCTCATGTGTGTGTTTGTGTGTGTGTATCAGGGACTCAGCACAGCCCATGAGCAGTTTAAAGCCACACTGCCTGAGGCAGATAAGGAACGACAGGCCATCCTGGGCATCCATAATGAAATTGCTAAAATTGTGCAGACATACCACGTCAACATGGCTGGCACCAACCCCTACACCACCATCAATCCTCAGGAGATCAATGCCAAATGGGATAAGGTTTGAGCACAATTCTGCTTCAGAAAATAGACTTGTGCAGGAGAAACAAAAGGCAATAAGAGTTTTCAGAAAAATATATGACATATGTTTATATACATACCTCCACACTGTTTTCTCCTAATCTCTCTCTCTCTCTCTCTCTCTCTCAGGTGAGGCAGTTAGTACCCCAGAGAGATCAGGCCCTGATCGAAGAACACGCTCGTCAGCAGAATAACGAGAGACTGCGCAGACAGTTTGCTAATCAGGCAAATGTTATTGGGCCCTGGATCCAGACCAAGATGGAGGTGGGACATGAGCTAAATTAACAGAAAATTAATCATTCTCTTATGGTACTTTCAGAGAACTGAGAAAAGATGTCAAAAATGTCCTTGGTGAGTAGCTTACATACATGGTCACACGTGCAGTTGATTTACATGCGGTACTGTTCAAATGTTTGGGGTTAGGGCGACTTTTTTTTTTTTAAAGGAAATTAAAACTTTTATTCAACAAAGATGCATTAAATTGATCAAAAGTGACAAAGACATTTATAATGTTACAAAAGATTTCAAATAAAAATGGCTGTTCTTTTGAACTTTCAAAAGTGAAGTGTCACGGTTTCCACAAAAATATGCAGCACAACTGTTTTAAACATTCATAATGATAAGAAATGTTTATTGAGCAGCACATTAGAAGGATTTCTGAAGGATCATGTGACATTGATTAAGCTTTACCATCACAGGAATAAATTACATTTTAAAATATATTAAAAAAGAAAACAGTTATTTTAAATAGTTTTTACTGTTTACTGTATTTTTGAGCAAATATAGAGACTTCTTCAAAAACATTAAAAAATTATACCGATTAAAAGCTTTTAACTGAGGTTATTTAATATTCATAATTACTTAATTGCATCATATGTTTACATTGGATATGTTATAATTTGTAAGAATAATTATTTGGAGAAAAGTAGACACAGGACTTTCTAGTTTAAAATTCTATGGGACTTTATGCTAAAAAATACTTACGCAAGCAAGGCTAGTTAACGTATTTTAATTGTATCTATGTGTAGACCCCTTAAATTATTTAAGTCATACATTTTAATATATTTTGTATTTGCCCTTATGAAAATTTAGGTTAACATTGATATTTATAGAAAACAGTGAGATGTCAGTGAGTCAATCATGGAAAAGAAAGCATCCGATAGTGCTAAATTAGCTCTGAAATATCATTTGGGTGGCCTCAGAAAAAAAATGCTGGGGAAAAACCCTGGACACTGAGGCAGAGATTCAGGAAGAACTGCTCTTATTTTAATGTTCTATCTTTAGGAAATTGGCCGAATCTCTATTGAGATGCACGGCACCCTGGAGGATCAGCTGACTCACCTGCGGCAGTATGAGAAGAGCATCATAAACTACAAACCAAAGATCGACCAGCTAGAGGGAGACCATCAACTTATACAGGAAGCACTTATATTTGACAACAAACACACTAACTACACAATGGAGGTATATACACACAAAACTCTCAAATGCTCATTTCCAAATCCCCTAGAGCAGTTGTATGTTCCTGACATCTCTTTTCTTTTTCTAGCACATCCGTGTAGGTTGGGAGCAGCTCCTCACCACCATCGCTCGCACCATTAACGAGATTGAGAACCAGATTCTGACCCGTGACGCCAAAGGCATCAGCCAGGACCAAATGAATGAGTTCAGAGCCTCGTTCAACCACTTCGACCGAGTCAGTATTACACTGCATAGTCCAACACCACAGTTTAACATCATTAAGAGCAGTAGGACGTCTGAGACCTTCATCTGTGTTTTGAGAACATCATGACTTGATTTTTTTTCTTTGTTTGTTTATAATACTTTCATTTCATTTTACAATGAATATTATTTTAATATTATTAATTAATTAATATTATTTAATAATACAATACATTTCATTTTTTAATTTTGTAATTGGCTGCTGTGATACTTTGGTTGGTACCTTGCAGACTCGGGCAAAATTCAGAGTTTAAGAATTTGTTCCCTTTCAGAGCACAATTTATCATTTGAATTTTAATTAATCATGTGCCACAGGAAGTTAAATTGGAATGACAGAAAGTAGAATTCACTGAATTGTGATATTAAAGAAATTCAGCAAATAACGGCATTCTGGAAAACGGCCAAAAAAGTTTATGTTGCCAAACTTGTTATCTCAGCAAGTGTTGTTTTAACAAGAAAAAGTTAAATTGAGCATGATAAACTTTATTAGTCTTGATGAACGTTTAAAAAAGGCTTCAAGTTTCAAGGATTTTTAAGCTTTACAAACTTAGAAATTTTCTTTGAATTTCAGTTAATTTTAATTCTACTTCCTTTAATTCAAATTTCAATTCTTCATCACGTTTGCTACCTTTGCTAATATTCAACCCAGAAATTGAATTTTAATTTTAAAAGGCTTTTTATTTCAATTCTAAGTGGAGCACAACCCTGGTACCTTGCAGTCCCTGGTTTGCTCAAATACTTGACTTATCTGTTATCTCAAGCAGTCAAAATGACCAAAATGCACAAGTTTCTGAGTTTTGACTTTCATAGAAATGCATTTGTATAATTGACCTGATTTGCATAGAGTGGAATTAAAGTATATATCACCCACACATGTCCCAGATTACAGGCTGCCATGCTGAAACCTAACGCTGCACTAAAAACCCACGCAGTGCCGCCCAAGACACCTTAACATTGTAAAAACAGCATAACATAGTTAACCGAGCACAGCAGGCCCAGATTTTGAGCAGCACATATCAGATCTGTCCTCACAGTCACTTCCCCTCCACTCACAGCACAGTACTGCACAGTTTGTCCTAACGTTTGTGCACTTTTCTCTTCTTTTGTCTTCTCGTTTTTCTCTTCTGCATGGACACTCTTCCACCCCTCCACATGTCTGCATGACATTCCCCCACCCCTCTCATGTGTGTGCTGCATGTCCACGCTGCTGTCCCTGCCCACGGCTCTGACACCCAGGACCACTCGGGCACACTGGGCGCTGAGGAGTTCAAAGCCTGCCTTATCAGTCTGGGCTTCGATATCGGGAACGACGCACAGGTACACACACACCGACACCAGCCAGGGAGTTCTGCCATTAACCACACTCTTTTTGTTTTTGTTTTTTTCCTTTCTACTCTGTTTTCCCTTTTCCTTTCGTGCTCTTGTCTTATTTTTTCCAATTTTTTTCTCAACCCTTTCTCTAACTTCCTTCACCTGTACTCCTCCCATCCTCTTCTGCTCTTCATCTTTCTCTCCACTATTACCTGGCTCTGTTTGTCCTTCGTGGGTTCCTGTAGAAGAGAACAGGCATGATGGATGCAGAAGACTTCAGAGCCTGCCTCATCTCCATGGGTTATAATATGGTAAAGCAGAGAGTTCAAATCTCCATGGGTTGTGATCAGGTTAAACTGAGAGTTTAGGTCCCCATGGATAATGGAACTGGTAAATCATATAATCTGAATGTGTTGTAATATGGATAAATCGATATAGTTATAATCCCTCTAGATTAATCTGATAAAACAGATTTTAAATGTAAATGGTATAACCTGGAAAATTATAGATTTGGGTTAATCATGGGGTATAATATGTTAAAGCAGTTGTAATATCCATTTGTTCTCTGCTAAAACAGAGTTATAATCTGGTTTAGGATGGATTTCCTTAATTCTTGGTTAGTTACATCTATCTGGGTTGTTATTTGAGAAAGTTACTTAAGTATTACTGGAAAAAGTAGCATGAACTAGTAAAGTCCATGGATTGTAGCCTAATTCAATCCCTACAGAATATAACTCATTATAAGTAGAGGATTTATAATCTACTATATTTTATAACCTGTAAAAACAAAGATTTATGATCAACATGGGGTATCCATCTTATTTTTTAATGTAGGAGTGTGTGAGATCATTTGTAACTTGAATGCGCAAAAACAGTCTGTTATGCTGCTTGTTGCAAACTGATATAGGTTATCATATTATTTTAAAGGGGTCATGATATGCGAATTTGCATTGATCTTTTGACATTTAAGAGATCTTTTTACCGTTAAAACATCCTGCAAGTTTCAGAGTTTCTCATTATAAACAACACAGTTATTTATTTAAGCTCCAAAAACAGCTGGTTTTGATATTGGGTGACATGTGATGTCACACTGGCAAATGCATTTGCATATGCCTGCCTCCAGAGTCATCGACGAATAGTTTTAAATCATCGCACCATAGGCCCCGCCCATTCAGTCTGCATTTAGTCGTTTGTAGGAGAATTAGTTAGAAAGCTGATAGGAATAATTCTCCCAAAAATGAAAATTCTGTCTTTAATTACTCGCCCTCATGTCATTCCAACCCACAAGACTTTTTGTCTTCAGAACACAAATGCTGACATTTTTATCCCTCCATTGACAGCTACGCAACTACCACTTAACCAAAGTGGATAAAAAAATTCATAAAGAGATCATAAAACTAATTCATATGAATTGAGCGGTTTATTCCAGATTTTCTGAAGAGACACGATCATTTTATGTGGTTTTTAACAGATTTTAGGCTTTTATTCACATTGCCTTGAACTAACTTAGGATACATAACTAGCGTTAGTACTTGTAATCATACTGTATGTATAATTAGTATAATATGTATGTATAAAATGTGTATAATAATGTCATTTCTACTGGTCAGGTTCAGGTTAAGAGTACGGATAACTTTAGCAACGTCCGAACAGGGTATTCTGTTATTTATGAAAATGAGGTCATTTAAAGACATTATCTTTGACACACTTTGTTCTATATATGTAAGAATTTTTGGTAAGGGTCACAGGTGAGTCATAAATTTCAAAACTCTTCTCATCTGGGATTTTGTTGAATTCTTCTGGAGACTATTCCTTTGGCATGGTCACATTCCTGTCATAATGAGAATTCCTGCAAAGACAATTAGATAAAACACAGGCGACATCTTTTCCCTTCAAGGCTGAGTTTTAGTCAGGACTTCACTGGAACAGAACATGAAAACAATAGTCTACACTGACTATTGGTTAATGTATTTGCATGAGCAGATTAATTAATTACAAAACAAGTACATATTTATTCTCTGAAAGCCAGTAAATGAGTAACACTTTTACTGCATTCCTGACATGGGTCAGACCATGAGTCACCTCTCAGATACCAAAAACAGACAGAAATATTAGAACAGATACACGGTTTTTAAGAAAACTATAATTCATTACATAATAAAAGAAGAGGGATTGTAAATCCACCCCCTTCGCACTTAACGGCTGACTTTTGCTACACTGTGAGCGTTGTGTCATGTCAAAAGCGAAAAGAGCTCATTATAGTCACTGACGCTGTCTACACTGGATAACAGTAAACACGTGCCCCTTCAGTTTCTGACATAATCCACAACGGGACAGATGGAAGAGTGAAAGAACATTCGCAGTTTAAACAGCTCGAAGTCAGTACAGGCTTCAGAAAAATCCCAGCGTGAGGAACAAGTGGATGGATTATTTTAATGGAGTCCCGCATCCCGTTAAAGGATTATGTTTGTTTGGGGAATTTTGTTTTGTAATCGAGGCACAGTGTAATGGAGAGTTGGCAGAAGAAGCAGCCAATCCTAACAGTGGCCATTTACTGACTAGCCTTAAAAGTGCTACCCCTTAAAAATGGATAAAACATTTTTTTTTGTGTATATATAAATATATAAAATCCATGTCATGACCCCGTTAATTTTTTATACTCAACACTGGTTTTACAGTTTACAGTTTTCACAGGAAATAGCTTAATAGCTTACTTCTGCACTGGAAAAAAAATAAGATTGATAATATGGTAATAAACTTTATCTGGTAAGGCAATTATGTGGTTGAGGGCAGATTTCCCAAACTTTTGGTTACATCTGTGTGTTTCAGTGTTATTTTATACAATATTATAGTATTGATTCATATTTTGAATTAGCTATTATTTGTATATATTTTCATTGTAGTTTTAAATTTTTTTAATTTTATGTGCTTTTGTCATTTGTATAAGTTTTAGTTTAAGTTTTTTTTTTCAGTTTTAGTTTGAGCTATTTCGTAATTCAACGTACACTTATATATTTAGTCAGTTGCCAAGGTGAGAACATTCTTTAGTTTAGGTTTTTCATCTAATATTTATAATTTATTTCATTTTTAGTTTTCATTAACAATATTAACACTAATGTGGTTATTATTTGAGAAATTACTCAATTATTTCTGGAAAAAGTAGCATGAACTGGTAAAGAGAAATCCAGTGATTGTAATTGAGTTAAACTAAATTATAATAACCCCCATGGGATAAAAATCATAAGCAGAAAGTTAACAAAAGCAGAGAATTATAATTACATTTCTCAAAATCTAATAAAGAATAAATTGTTAAGATTTTCATGGATTAAAATCATGTAAATTAGACAGCTATAATCTCTAATCTGGTAGAGTTATTGAGTAAGATTTAATTATTCCTAGTAAAAAAGTTGCATCAGCTATGCTAACCCAATGAGGAACAACTCTTCATATTGTTCTCATAGTGATTTTCTCTGTTGTGTAGGGAGAGGCGGAGTTTTCCCGCATCATGAGCATTGTGGATCCTAACAGACTGGGACTGGTCACATTCCAGGCCTTCATTGACTTTATGTCTCGCGAGACGGCCGACACGGACACTGCTGATCAGGTCATGGCGTCGTTTAAAGTCCTTGCTGGAGACAAGGTACATATACAACATTCATGAGACATGTTCCTGTGTTAAAATGATGAACTACTAATGACTAACTCTCTTCTCGTGCAGAACTACATTCTGGCGGATGAGCTGAGGCGTGAGCTCCCCCCTGACCAGGCCGAGTACTGCATCGCCCGCATGACGCCTTACAACGGCCCTGACGCCGTACCGGGAGCTCTTGACTACATGTCCTTCTCCACCGCCCTCTATGGGGAGAGCGACCTCTGAACCGTGACCCCTGGATGTGGGGTCAACCTGCCTTCTGATACAAACACACACAAATACGCATATTCATACACAAATATACATAGCTCGCGCTCTATGAGAGTAAAAGTGGCTCAGTGCTGATCTAGCACCAACAAGCAGAGCAAGCAGAACTGGTCCCAGATCAGCCAATCAGAGCAGCTTCCATCAGCATCACACAATGATGTTCGGTCATTTTTGTATCCTCCTATCAGCCCAGGCCTTTCTGTGTGTCATATATGACTGCCTGCTCTTTTCCCCGCCGTGTTCATGAAGTCTGTCTTGCCTGTCTTGGGAATCGTGTGTCACAAAGACGAAGCTTAATGCTGCCTTCACGTGCTTGTGTTGCATTGACGGAGAGAAAAGGAAACAGGATATGAATGCCTTATACTCTTTTCTCTGCGCAAATATACAATATGCAACAAATGGTTACAAATAGACACAATAGCACGTGGTAGGCAGCATCATGTTATCATTGTGACCTACATCATGACCATATGTGACGATTGACACGCTTTTTTTTACATGAGATAAATGCTTGATCGTTCTCTTGTGACGGTGAGTCAGATTTCATGAACTGATCTTCCCCTTTCTGCTTCCAAGCGCAACATTGAAAAACTCGCCCCTCCCCCAGAGGAAGGTTTTCTGTATTTTTACTTCTTATTTTGTTTGTTTTTTCCTCTTCATAAAGGAATAAAGTTAACATATTTTATTATACAGAACAAAAAAAAGGTATTTTTCTTCACCTTATTAAAAAACTTTAAAAAATTATGAAAATTTAAATAAAGAAACAACCACAATTGTGTGTTTGTGTTTTTTTTAATTGCTTGTATGAAGGAGAAATGTGTCCTATGAACTAAAGTTGATGCTTTGTTTAAATGTGAAAAGGCAACAGTTAGGCATATTATTTTCAAAACTGTCATTTTGATAAATTTATTTATTTCCAGTTTACTCAACTCACCAGTAATGACATTTGCCGTGGAGTGCCAATAATACTTCTTGATGAGCAGTTTTCTTCCTGTGACATTTCCAATTTAAACAGGAAATTGTGGCAGAACAAATACGAGCAAATGTTCCTCCAGTCACGTTCAAAGAACGTTTGTTCAAAGTTATCTGGTCTTTAATACGGTTTTCATAACATTAGCACGTTATTTATACATTATTCATAGCACGTTTTTCTTGAACATTTCAGTTGGACGTTATTCTTTTTTTAAATTTACTACTTCACTCGTTCAGATTATTTTTTAAAAGACTAATTATTATTATTTATTTTATTATTTAAGTTATTTATTTATTTTTATTCGAATCTGACTCTTTTCAGCTGTTTTTTCACCGCCATACAGATGGCCTCAAAGCTAACAGACATGGACTAAAAGCCACAAAAACTTGTTCTGATTTCATTAATTTCATTATGTCGTTTGGCATGAAGATTCTGGTTAATTTTATATAGAAAATTTGATTTTCATGACAAAGATCTACTTAAATTGCTCTTGCGTTTCTTAAATAAAGAGATGTATCACGTTCCTTTATAATTACATCTGATAAGGTGCTTTCAGCTAAAATCACCGTAAATTATTCTCTCTTAATCTATGCGTTCATTTTTAAACTGGAACTCATTATTCCTTTCTTGGTTCTACACGGACGGAATGTGAGGTTGTACGACACCGCTGAAAGGATTGTGGGTTTGCATGGCTGCGCCCTGTGAAGCCATGTTGAATTATGTCCTACTGGCTTTATTCTGAGTAATATGAAATTGTAAAATGATGTTCATGAACTAAACATGTGGAATCAAGTTCGTAAACTACAAAAGAACAAAACAGTGAAATATGGGATCCCGATGTTGGTGAGCGTTTTAATGTAGCTTCGTGTATGCTGGAGGAGCTGTAATATTATCATCATCAAGTTTTATACTTATGTTTTAAATATTTGCGTGTGACATAAACTTCAGTAATTATTAGACTGAGATCATGGTTTAAATAAAAATGGTAATAATAATAATAGTTGCAGTAGAAATGTAGCGGTTGATTAATTGACCGTCAAAGCAAAGGTTATATTTGAATATTTAGTGTGACGTAATTTTTGTCCAAAATTAGTAATATTTATTTTGTTTTTTCAGTTAAAGGTTTTATAAGAGTGTTTTTAAATAGTAAAAAGAAAACATGTAAATCAATTAATGCCTAAAACAATTTAAAAATAACTAAAAAAAATTACAGGAGTATATTCTCAAATAATTCAGTTGTAGGTTTCAGATTTTGGCAAATATTGTGTTGTTTTTTTTTCATCGTTGACCGATGATATCTCAGTTTTTCTGGTGCTCATGCTTGTATTTAATGTTTGTGTGATATTTTCTGAAGCTTCTGATCGTGGGAGGATCGTTTGGATTGAGAGAATTCACTCAGATTAGATATGATGCACAGAAGATCAAAAGGAAGGTGTGTGAAATTTAGACTAAGATATAACATATGAGATCTGTCCATCTACAAATGGACAGAGCTTCAGCCAGAACTATTTTCTGCTGTTCAATACAACCTTAACACGTTATTATTATACTTCGTTCATATGATCTTTTTTTTTTTTGGCATGTTTGTTTTAGCTTAACCCCATCCTGGAAGCCCGGGTGAACCCTGAAAAACAGTCCGTCATCCTTGAGGAAGAGTATGAGGTAATAATGAGAGCTAATGAGAATATGAGTGAATAGATGTGTGTGCGTACACAAATGTTTTGTAGTTTTGAAGAGTCATCTGCAGTTTTGCTTTAGCATGGAAGTTATGTTTACTCTGTATTGAGTTTGTGGTAGCCTACGTTAAACATCTGGAATTGTTAAATGCAATGGTTGCAGGTTTGGATCTGATGCAGAGTCGTAATCCCTATTTTGTCATTCAGTTTGTCAAGCAGGACAGAAACACTAGGTTGCTCCAGTGAGACTGACTGACCCGACAATTAGTGTGCTATAAGTTTTTTTGGATGGAAAGTGTCTAGTTAGTGTTTAGTCCCAACTAAGTGCACTTGTTCATTTAGCATCTCCATTTTGGGGGTGGCTGAGGCTGTCCACAGCACTGCAAAAACACTCATTATACTGCAGTGGTGATTCATACTTTCATACTTTATTTTTAACCTTAGAGTCATATGAAATTAAAATGCCATTATATTTGACCTCCTTCTAGCTGGCAAGTAGTAGAAGAGCGCCCTCTAGTGGAATCAGGGAGGTTTAGTTATTATGAGCCACTTCACAGTTGATGTAGATGTAGTAGATGTATGTCTTGTGCCATACTATTTTATATTAGATTTTACTCTGGCCCACCATTAATCATTTAAAACAAACATACAAATGCTTCAGCTAAATTAGCTCATCTTTAGTAAATTAGTACTGTACCGATCAAAAGTTTGAGGTCATGAAGATTTTATTCAGCAAAAATGCATTACATTGATCAGAAATGACAGTAAAGACATTTATAATGTAATAAAAGATTTAAAATCATTGTTATTTGTTTGAGATGTCTATTCATCAAAGAGTCCTTAAAAAATAAGAAGAAATGTTTCTTGAGTACCAAATATTAGCATGTTAGAATGATTTCTGAAGGATCATGTGATACTGAAAGAAACAAAAAATTCAGCTTTGCATCACAGGAATAAATTACATTTCAAAATATATTGTAATAGAAAACTGTTATTTTAAAATGAAATAATATTTAATTTTTTTACTGTATTTTATATCCAAAAAAAATGCAGCTTTGGTGAGCTTAAGAGACTTGTAAATATCTTTTTGCTTGTACTGAAGCATTCAGGCCATTTATTAATTTAGCAACGATTTGGTTAATGCATTTTCTATTCATTTATTTTTGGCTTTTATCGCTATTTAGCATTTGTGCTTTGATTTTGCATTTGATCTGTGGCTATGGTTAAAAGCATCGTTTTAAAGTAATCTAATCTCTTTTGTTGCGGCAGAAATTAAAAGAAACTGACTTGGGTAGATGGAAGAACATTCGTGGCCCTCGTCCCTGGGAGGATTCCAAGGAGTCCCAGGAGCAGCAGAGAGCACGGCTCAATAAAGGCACATAGAGCTTTAAAGTTTAAACTCCCCCTACTGGCCCAAAGATGTAAGACACTAATAAAACCAGTGCAGTGTACTTTGGTTGTCACTGCATATATTATCAGCGCTATTATATATTATATTTAGACAAATTTGGATTTTACAGGCATATGCCTCTTTGGTTTTTTTTTTTTTTTTGGAAATATAGTTCCTGATACACTGCTGAGTGTGTGGCAGGGCATGCGTGTAGTATGTTCTCTGTACAGTGTCTTATTTATGCCATCAGGCAGGCTGTAACTATTATACCATGTGTGTTACCTTGTCAGTTCACATTCACAGTAATGCATAACTCAAGATCCATTAGTGCGTTTGAGTGATAATACATTACCCCCATGTTCTTTCATTGGTGTAAACAGAGTCAGTGGTGCCTGTGCACATGCTGGATGAATGGTGTACAATCTAATGGCAGTATACAGTAGGCACGAATGACCTTCTGTACATTAAAACTGATAATAATGTCCAGAATTAAATAAAGTTCACGACGATCTCGCGCAGCATAGGTTTCGTTTTGTCTGAAAACATGAAGGAGTGCAGAGAGAAATTATGTGAATGTATAGATGAATGGATCCTGTTAATGTATAATGGGGGAGCAGACTGTCTTCGGTTGCATTTGCCTTTCATTTTCCTTCTGTGTAATAAAAAAAAAAATTCCCTCCGCTCTATTTCTCCTGTTTTCATAAGAGAGGATTTACATTTTCATTCAGCCTGTCTGCTATTTTTGTTCAGACCAATGCAAAAATCAGACCAACTTTTTGTTTAAATTTTAACGGTATATGGAAAATAAACTGCATTCTAAACTATTTTGGATCATAAAGTAGCGTAGGTAGACTTGTTTATGGAGGAGATAAAATAGGCTACCTAACATTACCTATAATTTATAATTTGGCTCATCCTTTTCATAAAAATAATTTAAAGGCTAAATTGTAAGGTTTATTATTTTATAAAACTTTTTTTTTCTGTTAACTTGATTTGAACGTGTAGTAGATAGCGTGTTATGTTATAATCACCCAACCAATTGTGTTTGCTTAAAATCCACCATTGTTTTAATGTTATTCTTTTAATGTTTGTGCGAACAAAACATGCGTAGTTCTATTCGTTTGAGGAATTTGCTCATTTTTACACTTCAGTTTGGTGTTACGAGTGGTTCAAAAATGACTCCTTTAATTTTTTGCGAATGTTTATATCCTGTGTAGCTTTAAAAATGTGATATTTTACAGCGTTTAACAGTAAGGATTTCCCCCCCACATCCCCCCTCCAAAGAATAATCAACTCTTATAAGTAATCTTTAGCAATCCCTTTTTATATTTTAGTGAGTATTTTGCAAATGTGAACTTTGTGTTTTTATCTTTACATTGTTGCAAGTTTTCTTTACAGAAATGATTGGAAACACTTTACAGTAATTTAACCCATTAACCTGATTTAATATTAACAATGACCAATACATTTCTTACTGTATTTATTTATTTGTTTGTTAATGTTATTTAATAAAAAAATTAAATTATTCATTTTTAGTCCATGTTAACTCAGGTCTATTTTTTCTTACTATTATTAGTAAATGTTGAAATCAACATGATCTATGATTAATAAATGCTTTAAAAGTGTTTTTCATTGTTAGTTCATGTTAACACATCTTATCTTAACAAGTGGAACCTTATTGTAAAGTGTTGCCTAATTAAACAAGTGTAATGTATTATGTAGTTTAACACATTTTTACTGATGCTTTCAGTAAGATTATCAAGTCATTTTTGGAATTTTGACAAAATCTTAGCCAGCTAAATATTATTATCTTAGTGCCAAAAAAGCAGAATTTGCAACAGCGACATACTGTAATTTATGTCAAAACAGCGACAAACTATAATAACCAAATTTGCAAGGCATAAAAATGGATGTACAAGATCAATGAATGCAAGATTTCAGTGGCGTTGCAGAACTAGCCTGAAAGGACCAGTGACTGTCGACCACTGTTCTGTCAACCGGCCCAGAAAAACACTGGCCCGAGGCCAGCCGGCCATCCTTATTGTTGAGTCGTGTTAGCATTGCTGTATATATTATAGTTCATGGCGATAATCCTTTCCCCCCCCAAACTTGTTGGTTCACTTTTTGTGGCTGTTGTGCTTTCATGCTACTCGGCGTTGTTATGCCCAACACAACCTGTATGTCATAAACACATCAGTGAGAAGCTACAGAGCGCTAATATCTGGGCAAAATATCACCTCCTGCTGCTTTAATCAATGCCTACACCTATGGTTGTGTGATTTCAGAGGTTTAATCTTTGGGGTTACATTGCATCCCATTGTGAAGCAGCACACGGTCTCGATTCAGTCCTGGAGTGCGCGTGTATTTCCGGCAGGATCCGGGCACAGGCTGCCGCTCTCAGGCTAATGTTAACGCCAGCACTGACTCATCTGTGTGATGTGAAGCTTTGTTCCGAGGCACATTTTAACAAGCCCCTGCTGACTTTCCCTCCTTTCCCTCGTCACTCTCCTGCTGGAAATTCCAGCACTGTCATATCATGTGCTCCGTCACTTTAATTGCTCAAGTGGGAATGATCCTCAGGGGCCAAAGGAAACACGTCAACAAATCTGACTTCAGGAGTCCAGATATGCTCAGGGGGCATCGAAGCCACTCATGTGTCCAGTCCAAGTCAAAACAGAGTTGACGGGGAGAGGCTCTAGTATGTTTCAATAAACTTTTGAGATGTTTTGGCTGGTCAGGTGAGGAGCACAAAAAATGACTAATTAATTTGTCATGACAAGTGTTGCTGTAGCAAAGAAGTGCTATAATTGCAGTGAATTCTCTAATGACATTAATTTGATGCTGGTTAAAACTGTTTAATTCCTTATTCATTTATCGTTTGATTTTTTTTATTCGCCAATCATTAATGATTATATTTATTTGATAGTAATTTAGTAATAAAATGTGATATTTGTTCTGTACTTTGCACAGTAAACAAGTATTTGCTATGATCTGATCTTAAGATGTGGTTAGTTCTCTCTCGTGTTTTTTTTTTTTTTTAATTTATTTTGTATATATTTTATATTAATGCTAACATATTCTTTATATACTACCATTCAAAAATTTGGGGTCAGTAAGAAGATGATTCTTCAGAAATCATTCTAATATGCTGACTGCTCAAGAAACATTTCTTATCATTATTAATATTGATACAGTTGCTGCTTAATATTTCAGGATTCTATGATGAAGAGAAAGGTGAACAGAACAGAATTTTTATGAAGTAGAAATCTTTTGTAACATTATAAACACATAGTTCTGTCATGAAACTGATAGTTCCTTATAGAGCACAGTTGATTGGTTACTGTTATATCAGCAGCCAATGGGCTAGCAGTTTTCAGCGTGCTTTCAGAAACCCTCCACCTTCCCCAGCTCCACCTGTAAAGATCTGCTACAGGTAACAAATCAATTTCTTTAAAAAAAAATCTTATTGATCCCAAACTTTTGAACAATGTGTTTGAGTATATTTACTGTATATCCTATATGTATTTTGAAGTAACATGCTTAAATGCAGTCTAATTCATTCAAGCCAAGTCAGCTGAATTTCTGCGCCGCTAGCAACACAATAATGGAAAGCAAATAGGAAAAAGCGTTTACAACAAACACTTTTAACCAAAACATTTTTAAGCTCATCACCTTTAACCTCAATGCTTATTTGTATTTTAGAGGATTCCTTTTTTACCCATAGTGACTGTTTTTGCCTATACAGTACTGTGTGTTGCTGTGGATAAAAAGTATGCGAAATGTTAGCAAAGTGTTAAATACCTTGCTATAAAATCCAGACACGACAGCTGGACTGTGATCCCAACAATCCCTCAGTCGCCTCACCCTGACATGTAGTGGCGACTTGAACCCGTAACCTCTTCCACCCAGATTCTTAACCATTAGATTAACAACCCACTAACAGATTTATGAGGACAAGCCTCCATTACTGCAGTGTGAGGGAGCCTCTTGTTGAAACACTGAGTAATTTATCTGACTCCTCCACTAAGGGTGGAGCTTGCGTTTAAATTAGACCTCCTGAACTTCAATCAGAGCTCCCATCACACAGCTATAGCCTTATTGATGTTAGCAAAATCTTTATTTTTTGTTCTTCATTGCAGAGGTAACCATTTTAGCCTAATTCATTCCACCTTCTCTGTCGCAGAGAAAATTCAGAGTGGGCCCGCAAATGTTTAAATGTATGATGTTGCCTCGTAGGTTTTTGTGTGTGTGCTTGTAAGATTAGTTTTGCAGATTCAATCTTTAACAGTGTTTTGAGAAATCTGGCTCAGGCATTGTCAAGCCTCACACACAGACACGTGTACAGTGTAAATGGGAACATTTTATAACCTCATTTCACTTATGTTTTTATGCTAAAATGAAATATCATAATTTTCAGGATTAAATTAGGGTTTTTGCCTGTGCAAAACTCACCACTAAAACACTAGGGCTTTTTAGGCTGTTGTATAACTGTTGTATATTGCTTTGTGGTCGCTAGTGTGATGGTCTGGCTTGTAATGCTTTAGTAAACACCACTAATAAGGCATTGTGGACATTCCACTTTGTTTTACACTTTGTTTGTTGTTAGAGACAGTGTATTTGAATTTATGTAATTTTTTAAAGATGTGCATTCATAAGCCAAGTGAGTCCAGAGCAGAGGTTTGAAAGCAGCCAGGAGCAAAGTATCTCCTCCTTCCAGTGTCCTTCAAAATTGGACCAATCATTATGTCAAAGGTCAGTGGGAGTTTTCTGACCTGGATGATGGTGGCAGACATTAATCAGTTCCCACAGGAAGTCAATCCAGCAAATATATGTACAAAGATGACTTCTGGAAGATGCTGTGGTCAGACTGGAGTTGTAAGCTGTGTAAATGTGACAGTACATTTGGCACAAAACCATCAGATCTCACTTGCAGTGCCTCATTACACAAGAGACGTAAGTGCTCACTTCTCCTCTAACAGGGCTTAAGGTGTCTGTGCTAATGTATTATAATAAAAAATGTACTAAATTATCATTAAAATGAAGTAGATTTACATTTCCTGAAGCCGTATGTAGGTTTGGGGTTAGTATGATGTTTTGTTTTGTTTTTTTTAAAGAATTTAATACATTTATTTAGCAAGGAAATATTGCATTATAATCTCTAGTAAATGCTGTTCTTTTGAACTTTCTATTCATCAAAGAATCCTGAAAAAAATGTACCACATTTCTACAAAAATATTAAGCAGCACAACTGTTTCCAACATTGATAATAAGAAATTTTATTGTACATTAGAATGATATCTGAAGTAAAATGTGACACTGAAGCCTGGAAAAATTTTGCTAAAATGTAGCTTTGCCATTGTTGTTTTTAAATAATTTGCTCAACGTTTAAATGTGTGTTGTCAGAGTTCCTCTGAAACCCTCCACCTCCCCCAGCTCCACCTGCCTAGGTCTGATACATGATTTATGTGTCTGTTTCTGCAGAAACAGCATATCTTACATGCTCACATGTTCAGAAGTTACCATTCAAAAGACCTTTCGAGCTATCTTTTTTGAAGCTCACGCATACATTTAGTCTTTAATTTAAGATAAAAAATTCCCCATTGATTTATACTCTGGGTGTTATATACATATATTGTTACGTTATATAATGTTACGCTTGTGCAATGATCTAATCTAAACAGTGAATTTAGCAGACAAAATCAATATAGTGGAATAAAAACAACGCCTAGTCTTTTTCACTGTTATTTCCCATACGGTAAAAAATTTTATTTTATCTGGCCAAAATATATTTTAAATATATGGTAAATATATGTGTAAACCCTGAAGTTCAGTGAAATATATTTTTGAAACTGAAAATATATTTTGTTTGGACCCTCATATACTTAAAATGTATTTAAAAAATGTATTTCAGGGCGCAAGAATGCAAATGTGGGTGGAAGAAAGCCTTGTGATCAAAACTATATTCCATTAAATGTTAGGGGAATTTTAAACAGGAGTAAGCCTAAAAAATGATCTTCCCAAAAAATAGTGATCATGGCAGGAAGAATTGTCAAATGGGTTATTGGAAACCCTTACAATTATCTATTTTAATCTATAATTAATTAATTAATTAACTAATTAATTAATTAGTAATTTAATATCAGTGTAATATAGCGTTTAAATGCACATCAAATAAAAATAAATAAATGAATAAAATCGCTATATGTACGACGTTCATGACCGTGAGGTAATTTGAATTGGAAACCACTAGCAACACTAACCGACTTTTGGTTTACTGCGCATGCGCGTCATTAGGTCGTTAGTCAACCGGTACTTCTTGAAGGTAAGAGCTATAACTTTATTTTTAGTCATAATTTTTTACACATATATTGTTAATGCTACTTTGGATGTGTAATTGTTTGTATTGTCAAGGTGTTTTAACTTTATTTATCAATTTAATGCCCTGTTTGTGTCATTTGCTCACATGAGATGACGCAGATTTCTAGATTCCGTTAACGTTAGTTGTTTTTAATTTGGATACTTGGCGAAAACCAACGTTACACACAAAATATGTTTAATGTTTTTTTAAACTTCAGCTGTAGAGTGTTTGGGAGCCCGTTCCTCTTGCTGTTGATTATCGATGATTTTCGTGATCCTGTCACTGATGGGCCTGTACGTTTTTGCTGAATTTAAACGTTAAAGATAAACTTAAAAGGAAACAAAACAAGGTTTTCGAAACTAGCGCTGGATACCCGAGATCACAATTTTATCACATTGTTTGCTTGCCTGGTATAGTTATCTAATTGTTAATACTTCTCACCAGTTATTCCGAGGACTTATTGTCTTCCATATATACATTTTCTTTACATTTTCCTTGAAAAGTGTGTTTTAACTTGTCAAATAGCGGTGGCTTTTTATGGACCTTGGCGACTAACTTAACGTCTGCCATTTAAAAAAATAATAAATCAGAACGGATTCTGATTGGCTGTCAGTGTTTTATCGTTCATCAGCTGGAGAAAAATCGTTCTGAATCGTTTCTCCATATCGTTATAGCTGTGGTGTGTGGACAGTACTATTATTTTATATTTTTGAACGATTTTAAGAATTTATCGTTATCTTTATAGTTATCGTTCTTGGTGTGAACGGTCCTTAAAACTGAAAAAAATAAATAAAACCAAGTTTGAATAAAGTCTGTACATTACACAGAGCCAGAAGTTCAAAGGCCAGTTCACACTAAGGACAATAATGATTATGATATAGTTTTAAAAATCAAATAGCAGAGTCCACAACATAACAACACAGAGAAACAATATCTTTGGAATCACATTCAGAATGATTTTTTTTTCCCTAGGTGATGAACATTAAAAACATTGACAGCCAATCAGAATCCATCCTGCTTTATAGAGCTCAAGCATTTAGCAGATGGCAAAACTGCAGCACACACGTAGAATAAACAATATCATGCACTGGTGAGGACACTATCATTACAATTATCTTTATAGTTATAGTTCTTGTTGTGAACTGTCCTTAACACTAAGGGTTTGGGGTTTAGAATGGTTGAAGAACATCAATATAGTGCTGAATTTAAAGCAGAGAAACTAATAAACATGCCTATATGTGGCATATGTACTTGTGTACATACAGTATAGTATATAGGCCTATATGTCACACGTGTATAGTGTGCGTGTTTAAGCGTTTCGTATTTGTGATGTGCAGTCGTGTTCTCAGACTGGTGGTTTGAGACTCCCTCACACGTGTGCTTCAATTTTTCATCATAAACTGCAAGAAAACGGCATCAATTATTAATCGCAGCACTAAGAAAAGAAGAAATCAAATTCAATATTTACCGCATACTTCCTGAGCTAGCAAATCACATGGCAAATAGGACGGGAAGGTGTGTGTGAGTTTGTGAGATTGTGATTGTGTGTGTGTGAAGGTTACACAAGGGGCCCTGCTGTGAAATTGCCAACGTTTAGAGGAAAACCCCCTTTCCCCCTCGAAGAACAAACACCCACATGAACTCTTAGTATTGTAATTATCTTTTAGAGCTCGTACTGTGTAATTAGCGTGACACACACACCTCCACGCTGAAACGGATAACATCAGTATCTCTCACACATAAACCATTATATCCAACAAAATTATACTTGCTCTACACCGTTACTGACTGATAACCCTTTTTGTGTGCTGATGCTGTCTGTATATGCATAGCTTATTGTTTTTCTTTGTCATAATTCTGTGTTCTATAAATATCCTGATGCTCTGCAGCAGCAGAAGGACTGTTCAGGCAGAAAATACACATATACACACCCTCTGGCAGAACTACGAAACAGCACACACACGAATGCCTTATCTTGTGGACACACAATCTCAGATTCATTCATACTTCAGCACGCACACGCACACACGTTTCAGCTGCCAATCATGTTTGCACACACAAACATACTGGCACTAACAAGCCAGCTGGACATCAACACAAAGAGCACAGACGCTACTCCATCCCTTTACTCTATGGCATCACTACACTATACTCGTCACAAATACATAGGAAAGTAATTATCACTTTGAGGCAAGATGAAATGCAATTCTGCTTTCTCTCTTAATATACCTTCCTGGTCTTATTTTGAATCATTGGTAAACATTATTCCACAGAAAACGTGTCATCAAATTCAAATAACTTGCTCCACCTCTAAACAGCTTTCCATCCCTAAGCCTTCATATTTTTCAAATCTTCCCCTCCTGTTATATTTTTCATATATATCACCTACCTTTCAAAAGAGTGTAGGGTTTGGCATGTCTTTGATAGGCTTGTCTCTTAAGTTCACACCAAGGCTGCATTTATTTGATCACAAATACAGTCAAAAAACGTAATATTTATTACTATTGAAAATACATGTTTTCTATTTTAATATATTTTAAAATATAATTTATTCCTGTGATGGCAAAGCTGAATTTTCAGCATCATTACTCCAGTCTCCTGTGTCACATGATCTTATAATTCTAATATGCTGATTTGCTCCCTAAAAGAAACATTTATTATTATCAATTTTGAAAACAGTTGTGCTGCTTAATATTTTTGTAGAAACCGTGATATATTTTTTTCAGGATTTTTGTAATGAATTGAAAGTTCAAATGCACAGCATTTATTTGAAATGGACATCATTTATAACATTAAAATTTCTTTACACTTTTGATAAATTTAATGTATCCTTAATGAATAAAAGTATTACGTTGTATAAAAAACAACGTACTGACTCTAAACTTTGAAATTTTAGTGTATGTTTTTATTTCTATTTTATTTTAAAAGTCTTTTCAATGGAGTTTGTTCATTGGCTCTCACATTAATTGTTTTTCTGACTTTTAGTTTCAGTTCAGTTTGTTTTATTTTACTTTTAATGTGTTAGAGCTGCCAAAGGCAGTGTGTGAACTGCTATCATATAAAAATGTTTAATGGTGTTCATTTCTCACATCGTGGGGTTATTGCTATCTAGTGGCATTGCTTAATGCAGGTTGGCTGTAAAGGTTTCAAGTTTTACCATGTTTCAACAAATAAAATGAATTTTCAGTCATTATGATTGTATTTCGGGGTCATAAATTTTATTTTTCGTTTCATTATTCGTTTCAGTTGCCTTATGATAGTTTTATTTTAATTTCGGTTAGTGATGAACATGTTTTTATTTAGTTTTCACTTTATAGTTTTCTTAAATGATAATAACACTGCATTATGGAAGTACAAGGGATGAAAAATGTTTCCTATTTTTATTCTGCTGTGCAAATGTAATTACTCTCCTTAAATACTGATTGTCCATGCATCTTATTTATCTAGGAGGAGCATTAAGCCTTTGTGTGTGTGTGTGTGTGTGTGTGTGTGCATTTTTGTGATTTATGAGGACACAAATTTGTATAATGACATGGGTATTACACTGGTATTATGATGTAAACATGAAATATGAGGACATTTCATGAGCCCTCATATTTCAAATAGCTTTAAAAACATACTAAACAATGCTTTATTAAAAATGTAAAAATGCAGAATGTTTTCTGTGATGGGCAGGTTTAGGGGTAGGGGTAGTGTAGGGGGATACAATGTACTGTTTCTACAGTATAAAAACCATTACACCTATATGGAATGTCCTCATTTTGATAGCAAAACAAACCTGTGTGCGTGTGTGATGTTCCCACAAAGATAACAATATCCAAAATCCTTGTTTATATACATGTGTGTGTATGTGTATATATATATATATATTTGTGTATGTATACATGCAGAACGTTTTCTTTGAGGGTTGTGTTTAGGGGTAGAGTTAGGGTTATACAGTTTGCGCAGTATACAAATCATTGTCTATGGAAAGTCACCATAAAACATGCAACCAACGTGTGTGTGTGTGTGTGTGTTCGATAGCTTCTGGATGTCCTAGGATGATCTAGACAGCCTTGGCTTTGGAGCAGCTGTGGTTTTGAGGAGTCAGAGGAGAGGGTGAGGATACACACACAGTTTGACCTGTGTTTGAGTTTGACAGAAGAGATGAATGTCCCTTCATTATGTGTGTGTGTCTGTGTGTTAATTTCCCATCAATGTGCATTAGAGCTGGCCACTAAGGTGTTGTCCCCAGTAGGTAGAGGGTGGACAGACATGCTGATTCAGCTGATGGACTTTTTGCCTGCCACATGCCTGTCTCACTGCAAGAGGAGGTAGACAGCTGAGGTCTATATCTGCTGTTCTCTGGCTCTCGCTGCATCAGCCTCTCCGTGAGTGCTGTGGGCACAGTGTCCGCCAGAGTCTGCTGCTGAAGAAAACGTGAGTAGTGTTTGCTTGTGCAAAACTCACTATCACAATGCTAGAGTCAGAGGAGAGGTTGGGGAGGGTAAGGACACACACACACACACACACACAGCTTGAGCTCTGTTAAAGTTGACTGAAGGGATGACTGTCATCTTTTTAACTCAAAATTGTAATTGAAAGTTGGCATGGAAAAAAAATTTGTTTGAACGTTTTGAAAAAGCTTTAAAAAGGCCTGATGATCAATCTCTGGATCTCCTCTGTTTCATGTAATAGAAATAATTGTGGTCTGACAGGAACAGCAACAGACACACAGCAGGGTCAGCAATCTGATAAGGCTTTTTTAAAGGTCACCAAAATTAAAAAAGCAGTATTGTGAAATATTATTACAATTTAAAATACTGTTTTCTATTTATTTTAATGAAATTTTTCCTGTGATGCAAAGATTTTCAGCATCATTTCTCCAGTCTTCAATATCGCATGATCCTTCAGATATCATTCTAATATGCAGATTTAGTGATCAAGTAACATTTCTTCTTCTTATTATCAATGTAAAAAACAGTTGTGAGTATAAAGTTCAAAAACACATAACTTACAATGTAAAAGAATTTTCTGTCACGACTGTCGTCTGGCGGAAGCTAGTTATTTTAGTTTATAAAGTTTTAAATAAGGAGTAATATTCTCACAAAAACCCATTTCTTTGCTTCAGAAGGCCTTTATTAACCCCTTAGAGCTGCATGGATTAATTTTATGATGGATGGATGCATTTTTCTTGGCCTTCAAAATCTCTCCCCCACTCTTTCACAACCATTATAAATCTTGGAAGAGCCAGGATATTTTTAAATATATCTCCAATTGTGTTTGTCTCAAAGAAGTTAGTCATATACACCTTTTGCTTGAGGGTGAATAAATCATGGGATGATTTTCATTTTGGGGTGAACTATACCTTTAACACTTGGGGTTAGTAGTTTTTTCAAATCCTTGTTTTTACCTGCTTTATGTCTATATTTCTTCTGTTGAACACAAAATAAGATATTTTGAATATCTTCAACGTACAAAATCTTGTGTGTTGTTCATTTAAATGATTGTAACACTCACATTAAGCAGCCAATTGACCCTTCGCCGGCAGTTTGATTGACAGGCGATCTGACCAATCATAACCCTGAATCCACCGTTTTATCCAACAAAGCAGTCAGGGGAGTTAGTAGATTAACGATGGAGAACTTGAAAAATTGCGTTTCTCACGTCTTTCCGCGGTGGAAACAACATTCCTTCTGATGTTCATTCGTGTTTATTTGATGCTATAAATGAAGTAGTATGAAGAGAATGATCAGTTCACGAGGAGCTACAGCGATCTGTCACGACACATTAAAGAGACACTATACGCTCTTTATTGTTTAAACTTCTTTACAAAAAGAAACAATATTTTAAATATGAAACTGTTTCATATCAAAAGTAACCTGCTCTGTCTTGTCTGTCGACGCATTGTCAGTGTCCTCTTTGCTCTGGGATGTATTTTTCACTGCGTGAAAACATGATGTGTGGCGTGAGAGCGCATGGCTTGTCGGACATAGCAACAGTAACTAAAGGGGCCGGGTCTTTGCGAAGGGTCAGTTGAGCATCAAATATCCAGAAATTTGGAAGCAACTGGGAATACATGGCAAAAAAAAGGTGAGGTATTCACAAACACCAGAGAGATGGCTGGCTATCGGCTCGGGAACCATTAATTCATTGATTCGCTCCTCAGCTGATTTGTCCTTCACTAAACACCCACAATCCTCCCCAACAGAACAGCTGGTGTGTGTGTTAACAGGTCATTACTTGTGTATGTCTGTGCTGGTTTGTTTTAGCTTTGTTATATGTGTGATAAATGATTTGGTCAAGTGAAGGGCAGCCATAATTAGAAGAGGCTGGTACAGTGGGCTGATTACCCAGGGCACCATCTTCTCTCTCTCTCTCTCTCTCTCTCTCTCACTCTCTCACTCACTCACTCACATACACACACACACACACTTTCCTTGGCTGGAAGTAAGACTGATAATATCAGCATTAATGATATCTGCAGGAACACAGATTAGGTGACTGATATGTTTTGGATCTGATTGTCAGTAAAAGGCCTCATAGATTTTCACTTGTAAACAGCTGATCTGAGATCATTTGTTATACACCATGTCAACAAAATTGGGCTTAAATTCAAAACCATCTATTTAATCTTCTTATGACCATAAAAAATGCCCTTAGAAAAATGTTTTGTAGAGTCTCTGAGTTTAGTAGTTAACATGAAAAATTGTTTGCGACCCATTTAGTTATATTTATGCATTCGGCTGATGCTTTTATTCAAAGCATTCAAAAACAGTGCATCTTTCAGTGTATACTTTTTTCTTTACCTATCTCCTTAACTGAGATAGGTACCTAGTTTATGTATCTCAGTTAACCTTGGCATTGCACCAGTCACAGGAAATGGTTACATAATGTGAGGCATTTCAAAGTGAAACAGGATAGTCAGTGAGAAAAAAGGTTTGATTTTTCTCTCTCTGACAGGTGGTTGGAAAGAGAGGGTTTGAAATATTAGAGGGTTTGGAGATGAAGAATGAAAAGGATGTTTCAGTGGAGCAAGTGTTTATATTTTGATTAAATATTAGTTTTTTTTATTAAAACAGATTAATAGTTCACAATAAGACAATGGTTATTTAATGGTCAATACTGAAATCAAGAGAGCAGTGGCCAATAATAATAATAATAACAAACAATTTAAAAGGATGGTTCACTCAAAAATGTGAATTCTGTCATCATTTTTATATCCTCATGTCGTTCCAAAACTGCATCCTTTTCTTCATTCTGTGGAACACAAAAGAAGATACAATGTGGTCCACAACTGTTTGGAATCCAATGTTCTTCAAAATATCTTATTTTGTGTTCAACAGAAGAAAGAAAAATTGAAACCACATTAGGGTGGCAAAATGATTTAATTTATGGGTGCACTATGCCTTTAATGACAGCAAATGTTAGTTTTTTCCCCCCTCTCTTTTCCTTTTACTGCCATCAGATTTTGTTACAAATTCTACTCAGGCTGATCATTTCTGCAATTCGTCCAATCTGACAGTTTCCATGCTACAATATCAAAATGCTCCAATATTATTTGATAATTCGGCCTGTCTGATGTATCAGTCCATCTGTAAAGTATGATATTAAATCAGATTACACTAAAATAATAAAAAAGAACATTTTGTGGCGTATAATTTTAGGTTCACAGAAAAAATCTGAAGGACAATAAACGGCACGCAAAATTAAAGGCTTAAAGCAAGACCAAAAATGATATTTTTGACCTCTGGCTCCATGCAATTATTCCACACATGGCCATACGTGGCATTTTAACAATGATTCAAGGCACGCGCGCAGATGTGATATTACATGCACATGAATTATGGTGCATCTTCTCACAGTCCCAGCTGATGCGATGACGTAGAAGCGTGTGTCCGCGTGCGTTCGGCGGAGGGTGTGTTTCCAAGGCGAAATCTGGAGAAGGGAGGCGGAGATTGAGGGGGGAGAGGTGACTTTAATTCTCAATATTGCCATCTTAAAATTCTCCCTCTCGTGATCCAGGGACAAACGAGCAGGGCAATGCGTGCAGTCTCTCAGCTGTGAGGACATGAAGCGGGGTTTGTGATGCCTGCTGATGAAATCCACAGATGCTGATGGAGGGAATGTTTCAGATACAGCGGTTGCACTGCTGCTGAATCGGGATGCTTGGTCATGAAATGAAACGAGGCCCGCTCGGTTGTAAGAACACCAACTTGTTTCTTGCGCTATAACGTGAGACTTGCAGAGAGAGAGAGAGGGAAAGAGAGAGAGAGAGGAGGGGGCGCGAACGTTCGTTCGCCGCTGTTGCTCGGGGCTCGCGGAAAAACCGATCACATGGATTCCAAGGTTCCATTTTTCAACGGCGCTTCGATCTGAGCGCGCGCTGACAGCCCCGGTGACCGGCGCATCCATCAGAGACGCGCGAGGGAAAGAGGCATCACTTCGCCGGTTCCATCGATCTGCCGGAACTGGGCAGGCACCGGAGTCGGTCCGTGTGTGCGTGTGCGCAGGAGTGAGGAGGGCGAAAGCGGCCCTGGGGTATTTCTGCCAACGAGGAGCAGCCAGCTGCACGCTTAACAGAGAGGAAACTGACCTGGCTGGAATATTTGGCGTTACCGAAAACCATTTAGGAGGAAAACATTCCTCATTTGCTCAAATCACAGGTACGTACCTTCCGTTCAATGCGTTTGTGCGTCGCTATTGGTTAGTCAGCGATAATTAGTGCAGTTCGAGGCGCCGCCGGCTTTATTTAGGGGTAGTTGGAATGTAGCGAATGTGCCTCGGTAAACGGCAGAAGCTGTTGAGAGTGGATGTGATCCGCGCGATGAGGAACTGTGCAGAGAGAATGTCTCCAAATTTGCGTCACAGAATCATTTCCACCAAAATGCCACCCGAACGTAAAATAATCACTGTCAGTTTTGAATTCGTCTTTGAAATGTTTTCAGGAAGGACCGTGATGATCGCGATGCCTTTATTTTTGTGATAAAATATGTGGATTTAGTTTATGGGGATTTAGTCTGACGCTAATGTGGATCATTTGGGCTGAGAACCAGTTCCAAGAAAAAAAAAAAACCCCGAAGGATTTTCCTGACACTCGGTTTTCGAACATGCATTCTTCCGCTGATGCGTACTAAAATACTCCTTACAGTGTTTTCTTCTCTACTATTCAGCGGCAACACCGCCACTGAATCTAGTGACCGCTGTAGTCCGATTCCCTAACAAATGACTCTTGTGAGCCGGTGGTTCTTGATGAATCCTAAACATACAGCGCGGCCAATGTAATTGGATTACAGAAGGAACGACTCTTATGAAGCCGGTTCTTTTAGTGAATCAAAAACACTTATGATTCACTTGAAACCGTTAGTGAATTTATTTGACTCATTTACTGAACCCCAAGTTATTAGTTCCATCACGTCCTGCTTTATTCATTAGACTACTGAGGGTAGTAAATGTAATAATTTCCTACAAACATATTTTGTCCTCAAAAGCACTACAAAATCGCTCATGGAACTAGCATCGTTATAGGAATCGGAGCTAGCATCGTTAAATTCTTTACTATTCCCATGCCTATGGATCAATTACGAGGAAAAGTATCGGTCGTGGCGGGTGAAACTATTTTTTGTTGACGGTTCCTCCATTTGCCGTTTAGCGGATGATATGTGCGTTACTAACGCGTTTCAACGTACGTATCTGAACGTCTCTCACGATCCGAGCTCGAGCACGAGCACGTGATGCTTTCGAATCCCAGCATCCTACACATCAGATTTGGTCCACTAGTCTAAATCTCAAGCTGTATGTCAAACATGACGGTAAAACTCATACATGAGGCAGAGGGGATTTGTAAGATACACATATGGGATTGTAGAGTTAGTCATCTGTGTTCCTCATGTTCTTTAGGCGGTCTGAACAGGTAAAGAGAATTTGCTGAGATATGTGATTAATTCAGGACAGCTGCCACCTGCCACACTCTCCTACACTCTGTTTATATCCCTATCAGGTGTCGCCCCAACTGGGCATTTCTTAAAATAGGGTGGGGGGAGGCTCGTGTTTGTGGGTGTCTCTAGTTCGCCCCGTCTCCTGTTACCCTGAGAGACTTCTTTTTCATCAGACCGGTGAAAGTCAGAACTTTGGGAAACAGATATGCTGCCAGTGGCAAACTTGCTCTTGTGCATTAGTGTGGTGTTAGATTTTACAGTGTTGTTTGTGCATGTGTATGATGAAAATACATAGATTTGTATACACATTCAGAGACATGGCTGACTGCCTCCAATTTTTACTCTAATGAGCACACAAAATTCGTTAGCTTAAAGGCCTCATTAGTATGTTAATTAGCCTGAGTTGTTCATAGGCCTTTTGTGTGAATATTTGTAGTCTATTCATTGTCTGAAGTGAGAACATTAAGATGCCTCTCAGCAGCAGTTGTCAACAGTTGCATATGAACGGATTTGCTGAGGGTTCTGCTACGCATGCTGAGGTGTGATATATGAGAGCAAGGACGCAGGTTTCCAAACATACTTTTTTCCCCCACGATTTACACCTAACGTGTGGCCCATTTAATAGTAAGTCCTTGTTGTGGAGAATTTGTGTGCTCCGAAATGCATCACGGCAGCTATTTGCTATTTGCCCATTGCTTACAGGTGCCAACGAGGTACTTTAACGCATGCTGAGATTTACATGATCGTATTAGCTTGCAACCCACAGGCATCTCATTGCCATGGGAACAGCTGAGGCGGTGGAAAGGAGGTTACCCACGATTGGCTCACCACCCTGAAATGCTGCCAGTCATGTTTCTTGAGAGATCTGACCTGATCTTGGTATGAATGAGATTCAAACCCACCATCTGTGTGATTGGATCCAGACATTGCCAGCGGCTCATAGTTTAACCTGTCGAGTTTCGTTGAAGGACTCTTGTGACCGGTATTGGCTGGCTTTCCAATCTATAAGCTACTCATAATTAAAAGTAGTTAAAGGGATCGTTTACCCAAAGATGAAAATTCTGGCTTAATTTACTCATCCTCATGTCATTTCAAACTTAGTTTTTTCTGTGGAACTCAACAGAAGATATTTTGAAAATGTCTCTTGTGTGTTTTTTTGACCATGCATTGACAAAAAGGTATGGACTGTTATTGTTAACTAAAACTAATAAAAATAACTAGGGCTGCAACTAACAATTATTTTAATAATCAATTAGTTGGCCAATTATTTTTTCGATTAATCGGATAAAAATCCTAATTTTCTTTTTTTTTAATTAATTTATTGACACAAAACACATTATTGCACATCCTGCCCAATGTCCTTCAAACAAATGTGCCAATTGAACACTATGAAAACACACAGTGCTTAATTTCTTAGACTACCTGTCACAGAAAAGAGAACACAAATATTTTAGGGATCTGACAAAAACTGTCATTATTCACACATAATGTCCAAAAAACTTTATATTGTTTGGCCTCATTTGGCTTTGATAACAGCTTGCATTCTTGCTGGCATTGTTTTTATGTACTTTTCCACAGTCTCTGTTGTTATTGACTGTAATTGGGTATCTGAAAAAGTGCTTTACTATTTTTTCTGTCTTTCTTGTAAAAGAGTAAATTCGAAAATTCATGACAACAATATTTATATTTTAGCATTAGAAATACTACTATGACTAAACTGCTTACACATAGTGGTGGATTAACCATTACAGAAACATAAAAAATATTATTTTGCTAATCACCAGTACCGTTAGTTTAGGGCAGCCGTGGCACAAACCTTGGGTGACGGTGGTCTAATAAATTTAAGCACTGTATATAGTGAATATAGTCTAAATCTCTACATTAAAAAATAAGTTAATAATAAAGATAAAGGAGAAAATCAAAAACACACTCAGCATTAACCTACAGGCAAGAGAAATGTTCTGCAGGAACACACACACAACCTCTTACTGTCGTTTCTTTATCTTGTGTAAATAATAGAAACGTCTTACATTTATTCAATTACATGCTATTATCCCTTTACAGTTACTACCATGAATACTGATTTTTTTTACTTTAAATTGAAATTGTCTGGACAAACCTTTATGCAAATTGGAAATGCTCATGTGAATTTGAAACATTTACTGATAAGGATATAGCCGTAGAATGAGCGTTTTGCGCCTTACAAATCAAGCCATGTTAAACACGGAGCAAAGCTAATGCATTAGCTTGAAGCTTAAAATAAAGAGTTCTCATGTTTTGGGCAGTTGGGATTATGCACCTTTCAAAGGAAGCAGCTCACTCTGTTTCCTCCACTATTTTTAAATGCATTTTGTCCATAGAAATGCGTTATTCAGTGCTGTAATTTGACAAGGCTGGCGGAAGTTGGGGTGTTATGTTCATGTATGTTACATGTGCAGCAGCAGCATGTTTTACACGCTCACAGCAATGTCTGTGAATGTATTGGTAGTAGCAATCTCAATATCATACCAATATCCCAAGAATTGTCATGACAGAATTACCTAGTTCTGCTCAAGTATTCAAATATTTGGCATTGTTTGCTGTTAGCAGTCTGCAGCGCGCTTTCAGAACTCTCCTCCTTCCCCAGCTCCACCTGTATAGATCATGCTACGGGGGTTCATGTATGTTACATGTGCAGCAGCGTGTCTTACATGTTCACAGCAGTGTCTGTGAATGTATTGGCAGTAGCAAGTCTCTGTACTTACTCTGCAGCAGTGTAGCAGATCTATTCCGCCAAGACCAAATATATTAACATTGGCATATCCATTACCATGCCAATCTCAACTTCATACCAATATCCCGAGAGTTGTCATGAGAGAACTAAAATTTATTTAGGAACTCCTTTATTTAAATCTTAATAGGAATATTTGTAAAATATCTAATAAAAAAATTAGAAAAGCTCATAAAATTACTAAAATTTTAACTAAAAAAAGAACGGAAATGTACTAAAATTGTATATGCAGAATTTGTGGTTCAAAGGATCACAAAACTCATGGTTCGGTTCATATAGGTACTTAAAGTGTGCTTTAAGTAATAAATTTCACTCAAAGTACTCAAGTGTGTAAATAAATACCTTTTATTACAAAAAGCACAATTTAAAGGGTTAGTTCACCCCCCCCCAAAAAAAAAAAAAAAAAAAATTCGGTCATTACTCACCATGTCGTTCCACACCTGTAAGACCTTCGTTCATCATCGGAACTGAAATTAAGATATTTTTGATGAAATCTGAGAGGTATATGATTCAATTTATCCACCACTTTCAAGGTCCAGAAAGGTACTAAAGACATTGTGAAAATAGTCCACGTGACTGCAGTGGTTCAACCTTAATGTTATGAAGCGATGAGAATACTTTTCTTGCGCAAAAGATATTGTTGAAAAAAGTCTTCCTTTTGTTTTGTTTTTGTACACAAAAAGTATTCTCATCGCTTCATAAAATTTAAGGTTGAACCACTGCAGTCACGTTGACAATTTTAATGAAGTGAATGAATGGAGTCTGGAAGTTCTGGCTGCAGTGCTCCGGTACTGCTCACCGGACTTCGTGAGGGTGAAGAAATTGTGGGTTGGGTCGCTGATAATGTTGCAAGCCCATTTGCAGGTCCTTTTACTGTAGATGTCCTGCAGTGATGGGAGATCTGTCCCTGTGATTTTCTGGGCCAGCTTTGGTGGTTTGGCAGCAGCACAGCACATGACAAAAAGACATTACAGAGGATGATAAAGCTGGCCCAGAAAATCACAGGGACATATCTCTCCTCACTTCTCATGATTTCCTCACCCTCAGTTCTGTGTAACTGGTGCAAAATCAGCCAGAAACATGGAACTCTGCACTTTACCTGCTGGACTTTCATGCTCGTCATTCTAAATCAGACTGATAATCATGAACAATTTGACTTTACACAGACACTTTATCACCACATGACACTTTTTTGTCACTTTGTCACTTTATACTGTGAAGAAATTTTTACTGTCAATTGTTTTTCTAATTGCATACGATTCCTCTTCTCTTTCATCAGACAGCCTTTTTATACTATTGTCATTTATTTTAATATTATTCTTTTCCAGTTCGTTCTTTCCTGTATTCTATATTTTATATGTCATTTGTGTTGTCCTGGTAAGTTATATGTTTCTGCCTCATCTTTGTTGTGAGGAGTAAACAAAGAAAGAATTTCATTGTACTATTACATACAACAACAAAGATCTTAAATCTATTTGTTATTAATTTTTTTTGCTGAATGCTCACTTGCCTTTAACAATGTTTGAACTTTATTAGTTAGACTAGTAGTTTTTTTTTGTACCTATATGATCTGATCCATGATTTTTGTGATCGGTTTAATCAATTATTTATATACCATTACAGTATATTTCCACTCTCATTTAAGTTAAAATGAGTAATTTTGTTGTGTGCTTTTATAATATATTTTTTTATTTGTTATTTTTATAATACAATAATTACAAGTAAATAACATAAGGACTAACTGTAGTATTCATGGTAATAATTAGGCCTAAATGGGAAATAACACTATAGTGTTCACTGTATAAATTAAATATAGTTTATATTTTGTTAAAGCTGTGTTTTGTTGTTTGGTTAACAGTAATGACACAGACAGCAGCAGGTATTTATAGTTGGGTTGCGGTCACTTTAAGACTTAATGCATGAATCTAATATAATGACACACTGTTTAAGTTCACTTAAGACATAACATGCTGTTTTTACGAGAATACTTGCAGAGATGGGTATTTTGACACAGTTTGTGTATGTGTCACACCTTTCTGTGCACAATATAATGTGCCCAGATAACAGCGCACGAGTAATGAATTTATTTCTCTTTTGCCTCTTCTTACTTTGGAATGGTTTAAAATCGCTTTAATGTGTAAATTGGCAAGACAAAACATGTACAAATAATAAACTTGAACTCTATGAAGGTTACATTTTGTAATTAATCCACAAATCACATGCCGTGGGGCGTCCGTATGAATCACGAATCAACTACGATCCGTTTAACCCCTATAAACAAAACTAAAATAACATTATAATGTTTGGACTACAATATACTTAAGAATCTATTTTTTCCCCACAGAAGAATGTTATATGGTCATAAAAATTCCCATAAACTCACCCAAAAGACATGATATGCTGACAGTCAGTGAGTATCACGCACTCAGATTATTTTAAACCAATGAATATACTTCTGACCGAGGAAGAGTGAGAAAAACAGACCAAATGTGTTATAGTAAGAATGGAAAAGCTACTTGCTCTCCGACCTGACTCTGTGAAGGGCTTTCCAAGCAATGCTGTGTGAAAGTGTGTGTGTGTGTGTGTGGCATTTCTTCTTCTGTATTTTTAGTGCATTACTTTTTCATGCTGGCATTGACTCTGATGCTAAGAGAGTGAAAGAGATGGTATGCGTGCGTGTTGTCGTCTCTGTCAGCACTCTGCCATCTCATGGGTGTATTTGGAATAATGTATAAGATCTTTTTCATGTTCTGAAGTGTGTTTGCTTACCTCCGAGAGTGCATCCACACACACACACACACGCACACAGAGGAGACCTGCAGCTTGAGACTTGGAGAATCAAATTGTGGTTTTATTACACAGTGCTTTTCGAGGGTCAAACTGGGATTATACTCTTACACACATATGAGTGCTTTTGACCAGAGCAGAAGATCTCCTGAGGTCTTCTGTGTGGGTGTTTGGCAGGGAGATGATTCCTTCCAGTCCTCTGAGCAGCTACTCATAATATAATGCCTTGATCTGAAGGTTTTTACTTTATTTCCTTCATTATTAAACACATAAGCATGTGATGGACAAAGCACACAAATCAAGTTCTTGAGTAAGAGTACAGATACCCTAATAAAATTTTACTTCAGTGAAAGTATTAAGCACTCCTTGTAAATTTTTCTTAAGTAAAAGTACAAAAGTACTTGATTTTTTTAATGATCTAGACACACCGATAGAGCTTTTCGGTTACAGCTCAGTCTGGTATCATTATGATATGGCATATTATTATGAATTTTCAAGTATTTCCAGCACTAGTCAGTAAGGAAGATTATTCAGACACTTAAAAACTTTATTTCATTGCCAAAACTTGTCATACACTGATAGCTACCCTACTGATAATTAATGATAATTCAAGTGTGCAAATAAGTGAAAATAATAAATTATAACATATAGTATAAAAGGAAAAACAAAACGTGTGTAAATGTGTATTGATGAATATAAACATACAATATATAGAAACAGACATCACAGACAAATGTTTAAATGTGCTTAAAACAAATGTGCTTAAAACAAATGTGCTTAAAGTAGAACGCTTTGCAAGCATATCATTTGAAACTGCTACGGCAGCTGGGAAGATACTTGTGTGTTAATTTGTGTTGTTTTAAAACCTACCCCTTTCAGAGAGTAGTACACAAATATGTCCACATTCAAGCGTTTCGTTTACAGTAATAAATCCTAAAATTTGGCGTTAGTAAATTACTTTTCTTTTCTTACTTTTGGTGAATTCAGTGAATTGTTAACTGGAGACTCACTTTGATAGGATATTTTGAATCTTAAATCTTAAAAACGTTGCCTTCGGACGACACATTCCTAGATAGGAACGCATCAAGGCATGTCCGAATCCAATGTTAGCTTCGCTTCCTGTCTCCTGAGATTCCTTCGTCTGCTCGATTTTAGCATAGATGTATCCTTCACTGCCTTTTGATATCCCACAATCCTGTGCTTCCATTCTGTGACAGTTAAGTAAGGAAGATGGTGTCTGAAAGTTGAGGTTGTCGGTCAGTTTTGTTTAAATTTTCTTTTTTTACCAATGCTTTCAAACTTTTAATGTCACTTCTAGTTTGAAATTGCTGTTGTAGTAATTAAATATTCGCTTAGTTTTCAGCAAAGCGCTCTCTATTTTGCTGTAGATCATTAAACCATTTCGCTGCCTTAGAAGTCTGTCAGAAATCAGTTTTGTGAGGCACCTTTGTGTGCAAACACTGCCTGTAAAGTCATTGCCTTACAGAACAGCGAGGCAACAAGTCAGCTGCCAAGTTTTATACACAGCCATTGACTTGAGAAACAGATGAAATCAGATCGGTCCAATTCACCAATGAGTCATTCAGTGTTATTTGTGAACCAGTTTAACAGGTTAAATGAAAAGAATCAGCGTCGTAATGCGGCACGTTAATACTTTCCCTGCCATTTACGGAATTTTCCGTCATTTATGACACAATGCTTTCCCAGAATTTTCCCGCAATCTGTGTTTTCACCGTTATACAGTAGGGGACGCTATTATGCATCTTCTGAGAGTTCAGAATCTCCAGAACAAAACACAGATGAAGAAGCAGAAACAAGTGATAGAGGCATTGCTTATGTACATGTAAAATAATCATGATCATCAAACATTAAACGGCATGTAAATCAATGCTATCTAATGTTACCAAATAAAATGTCGACCCAGGAAGGGGTATAAGACTGTGAAGCTTTGAGGTTGCTGGGCTTGATCTATCTTCTGTGTTTTGATCATCATTCTGAATCTGATCCGGACATCAGGCCAGATTTACTAAACTTTTACAAATTAGCATCTGGTTTAAGATATCCCTTTTTGGGCTTGTAAATAATGGCGCAAATACCAGTAAATTGACTAGCGTAAACCTTAGTAAATCACCTTGCATGATCACTGCATGCGTTTAGTAAATCCTGATAGTAAATCTGGCACTTTTTTTCTCAGCTTTTTGTTCGGCTTGTTGCTTTTTTTAATGAAACTTATTCACATTCAAGTGTTGATAAAAAAAACGAATGCATGAATCTAGAATTTTTATTTCTTTGTTTAAAAGCAGAGGCTCTGTTCTTTCTCTTGATGTATTGCATGTTCAGATATTCACACAAAATATTGCAGGTGGGGAAAGAGTTCATTTAATACAGGATTTAGTTAAATAATGCTGTCAGTGTAATGTGTAGTTATTTAAAAAAAAAAAAAAAAAAAAAGTCATTAAGAATGAATGCATTTAATCATGCCTGCTGTCTCATATGTAAAACATCTGAACAATTTTTGTTTTAAGTATCAACTTTGTGACTACAGCTGACTATTGTAGATTTAATGGGTGTGGAGTTAGCTCAGTGAGTAACCACAGTGAGTAAGCACTCACTTCTAACGCACCAGTCCCCACCTAGGGCAACTTCTCACTTGTAAGTCTTTGGATAAAAGCATCTGCCAAATGAATAAATGTAAACCTAAATGTAATTATAAATTAGCCTAAATTATGTCTTTACTGTCAGCATCGTTGCTAAATAAAAGTATTAATTTCTTTTAAAAAATCCTACTGTCTTTATCATATATATATATATATGATATGATATGAAACAGAAAAAGTTTCCTGTTTCAGTTTGCAGGCTGGATATTTTTCAGAGGTCAATCTGTGAGGCTTAGATCCTGTTTTTGTCAAATGTCTTGGTTATACAAGTTCCCATAAAATTTGAACTTTGCAAAGCAGCGAAAGATAAAAAATTCTATGTAAATACTTGTGCATTTGCATGTATGAATTTAGCAGTTGTAGTGAAACAGTTGTAACTTCATGTCAGCTGCATGTGACGCACTCTATGATTTGATGTTAATTGTTTGGTTGTCTGGTCTGTGGTCCAGTGGATGAGATTCAGTTTCTCTGATGAGCAGATACAAACCCTCGCCTGGACCCAAAACGCACACGCATCCAAGCTTTGTTTGATTTTTATGAGCATGATTTCAGAGACTCATAAAAATATTCCTGTCCCACGCGTTCCAGGGTGTTGCTATGGTAACGGGTGCTGACTTCATGTGCAGGGATAAGACGGACCTTTAGCTTCAGACACTCGGTGACTATTCAGATATAATGCTACACAGCGCCACCTCAGACACATTCTTTTGGAGCTTGTTTCAAAGCTTTTAAATGTTATTGTTTGGGATTATTTTGCCTGTCCTGTAAGTGTGAGGGACATGTTTTACTGTCTTAAAAGTAATGGCTAAAGATGGAGAGGTTACACCCCATCAACACAAACAAGATTGTTTGTGTGTGTGTGTGGTAGTGTGTATGTAGTATATTCGAGTTATGCCAGACTATCACCCAAAACACCTGCTGTGACTAATTTTCTCCACATTTTCTAACTTATCAATAGTGGGTTTCACAAAACACACACACACACAGTCTAAATCACATCAGTTTAAATCTAATCATCTAAAATCAATTGGCTCGCTACTTCCAGAACTACTTCTCAATTACACACACACACACACACAGGAAATTGTGCTCGGCTGAATCATAGATGGTCTGGTGTTGAAGTGTTTCTGTAGCCATACAGTATTTAAATTTCAGATTCATTACAGTTCCTTCAAAAGCATCTGTAGCATGAAGCAGTACCACAGAAAATAATTTTAACTAATGAAGACTAAGGGATAGTTCACACAAAATAAAAAATTCTTTAAAAAACAAATGAAATTGAACTGTCCCTTTAAACATCATACAGCGCCCTCCTAAAGTTTGTAAAAGCCTTAGACAAAGTGGAGTTTTAAATGCTTATTTTTTGCTAACTCTGTATTGAAATGCAAACTATGAAAACATATTGTATTGATTTTATAAAGCATATCTAAACTGTTTTTTTAATTGACATTATAATCTAATCAACATGAAAGTGTATTAGTGTAATCAAAGTGTTGTTAGTGTAAAACAGAATAATCTTCAATGTTAATTTCGAGTTATGTTATTGCATTTATGCCAAGAATTAAGGATTTATGCTGATATTGTCCTCTTTGAAACCTAGGTGTTTTCAAACTTTGAGGACTCTGTATAGTTGTTAAAGGTTTTGTTCACTCAAAAATGAAATTTCTGTCATTAATTACTCACCCTCATGTTGTTCTACACCCGTAAGACCTTCGTTCATCTTCGGAACACAAATTAAGATATTTTTGATGTTTCTGTCCCTCCATTGACAGCTAACTACCAAGCCACAGAAAGGTAGTAAAGACATCATTAAAGTAATCCATGTGATGCCAGTGGTTTAACCTCAGGTTTATGAAGTGACGCAAGTGCTTTGTTTGCACAAAAAACATAATTTACCTCTTTATTTACAAAATATTAATCTCCAAGGCGTGTTCACGTAACAACCTCTGCTCTCGAATCAACACGCTCGTGAACTCTTGTTGAAGATAAATATTTAGTAAATAAAGAGGTAAAATATGCTCTCGTGTCACTTCATAAAACTGAAGTTAAACCACTGGAGTCACATGGATTACTTAATGATGTCTTTCACATCTTTCTGGGGCGTGAAAGTGGTAGGCTAGGTCTATGGAGAGACAGAAACCTCTCAGAGGTCTCCATTTGTGTTCTGAAGATGATCCAAAGTCTTATGGGTTTGGAACGACATGAGGGTGAGTAATTAATGACAGAATTTTCAGTTTTGGTTGCACTATCCTTTTAACATGAGACTAATGTCATAAAATCACATAAATAATCTTGTTTGTGTAAAATTAGTGTTCTGCTTCTCAATTCACACAGTAGAACAAAGGCCATGTGACTTTTGGCACCTTCCTCTTTTCTTCTCTTCTTCCCTTTTTTTGTATGCATATATGGTAGTTTAGACAGAGAGGAGGGGATGGTTTGTAAGAGAGAGAGAGAGAGTGGGGGGAGCTCAAGGCTTCAGGCAGGGCTCTTTTGATTTACAAAACAGTTTTTCCTCATTAGTCCTTCTGTTTCTATACTGTGCTGTTTACTTACAGCCCACTGCATATGTGTGAGTGTGAAAGTGTTTGATTTACTTACTATAATCAGGTCTGGCCTGATGGCTCTTGCATAGTCCACTTATGTTCATGCATTCCTCTTTGGGTTTGAGTTTTGGGAGTTTGATCTTGCTGCATAGTTAAACTGCTTTCTGGATGTTAGTTGCAGGAATCATAAGATATTTAATGATTCTGGTTACTTAACAGTTCTTTTTAGTCCAGCGGTTCTTTAATTTGGGGGAAGGAAAAATTACGATTAAATTCAGACTTTAAGAACCAGTTAAGATCTCTCTCTCCTCTAGAGACTGTTTATATTTGCCAAGATATCAAAGATTGCATTTAAAAAGTCAGAGTCAGTACATACTCAACATTTCTCATCGGAGTCTCTCAAGACCGAATGATCTGAAAAATGCTGTATATATGTTTACGCATACATATTCATTACATGTACATTTTATAGCTCTATACTCACTGTATATCAAACATACACTACTCTTCAAAAATGTGGTCGGTAAGATTTTTTTTAATGTATTTGAAAGTCTCTTATGTTCACCAAGTCTGCCTTTATTTGATCAAAAATACAATAATATTATTACATTTTAAAACGTACTTGTTTTATATTTTAATATTTAAAATGTCGTTTATTCCTCTGATTGCAATGCTGAATTTTCAGCATCATTACTCCAGTCTTTAGTGTCACATGACCCTTCAGAAATCATTCTAATATGATGATTTATCTGGTGCTCAAGAAACATTTCTTTTTTTATCAAGATTTAAAATAGTTGACACCTAATATTTTTGAAAACAGTTATACATTTTTTCAGGATGAAATACAAAGTTCAAAAGAACAGCATTTGGGGCCTATTTGAATTAGAAATTTTTTTTTAACATTATAAATGTCACTTTTGGTTTAATGCTTACTTGCTGAATAAAAGTATTAATAATAAAGGTATTCTTTAAAAAAAAAAAAAAAAAAAAAATACTGTCCGCAACCTATTCAACGCTAGTATATCCGAGTTTATTTCTCCCAAGAAATTTGATAAGAAACATAAGATATAGTTGATACTTAAATGAGACACCCATTATCAGTTATCAAAGATCAACCCTTGAGCAATACAGATTTCCTCTGGGTGCGTTCTTGCGTTAGAGAGAGCAAATGAACTGCACACACACCACCTCCATCTCCATGTGGATTCACCAGAGCTGCTCCCACACACTCCCACATGCACACTGTCATCTCCACTGGTGCAGTGGGATAAAAATGTAATGAAATAATCTGTGTCCATATTAGTTAATTATTCCCAGCTCTCTGGGTGAAACCTGCATACATTTCATTTCCAGAACAGTCACGGAAGCTCTGTTACACAACCTAGTGAGCTGCCTACTGCCTAGTGCCTATATTAGCAGCATTTTAACCATCATGTAACCTCTTAAAGGTGATGATATGGTTGAAACTTTTTGTGCAATGTTGCAGGGCAATGTTGTCGAGCGATGTTGCTTGAGTATCCAGATAGAAATTTGTTGCTCATTCTCATAGGGCAAATGCCTAGGCAAAATCGCTCGGCAACATTGCACAAAACGTTTCAACCTGTATCACCACCATTGCTCAAAAAGTTGCCTTTAGTTAAAGGGATTGTTCAAATAGTGGAAATTCTGTCATCATTTACTCACCTTTATGCCATTCTAAACCTGTAAGATTTGCTTTCTTCTGCATATCAGAAGTTCTTTAAAAGTTCTTTATTTTGTTTTCCACAGAAAAAATTTAAATCATGAAGGTTTGGAATGAAATGAGGAGTATATGATGACAGAATTTCCATTTTTGGGTAAACTATCCCTTATTTGGTTTGTGATATTCTACATAGGCAGCAATTCTTTGTGCCACACATTTACTATATTACTCTTTACACCAAAAGCTCAATTTATTTAAATAGAGCCTGATGTTAACATGTTGCTAATCTAACAGAAGTCTGCTCTATAAATAAATACACAAACATTGGATAAAAAAATCCTTTTATTATTACCCTAAACTATTTTATCAGTTATTTTCAGTAATTATATAACTTCCACCATCTTGGTTTTATTTTTTTCACTAAGGGTGAACCAGTTGCTTTGCCAGTATTTGCCAAAAAAAGGGACTGCATTATTAATTTAGCTTTTGAAATTGGAGCCTTAAAATGTCGCCTCAATAGGCAGCATGTTGGAACGGAGCAACACGCTGCCCTTGCTCTGTTGTTGATGTTTTCCAGTGCGTCATTTTGGACATTGCTTATTCTGGCAACATTCACACCTGCTGAGTGAGGCCTTTTAGCTTTCTGCTGTGTAGACCTTTAGTATTTCACCATATTATATCACGCACGCACTGCTCACAAAGAATAATGGCTTTATTTGCAGAATTCTCAGATGAGTTTGCTTACATTACATTTGCACTGTTCATCCTCCGGCCCCCTGATGTCAGGTGTCTTTCTTCTGCCATTAGGAAGGTGTTGTGATGAGTGACTTAAAGATTTCTTGTTCTCTGATTCACTCCCTGCTTTTCTTCTCTCATAGGTGGTGTGTGGAACCAAAGACAGCCCAGTGCTGGATTCCCGAAGGACAGCTAGAGATCACAGACCCTTGAGGTGAAGGAGGGTGCATGGATCGCTTAAGGACAAAGACTTCTGCCTACCTCTGGTTAGGTGTGGTCTGCGTGGCAACAACCTTCCTCTGCACAGAGGCGCGAGGCACGCCAAGCCCGCCCCTCCCGAACAACACCGCATGCTTCGAGGAGACTGGTCGATGCCAACCTGGCATCATCTTACCCATCTGGTATCCCGAGGACCCTTCCATGGGTGACAAGATCGCGAGAGTCATTGTGTACTTCGTGGCAATGATCTACATGTTCCTGGGGGTGTCGATTATTGCAGATCGCTTCATGGCCGCCATTGAGGTTATCACCTCTCAAGAAAAGGAAATCATCATCAAGCGTCCGAATGGTGAGACGACAACCACAACAATCCGTGTGTGGAACGAGACCGTGTCCAACCTCACGCTCATGGCGTTGGGTTCCTCCGCCCCTGAGATCATGCTTTCCATCATCGAGATTTGTGGACACGAGTTCCATGCCGGTGAACTCGGCCCATCCACCATTGTAGGCAGTGCCGCCTTCAACATGTTTGTGATCATCGGCCTGTGCGTATCAGTGATCCCGGAGGGGGAGGTCCGGAAGGTGAAACACCTGCGTGTGTTTTTCGTGACGGCAGCATGGAGCGTGTTTGCCTACATCTGGCTCTACATGATCCTGGCCGTGTTCTCACCCAACGTAGTCCAAGTATGGGAAGGGCTTCTCACTTTGGCGTTCTTCCCCATCTGTGTCATTCTGGCTTGGGTTGCCGACCGTCGCTTGCTCTTCTACAAGTTCATGCACAAGAAATATCGCACGGACAAGCACAGAGGCGTCATTATCGAGACGGAGGGTGACCGCTCCAAAGGCATCGAAATGGACGGAAAGATGATGAATTCTCATTTTGTCGATGGAGGAGCTGCTAGTAACTTGATGGGCCTGATTGAGGGCAAGGAGGTGGACGAGTCTCGCAGAGATATGATCCGTATCCTGAAGGACCTGAAGCAGAAACACCCGGAGAAGGAGCTGGACCAGCTAGTGGAGATGGCCAATTATTATGCACTGTCACACCAACAGAAAAGCAGAGCGTTTTATCGTATCCAGGCCACGAGGATGATGACTGGCGCCGGGAACATTCTCAAGAAGCATGTGTCCGAGCAGGCCAAACGCAGCACTAGTGTTCAAGAAGTTCACGTAGAAGAACCTGAGGAGTTTGTGTCCCGTATTATGTTCGAACCTGCCATTTACCAGTGTCTGGAGAACTGCGGGGCTGTTCTGCTCACGGTAGTGCGTAAAGGTGGCGACATCGCTAATACAATTTATGTGGATTATAAAACGGAAGACGGCTCGGCGAACGCCGGTGCGGACTATGAGTTCACAGAGGGCACGGTGGTGTTCAAACCTGGTGAGGTTGTCAAGGAAATCACCGTTGGCATCATCGATGACGACATCTTTGAGGAGGATGAGCATTTCTTTGTGCGGCTCAGTAATGTGCGTGTTCTGGAGACTGAAGATGAGGTGCTGTCGCCCAGTAGCCTGCCGTACCCAAAGGCCTTGTTAGGATTCCCTCCTGTTGCCACGGTTACCATTCTCGATGATGACCACGCAGGCATCTTCACTTTTGAAAGCGACTCCATGCACGTGAGTGAGAGTGTGGGCATCATGGAAGTGAAAGTGCTGAGGACGTCAGGAGCGAGAGGGACAGTCATCATTCCTTTCCGCACAATGGAGGGACTCGCTAAGGGTGGCGGAGAGGACTTTGAGGACGCCTACGGTGAGCTAGAGTTCAAAAACGACGAGACCTGGTAAATATGCTTTATTTTAAATCATATTTTTTCCGTTTTTTCAAGGCCAGAGGGTAAAGAGGGTGGGATTTATAAAGCTCAAAGATATACAGTGGCCCCAAATAGTATTTGTAGACTTTTGGATACATTTTGCAATATCATTGCATTAGATGTCAAACCAAAATGTCAAACCAAGTGTTATTTGCAAACAGATGATGCTAAAGCGAACTGACTTCACCTTTCTGAGCCAATTTTCAATTATTATTGCACCAGCTTGTATAAAAAATAGATCTATGAAGTTAATGGATGTCTGAAGTCACAAAGGTGTTCTAGCAGAGAACAGGCGTAGCTGATCACATGGACGTGTTTTACCAAAATGTGACAACCAGAATAAATTCAAATACTTTTTAGTCATAATTTTAAACAATACATATATTGTTTTATTATTTAAAACCTATGGATACTACTTTTTTGGAGAAATTCTGCTTGAAAAGTGAATTTGCACTATAAAATTCAAACTATTTGAAAGAAATTTCAAATAAATGAATGTCCTTGCAATACATAAAATAGCAAACCATTGAGGCATTGCTATTTTGTGATATATTGCAAGGACATTCATACATCTAAGAATGGTGTAAGTGTCCCGATAGTGCTTGGGCCCACTGTAAGGATGCATGCTTGTAGTTGAGAGTTGAGGTTTTATGTTTGAGACTTATGAATTTTGAGTTGGTCATGCTGTGTTTTAATGGCTCTAGTTGAAGGGCACGTTCCGAAGAGTTTTTTCTTACTGTTTTCTGCTTTCTAAATCTTTTGTGACTTCCAATATAAGTGACATGCAATTTAATCACATTACATGCTTTTTCTCTGTTTTAGCATACACACTCATTCCATTGAGGTTTAAGGATGGTTTCTGAGATTTCTCTCAGGAATGTTGGCGTTTAATTAATTCAGTTCATTCATGTGAGATTTGAAAGAGATCCAGTAATACAGTAACACACAGACCAGATAGAAACAGAGAGAAAGAGACGTGTGGAGTGCTGGTCCAGATATGCTGCTGGGTATTAATAGTTCAGTAAGAATATTCACAGCATATTCCACATGACACTCCAACCCACCCACAGTCTATATGTAAGTCTATGTGAGTAGCTGACACATGGCAATGGACTTTTTTTCTTTTAGATTAACATCAAGATTTTTGGTTCAAATCAATATTTATATATAACGGAGTGTGTATATCTTAGATTATCTTAGGTCACTAACCCCCGATTTCACACACATGCATGTTTGAGCTGTTTTAACTGAAAGCAACTTGCACTGGCTTATCTTAAAATATGTCAGTGCCATTGTTTCATATCAAGATGTACACCAGTGATGTTTTTTTTTTAACCCACATTTATAAAAGCTACTTATGTCCTAATTGAACTAAGGTCTGATCCTAGCTCAATCTAAGCTCTGTCTGTGAAACCATAACCATGGTAAATGTTTCACCATTTTTAATCACGTTTTTGCAATTTTAAGTGGCCTTGTGGTGAGGCCAATGAATTTTTAAACTCCAAATATTGCAAGAAGTCTCTGAATTAATATGAGATCATAAAACATGCATTATGATGAATAAAATAGTTTTAGATGGAGTGTAGCATGTCACATTGTAGGACATGTCAACTTTCCAGAAGGATTTCATGTCAACTGCCCATGTGCTGTATGCATTACCCAGAATGCTAATGGAAAAACTCTAATCATCCGCATTAAGTGACTGTTTAAAAGTATTACAGTGTTTTAAAACTCACTTTCATTAAAAGAAAATTCTGTTCTTTCTCATTCACATGCAATAATAAGAAATGTTTTTTGAGCACCAAATCAGCATAATGAATAACAAAAAGAGTTTTCACAAATGATCTGCAACTCGATTCGACTGAACAAATTTAGACATGAATGTGCGATTTTTGTCACAGTGTTTTACCTTCTCCTTAATTATTAAAGATACAAAATGAATTAATTGAAAGTCCACTGGGCTGAAAAATGTGGGGACGCACAGTCAAATTGCAAACTTGTGTAAGGAACAATGCATCCAAACACTGTAAGTGGTATCATGTCTAGAGAGTGACACTGGTGTCGTACACGTGGTGTCATCCCATAAGCGTTCAGCTGGGGTCGTACCATAAAATGTGATGAAGGTATCGTGACAACCCTAGTACATGAATAGCAGGCACCATTCCTCAGTGACGGTTGAGTCAATGGACTGCTTGCAGAGAGAAAGTTGAGTAAAGACATCTGCATCTATCATAACCAAGCACCTGCCATTGCCACCAGCAGGGTTTAAATCACAGGCACTCTAACCAATGCACTAACTAACTAGATTATATGGAGGTGTCCTTCCCTCTGTTCTGCTATAATAAAGGTCAACAGTCAGCGCACAGTAGATATACACAATCTGTTTCTCCTTTGTAGTAGGTTTTATATCACAGTGACCCCTTTTCACTGACCTTTAACCCTTTGGCGATAGAGACAGAAGATGAGACACGGAAAGAAAGATATTTGGAGAAAAAATGTAACCTACTAAACCTCTCCATCTTTTTATATACATCTCTCTATTTTTTTACTGTGTGCACTGTGATTGTATTACGCACAGTGAGTGTAAGTGAGTTTGAGAAAGCGAGGACATAGCGAGAGTGTATACATAGTATTTATGTGTGAATATGGAGTGAGTGTGTTTGTGAGTGTTTGTGTGTGTGTGTGTGTGTGGTCCTGGTAAACCCTACACGTTTCTCCACTCCTCAAATGCATAAAACATTAGACTTTATATATATAGTGTTTTTTGAGTAAAGAAAACACTATACTTGTTCAACCAACCAGTTCTCTTTTTACGTTTGCATCGCAAGCAAGCAGAGGTGGTCCAAAATGTGCAGCGCTTCATGCAAAATTGAGGAAGGGTGGAGTTACCCACAGTTTTATTTATGGAAAAAAAGACAAAATATGGAGAGATGCGATTTCTGCATGACAGGGACTATATAAAAAATGTTATTAATTTATAAAGTAATTGACAGAGTTTTAGCGTTAGAATGAAATAATAATAATTACATTTTTTTTTTCTTCTCCACATAATGTAATTGGACTCTCCTGGTTGTGCAAACACATGCATGTGCCTAGAATGCCTATGCATAGAATGCCTATGCATAAATTCGGCCATGGTTGTGGGGATCAAATGTCCAAATTAAATAGACTAAATGGATCTCAATACCAGACATTCTTGACCTTGTGGGGACATTTTTCTGGTCCCCTAAGGAATACGGCTTCTGAATAATTCTTTGAAAATGTAAAAATACAGAAAGTTTTCTGTGATGGGTAGGTTTGGAGATAGGGTTAGGGTTAGGGGATAGAATATACAGTTTGTACAGTATAAAAACATTGTCTATGGAAAGACCCCAAAAAACATGGATACACGTGTTTGTGTGTGAGTGAGTGTGTGAGTGAGTGAGTGAGTGAGTGAGTGAGTGAGTGTCTGTCTGTCTGTCTGTCTGTCTCTCCGTCCGTCCATCCGTCCGTCCATCCGTGTGTGTCCGTGTGTGTGTGTGTGTGTGTGTGTTGGGGATCTCCTTCTTGGCTGGTGCTTGTTATATTCCCATGATGCTGCAGCACGATGCACCAGAATGCATCAGGAACCAATTCTTTCTTCTCTCTCTTTCTTTCTCACTTTCTCAATTTTTTTCATTTCACATCACCAAGATTGTCTTTCTGGCCCAGTTTTATCAGCTTTAATTTATTATGCCACTTGTGTTGGTTGATAGGAATGCTTTTTGTGAGTGCAAACCTTTATTTGAGTTAATTAATAATTGGCTATGATTTGAATTGTTGTAGTTTCTGACTTTGTAATTTGAGTCAACATAATTTAAATAGATGAAATGCAAGTTTCTATTACAGCAAGTTTAGACGCTGTATTTTATGAGCTAGTAGCTGTAGTTATAGTCTGGTTGAATTACTAGTTGTAATTTTAGATACTGTAGTTTATGAGTTTGTTGTAAATATAGTCACTAGGAGTAGAGTATTTTATTATTGTGTGTGTGTGTGTGTGTGTGTGTGTATATACATACATACAAAATTGCATGTGAATTAAAAAATTATTATTATTATTATTATTAATAATAAATATGATTATTCATAACAATTCAGATTTTTTAAATAAAGAAGTTAGTACATATATATCAGTGGAGTTAGTTGCTGTGACTATAGTCACTGGAGTTTGTGTGTTAGTAGCTTTAATTATTGTGCCTGTAGTTCAGTCAGCATTTGGTTGAACGATGAAAGGAAAGCAACAGTAGAAAGAGGATCTGTATCATTAGCCTTCTCCTCTGATTCTTCTCTGCCCTGTTTTTCTGTCTCTCGCCTCCCTTTGGGCTTTCAAACGTTTTTGTAAATCTGCAGTTATAGCAGAGCTCCACAGTGTAATGAATCATTTAGATAAAGTAAACATTATTAATTCTTCATGATGAAATAATAGGTGCTTCTTCTAGAGAATATGTTTTGGTTCCTTCACAAAACATAAACATGTTTAGGCAAACATATCAGGAGTAGTTGTGTCATTATGTGTCATCATAATAAGTAGAGAATGTCCTGTCATCGGGTCTTTGCAGGAGTGTGGCTTATTGGTAATTGTGTTAAAAAAGATGTTCATGTTTAATGTACTGATTTTGTTTCCTACATACAATTTGCCTAGTTATACTAAATAATAAGTCAACATAGATCATATAAGCTGTACAGCCCAGTCATGAAGCTATCGAGAATTTTCTTTTTTATTTGACCGCCATAATTCTGTGTTGTGGAATCTAGGATCATATTAGAGATACTGTGCTTGTGTCTGTATGAATTTGAGTTCACTTCACTCTTGTTTTACTACATTCACTCCAGACATCAGAACGAACATCTAAGTGACTCGTGTGAATGGAAAAATTCCTTGTGACAGAGAGTGAGAGAGCAGATGAGGAGAGCTGCTTGAATAATGGATTGAACAGCAAAGAGGGTGAATATATGATGTAAATCATAAATAAATTTGGGTTTCAAGGAATAGTTCATCTAACAGTGAAAGTTCTGTCTTCATTTACACCCCCCATGTCGATCTAGACCCGATCTGACTTCCCTTTTTCAGTTTTGTGTGAGGAACGGTCTGAAATTGAAGTCTTTGAAGTATCAGTATTTTTTCATCTTTCATTGTACTTGAAGATAAGTGGTATTGTCCATGCCTAATATTCTGCCCAGGAGGAGCTGCGTGGTGGCAATGCTGTATGTGTGTGTGTTTTTCTACAGAGCTCCAATTTAATATGTATTGAAATGTAATTTCTCTCTTGAGCCCTGTCAGACAGCACTAGTTTTCCCTGAGGAGGTTGGGTATATTTGTGTTTTGTAGACATACAATCCTGTCAAAACACATCTGTGTTTTTTCACACAACCTTGGTAAAGAGTAAATTACCTACTGTTTTTAGGCTAACTTGGTGGTCCTCTGAGAAATCTAATTCCGTCTGGACAGGAATGTCACTGATTGAGGTTGATATTGAGATTCTTGCTTTCACCACCCATCTCATTTAGTTTGACTTTAGTTGAATACTGTAACTAAAGCTAAATGTCTCAGATTATTATGGATTTAGAAGTACTTTTCTGGGGGGAAATATCAGGCTGTGGTTAAGTACTTCTCCGAGTTCCAAACTAAAATAGAAAATTAAATCAACTAAGGAAAGTAAATTAATCAAGTAGAGTCTGAGCACTGGCTGCTCAGAACAGAAACTCATTTATGATCCTCAACTTAATTAGTTCTTTCTCTTTATTATACACAAGCTGTAATGTTATGCAAATTGTTTGAATATATTTTAAAATGTGTTTTATTCCTGTGATGCTGTCATGATTTGGTGTTCAAGAAAGAGTTCTTAAACAGACATGCAGGTTAATATTTTTGTAAAACCAGTGTTTAATTTTTTTCAATCTCATTGATGAATAGAAATTTTGAAAGAACAATTTATTCGAAATTATTCGAAATCTTTTAAGGGTCATTATTACTGTCAATTTTGATCGATTTAAAGCATCCTTGCCGAATAAAAGTATTTTTTTTTAAAACGGAATCATACTTGCCCCTAAACTTTGTAGATAGTGTTGTTTACAGCTGTTGTTAGCTTTAACCTGGGCCACAATCAAGGCTGAAGTATGCGGCACACATTCATCAGTGAGTTTCATTGAGGTTGTGACCACTGAGCCGTTATAATTAACATACACAGAAGGAGATGCTGGAGCCCTTTAGAATCCCCTTTGGAATCTCAAGACAGTTCGACTGAACACTGGCAGTAACATTACAGACAGGGATCGATCAATGAAATGATTACAGCACTCTCCGCTGTGAATCAGAATCCTATCCGTAAGTCCCTCTACTGCCATTTTCCGCAGAGGAATTGCTGATTAATGACATGCTTAAATAACAAACACACTGCGACTACTGTATGAAGCATTGTGTGGATCAAACCAGTGGTGCACTGAGTCTAAAGATCCAGTCTCAGCAGCACGAAGCTCAGTTCTGCTGTAATTGTAACTGTAACTGATACTGATGTAATTAGACACGTGTCAGATATCACCATCTCCATCCCATAAGTAGTTCCCGTGGTGATGGCCACCTGTAGGCAGGGTCTCAAATGAACTTTGTCACACCAGACAGTGTTTAGTGAATTAAGAAAATTAACAGTTCTATCAGACCATAAATATTTTTTTTACCACCATTAAAACTATAAACAAAGCAAATGATAACATTTAGGAAAATTATTTATAAATAATATATATTGCGGAGCCCTGCACATGGAAAAAAAAATTGTGCGCACAATTTAGTATTTCATTCCCTCGATTTATAAATCATAAGGCCGTTTTGACTTTTATTCATTTTCAGGATATGAACTTGTGATATCAACAATTACATTTTCACTAGTAAAAACTATCATTCTTGATATCAGGAATTAGATTTCCACTAGTAACAATGGCAATTCTTGATATCAACAATTGTATTTTTACTAGTGAAATCTCTCCATAGGGTTCCATTCAAATTCAATTGTTGATATCAGGAATACAATTCTTACTAGTAACAATGCAAATTTCTGATATCAAGAATTACATTGTTACTAGTGCAAATGTCTATTCTTGATATCAACAATTGAATTGCTACTAGTAAAAATGTTCATTTCTGATATCATGAATGTGATTGTTACTATTAAGAAAGCCGTTTTAGATATCAGAAATTATCTTGATATCAGGAATTCATTTCAGATATCAGAAATTTGCATTGTTACTAGTAAGAATTGTATTCCTGATATGTGAAACTGGAATTTCAACTAGTAAGAAATCAATTCTTGATATCAACAATTGAATTTGAATGGCAGCCTATGGTGAGATTTCACTAGTAAAAAAACAATTGTTGATATCAAGAATGAACTTTGTTACTAGTGGAAATTAATTCCTGATATCAGGAATTAACATTTTAACTAGTGAAAATGCAATTGTTGATATCACAAGTTCATATCCTGAGAATGAATAAAAGTCAAAACGGCTTGCCATAGACGAACATAACTTTTAGCCAATGCCAAGACGATCCAGCAACGTGTGTTCTCTTTATCTTCCGCATGTGTGCACATGTACACAAACGTACATCTGTCTCGACCATTAACCACACAGCAAGCCATATTATTTGATAATTGTATGAAATAATCCTGAAAAAAGCACAAACATGGCAGAGATGCAAAGTTCAGTGGCTGGACTTAGCTGAGGTGATGTAACTGCTAACAGACAGCTGCGACAATCCAGGCCTCGCCAGTTGTCATGAAGGGCAAAATTAACTATATTGACCAAAACCACTATTTGTACCAGGCTGTAAACATGTTTTTTTTCTGCTGTAAAGTAGGGCATTTTAACATGGGGCTCAATGAGATTCTGCTCTCTTTTGGAGCCCGTCCCTAACGCCCAGTCGATGAATCGCAGATTAAGTCACTTCCATATTGGCTTCAAGAGAAACTGGGGAAGAGAAAATTTGCCGTGAACACCGCCACGCGAAATGGGTTCGCGTGCACTCAGTGCGCACTTCCATCAACGCAGCAATGACATTTTTTTGTCACGTGCATTCAAGCGAACTTGCGGACCCATTGAGTATAAATCTCCCTTAAAGCGGGATGGAGATGATATATAAAAACCACCCTGTACAGCTATGATTACGGTTGAGATTTCTTTAACCGAAAGGCCGATTAGCTGTTCGGTTGAGATTTTTTTTAACCGAAAGCTGATCGGTTGGTTCTTGTCACATGACGTCCGGTGCGCATTCTGAAAAGTTGAGAATTTTTCGTCTCGCTGCACCTGAAAAAAACATGAGCGAATTGCACCGTGTGCGTGTCGCTTCTATTTTGAGTGCACTTGCCCCGCGGCTACATTTGATATAACAAACTTGAGCGCGCAAAAGATGCGATATGTGAACGGCCCCTAAAAACGCTTTGGTGGACACGCAGCATTATTATTATTATTATCAATGTTGAAAACAGATGTGCTGCTTAATATGAGAATATTTTGTGGAATTGTGATTCATATTTATTTTCAGGATTCTTTAAAGTTCAAAAGAACAGCTTTTTAAAAAAAAAAATTTACAATTGTGAATAAATTCAATTGAAAATGAATACATTTTATCATTTATATTTAAACTTTAGGCATCTATAGAACTTCTAAAAAAACTTTTTTGTTGTCAGCTTTTTGTTTTTTTTATTTGAATCTCATTCTATTTATTATCACTACAATCAATTTAAACAATGTGTCACACTGCACTTCCAGCCGCTGGAGAGCAACCTTTTTATTTGCTTGCCAAAGCCAATTTTTACTTGCATTTGGCACTTAGAGTGAGTGTTAATTCGGACCCTGCCAGTAGGTTGCAGGTTAATCAGAGGGTAATAGCGCAGCCCCTCGCAGTTGAGCGTAGAAGTGGCCCCATCTGAGTCTCAGCGTCACGCTAGCAGCTAGCTAAGCATGTTATTAGCGCCACTAGCACTGACCACCCTGGGGTACTAGGTTCCGGTCTATTGTTAATAGCCGCCAGTGGAGTGTTGCCTGAGGTTAGCTCCAGGAAACAACACTAACAAGAGTAAGTTATCTTGTATAGACATTTTCACACACAGTTATATTGAGTGTGTTAGCATACCGAATCCAGAAAGTATCTGGGAAGGCTGGAGTGTGTGTGTGTGTGGAGCCAGAGCTTTGCTCCTTTTCAGCTGAAGGAAGCTGTGTCTCCTTGGCAACCACAGAGAGCACGAGCTCGCAGGCATGTGTGTGTGCACAGTGTGTGTTTGTGTTTGTGTTTGCGTTGAGTCAAATTAGTCTGAGCGTGTATCCCTGGTTGTGTGTGTATTTGCCCATCAGTGCAGACATGCATGCACTCACACAAATGCACACACACACACACCCTTTTCACTGCAGGGTTTATTTTTAGCACGTGTCTCTTATATAATCAGGGTGACACTGGGGAGAACATAGACTCTCTCCCTCTCCTTCCTCCTCACTCTTGATTTGGATATATCTGCGTGTTGTACGCAGATGAGACAGAGGTTTTCATAGTTGCATATTTCTGGTGCAGTAATGATGCTCAAGAGTGTCTCTGTGCCTGCAGGTCTGAATTACTGAATATAGACGAAAAGATGCTGCATAAATACAACCAACATGCACAGAACACCTCACAGACACACAACCCTACGCCATTCACACACAAAGTGCGTGGGAGGGAGTCTGTATGCAAGTTTATATTAGTTTTTAATGAAATTGGTGTCTGTCGATCAGTTCAGAGCCTGATGATAATCCATTTCATAGCAGTTTTGTTATTGTTAAGTAAAACTATAAAAATTGTGTTTGTTAATTGAAATAAAGCCAAAATATAATATAAATATTAGATGAAAAACTTAAATGAAAATTTGAAATTTTACCTTGGCAACTAACTAAAATAAAGCTGAAAAATATACATTTAAACAGAATCTTATAAGAAAAATAAAAAAAAGTGCATAAGAAAATTATTGCAATTAAAATGTAAAAAATAAAAGCTAATTCAATTAATATTTACTTTAAAGGTATATTAATAATATAATAACACAGCTTAATGGCACTGTGCGTTCAAACACACTTTCTTGGGGTACGTTTACACGAAAATGATGTGCTAAAAACGGAAAAGTTTTTCTTTCGGTTTTTCCGAAACGTCAACGTTGTCAAAATGAACCCCGTTCACACGGATCCGTGAAAACGACTAAAAATGCTGCATTATGCTGCCAGGCCTGTAGTTGGCGATATCACCTTGTAAAGAAAATCTACACGCCTATACACTGAACATCTAATAGGCATTCATATGACATCACCGTTTTCACAAATTCACGTTTTTGTAGTTTATACAGAGACAATAAAGGTTCCGTTTTCAAAAATGTGCACTTTGAAACCCATTATCAAAAGTTTGCGTTTTCAGGCCTCCAAAATAGTGTTCTCGTGTAAATTTCTAGTTCAAAATGGTGTTGTGTAAATGGACTTGCTGACTTGGCTGACTGGCTTACTAATTTTTAAAATGAGTCTTTGGTTGTATACTGCACATTTTGTAAAAGGTAATCTGGGTATTTAATACAAACAGTCACATATCAAATGCAGTAAATTGCTTGGAATAATGTATCCCACAATGCCAAGCCCTCTTGGTGTGACAGATGAACTGGAAACTCAGAAAGTTTTTGACTCATCATTTCATTGGACTGGCAAAAGTTTACATTTTTACATAAAATTAGCTTAAAAAAGGGAAAATAACTGAATGTATAAACTCTAGCCATAGTGTCATCTTTTTTAAACTTTTCCCCACTCTCCATCCATACTGTTCTCTCTCGTTTTTATTTTTTATTTTTTCTATTTGTTCCCACTTTCTTCTTTCTCCCTCTCTGCAGACATACTTACCTGACAAGCATTCAACTGAAAATTTTGTTTAAAAAAACTTGATTAGCCAGTTCAGGTGTGTTTGATTAGAGACAGCATTAAACTCTGCTGGGAAGGATCTCTGTCTGTCTGAGGTTATGATTTGTACGAATAAATTAATTAGGACTCAAAATCTCTGTTCGAAATTGCCCCCTATACCCTCATTGACTATTCCCTACATTAGTCCACTAATATAGTCCACTTGAAGGAGTGAATGAAAAACAAGTGAGCAAATTCGGACACTGAGTGCACCGGAAGGGCTGCCGCTTTTGCATAAGTTCACCTGTTTAATAATCATTTGAAACTTGAAGCTCCAGTAGAAATTAAAAGATTTATCTTGATCTCTGTCATGGAAATTATGTACAACCCATAATTAAATAATGTATTTATCAATTCACCTCTATGATATAACGCTGTATCCACATTGGACCAGTGGTTTGGAAAATGGATGTATGATTCAGCAGCAGGCGCCATCTTCTGGTCAGACATGGGAATTCTTTCAGCATGATTCTCCCAGTGCATTATGGGTATTCTCTAGCCGTTGAGTGTACATTGGTTGTACACTTGTCATTGCGTTGCATTGTGGGAATGAACGAGTGCACTCAATAACGTCCACTATGGTTTCGGGAACCACGACAAATGGCTGTCCCCTCAAATAGTGCCCTATTTACAGGAATAGAAAGTGATTTCAGATGCCGCCAAAATGTGCCACTATTTATCGTGGTCACAGCTGTTTAAGGCAGAAATTCTCATTAACATAACAAGATTTTATCAATTGTTGCTGTGTCTTAGTCAGGCATGGTGTAAAGCTTTGTTCAGACAAGAGTAAGATTTGATGTTTTTTTGGCGTACGCAACTATCTTTTCATTCAATATTTTGTAGTCTGAAAAGCAAAAAATTAAAATCAATTAAAAAAAAAAAAAAAATCAATTTTGTGTTGGAATTTGGTTTTAGCCTGAACAGTTAGCTTTAAAATATTTATGTTGTTCAGGACAGTATGACTAATGCCATGCACAATGTTTACAGCTGTGTCTGAATTCATTGATTTCTGCTCACATGAGGAATTCACTATGTATGAATGGTGACAGTGAGTAAGTAAGCGGTCTTGAACAGAGGATATGCATGAACCTAAATGTATGTTCCTCAATTGATCTGCAGATGACGACATGAATAGACTCGAATGGAGGTTTTTCATCATTTCTTTCCAATTTGACAACCGCTATATTGTATTGCTTTTTGCTGAAGTTTAAGTCCTCCAGTGTAAACATACCATATATTGGCTACACTTTTTGATCCAGTTTTATTCCTTGTGAAATGAATATATGAAATGAGTGGGGAAGTGTTTCAGATTAGAGTACCATTCAATAAATTTCTCTCATGTGTGGATGATACTAATAGTTATGTCTACTAAAAAATATAGTGTCTCAGAGACGTCTGTATATTTTGTATTCTGCAACACTACTGTAGTAACCTTGGCTAAAGTGGGCAGAATTAGTTCTGATAGAAATAACAAACCTCGTATCTTAATTTAATGATGTTGGATTTGAATTGATGTTGTTTGCTCTGGGTTTTGAGGATATGTTTGACTGTACTGTCTTAAAATAAATACACAGATTACATTATAAATACAAAATGTTGCCCACATATTCACACTGTCGAACAGAATTTTTCCACTCAGAAACACACCTGCTGAGAAACCTTGTTTTTTAGTTTTGATTGACACGAGGAGTAAAAGATGGAAAAGAGTGCAAAACCATCTCACTTTCTTTACTTAAAGGGATAGTACATACACTTTATGCTTATTACTTTAAATTCATAAAGTAAATTTTAAATAAAATTGGAACCTTTTCAATATTAAGTTCCACATAACATTCAAGTGGTTGTACTTTGTAGGATGGCAGGGAGCAGCAGAAGCAGCAGCAACCGCCTGGAGTTGTTATGGTAACCTGATACATTTCAAGCAGATTTGCTGATAGATGTTCTAGAATGAAGGTATTGGCAAATCAGCTTGCAGTGAAACAGTTCTGCAGTGATTCTATTGAGATTCGCAAACAAAGCCAGAGATTGTTGACAGCTGAATCTTGGAAGCAGTTATGCTTTTTAGAGAATTATCAGAACACCGGGACACACCTTGTGAAGCTGGGTTTATCTCGGGTTAACGGGACGTCTGGTCATCCTAGATCACATTTCAAAACGCAGTGGTGCGTGAAAGTGTGTTTCGGCTTAAGATTGTATTTAATTCCCAGAGTGGAAGAAGAATAGAGGAGGAATGTTGTCTTTTCTGATTTTGAGCACATGCAACGTTTAGATTCATTTGCAATCTGCCGAGTCACTGGAGCTCAGAACGGCTGGAGAAGCCATTGTGAGGATTTTTTTCACTAGATGGGAATAAATCTTGTTTACTGTATGTTCTTTACTTTTAGCGTGCACACATACACACACACACATTGGTTTTCCATGTTTTATGGGGACTTTTCACAGACATAATGACTTTTATACTGTATAAACTTTTTTACATTAAAAAAAATGTATGGTTTATAAGATGTTTTCCTCATAGAGATGAAAAATGTCCCCACAACATAGGGTTTACCTGGACCACACACACACACATTGGTTTTTGGTGATGGCAAGAAATCAGAATAGAAATAAAGAGCTTGTGAAGGTGTAAGACACAGGAGAGTAACTTAATTTTTATATATATGTTTTAAATATATATTATATAATATACCTGTAAATGACACTAAGTCTTTACTCTCACTTTTCAACAGCTTAAATTCATCCTTGAAAAGATTTCAAATAAATGCTGTTCTTTTGAACTTTTTATTCATCTAAGAATCCAGGAAAAAAATGTACCATGGTTTCAATATGTATCAATATAATGCAGTGCAACTGTTTTCAACATTGATAATAATAATAATAAATGTTTCTTGAGCATCCGATCAGCATTTAGAGGATCATGTGACACTGGTTATGTTTACATGGACACTTTCTGTTTAAATAGAAATGAATTAATTCCGACTGATGAAACCAAATATGTTGTTTACATGAACGCTAAATAAAGTGATCGGGTTGATGTGTACGTTTATAATGTCACAAGCATCAAATCCTGCAAGTTTCCTGCTGTTTGCGCATACTAACCATTCTCCTACATTGCTTCTGTACTTTGTTTTAAAGAGCAGACTTAACAAAAGGGCTGGTGAGATGTTGTCCAGCTCCACTTCACAGATGATGAGTGGAAGGAGAATTTCAGAATGACACGGCAGTCATTTATGACACTTCATTCAATAACAACAACAGTTCGTTCCACGCGTCATATGTCATTACGTCATTATGCCATTTTTATGTTATTGCACATGCGCAATATTGTCCAGTTTCGGTTTACATGTTCTCTAAATCAGATCAGAAAATGTTTAAACCACCCCTTACAATCCGAATGTTTAGGGTCCATGTACACGCAGCTACTGAAAACTGGAATAATGGCTGCTAAAAATACAGCAAATTTTACTGTTCCTTTAAGACATATATGATGGAGACATGAACATGTACCGCACAGTAGGAGTGACCTACATCAGATCACAGACCAAACTTGCAGCCCTGTCACAGTCTGTCTTTGTGTATGTGTGTGTGTGTGTGTGTGTGTGTGTTGTCTCTCCCTTTGCTGTGTGAGAGTGAGTGAGAGAGAGGCTGAGAGGACGTTTGAGTATAATGTGTCCGCTAATGGAGGGGAAACGGGGCAGAGCAGAAGGGAATGAGAACATGAGTATGTTAGACCGAAAGACATATTAGAGAGAGATGAAGAGGTGTGGGTCTGCAGACAGCTGTACTGTGAGTGACTGATCCAAATGGAGGGAGGGGGGATGTTCACAGGTCAAACATGTGCGCGCACACAGACACACAGAGAAACTCTCATTGAAACACAGCTGAAACAGGTGTTACTTGCAGTCACAGAGAAACCAGGTCAACATCAATCACATGCTGTGTTATAAATACACACACACATGCTGAGAATTTACCAATGAAAGAGTGACAGAGAGAGAGAGCGAGAGAGAGAAATGGATGTTACAGATAAAAGGTGTTAAGAGACGTATTCCTTAAATAAACTGTCATGAAGGCTTATCAACAATTTGACAGTGTTGGGCTACACCTATGTTGCTAGCTAATTACTAGCTAAACTACAACAAATTAGTTAAGGTGAGAGCTAGCCTTTGGAGAATTAGCTCGCAGCATTAGCATGCTTTTATAATTCTTAATATAATTTGTTCAGGAACACTTTACAATAAGGTTTCATTAGTTAACTACTTTAGTTCACATGAACTAAGGATGAACAATACTTTAACAGCATTTATTAATCTTTGTTGATGTTAATTTCAACATTCACTAATATGTTATTAAAATCAGAGGTCGTATTTGTTAATATTAACATTAGCATAATATTAACAAATGCATTGCTCATTGTTAGTTCATGTTAGTTAATACATCATCAAATGAGACCTTATTGTAAAGTGATACCATTTGTTCTAATACATGTTTATTGAAGAACCAATAACATCTACAAAGACAGCTTAAAATGTTTTTACCTGTTTTTCATATATGTATGTATATACACTTTTATTCAGAACGTTTTGGGTTTGCAAAATTTCTCTTATGCTCACCAAGGCTGCATTTATTTGATCAAAATACAGTAAAAACATTGATGTTGTGAAATATTATTACAATTTAAAATAACTTCTGTTTAAATATATTTTTAAAAATGTAATTTAATCTTGTGATGGTAAAGCTGAATCTTCAGCATCATTACTCCAGTCTTCAGTGTCACATGATCCTTCAGAAATCATTCTAATGTGTATGATTTGGTGCTCAGGAAACATTTCTTATTATTATCAATGTGAAAAAAGTTGTGCTGCTTGCTATTTTTGTATAAAGTGTGATTTCTTTAAGGAGAGTAGAAACTTTTTGTAGAACAGCAGAACAGCATTTATCAAAAGAACAGCATTTATCTGAAATAGAAATCTTTTGTCACATTATAAATGTCTTTACTGTCTTAAGTATTCTTTTCTCTTTTTTTCCAAAATAAAAAATTTCACTGACCCCGAACGGCAGTGTATGCATCTATGTATGTTTTTGAACAATTGAGTCACAAAAATGTCATTCACAAGCTTCACATGCAGTTGTTTTAACTATCTTCATAGTTGTAAAATTATTGAATGCATTTGCAGGTTTTATTTCAGTTGTTTGTGGGCTGAAAAGAGCGATTTGCAAATTCAATATCGGTAATTACAATTCTAAAGACATAAGACTTGATTGCTGAAATATTGTCAGGCAAAATGCAATATTTTTGTTAACATTACAGCTACCAATAGCTTAATCAGTAAAATAACGTGACTACTGAAAAACTACATGATTTCTAATATTGATATTACAACCTTGCTAATGAGAAATGTAATTAAAATAGTAACATTGTTATTTTTAGTGATGGTACAAACAAACAGGGTCTAGAGTTTTAACTTAAACCCGTCACTGTTTTAGCTCGCAGATAATCTTTTTGTCAGCAGACATGATTGATAGTACATGACAGCTTGGAGAATGAATCATAGAAAGATGATACAGTGTGTTTGACCTCTGACCTCTGGACTGTCCACTGACCCCTTGCTTGATCTCTGACCCCTGATGTTGTTTCTTTCTCTCTTTTTCTCTCTCAGTAAAACCATACAGGTTAAGATTATTGATGATGAGGAGTATGAAAAAAACAAAAACTTCTACCTGGAGCTTGCCGAACCACGCATGGTGGACATGAGCCTCCAGAAAGGTAAAACACACACAATGTATTCATAGAAAGACCACATACCAATTTTTTTTTTTTTTTTTTTTTTTTTTTGCTTTTCATCTGTTCATTCATTTCTAAATTCATTTGATATGCCCAGTGGCTCTTTATTAGGTCATGTGAGCATAAAACCATCACCATGAGTTTATATGTTATTCTGCTGTCTTCATGTTTCATGATGTTTTCATAGCAGCAATTGAGATTTACGATATAGTACTCAAATGTTCGGGGGTAGCAAGATTTGTTTTTGAATTAAGACTTCTTTTGAAAGAAAAGAAGAAATCTTAGAGTCTCCAAACTTTTAAACGGTAGTCTATATAATCAGCTTTCACTGGATTTTGACTACAACTGTGCAAATTTTCTGACTGTATGAAAGAGTGCTACCAGTAGAGGACATCCAGGATGACCCTGCAGATTCAAATTGAGTCAGTATAAGGTCAGGGATACACTAGATGATTTTCAAATCTGAACCGATTTTAAAACTGTGGGAGACCACAGACATAATGATAGTTTCAGCCAATTTTTAACATCATAATCCTCTGAACGCACACACTACATGATTCGACCGGACCGCGAGACCATACACCTGTTGAGCGCAGTAACGTTTTCACAGTGAGACGAGATCTCACGGAGACTCTCGAGATCAAACTACTTGAGAAGAAAAACAAATGGAGGACAATCGGCGTTGTCAGCTGGCTCTCCTTCCACTTATTCTGCTTTTACAGTGAAAAACAAAATGGGAAAAAAACTTCTTTCTCAATCCTCCACTTTCATAGCATGTTTGTTGCTGCCCAGTTTCAGCAATAGAAGCACGCGACATCCGGTAGGTGACGGTTGCTCACTCTCATTGGCTATCATGGGTATCACATCAGAGTCAGCTCAATCAAGAGTCATAAATATCAAACATGTTTGATATTTACGATTCGAGATTGTAGACGGTCCGTCTCGATTGGAAGCAGTTAAATAATCAAAATGACACCACACAATAGAGGATTTTTTGGACAAAAAAATGTTTGTGACAAGCTTCGAATTGGGCCATGCCCACCAATCGTTCGGGGGTGCAAATCGGGCTCAAAACCGGGCTTCAAATCTTCAAGTGTGTGGCCAGCTTAAGGATCAAATGGACCACTCATAGAAACATTAATGGGAAAATGTTGGAGCCATGGTGCAGAAAGTAGCTCACTGGCTTACATATAAAAGCTCATCTACAAATTAAGACCCTAATTGCCTTAATGGTAAAATAACCTTTTTTGCCTTTTGCTCTAGAATGCGTATAGCTTTTAGGGACCAGCATAGAATAATGTATTTTGCTTACTTTGAGCTGAAGAAGCATTCTTTGTCAGGTTTGATTTCTTATACATTATTGAAACTTAAGGTTAGCCAACAGTTTCTGAGATATCCCAGTTCAAGTAGATAAGCCTATTGCCTAGATAAAAAATACTGTATCTACACAGGGGCACGGCCAAGATGGCCACCAAGTGGACTGACTTGCCTTAAAGGGAATTTTACTCAAAGCGCATGAATCCAATGAAGACCCACAGGTCGCAGCTCTCCAACTGACTCATCTCCGACTCACTCGAGAAATGCTGTGATGACGCTTTTGTAATGCTTTAAAAACGGCAACGTTAATGTCTTTGTCTTCCAGTTTTTATATAGTCTCCAAAATGCCTTGAGACTGTTGTTTAGGAAACTATATGAAGGATTAGCTAGCAGTGTTGCTTTTTCAATCCTTTGGAGTTTCAGTAAACATTGACCTTAAACGCCAATGCAGGATCTCAAAGAGTGTGAGAAATGAATGCAAACACACACACACCAAGTAGTCAAGTGTGTGTCTCAATATCTCTCCATAAATCAGACAGACGTGGTCAATGCTACCAACACCCACACCGCAGCACTGCGGTACAGTGTGTGTGTGTGTGTGTTTGCATGTATGCATGTGTCCTTGTCCCAGTATTATACCCTTCAGAAAGAATGAGAGATGAAGAACAGCTGGTCCTCTCTGTTTGAGCTCTCATCTCGCCTGGACAACATTAAACAGCCTACTTATTAACTTACCTAAGCCCACAAAACAACATGTTGGCTTGTCTCCTCACTTGTGTTCTTGTAAACAAGCAGTTTATTTATTATTCATTAGATATTTCTTTATTTTCATGCCAGCATGGACTTGGACAGGATTTAATTTTGATGTACAGAGAAACGCAGGGAAAAAGTTCCTCAAATCAGATATATCTGCATTCATGACTATAATTTGTTTTGACAACCAATAATGAGGATTCTTTTAACATTCTTGTTTAATGAATGATTATCCTAATGATTCTGGTTCCTTGGTGATTCAGTGAACAATTCTGATAATTCAGTGAGTGAGTCAGATTGATGGAATTGTTCACCAGAAAACAAAATTCTGTCTTTAAATATTCACCCTTATGCCTTTCCAAACATGTATAATTTTGTTTCGTTGTGTAGATTCAGTAATGCAAGATGATGTTTTGTTTACAAAGTTTGGGGGGAACACATTCAAATGATCTAACTAATCATCACATCACTCCAACGAGCAGTCATCAATCAGCATGAGTGGAGACCTATATATATTATTTTTGGACAGGCTTCACCACCCCGTCTCCTCACACTCGCCTGGTTACTTTTTAACCAGAAATACGGTGAGTACTATTTCAAATACCGAACTCTGAGCCCTCTACTTGGACAGCACGCCAAATAATTACTCTATCTGATTATTTGTAAGTGTGAACTTGTGACTTGTTTTATTAGTCTTCTATGCAGACAAAAGATTGTATCAAATGGATTATAGTTGGTTTTGAAACTGAACCTGTAATAGGAGACACATTACTTTTGTCCTACATCAAAACATGACTTTAGAACTGCTGATCCTGTGCTGTCGCTGCAAAATATGTTGAGGGATGTAAAGAAACATTCTCAGCTTTATTCATCTTAATACTGGATGCTTTCTTTGGCATTGAACCCTCTTATACACCAACTGGATATGTATAAAAATATGGAGGTAGAGCCTGTGATGAAAATGGGTAGACAGTAGGAAAACTGTGAGACTTGAGGAAGATCGAGAGAGGCAGCTGAGTGATGAGAAAGACAGGAACTAGAGAGAATGGTATGGAGAGATATGTATGGTTTTATACTTTTTTTTTTCCTTTAATCAATAATATAATCATTTAGTCAGTATTTTGACATGTCATATTTATTGATTTGTTTATTTTTTCTAAATTTACTAGATGAAAAAGTGCAAACTTATTGCAAGACATTTAGCACATTTAACAAAACATGTAAATACTATGAATTTATAAGCAGTTAAAAAACAGAGTTAAAATTCAAGCTCCTCTTCTGTTATATCGAAATCCTCCAACATTTCTCTTTAAAATTGCTTGTTTTAGACTTCTAATTCATGACCGGTGTTTTGTTTTGCTCTATCCTCTGCGCCTCTGCGTTCGTCATTGTGTTGGTAAAAGGTTGCTCTACCGCCCAAATCGACTTGCGCAGTATGTGTACGGTTTTCTGCCAGAAACTAGCTATTTGAATTTATAAACTTTTAAAAATTTATATTTTTCTTACAAAAACACATCCCTCTGCTTCTGTTAACCCTCTGGAGCCAAATAGATTACTTAGATTATGGAATGCATTTTAATTGCCCCCATCCACACACACACAACCATTATAAACCTTGGCATCCACACCAAGGGTGATAACTATATTGATAATAAAGATATAGCTCTAAAAATCGTTCTAAATATAAAAGAATAGCAGAGCCACAGAAAAACGATATCGTTGGAATCACTTTCAGAACAATTTTTATCTGCAGATGAATGAGAAAAAGAGAACAAACGGCAGACAACAAAACTGCAGTGAGCTTAGAATAAACAGCGATATTGTGCGCTAATGTGGATGCTAATAGAGTTCTTGCTATAGTTCTTGGTGTGGCCTTTAGTCTCCAGCACCACCATTTTCCATAAATTCAACCTACTTGGAGTCTTCAGATGTACAAGGTGTCAGGTTCTCAGAGACTGAATCCTTAAACATGACCCCCACTTAATAAGAATCACAAGCTGAAGTGTTATGAAATAGATGAAGACAGATTTTTTATGGACAGATCACTTTGCCTAATTATTATATATGCACTATAGAGAAAGACGAAGGACGAAACAAACAAATAATCCTTTTGTTAACTAAATTTTTGTTAGTCATTCATACAACATTAACACCAGGGCTTTGACAGGTGAAAGAGCAGAGCGGTGAGACTAGTGTAAAAGACAAACAAGAGATGGTGAGGAGAAAAGGACCGAGAGAAGAAGTGTGAGACAGGCGATGAGAGATAGACAGTAAAGGGTTGAGCCTGGTGAGGAGCGAATGAAAGACATGAGGAAAGATAAATGGGGTGATACAACAGAGGAGAGAAAGAGGTGAGACCAGCAGACTATTGTGCTGCATCTGTGTGCAATTAATATCCTGTGGAGCCCAAACCTGCAACACCCCTACCACATGTCCCATATGAATATGTTTAAAGATAATCATTTTATCACAGAATTGCCAACCGCTCACTAAAATATCACCTCACTCTTTGTTTTCGAGTGTGTGTTGCGATCTCTGCATTCACGTGTGTGACTGTGAATGAGCCGACGACAGAGGAGTTTTCGCCTGAATATCGACACCTACATCCCACGATCCCATTACCTCACAGAACGTAGGGAGGAGAGAGTCTGGTGTCTGTTGCCAGGGTACCATCAGCTGTTGCTAGCGCTGATGTGCAACTGAACTGTTGAATCAAAGCTTCCAAGAGAGAACAGTGAGAGAGAGAAAGTGATGAATAGATTAAATGAATTCCTTTGTGTGTTTGACACCTCTGTCATGGAACAGACGTGTTGAAAAGCCTAGAGCTGACGACGCTACACAAATTACAGGTTAATAATGTGCATCAAGATACCCCCCCCACCCCTTCTCGCAGACACATTCAAACATAAATTATGGGCTTATTTACACATCCAGCTTCTCATTATGGGTCGATATTTTCATCTCGGCATACACGCATACACACACTTAATCAAAGCTTGTTTGTTCACCATCTCATTCATCCTCAGCAACAGAAAATTACAGCACTGATTACAGAACTATTAAAGTCATTATATACACACAAAGAAAAAAAGAGAGTAATGAAGAGACAAAGAAATTGATTCCCTTAGTTGGTGCTCATATTTGTGTAAATGTGTGTGGGTTAGAGTACTAGATTAATAAATGTTGTAAAAAAATCAGTGTTGTTAATTCAGGATACCTAATGCATTAACAAATAGAACATTATAGTTTTAATGGGTTTAAATTAAAAGTTTAAATTCTGTCATTAATTCCTCACCCTCATGTCGTTCTAAACCCATACGACCTTCGCTCGTCTTCAGACGACAAATGAAGATCTTTTTAATTAAATCTGAGAGCATTCTGTCCTTCTATAGACAGCCTATGCAACTACCACTTTCAAGCCCCAGAAAGGTAGTAAAGACATCATTAAAGTAATCCATATGATGCCAGTGGTTTAACCTGTGGTTTATGAAGTAACGTGAGTGCTTTGTTTGATCAAAAAACATAATTTACCTTTTTATTTACAAAATATTTTGTAATATTGCATGCGTCGTGGTTCTCTCGTGAATGTGCATTGGAGATTAATATTTGTTAAAGAAAGTGGTAAATTATGTTTTTTTTGAGCAAACAAAGCACTTCATAAAATTGAGGTTAAACCTGTGGAGTGACATGGATTACTTTAATGATGTTGTTACTACCTTTCTAGGGCTTGAAAGTTGTAGCTGCGTAGGCTGTCTATGGAGGGACAGAAAGCTCTCAGAATTAAACAAAAACATCTTCATTGTGTTCTGAAGATGAGCAAAGAATTTAAATTTTTGGGTGAACTTTCCATTTAAAATTATTTAAAATAAAATAAAAATTGAACAATCAATATTATTCTTATTTTAATTCACCTGCTATCGTGAAAAACCTTTTTCTAAAAGTGACTTCTAGACCTGGAAATATCATGCAAATTAATCAAATCTTAAAATAGGCATTTTTAGAATGAATATACATTGTTCTAGTTATGCCAAGCTGTAAAATATTGAGTAAAATAGATTTTTAAAATCATTATCCTTAATTTTTTATCCAGTAAATCCCAAACATTTGGAAAAGTCATGGGGGCTCTGATTATCGTTGAACCCCACTGACTCTCATGGTATGAAAAAAAAGAAGACATTTTTCTCCTTATAATATCTTCTTTTATATTCCACAGAAAAAAGAGAAAGTGATACAAGTTTGGAATGACCTGAGGGTAAATAAATGACAATGTAAATGTTTTGGGTGAACTATCCCTTTAAGTGTTACCAAATAATATTTACATTTATATATAAAAGGGTTAGTGGACAGACAATGTCATAAACTCTGCATGAAAGCAATAGAAAACAGTGGAAAATCTACATCACAGTTGGAAAGCAAACGTGTGTGAATAATCAGCGTAGCTTTAGCACCTCTTTGTTCTGTCGCTACATCTCAGATGCTACTATGACACTCCCGTTGCCAGGGGCAACCACCTGCTCCGGCGCTCTGGATCGGCCCACACGATCACATCTGATCACATCCGCTCGGTCACACCTGTCGCACCTGTCCGGCTCGGAGATTCCGGGCAGGGTGATGAAACGCCAGAGGCTGCGAATATTTTTATTCATGTTTATCAGAGTAAAAAATCCTGTCCAACATCTCACTGCATTTTCCTCCACCATTATCTGTCTAATTTGTTCTTCATGTCATTCCACCCCTCCCTTTCTCTTCTCTCCACACACAGCTCTGTTATTAGCTGATGGTAAGTTTGAGTTGTGTGTTTGTGTGTGTGTGTGTGTGTGTGTGTGTGAGTGTGTGAGGCAAGATGAGGCCATCTGCAGTAATTGTGGTCTCGTCTGCCTCACTCTGTGGATGAACACACACGTGTGTCTCCAGGTTTGTGTGTGGTGTTACACGTGCACGAGAAGATAAGCTTTGGCTTGCAGGGGGTTTTGAAAATTCATCTCAACTTTCAGGCTTTTTTTTGTGTGTGTATTTGTGGTGTGCGTGTGGATGTCGTTCCGTTGTCTTTCTGAATCACTCAACAGCACAACTCACACTTGTTTCAGTCAAAGTTTGGCTGTTAATCTGTTGTGTGTGTTTGCATGTGTAGTCTTTCTAATAAGAGAAACTATAGTGACAGTCTGCCTCATTCATAAAACAAAAACAGAACCAATTTCTGTATAAATTGTTCGTAAAAGCGGTGTTACGCAAGTAGTCACATTCGATTCAGTGCGACAAGTTATGTAAGAATGACTTTATGAACGTTTTACTCAAATTCGCTGTGCTTGTGTTCCCTGAATGAGCCCCGTTGACTCTAAATACGCACATGAATTTAGTCCAGTTTGAATGCACAATGAATATTCAGGAGTATTAATGAATAGTGTATGAATACTCAAAAGCTGATTACGGAGTGCATGCATTTGTTTTGTTTTTTCTGAAGTTATCTGAAAGTCTTTGTGTGTGTGTGTGTCTGATGTACTTATATGACACAATCCAACTCAAAAGTTTGTCTCTTAATCTCTTGTAGATATTCCAGACAGGAAGTTGTCATCAGAGGAGGAGGAAGCGAGAAGAATAGCTGAGATGGGGAAGCCTGTCTTGGGCGAGCATGCAAAAATAGAGATCATCATTGAGGAGTCGTATGAGTTTAAGGTACACACACATGGAAAATGCAGGAGACCAGCAGTCCTTTGCATTATGGAAGAATCTTTATTATGATTATTTATATTCTTATAATACATCTGTTTTGTGGTTGGTGTGTGTTTTTGCTGTAGAGTACCGTAGATAAGCTGATTAAGAAGACTAACCTGGCTCTCGTCGTGGGCACAAATTCCTGGAGAGAACAATTCATGGAGGCCATAACTGTCAGTCCAGGTGATTACCAACACTAAACAACGCTGAAACAAAACTAGAAACCAGATATGTCTATCATCCACCATATGTATTCCATATATACATAGATATATACAGTGGGTACGGAAAGTATTCAGACCCCCTTAAATATTTCACTCTTTGTTATATTGCGGCCATTTGCTAAAATCATTTGAGTTCATTTTTTTCCTCATTAATGTACACACAGCACCCCATATTGACAGAAAAACACAGAATTCTTGACATTTTGGCAGATTTATTAAAAAAGACAAACTGAAATATCACATGGTCCTAAGTATTCAGACTCTTTGCTCAGTATTTAGTAGAAGCATCTTTTGATCTAATACAACCATGAGTCTTTTTGGGAAAGATGCAAGTTTTTCACACCTGGATTTGGGGATCCTTTGCCATTCCTCCTTGTAGATCCTCTCCAGTTCTGTCAGGTTGGATGGTAAACGTTGGTGGACAGCCATTTTTATTTCTCTCCAGAGATGCTCAATTGGGTTTAAGTCAGGGCTCTGGCTGGGCCATTCAAGAACAGTCACAGAGTTGTTGTGAAGCCACTCCTTCGTTATTTTAGCTGTGTGCTTAGGGTCATTGTCTCCGTCACAGTTAAATGTTAAAAATATTTCACAATATTATTGTTTTTACTATATTTTGGTAAATGCAGCCATGGTGAGCATAAGATGATGCTCAAAAACATTAATAAATTCAAACTTTTGAACAGTAAAGTGAAGACAGTCTCAAAACTCAGGTCAGCTAACCTCAAAAAACCTACTAAAAGAAACGAAACTCTAATTTTGTGGGGGTCCTCCAAATTTTTCCATCTCAGTTATTATATAAACATACACTCATGCTCATATTTCACACACACAATGTTTTATATCTCTTTTGGGACATATTATCCAGCCCACTTGAAACTGTGCCCACAATACTCCTACACGGTTCTTGTTCGTTTACTAAACATTTTGGCTAATTTAATAATGATTTCAGATACCGATAAAAGTGTAGCATTATCAGCTCTGATTGATATGTTTTACCATGTTTAGATTCATCCCCCACAGATTTCCCCCCAAAATGAACCCTAAATATTAGTCTTTTATGACCCTGTGAAGTAAAACCACTGCTGTCACAGTATATAGCCTTCAAACACTCTGTGTTACCAAGGCAACAGGACCCTTAAATCACCATGATGTCAAAGAGATGGCTTTGGTCAGGTATGCAAGTCAGGTAATGTGGGTGACGGGTGACATAACAATACTAACATTTTTCATTTTCTTATTTTTTCTACCTCCATTCTGCTTTCCTTTCTTTCTCTTTCTTTCTTTCTTTGTCTTTCTGTCTTTATCTCAGGAGATGAGGATGAGGATGAGGGGGGAGAGGAACGTCTACCATCTTGTTTTGACTATGTCATGCACTTCCTGACTGTGTTCTGGAAGGTCCTGTTTGCCTGCGTGCCACCCACAGAATACTGGAACGGGTGGGCGTGTTTCATTGTTTCTATAGTGATCATCGGTCTTTTGACTGCTGTGATTGGTGACCTGGCCAGTCACTTTGGCTGCACCATTGGCCTGAAGGACTCCGTCACCGCTGTGGTGTTTGTGGCCCTGGGAACATCCGTCCCTGGTGAGTTTGTTTGCTTTTAATTGCCTACATCAGAGGTCCCCAACCCCCGGGCCGCGGACCTGTACCGGTCCGTGGGTCATTTGGTACCGGGCCGCACAGAAAGAATAAATAACTTATTTAAAAAAAAAACAAAAAAAAAACTGACTTATGTAATTAGTATGAAATGTGCATGTGTGTGTGAAATGTGCATTTCTCTCGCGCGTTTATGTGTACATTGCGCGTTCACTACTGCGAAGATCGCGAGTCAGCATCTCAACTTCAAATTCTCTCCGTTACATCCGTCTATGACTCACTCTTGGCGCATAGCAACGCTTGTTTAGGTCACGTGATACGTTACCGCTAAAAATAAACACACAAGCTAGCAAAATGAGTAAAATCAAACGTCTCTGGAAAGCTTCTTTGCGAAGGGGAAACGGCCCAGCGAGGAGACAGAAGAAGAGCCTACGATTTCCAAGAAAAAGAAAGCTGCATTTAACAGACAATACCAGGAGTCCTACTTGAAATATGGATTAATCGCAACAGGTGATTTACACACACCAAGCCCGCCAGAGAGCATTAGGGGGCAGAGAGGATGTTACTCATGTTATGTTGTTGGCGCGATGTTACGAGGACGCTGCTAATAAAGTTGCGAGTAAGCCTACACATTGGATTCACGTTTATTATAATATTGAAAAAATACCCCAGTTTTTATGCTGGTCGTATCATTTTATTTTGTTGTTTTATCTGCCACACCTTAAAGGCCGGTCCGTGAAAATATTGTCTGATATTAAACCGGTCCGTGGCACAAAAAAGGTTGGGGACCGCTGGCCTACATGATACATTGTTATAAATACAGTTTTGAAGGGGTCATATCCAACACACTACCTTTGAAAAGTGTGGATTCAGTAAAATTGTTCTTTTTAAAGAAATTAATACTTTTATTCAGCAAAAGCACAAAAAAGTGACAGTAAAGTAATGTTACAAAAGAGTTAATCAAAGAATCCTGAAACAAAAATATTAAGCAGCACAACTGTTTTCAACATTAATAATTCTAAGTAATGTTTATTGAGCATAAAATCATCATATTAGAATGATTTCTGAAGGATCATGTCATGGTTATTATGGTCAACTAGAACTTAAACTGAAACTAAAACCAGAAAAAAAACATTTTCATTGCTTGAAATAAAATAAATGTTAACTGAAATAAAATAAAATATATTAGACTTTATTTCAGCTTGTTGCCAAGGCAAAATTCGATGTAAATAACATAATAAAAAACCTAGACATTAAAAAACTGTTAAAAATGAAAAAAATCACAACAAAATTACAAAAACTTTAAAATTACAGTGAAAAAATGTTTTAAAAATATTAATATCAAAACATTAACTGATTCAAAATATTAATAAAAACTATAACTATCTCTATTTCAGTGACATTAAAATAACACTTGATCATGTGACACTGAAGATTGGAGTAATGATGCTGAAAATTCACAGGAATAAATTCAATTGTAAAATATGTTCAAGTAGAAAACAGTTATTTTAAATTGTAATAATATTTCACAGTATAACTGTTTTATTGTATTTTTAATAAAATAAATTAAGCTTTGGTGAGCATAAGAGACTTCTTCCAAAAACATAAAAAAGTCTTACTGACCCCAAACTTTTGAACTGAGTGTATATTGTTATTATTTCATGATGAGGTCCACTTATAGTTAATGATTTGGTTTTAAATGACCAGTTTCTCTCTCAGACTCTTGCATTTAATGAGACAAACTGTCTGATGTCAGAAAAGTACATTTTGCTGCTTAGTTTTTCTAAATGATCTTCTCATTTTAATACGTGTTAATCATAGATATTATACTATTTCATGAAAACATCTACTTCAGCATCTCTCTTTCTCCTCAGATACCTTTGCCAGTAAAGTGTCAGCGGTGCAGGACAGTTACGCAGACGCATCTATCGGTAACGTGACCGGTAGCAACGCGGTGAACGTTTTCCTGGGAATCGGTTTGGCGTGGTCAGTGGCCGCCATCTACTGGCACATGCAGGGTCGTGCGTTCGAGGTGCCAGCAGGTTCCCTGGCTTTTTCTGTCACTCTCTTCACCATCTTTGCCTTCCTGGCAGTGGGCGTCCTGCTGTACCGGCGCAGGCCACACATCGGTGGAGAGCTGGGCGGCCCGCGCAGACAGCGCATCTTGACGACACTCTTTTTCTTCAGTCTCTGGTTTCTCTACATCCTTTTCTCCAGTCTTGAGGCTTACTGTCATATACAAGGCTTCTGAAGAGAAGAGATAGGGGTGGGGTGGGGGTCAGAGATTAGGAGAGATAGATGCGAGGAAACTTCTGCTTGGAGTAAATGGCAGAGTAAAAGCTAAGGATTGATTTGAAAAGGTCAGTAAGGTTTTAAGCAGGCGTGGATTTGAAGAGGACACTCATTCTTCAGTTAGCTTTGTGCTGAAGATGAAGAGTATGAAGCATCTCTCTAAGGGGTGGGACAGTCTTAACCTGGAGTCTGAGCTTTTCACAGTCTATATTTTTCTCAACACCTGCTGAGAACGACTTTTTTCTAATGAAGTATTTTGGGAAAAAAAAAAAAAAATAACAAAAAGAATTAAAAGGATTCAAAGGACTATTTTCAAATCTGCTTCCAGGATTAGAAGTAATATTTCAAGAGAAAAAAATGAAAATATATAACTACATGAAATCTGTTACTGAGTGACATGTGAAGGACCCATAAAATTTTTACTTATTTTTTCCTTGTTTAGTTTGGTAAGAACTCACAGAGCTTACAGATTTTACCGTCAGGCCAAAGTCCAAATATGAGAGACAAATATGAACAATGGCTGAACACTGCATTTTCTCCCTGTATGGATATAATCTGCTTCCATATATTTTCTGTACGTTTGTGTATTTCCTTGCCAAGTGTTGTTTTTTTCGAGCATCACAGAGGCCTCACAGGAGAACAGAATGCAAAAACAAGGGGAAAAAAAACGTGTTAAAGAAGGAAAATGAGGCCTTTTTGCATTTGAACCCGCTACATGTTCATCAAAACGAATCACTAGTGTATTTTCTGATAACACCGTGAAGGAAAGCGCACTGCATCTGTTATTACAGTTATTGTTGATGTTTTTTTTTTTTTATCTGTTTGTATTTTAGTCTTTCAGTGTCGTTGAACAAATATAAAGCACCCCAAAGAGATCTTCCACCCCCACTTCACCCCAGAGAGACCCTCTATATAGAATCACATGACCATTTAAGTGTGCATCTAAACAGTGTCTGAAGTGATATCGGTGGTGAATTCTGAGTGTTTCATTGGGGCCTTTAATGTGGTTCGTAATGTTTACAGTCCAGAAGAGGGCGAGAATGGAGCGATACGAACAGCTCTAGACTGCTGCGTGATTTTGTTTAACCCGATGAGGAGAGTTCCAGCAAGCCGTAGAGAGATTTTAGGCAGAGCTGCATCACTTTAAAGAGCGGTCATCAATTCACCTGACGGACTAAAGTGTTTTTCGTGCCTATTTTTGCTGTTGTGAGCTGAAAATGGAAGTTGTGGGTGGGGGTTCTGTATTATCTGGGGGAAGTGAAAGAGTTGTTTAGGATGGCCAATAAGAGCCCAGAACCAAAGAAGACTGCCACCCAGAGGCTGCAGTGGTTCTCTGGGCCACAGGGGGGCCACAGCCCTGTTCCTCCTCTATATGTTCATCACTCAACCCGTGCATTTAGTGTGCGTGAGTGTGTGTATGTTGATGTGTGTTTCATATTTTTTCTAGCTTCGTTGCAAATACAGGCCAAATCAGTTGTATCCTGGACACTGGTGTTTGGATTAAAGCACCTGCAGCAGACGTGTTCCATTTTTATTGTTTACATTCACATACAGCTGTTTATGTGTGAGAGCGCACTTGAAAATGGGTTTCTTCTCTCTAACTCTCCATCCAAATTGCAAATGTACTTGCTGGCATTGCTTCAGCCTGCTCTGTGCTTCCTACTTGGCTCATAATCGATGTGCTTTAAAGAAAAAGCAGAAATCACAACAAATCGCACTGAACATTCACCCATGCTCTTTTTGACTCATGTAGTTTATAGCGTTTAAACTTTTGTTTTTGTACAGAAAGGAAGGAGTGTGTAAGCTACACAATAGACACTTTCTTTATCCACACACACTGACTCTGTGAGCATGTACTGCCTACATAGACAGCATCATATACATCAATATATGCAACTGATTATGCAGCCTTCTAAGATGCGTCATTTTGGCCAAAATGTTTTGCTTGTGTTCTTCTAGGAGAACCTCTTAAAGTGTTGCAGTGAGCACAGTGGAAACATCCATCGAGAATGGAAAAAAGTATTGTTTAACGTATTTAAAATGGATTTTTTCTTTCTTTCTTTCTTTACGGATGGGTAATTTTTTTACCTGTTATGTACACTACCGTTCAACAGTTTGAGGTCAGTAAGATTTTTTCTAAATAAATGTATACTTTTATTCTGCAAGGATGATTTAAATTGCTCAAAAGTGACAGTAAGGAGATTTATAATATTACAAAAGATTTCTATTTCAAATAAATGCAGTTCTTTTACATTTTCTATTTATTAAAGAATCCTGATAATATTGTATTATGGTTTTCACAAAAAATATTAAAATTCGTAATATTCTGAAATGTTTCTTGCGCACCAAATCAGTATTTTAGAATGATTACTGAAGGATCGTGTGACGCTGAAGACTGGAGTAATGAGGCTGAAAAATCAATTTTGCCATAACAGGAATAGATTAAATTTAAAATATATTACAATATATATATATATATTGTATATATATTATATATATATTGTGTGTGTTTGTATATATATATATATATATATATATATATAAAATATATGTGTATATATACACAAATTATTATTGATAATTTATTTTTGATTAAATAAACGCAGCCTTGCTATGTATTTTTATGCAATCACATTGCTAGCTTATCAACATGAAAACTCCTTTGAATTAATTGTGAGTCTTTTCATGATCCCTGTGTAGGCAGTAGACAGCAAGGCAGCTCACTTGGTTTTGGAACACAACCTCTCACACGCCTCATAAACTGCTTTGTGTACCAGTATTAGGCATGATAAAGAATATGCTTATGAAGAGAAATATCAGTACATTTACACAGTATTCAGCTTGAACACTGTGACTTTCAGTGAGCCTCTTGTTTTCTGCCAGCATGTGTTGTTGAATGTGTCCTGTCTGAGACAGAGGGCAGCTAAACTACAGTAGATTTTCACCATGTCTGTGCACATGTGAGCATGTGTATCTTTGAGATGGTTTGTGGTAGAGGTAGCAGTTTCGTAAACCTTATTATCCAGTTCGGCCGAATCAGTGTTGGGCTCAAGCGTTTCAGACTTTGCATTGCTCTTCCTGCCTCTGCCTGGATCAAATCACACACACTTAGACATATAGTACGCACTCACACATGCACACTTGAGTTAACTTTACACTGCTGGTGATGCCTGTTATGAAAATGTGCAGGTGGGCCTCCATGTAGGATGATGGTTGAGCATGAAAGTCAGCTGAAACCACCAGCTTTGAACTTTTCTACTGCCAACTAACACTTCCAGCTGTTTAGATGCAGGTGAACCGGTTTAAACGGGATTTCAGATGATGTCACTTATAACCTTGAAGTCACACAAGTCTTACAAATGTATCAGGGGTCCGACTCTCTCTCACACACACAAACACACTCCTCTTCAGCCTGGTGATGAAGCAGATGGTGGTTATGTTCATTTATTGCTGGTTTTTTTTCTTTATTTTTTGTTTTGTTTTTTATTCTTCTCTCACAAAAAACATGTTTTATTTTCAGGGAATTATGCATGAAATTTACCTTAATTTAATTAATTTATGTCCGCTGAGTTATTTATTTTGAATTCTTTTGGTCAACAGAAAAATAAAAAAGCATTTGAAAAAATCTCTGACATCAGTTGTGATAATTTTGATCTGGTCTTTATCTGTATTTCTGTCAGATTGTAATCACCTCCAGTCACAAATTTGAATATCATATTTTTGCTATCTGTAAGGGATCACAATAAAACCAGACTAACATTTATACAGGCGAGGTATTTTTCAGTTTTCATGTCAGGTGAGGATTTTTTAATGATACTTTTTTAGTGATATTGAAACACATTTCTTAATTAGAACATTTGTTTGCAAAAACAGTGATGTGACTTTTTTACATTAATATTTACATTTTTACTTTTTCATAAAACTTGTAGGCTTAGTTTAAAAGCTAATGGCTGAATAGGCTGTTTAATAGCACAACTTCCCATATAAAGTGTGATAAGATGTCCGCGATTGGGGTATTTTTCACAAAAGGTCAGCGTGACCTATCCCAGTGAGCTATATCGTTTTTTCCAAGGTAATAACTGTTTAAATGCTTAAAAGCGTCTATGTCTGTACATAAAGTAAACCTATTCACTGGTGTAAATGTGTTACAACTCCTCCCATTCTCGCCCTGTAAGTTGTTCTCCTCGTCCCTTTAGAAGAATATGTGCTAATTGTGGTAATTTTGACTATATTTGCTGTGTTGAATCGAAATGTATTGATTTTTCTGCTCAACCTTTTTCTAGTGTAGTGCGCCCGCGCGCTGTCCGACCCCGTGGTGCTGAAATGATTCTCCCGCATTTGCTGTGATAGAGATTTAGTGGGCGGGTCCTAGAGAGAGGCGAGATGTGATTGATGCGCCATTCCGCCAATCAGAACGCAGGAATCGGGGATTCGTTAACACGTTAAACCACTGGAATCAAGAGCTGGGAGGGGGGCGAGTGCTGGATCAGGAGCGGCTGAGGGCTGCGGGACAATGTTGTAGCCAGTTAAAGCAAAAAGTGCCTTATGTTTAGAACCGAAAGATCCTTTAATGAGCCCGAGCGGTCCCGTATGAAGCGGGCGGCAGGTCTGGAGCTCGTTGAGGCGAGTAGCTGCTCGGATTAATAGCTACTTATGCTGCGGCTTTGCGCCTGGTCTTGAGCTCTGCGGCAGGTGATGAGCTGAACCGGGCCGGGTCGCCCTTATGGATCGGCAGTATGGATGCTTTCAGTTTCCCCTTTAACAGTAGCGGCCCGGACAGCAAACACGGCTCTGCAGCTGCAGAGCGCCAGCCGGGGGCTCGTCTCCTCGGGTTTGGACCTGCGGCGGCGGCATCCCCGTCCGGAGCCGGATACTGGACCGCCGTGTTCGATTACGAAGCTACCGCCGAGGATGAGCTCAGTCTGCGGAAGGGGGATCGGGTAGAGGTGTTGTCCAAGGACTCGCTGGTGTCCGGGGACGAGGGGTGGTGGACAGGTGTGATCGAGGACCGGGTTGGTATTTTCCCAAGTAACTACGTGAGCAGTAACGGTCTCTCGGAGAAGATCCGGGACACGCCGGAGGACTACGGCGATTATTCGGTGCCTCAGTTACACTGTGAGTAAACATGTATTTATCTACACAAAACACACGTCCACTTCACTATAGCAGAAACATGTCTTATGTTTTGTGTTCAGTTGTTTTCACCCACATCAATCAATACACATCAAGTGCTGCACATATTCTCCATCTACTGAGAAAAAACACTCTAAGATGGTTTACTGCTTTTCCATAATAGCCAAACGCTCACTTTACTGGTCAGCCATCTCGTCTTCCAAGCTGACCAGCTGAGAAGTCCCCAAAAACCCTCTAAATCCAGTCAACTGACTAGGATGGGATACAAACTAAGACCAGCAAACAAGCTTAGACAGGGAAGCAGGTTTCAAGTTGTTCCAAGACGGTCTTTAGCTGGTTGACCAGCAACCGTTTTCAGAAAACCGTCTGTCAATGATGGTCTACCAGCTAAAATGCAGTTTGGACCCGCTAATAGCAGCTGTCATGTTCCAAAAGACAGTCTTAAAGAAGTAGTTCATCTAAAAATGAACCCTCGCCCCCATTTACTCCAATCCTGAATGACACAAACGAAGATCATTTTAAAGACAGTGGGCTCTGAACAATATTGGACCCCACTGACTTTAGTTGCATGGACAAAAGAAGACATTTTTAAAATAAGATGAACTTTCCTTTAATATGGGTTTTCCAGCAGGCTCCTCGCAGAGATTTGCACCCATTCAGGCACATGTGCATCAGCACTGATTCTGGGGATTGGGGAAGCCAGTTATATTCTTGCACACCAGACTCAACATAAAGAGATCGTCCTCATACTCTCAGCCATATAGTGTATTTGTGTGTATAGGGTTTTTCATTATTTTTATGTGAATTATGATAAGGAGGTGTACATATCTTCTATGTTTTGTATCTCTCATGCTTGCTGTAATGATGTGTGTGTCCTTGTGTTGTCAGTCGTATGTAATGTGTTGCTGGTGGTCGTCTGCTTTTCCTGAATGGCTGTTGGCCTACTTTTTATCATGTGCTTCCTGCCAACTGCAATATTAATAAGAGACACAGTGGCCCAGACACACCGTCATCATGACGGCCGGGAGAGGAGGAAACGGTCTCACGCACATCTTTGTTTTACTGCTTTCCATTTTCTCCCACGTCAGCCATCATTTTTAAAGCATGTATCCCATCGTCTGAATCTGCTGTTTGCAAATTAATGCTGATCTTTCTCTGCCTCAATCTATCACACGTTTGAGCGTTTACTCATATGAATGGCACATAAATTACAAGTTCCTATTTGTTTTCTAATGTATTTACTTGAAGTATCCCCTGAGATTTTAAGTGAATAATAAAATTAAGTCAGGAATAATAATTAAAAAAAAATAATAATAATAATATAATATTAAGTTCATGGTTGAACTTGATGATGTCGGTTAATGGCCACATGATATGCGGGTAAACAAAATATTTTTAAATCTTTTTTAGTAAGTGTTTTTCTAAGTTATTTATTTTAATTAAATAATCATTTTAATAATTATTCATCAATTTAATTTTTATGTTTTAATTACTTATATAATAGCTTTTCAAAACCCCCTGCAGTTTCATCACAAACCCCAGTCTGGGAAACCCTGACGTAATGTAAATTTGAATGCAATTCATGTTGTTGATAACAAAAAATGGAATATATTTTCTTTCTGGACTGAGCTTTTTATGTCAGTATGGTATTTTATATTAGTTATTGATTTCAAATCAATGTGATAAATGAGATAGGTCAAAAGTAATCTAAAAGTAATCAAAAAGTAGTCAGATTATATTACCTTAATTGTTTAACGTAATGGATTACATCATGTAATTTTGAATCAATAACTGACTACAATTTGTAAGTTAACCTATATTCTCTTTCTCTCTTCAGTGCTCCAGATAGATTTCAATGAACTGGCCCTGGAGGAAATGATCGGCGTTGGGGGTTTTGGAAAAGTGTACCGTGCCATTTGGAAAGGGAAGGAGGTGGCGGTGAAAGCCGCTCGACGGGACCCCGATGAGGACGTGTCACAGACGTTGGAGAGCGTCCGTCAGGAGGCCAAGCTCTTTGCCATGCTGACGCACCCAAACATCATGGGCCTTCTGGGAGTGTGCCTGCAAGAGCCCAACCTCTGCCTGGTCATGGAGTACGCCCGCGGTGGGCCGCTCAACCGGGCCCTGGCTGGGAAACGCATCCCTCCGCACACGCTGGTGGACTGGGCGGTACAGATCGCACGTGCCATGCTCTACCTGCACTGCCAGGCCATCGTACCCGTCATCCACAGAGACCTGAAGTCCAGCAACAGTAAGAAATCATTCACCATTAATAGACCTAACATATCAAACATTCTGTTGCCAAGGACCCCAAAATACACTGCCTGGGCAAAAAAAGAAAAGAAAAAATCACCACCTCAATTTAACTAAGCAAATAGAGCCTTCCATTGGATAATTACTGCAGTGATTAATATGTTTCAGCCCGCAACAAGTAATTTAACCATAACTAATGCATTTCTTGAACAACCATGTCGGAAGACGTATACTGTGATCGTGAAAAAGATTACTCTGTTTATTATTGGCCTGCGTCTAGTCTTGCGTAGCCAGACCTTCAGCCTGACAGCAGAAGATCTGGAATCCATATCAGCTTTCATTGGCCAAAGGCCATCTGACTGACATTTAATGCAACCAATCACAGTTCGTTTTGTTGCGTGTCATGTTTAGGGATATGAAAATGCAACATCGATGTCCCTACAATAACAGACGATGTGTAAAACTCTTGGACGTATTTTAAAGAGTCTACACCACAAACTTTACATCGTTTTGAAAATACAGCATTTAGTTGATCCTGATAAGCGCTCATTGTCACAGTTGTAAACACAACGGCTTGCTTCTTCCATAAGGCATCACAGCATCTTTGTTTCCTAATGGACCATTAAAGAATGCAACACACATGTCTCCCGAAATTCCTGTAGAGTTCAGCCAATCATATGATGACTTCGAAACTCCTGAAGTGTTTCCAGTTTTGTGTGCCATATGCATCAGACGTTCATCCAACGGTCGTGGCCGTGACGTCTGAGGCTGAAGCTAGCCTGCTTCAAGCAAAGAAAACAATTAAGGAGAAAGCTGAAACTGCTAATAAAGGGTTAAGAACTGTCCAACACATTATTAAAGGAAGGATAGTGATGATCCATCATCTTTAAGGAAGAAATGGGGTGGAAGAATGATTAATAGTGAAAGTAAGAGTGTTTCCAAACTCACAATGTGAAGAGAACTCAAGGGATTGAGACTAAACATCTGTGTAGCCTTAAGAAACCCGTTGCCGTTATAGTTGTGGTGCGAGACTTCCCTATTTTCACAAAATTAGAACAATTATTAAAACTTTATAGTTATAGTTTTCATTATAGTCATCATCCTTAGTGTGAAAGGCCTTTAACTCTTGGTTTTTATATCATATGGTTTACTACCGCTGTCAGTAGAATAAAGCAGATGATTTGTTACCAGTGTTTAGAACGCAGAAAGAAACTGTAATTATATCATATGATAAATATGTTTAAAAATATCATGCTGAACATAATTACATTAATTTACATATTATATTAAAATTACTTTTATAACCCTCAGCCCCCCTTTTGGCCCGCAGTTTTAAAACTCCTGCCTGATGCAACAATCACAGGCTGCTTTTTTCTACAGGAATATATTTTTGCTTGTATTCAAGAGTCAATGGTTTGTATGGGAATCTTCTGTTGGTGTGTGTTTTTATGGTTGGAGGGCCTGGCTCATGTATTGGCTCTTTGGGTGTGCAAGTTGGTTGTAATCCTGTGTTTGGCAGTTGACTTGTCTGATTGGATCCTGTAAACCCAAAGCTTATTACTGAGGATTTACACTCACCTTCACTCCCTCCCACTTGATTGGCTACTCAAAACACGTCCTGGGCTCTCATAGGCCACTCGGATATAATTAGCATAGGACCTTGCAGACAATTGGACGCTGTAGTTCAAAGATAAGTCTCTAAAGCTTTTCATTGGTTGTGTTGTGGAAAAACAAAGTCAGCTAATTTTAACAACACCAACTTACAGATAAACACACACACACAATCTTACAGCCAAGCTGTCTTGTACATCAAGAAGCATTTGAAACTCTAACTCTAATATTGCAACCATCCAACCATCACTGCATATTTATGATATTTTCCATTCATGCAATACTGTATTTTCCGCTGTGGTTTATAGCTTGCGAAGTTATGTTAGTGAACGCATTGACCAATTCAGCACCACTATGGTGGACAGCTCCTATACAAAGCTGCCTGTCAATCAGACTTCAGTGGTTTTCTTTAGTTATAGTAGAGCTGCACGATTAATCGTTAAAAGATCATGATCTCGATTCAAACACCCATGCGATTTTATTCCTTATGTGTATTAAACCTTTGGCAAAATCATACCGGAGCATTCAAATCTGTGTTCGTGCTGCCGCTGACCCAGAGAGAGTAGTTAGCCTATCATGTTTAGGTATGAAACAGCTTCACAAACAGTCTTTTTAAACACACAGTATCATTATTTCTGTCCTTTAGGAATTCAAATTATCATAGAAGTACTTGGATAAAAGTTTATAGATATAGTTAATACTGTATAAACCGATCGGCGTATGACATCAAAGTACAGCGAGAGCGATTCAAAATTGAGTCATATGTTCATAGTCGCTCTCGCAGTACTTTAATGTCATTCACCAATCGGTCTGCGCAGCGCCGATGTATCTTGAACAAGCCTATATATGAGTGAGTCATTGAATCATTAATTCAAGAGATTCGTTCAAAAACACTGATTCATCCAGTAATGAAACAAGTGAAATCTTGATATCCCACAATCCTGTGAGTTCCATTCTGGGACAGTTGAGCTATAAAAATAAAGATGGCGTCTGAAAGTTGCCGATCAGTTTGTGTGTAAAAATTTGTTTTTGCCCAACATTTTCCACTTTTGATCTCATTTCCAGCGAGAAATTACTAAAGTAATTATATATCTGTTTAGTTCCCACCAAAGCTCGCTCTATTTTGCTGTAGATCATTAAACTGTTACGCTGCCTCAGAAGTCTGTTTAAAATCCTGAGGTACCTTTGTGCAGAAATGCTGCTTTACAAGTCATTGTCTGATTAGGCAAAGAGGTAGTAACAAGTCAGCTTGCTAGGTTTTTGGATGCGGCCAATTGAATCATTCAATCAAACCTATTTTTTGATGTTCATTCTAATTAATTAAACATTTAATAGACTGCAGCAAATAACATTTTGTCAGAACCTCTGGTAATTTACGTGTCGTATGTTCAGAATCGTGGGAGAATCACGATCTCTATTTGAAACAAACAAACAAAAATAAATTGTGATTCTCTAGTCATAGTAAGTCATAGTAACCCCAGCATCTGCCCCTCTGTTTCATGTACTCAAACATCACTTTCGACTTTTTAACTCCACCCTACAGTTCTGATTCTGGAGCGTGTTGAGAACGATGATCTGAGCAACAAGACTCTGAAGGTGACAGATTTCGGTTTGGCACGAGAGTGGCATCGGACAACAAAGATGAGCGCGGCGGGGACGTACGCCTGGATGGCCCCTGAGGTCATCCGCTCTTCGACCTTCTCCAAGGGCAGTGATGTTTGGAGGTGGGCACCAGGAAATGTGTGTGAGTGTTTCTGACCTAGATGCACCAAAGGAAAGTCAGTCTATGTAGCTGTCATGAAATAGGCAAGTCTTCTCGTACTGTCCCTGTGTTTGTGAAGTGAAAAAAATGTCTAGAAAATTTTCAAAAAAATAAAATTAATAAATATATGAAATTAATTTTAGGCTCAGGTTTAGATTGAACTTTTGTTGTAATCTGCTTAATTTAAGAATAATAGAACCAGTAAACTAAAACTATTAAAAATCACAACTGAAATAATGCTGAAATAAAATAAAAATAAATAAATAAATAATTTATATATATATATATATATATATTTAAAACTTAAAAAACTTGAACAAAATTAACAAAATAGAAATGAACAAATAGAAATATTACAAAACAAATACTAAAAAGACCGAAGCAATTAACAAAATTATTAAAACTTAAACTAAAATTTAAATGATAAACATTTTATACAAATATGAAATATATATAAAAATGAACAATAGTAATGCTAAAATAATACTGAATAATCATTTGAATATTGAGGTAAACATACACATTTATTTTATTATATATACCATCATTATTATAATACAATAATGTATACATAATGGGAACAAATCAGATAGTTATAGCACAAATTGTACAGCCATATTTCAGTTTTGTTGGCCAAACTATAGGTCACAGATGGCAGTTTCCAATGAAGGTTTTGGTTACCATGGTAACAAACAAATGGTGTCATTAGCCCAGTTTCTTCGGCTGGTCCGTGTTGTTCGGTGCTGTTCAGAGCTTAGCTATTAATGTCGAAATTTTCCTTCCCACCACAATTTCTGATTACAGAGTACAGAAGGGGAGGGATGAATAGTAAAGAGATAAAAATAGAAAACTCTCAATAAGTGTCAGAGCTGTGGATCTTTGGATACTTTGTTCTCTCCCCACATTAACAAGGTGTGATGTGTCTGCTTGTTTGTGTGTGTTCCTTTGAAATCTACAGTAATATTCATCCTTCATTTATAGCAGCTTTTAAACTTACCAAGCTGTTTTTCCTGTCAGTGTTGTTTCAACATTTTCTGCCCAGTTGGCCACTGAAGCACATATTTTACATTTGAAAGAATATGACACTGCAAAGACACACTTTGAAATGTTAATAGAGGTTTTTGTTGTTGTTGCTTGTTTACTTTGGAACATAATACCTGTCATTCATTTTATAGTGTTACTGTATAGGATTCTGCTAGTCTTTGCACAAATAATATTGGTGACAGCTTGTTGTCAGTAGTCTTGTTTAACTCTCTGTTTGTCTGTCGCGTTCTCACAGTTATGGAGTTTTGTTGTGGGAGCTGCTGACAGGAGAGGTGCCGTTTCGTGGCATTGATGGTCTGGCAGTAGCTTACGGTGTGGCCATGAATAAACTGTCCCTGCCGATCCCCTCCACCTGTCCTGAGCCATTCGCCCGGCTGATGGAAGGCAAGAAAATCTCATATGCTGCAGTGACTGTAACTTATTAACTTAAGAAATGTTCCCCTGCATATATGAAACTTCTGTCACCATTTACTTTCATTCCCAAAATGACAAATGATAGTTTAACAAGTATCATAACAGTACAGAAAATTGTGGCTGCCAGAAATTCACTGAAAAAAAATACTGTGGCAATGTTTCTGATATAATGAGATGCCTGTATATTTTACATTTTATGCTATGTGATATTATGTTAACATACCTTTCTACTTGAACTCTCTACCAAAATCTACTGATAATATTGGTGGTAAAATAGAAAGCAACATAATGAATCTGAGCGTTCTACCCTACATCACCAAAAAGTGATGACAGAATTTTAATTGTCTGAAAAAAATCTTTGATATATCAAAATAGATTCACTTTAACCAAAAGGCTCGTTGTCTCAGCCTGCGTGGTCGGTTGACAGCTGACAGTCTGGCTGTGGTGTTTGTGTCTCTCACCTGCTCTAGACTGTTGGAATGTGGACCCTCACGCACGACCCCCCTTCACCAGTATTCTAGACCAGCTGACAGCTATCGAGGAGTCGGGCTTCTTTGAAATGCCTGCAGAATCCTTCCAATCCCTGCAGGATGACTGGAAGCTGGAGGTTCAGGAGATGTTCGACCAGCTCAGAGCCAAAGAAAAGGTTTACATGCTCTCAAAATTGTCAAAAAAACATTTGCTTACCTGAATAAACCTAGACGCTTTAAGTTATAAAAATACATAAATGCTACTGACTAACCTAAACAAATTTTGAATTTTTGGAAATTTTTGGAAATATATATTTAAAAAAAAATTATATATATATATATATATATATATATATATATATATATATATATTCCTGTGACAGAAAAGCTGAATTTTCAGCATCATTACTCCAGTCTTCAGTGTCACATGATCCCTCAGAAATCATTCTAATATGCTGATTTATTGCTCAAGAATATTATAAAGCATTTAGTTGGCATAGAAATCATTTGTAACATTAAAAATGTGTTACACTTTTCATACAGAATAAAAGTATTAATTTTCTTCAAAATGTTTTGAATGATACGTGTGACTATATGTCCCCAAAGTAAAACACACACTTGCTAAATAAAGCTAAACAAGCTTCTTTCACTTCAACTAGAAAGATCAGAATAGGTACCATAACATTGCAGTCAGAAGATTTAGTAAACAGTTTATTTGCAATCCATTCTCTCTTAAAAGGGTTAGTTCACCCCAAAATGAAAATTCTGTCATTAATTACTCACCCTCATGTCGTTCTACACCCGTAAGACCTTCATTCATCTTCGGAACACAAACTAAGATATTTTTTATGAAATCCGAGAGGTATATGACAGACAGCAATACTTCATAAAATTAAGGTTGAACCACTGCAGTCACATCGACTATTTTAACGATGTCTTTAGTACCTTTCTCGACCTTAAAAGTGATGGTTAAATTGCTGTCTGTCATATACCTCTCAGATTTCATCAAAAATATCTTAGTTTGTGTTCCGAAGATGAACGAAGGTCTTACGGGTGTGAAACGATGTGAGGTTGAGTAATTAATGACAGAATTTTCATGTTTGGGTGAACTAACCCTTTAAACTCACAGCTGTGATGGTGTCAAACTCCAGATGAATTGGTGTCAAGTATGCTGGTGTCAAGTGTGGAAGATGAATTTACCAGATTATACACGCTTCATAGACCAGAGTGATGAGTAAGTTGGATCTTTCTCATTCTTGCTGTAGGAGCTGAGATCCTGGGAGGAGGAACTGAGTCGTGCAGCTCTACAGCAGAAGTACCAGGAAGAGGCTTTACGGCGGCGGGAGCAGGAACTGGCGGAAAGAGAAATTCACATCCTGGAGCGAGAGCTCAATGTCATCATTCACCAGCTGTACCAGGAGAAACCACGAGTGCAAAACCGTCATGGAAAATTCCGGCGCAGTCGACTTAAACTGCGTGACGGGAATCGCATCAGCCTGCCGTCTGGTTAGTATTTCAAAGTATTAAATGCATCATTCACATAGCACTCCTTATGTGATTTCAGTAGATTTGCTTTGGGCAAAATAAGACATTTTTGGTTTAATTTAACTCTTTATACTTTTTAAATAATGTTTGTGTTTCAGATTTCCAACATAAGATCACAGTTCAAGCGTCTCCTTCTTTGGACAGGAGGCGGAGTCTCCTGGGCAGTAACTCCACCCCTCCAAACAGCCCCCCTGTTTTGCCACGCCTCCGAGCGATCCAGTGTAAGTGTGTTTATGAATCTGATTGATTTTGTGTATATTATTGTGAATATTTGTTTGGATACATATGTAGTCAGTTTCCTAATTTAGAACATCCTTCATGCCGACAGTGACCCCTGGGGTTGGCAGTCAAGCCTGGGGTCGTAATGCTGCATTCCAGTATGATGAAGAGGAGGAGAGGAAGACTTCACGTAAGAAAGGGAGAACGCAAAGAGAACACAGTGCTGATGAGAGGTGTGCGTGTATGTGTGTTTCTGTACAAAGCATAAACTTTCACCAAATATTTATACAGTCACAAACCTCTGTGTGCATGTGTTTATTACTCAGTTTGAGGACTCCTAAAGAGGGCAGTCGGCAGCGTTCCTGCAGCGCTCCGAACCTGCGCCGCTCCCCCAGACACAGTCCTGCTGTACCTGGAGTGTGCAGCCTGGCAGAGACTGGTAACAATCACATTACACTTTGAAATTTGAAATCTTGAAATATTTACACATCAATGCCATACAGTGGCTAGGAGAAAATGAAACGGAAGTTTAAAAATTTCAATAACTGTTGTGAGTGCAACTTTTACTAGTGCTTTAGTTTTTACTAGTTTTATTTTTCCAAATAATTTAAATATGAATGTGTTTTCATACAACATAAGGTTTGAATGATGTTAATAATGTTCAATCATTAAAGGTGCAATAGGTGATTCTCTACAGAAACATTTTTTTTACACTGGTTGAAAATCTCCTTATATCCTGATAGCAACCACTGTTGCCATGGTCTAAATGTATTTTTATAAATAGAAATCATCTTTGGAAGGCGTAGGAGAATCAAATGTTCATCCAATCATTATAATCGGTCCAAATGAAATGATACAATGTCCTACTTGCCTGTTATTGTATGTTTTTACGCGCATTATGCGTATCCTTGTTAACAGTATCAACACTGAAATGAATCTGCAGCAGTCAGGTACAATCACTCTAAGTTGTTTATGTTCATTATTATTATTGTAATGTTATGTACTTTGAGACAGAGGTAGTTTAACACCATCTCTTACAGAGAACAGCTGTGTGTGTGTGTGTGTGTGTGTGTGTGTGTGTGTGTGTAAATGTCTTTAGGCGGCGATTTGCAGGGAGGGTGGGATAGTATGCTTTCAATGCTAGCAGGCTAATGTTAGCATTACCCAGATCACCTACTGCAACTTTAACTATAATCTTCAATATCTTTATTTATTTATTTGTTTGGGAAGTTTTTTGAAAACAGTGTGGTGGACATTTTGTGATGCTACATGGAAAAAATAAAATATTTTTTTCATGGCTGTGAATTGTTTTGAAGGTACTGAATTATGGCTTATTTACTTGAGAAAATAAATCCTATCCAACAAAGAATAATTAGCCGAAATGAATCATCATTAAACTTGAGCAGGACTAATGAAATTCTTCTTGCTGTATTTCCAATTTCTGCATCCCGTGGAGCGTGGCCGAATTTTTAAAATTGAAATACTGAAAATGTGTCACACTGACATTGTGTTGGCATCATTGCATCAGGCTGATGTAATGTTTTGATTATTTTGACATTTCTGTCACCTCACTGATAATAGACTGGTTTAAGCTAATCTAAGTAGGACTAAATGTCACAGATTTTATTTTCATTATAATATTAGAAACAAATGAGAATAAACAACCAGAAATCTAAAACTGTAACTGACAAGCTGTGAAGCCTGGTTATGGTGCAACATTGTGAAATCTTTCTCCGACCCCTCTCTTTCTCTCTGTGTAGAAAATGAGGACTGCTGCTTTCCATCAGAGTCTGACTCTCCTGGCCAATCATACCTCTGCATCCCATTCCACAGGGATGGATCCGACAGTTACAGCATGGAGAGCGGCACGACTGGAACGGCTTCTGATGCTTCCCCCAGTTATACGCGGCGGAGCCCCAGTGGAAGCCGCAGATCGGAGCTGGTGTTGCTGGGCTGCGGGGCGGCTCTGGCTGCTCTCGGTTTAGGTCATAACCTGCTGGACCTGGTGCGTGTGGAAGAGAGTGTGCGTCCACGATGGGAAGGGCTGTTTCACCGTACCGGGGGTCAAAGTCGTGGCGCTAGCCCGCCTACACGCAAAATCTTCAAACGTGAAAGCCCCCGTCGTCCTCCCCCTCTGCCCACATCACTCACACTCCTGTCTCTCTCATCTGTGTCTGATTGTAACTCAACCCGTTCTCTCCTGCGCTCTGACAGTGAAGAGCTGCTCGTGCTACGCCCACCAACTCCCCCCACCCTCCTTGGACACAACCCGCCTCCATTGAACCCCCTGGTCAACACCCACCTGGAGAGCTTTAAACGGCACCCTCGGCAGTCTCTCACACCCACGCATGTGCCCTCTGCACCCAGTGCAGCCTACAGGCTTCGTCGCACACCATCAGATGGCGCAATAAAGATGGGGTGCCCTTCTGCCCATAACAACCACAATCCCACCCCTACCACACCCTCCAAAACAACAGGTGAGAAACTCATGCAAAGTGATGAGACGTTATCTAATTCCTACCTAATTGACCAATCATAACCCCGAATCCACCCTTTTATCCTACAAAGCAGTCAGGAGAGTTAGTAGATTAACGTTGGTGAACTTGAACTTGAAAAATTGCGCGTACTCACGTGTTTGTCTACAGTTGTCTACACTGTACAATGAATCTCTTATTTACTTTGTGTCTACACTTTGTTAATGAGAGGATTCACAAGCGTGCAGAACTCAGCGCTGAACAAAAATTCAGAGTACAAACAAGTACACACACACACAACGTTTTCCAATTATTACTGTATTACTGTGTATATATATATATATTACTGTATATGAAATGAAATAACTATAATGTGTACACATGTATTCAAACAATATAGTACAAAAATTCAAATGGTGTAATAAAAAAAGTGAATTGAATGGAATAAAGTTTTTTTTTAAGCATTTATCTGAAAACCAACTTGGATACAGTGTACGTTTAGAGAGAGCTTGGTACATGTTTTTTAAACTAGATTCCTGTTCTTTACATTATTGACCATCTACTAACACAACAAATATTGATTTGAAATCCTTTCACAGAAATTGATTCAGTTCTTCCCTATAATTAGTTTCATTTGTGTGCCTTTTGTGATGCTGTATATGCAGGGTCTCCGTGGACCTTAAGTGAGGACCCCTCGGAGGTGCCACGTCTTCCTGATCCGAACCTCATCTTCCCACCTACGCCACGACGCCGCTTCCAACCTGAGCGTCCCAAGACTCTGGACTTCCTGGCCCGGCCCCGCCCTTGTCCAAGAGCACGCTGTGGATCCCAGCGGGGCGAATCTCCCGCCCACACGTCCAGCACTGAAACCCCGTCCACTGTGGAGTTTGGAGGAGGTGTGGTCGTCTTGCCTACTCCAATGGAACCACCAACCCCTTGTTCCCCTTGGGTGAATGACAGCCTTTTGGACCAACAGGATGAAGGACAGTACAGGGACGGGACACAACCTCTTTCATCAGATCCCAGAGACTCACCTTACAGAGTGCGACCAGGATTCTGCTCTTGATTTCATCCCTCCAAACTTGTTAATGTCACTCTCAAATTTAGACCCACTTGCTTTCAGATGTAGCACTTACACCATCAGATTAATCAAGGGGGAGTTCTGGATACCCTGGTGAAGAAAACATGCTTAAACCAGCCTAAGATGCTTTGCTTGTGGATTAAGCTGGTCTTAGCTGGTTTAAGATAGTCGCCTAGCCTGGTCAAGCTAGCTGGGTGGTCAGTTAGTTGCCCAAGTGCCCAAAACTCCTAATAAACGAGCCAACAGACCAACTTGACTGTACTGGAAGACCAGCAAACCAATTTAGGCTGGTTTGAAATTTTTTTTTCCCTTTTTTTCAGCAGGATATATAAATACTTACTATATTAGGTAATGACACCTTACTGATAAGTAATGATTCCCCAGCAGAAACCAAAGGTATTTGGTTTTTGCGTAATCCAGATGCTGTTCTGGTCTAAACCATCTTCAGTTCAATATTAGAAGTATTCAACAAATATATACAGTCCTACACTGCAAAAAAAAAAAAAAAAAGAATTTCATCCTCAATATTTTCGTCTAGTTTTACCAGTACAATAATCATTATTAAATGAAGATACATTTACTTGAGAAGCGGAATTACTTCAAATATTAAAGGATTTGTTCATTTCAGAATTAAAATTCCCTGATAATTTACTCACCCCATGTCATCCAATATATTTATGTCTCTATTTTTTTCAGTCAAAAACAAATTTAGGTTTTTGAGGAAAGCATTCCAGGATTTTTCTCCATACAGTGGACATCAATGGGGTACAGCGGGTTGAAGGTTCAAATTGCAGTTTCAGTGCAGCTTCAAAGAGCTCTACATGATCCCAGAAGAAAAATAAGGGTCTAGCGAAACGATCGGCCATTTTCTCAAAAAAATAAAAATGTATATACTTTTTAACCACAAATGCTAGTCTTGCACTAGCTCTGCGATCCGCCACACATTATGTAATCACGTTTGCAATTTGGACCTTCAACCATTGTCAATTTAATGACAATGACAAGGAGAAAAATCCTGGAATGTTTTCCTCAAAGACCTTAATTTCTTTTTGACATGAACATCTTGGATAACATGGGGTGAGTAAATTATCAGGAAATTTTAATTCTGAAGTGAAGTAATCCTTTAAATCTGAAACGTGACTAGTTGAAAGGGTTTGTTTTTCTTACTCTATTGGAAGATATTTTTTTTTAAGTCACTTAATTTTTGTACATTTTTTTCAGGAAAACAACACTTGTTTTCTTATGTCATTTTACTTCTCAGGTAATTGTGTCTTGATTTAGAAATGCTTAGATATTTGTACAGGAGAACAAGACAAAAACCCAGATTCAGTGTGGGGTCCAATAGTGCGTCTTGATAAGCTAATCTTCAGTATATACTTCTCTTCATCACCAGGCATAATAAGCTATCGAATAATAATACAATCCAGATGCTTCATTAATGGCCAGACTGATTTCTGAGTGCTTTAGAAAAGTACAGGGTCTGCAGCTGTGATCTTTAGAGACATTTATCAGGACACTTTTTTTATTTGCAAACTTGTTTTTTATTCATATTGAGTGTATTATCTCAGCTGTCCCGCTGCGCTGTATTGACTTCCTCTCTGTATGTACACATGCCTGCATGTTTATGGTAGATTTAGCTCTCTGAACAAAGTAGCCTGGGTTAGATGGAGAACATTGGACAGTTTATTTCTACAACTCTGTGGAGTTTTCAGGTTTTATTTTTCCTATATGAATGAGATTGTACACCTTTAGAAGTGCTTTTTCCAGTCTCATGAATGTATAGTTCTGTTATACTTCCATTCGAGATCACTGATTGTTCTGTGGTTTTCACTGTAGCATGACGCACATTGTCTTTCACGAATAATATGCTTGTTTAGTGACATCTTCACCATCCAAACTACCAGAATTAAACATGAGGGAACGTCTTTAAGAGGAAAGTTAGAATATTCATTGGCTCTAAATTTGCAACTATACAATAGTCAGGTACATTACTGCAGTCTTCCGGTGTTTGTGCATGTGCTGTGTGTGTGTGTGTGCGTGTGTGTGTGTGTGTGCGTGTGTGTGTGTGTGTGTGTGTGCGTGTGTGTGTGTGTGTGTGTGTGTGCTCTGATGCGTGTGATTCAGTGTGGATTCCAAAGTGAATGTGCATTGAATTTTGTTGGAGATTTTTAAGAATGTTGAATTTGTTTTGCAGGTTTTAGTAGCATTTTGTGCAATATTTTTTATGTTTACACATATTTATTTCTCTAAATTATTTTTATATTTTTCACATTTTTATTATTTTGTGATAATTTATTAGGAGCAACATTTCTGTCTGGATTTTTGGACATGTTCAGACACGCAGAGGAGAACATTCTTTTGCACATGTTTACAGCATCGCTATCCTCTGTCTCTCAATCCAATCTTTCATCTCCATACCGGCAAAATTTTCCTCTGGAGACAAAACAACATTTAGAGCCAAAACACAGAAGGGCTTGTTTCTCTCTTCCCTTTTCTGTCACTTGAAACCAGATTTTGAACTTTTGTCATGCAGACAACAAAATGAACTAGCAGTGTAAAATTCAGAGTCCTGAAATTTGGCAAGAGGATCAAGGAACTCTCGCTTCATTCCATCAGGATGTGGAATAGGGGTGTATTTTTTCTGGCTTAAAGGAATGTGTAGCTATCATCGAGAGCATCTGTTGCCATTTATCAGCACAATCACTGTTGTCCTGGAGAGCAGGTGTTTTGGGTTCAGAAGCTGCTGCTATGAAACTTGTACTTGCACCCGAGCACATTAGACTTGTGTAAGAGCTCGATTAAAGCCCTGAAATGCTGAGATGTTGTGTTTCGTGACTGACTGGCTTAGTATAGAATACAAAACAAACGATTTACAAATACAAATGATTTGCACATTTTATTAACATCATAACGGCAAATAAATGAGACTAGACTGGCATTTTCCAAATTCATTCTCTCTCTTTCACTTAACATAAACGCATAAAACCATTGCTGTTGTTGTTTCATGAACTGGTGTTGGGCTATTTGGCTTCACAAGCCTGTATCTTTTCAGACTAGTGGAAAGAAAACATCCAAAATACACATTTAAGTCTTTGTTTTATTACACTTTATCTATTTGCATCTATAGATTTCAATTACAATACATATTTTAAAGGCAGTTTTCTCAAAATGGTTTTGTTTCACATACACAGAAATCTCTTCAAGGACACTTTCCCCCAAACCTCCTATCTATATTCTGAAGGTTTTTACAGAGGGGTTTGTTCATCTATAATTCACCTGATATGTAAAATTTTATTCTTAAGAAGATGATTTGACAGCATTTTCTGATTTTTGGAGTGATAAAAACAGATATCCAAAATCCCCTAAAAACCTCTATGTCAACACTTTATTTTCATGGTCCACTTTAGACACTTTACTAACTATAAGTAACTTTGCAACTACATGTCAACTAACTCTCATTAGAGTATTAGTAGACTGTTAGTGTTAGTTAGTGTTTACAGTGTAGGCTAGTAAGAGTTGTGCTTGTAAACCTCACTCTCCTTGTTAGGGCGCCCGACTCCCATGCCGGTGGACCATGTTCGAGTCCCGCTTAGAGCGGGCGGTTCGAACAGGAGGGGTAACATTGGTGCCGTGACTAGGATGGGAGTGAGATTTAGGGGGGTGAGTGTAACAGATATAGGCTAGTAAGAGTTGGATAGTAAACCTCACTCCCCTGATGTTGAGGACTTTTGCCTCCTTGTTAGAGCACAAGACACCCATGCGGACGGACCAGGGTTCGAGTCCCGCTTAGAGCATGCGGATCGAACAGGAGGGTTTGGGTTAGTAGAATAAATTGACATGTACTTGAAGTTGCTCAACTGTCTTTTGGGGGACCATCAAAATATATATGATGACCAATATATAACTAAAAGTTAGTTGACATGTAGTTGCAGAGTTACTTCTAGTTAGTAGAATGTCTCAAGTGGCCATCAAAATAAAGTGTTTCCAGTCAAAGAAATTTTTATCTTGGCTTTATCCAATGTTCAGATTTCTGTTCTGGAATTTTAAGCAAATTAGCGCATGTTTAATTAGATGATGCCTAATTTACATACAAAACAATTGTCTTAAGTGTAATAATCTTAATTTTGCCCTATTCACCTTTGGTGCCTTGCTATCATTTTGAGTGATATTATTGTTCTGTAGTCATGGAATCTCATTGGTCCACATTACTGCAAATTTAACAATTACTGAATACTAAATCAGCAATTTAATGAGATTTAGAAACACTGTTCAACCGTTTAATCTTACATTTTTCTGTTTTACACAGATTTGTCTGAGCGAGCGTGTCTAGGACACCATCCCCATCTGTCTCAAAGGATGATTTCCATGCAACCTCACCATAGCAACCAGAATGGAGCAGTGAATTGGACTGTTTTGTGTACCTGCTGTTAAGCTGCAAGTAAAACGCATAATAAACAGTTGAGTACAGTGGAAATATAAATAAAGTCCCTTCTCTGTCAAAATTAAAAGATTAGCGTCAAATTAACGCCTTCACTTTTCACTATCAATAAGAATCAGATATAAATTACATAGCATGAACAAAACACACAAAACACACACTGCTAAATATAACAATGACCACAGTTTATTTTACTCCTACATGCTTTTGTATACGCGTCAGTCAGACTGTGCTTGATTCACATGCTTACACTCATGTCCACTGTGTGTGTGTGTGTGTGTGTGTGTGCGCACTTAAGCCCACTCTGTGCGTGTGAGATCTTGTGAGATCACTGCGATTTGAATGTGGGTGTTAAGTGAAGAGTAGGTTGTACATGATTGGCATCGTTTTCACTAGTAGTGACACTTAATTGCACTTCAAATGAAGGAGATTTTTGTGTTTACAACAAAACCGATTCAGAATCTCGAATAAAAAACATCGTCATGATCTGAAAACAATATGGAGACAAAAAGCTGCAGGAATATGTAAACTATGTTTCACCAGCCACAAAATGATCTGAGGATGTTCTGTGGAGCACAACTTCAGACCACCTCGAGAGACCTACATCTGTTCGTTTTTTACAGCCGAGGATTAAAAGCAAACATTTTGACAGCACTACTGTACTTCAGAAAGTATAATAAATGCCAGTGAGATCCCTGGTGGTCTCCTTCCCGGGTCTCCACGGTCTACTCCAGGGCACAGCACACCTGATTCAGCTCTTCAATCGGAGACTGTTTCTGACAGGACTGAGACAGGTGTGTTGACCCGCACTGGAATAAAGTCTTCCATGAAATGCCGAACCCCGTCCACAGAGAGTGCGATGAGGGGATAGTGGTGTGTCCGCAGTGGAAAGCTATTCGAGCGGGAGCTGTTTTACGGAACTTCTGATTTCTCTCTCTGGGCATTTCGACGAATCTTCATTTCCGTCAGCTGGATGTAGCGGATGACATTAGTATCTGTCACACGTACACAGAAAAGGAGGAAACAGCTGTATTAACACAGGAAATGTGCGCAGGAAGTGTAGTGAAAGTAAAGCATTTCAGTTTTGGGATTATTTATTACTCATTTATCAGCACAATCACTGTTTTCCTGGACAGCAAGTGTTTTGGGTTCAGAAGCTGCTGTTAATAACTGAATATTTTGATATCACTGCAAATTTAACATCATTATAATCTATAATATGGCTTGCCATGGTTTAGCAGCATGTTTGACTATTTGAGACAGACAACCGGGCGTCCACAGAAACGTCCCCAGTTTGAGAAATGCTGGTGTAGTGTGTGAGAGTTTGACGGGACTGACCTGTGGGCTGTTGTTTGTGGGACTCTTTTAGGTAGTGCAGGGCTTTGTTGAAATCTCCCAGATGATAATACGCCACGCCGGAGCGATACAGGGCTTTAAAATTCTCGCCCTCCTTTCTCAAAACCTTCAGACAGTACTCTTTCACTCGTTCATAATTCACAAGCTCCATCTGCAACAGACAAGCTTCACGCAAACACAGACAAAATGAATTGCACCGATGACAATTTGAGTTTTTTGACTTGTAATCATGGTTTGCAGTTTATATTCAAATTTAGGTATGTGACCTGTAATCTAGACAAACCATGACGTCATTCTGCAAGCAGAACTGACGACATTCACTCACAGATTACGTTCTTTCAAGGCATATTTAGGATTGGAGGGGCCAAATCGAATAGTACTGATCTGAATAATATGGTGGCCCTGCTTTCATTCAGTCTTAACAGGTGGAATGCATAAAACATATGTGCATTGATTGAAAGCCCCTGGTTTTAAAGTGGTGAAACATGATGCGCGTTCCCACCAGCCAGGCTGTTGTAGCACTCCAACTCCGCGTTCTCCACCGCGCCTTTCTGCTCGTCCGTCAGGCTGGACTTGCTGATGCTGGTCAGGACGGTGGACGGGGACTTGCTGGTGTCCGGGTCCCCAAGCACGCGACACAGACCCTTCATTTCCAGCAGCGCGCGGTGGTATTTGCCGATGGCCTCGCGGTATTTTTTATCCTTGTAGCACTGCGTGCCCTGCGTCTTAAAGTCCAGGGCTCGTTTCACCAGGTCCGCGGGCTCGTTTGGGGGTTTCACCACCGAACCGCTCTGATGGGGCGCGTGCTGCGGGTAGCGCGCGTCTCCGCGGCTCCGGCCACCGGGAGGCTGCATGATGGTGGAGTTCGCGCTGCCGCTCATGACGCTTATCGTGCCGCTTCCCTTGCGTATACTTCCTTCAAATCTGCCGTGCTCCACGCTCATCCCACCGATTCGATAATTCCCCGAAACTCACGTCTTCGAGATGCGGTCGTTGCCTCTTCGCGCGTTTCCGTGCCCGCGCAGGTCCTCCCGGTTCAGTTTTAAAGATGGATTCCTAGATGCTTCAGGCACACACGCAGTGCTGTGAATTTTTCCTCTTTTTCTGTCCCTCTCTCCCTTTTCAGCGGTCTGTCAGAACGGGATCGGCACGTCCTGCTCTCACCAGATGACTCAAAGGAGAGTGAGCGCGCGCGTCAAGCCACAGTGCTCGCGCTGCCCTTAAGAAATGCGGTCATCACGGATGGAGCGATAACCGGTCTGTCAGCCCCCCTGCTTCGACGTCCCGTTTCCATTGAAATCCAGCTGAGAGCAACTCAGCCGTTAACAAACGCATTTCACTTGCTCAAACGATGATTTCGTGTGACGTGTTTCTGCCCCCAGAACACAGAGCAGAACCACAGCTGCTGTCGGACCCTGAAAAGAGCTGTTTAAATACAGTTTAATCTCAAAGCTTTTGATCCTCCCTTGATTCACAAGAGTGTTCTTCTCTCTTTCATTATGCCCACAGCAAAGTTGTTGTTAACCCACATTCATTTAACCGAGAAGAAGGCCTAATGGTGAATATCTCCGTGATGAGTTTCCCTTTGGGAAACGTCATGTTTGTGTCCCACAGGTGTGTGTGTGTGTGTGTGTGTGTGTGTGTGTGTTGAGCGGTAAATCGTCTGTTGTGTCTGGGTGTGTCGTGATTGCGGTAAATCGTGCTGGATGGAGAGTTCAGCTTTGCTCAGTCTGTCATTTTCACACACACAAACACATGTGCACTTCATGCTCCATGAGCTCAGAGTTATATCCAGATACAGTATGGCTTCTCTTGATGTTTTTTCTTCTACTGTGACAATTTAAGATTAGGCGACTATTTTATTTCTAACAATTTTATCTTAACTACTTGACAAATGACAGATGCTAACATTTTAACTTTTAGTTTCAACAGGATTGTATTATGACAGTTCAATATTTAATGAAAAAACTGCATTTAAACAACTGCTGAAGGTTCTTGCTCATATAGGTTTAATAAATAGTCTTTTTCAATGTGGATTTGTAGTAGTTTATTAGTTAGGGAAAATGTTTTTTTTTTTCTTTTTTGATTATTTTGCTTAATAACATGTTAAAATGATATATTAATTTATCATTAAAGTAACAATACCTGTTTTATAATAATACATGTTTTTGAAAGAAACTGTGCGAGCAACATTAGATCTACCTGTCCAGGGCAAAGTTGCTTTTACAATGCTGGCTGTGTACATAGTCAGGACTTTTCTTATTTTAGGGTTGGTCAGAGTTCTGTTTTTGGGAACAGATAACATTTTGAATTTGTTTTGTAGTTTCAACAAAGAAACATGATTTTCAGGTCCGCTGCCATTAATGTATGAGTTTGTTCTTTCTCTTACATGTGGTTTGTAATGAGATCATTACACTTGACTTGAGGGAATATATTGCCACCTCTTGGTAGGTTAAGGATTTGTGGCATTTGAGCTTCACATTGGGGTTGAGTTTGTGTTGGATGTGGAATTTAATGGTTCTTTTTTCTTTTTATTGGTTTAATCCTGTTTTTGCTCTGCAGGCATTATGTGGGGTTTTACGCTGCACTGCATTCATATATTCCTGCAGAATCGCCTACAGGGACTCTGTTGGGTTTTGTCCCATCTGATGAACTCTTCTGCAGTGATGATGTTTCAGTGTAATTTTAATTAGGTCCAAAGGCATCCTTCCTAATTCTAAAAAAGCCTTTCGTGGTCATGTTGACTAAATAATAAAATAATTATTTTTGTCTTAATTGAATGTTTTAATATCTAAAATGTTGTATATTATTGTGTGAGAGTGTGTGACTGCACTGGACACTTGTAAACATGGCAAGACTGATTTTAGTGAGAGCCCAGATATTCACTCTACTAATGAATGCCATATTTTATATTTTCATAAATATAAAAGTAAATATTTTAACTATAAAATAAAATGTTAAAAATACATAATCAAACTTTAAATTAGCAATCCTAATGTTTTTCACAGTGCAGATACAATAATAAAACAGAGTGTAATAAATAATGAAAAAATAAAAATGATGAAATATAGGGCATACGCCAATACAAGTTATTTATTATTTATTTAATTGTATTTTTTTGACAAATAAATAAAAAAATTGCAAGAACACTTTTAAATGTTTTTTTTTCCAAATATATTTTATTGAAATAGCCTACATAATCTTACAAACATGCCAAATACGGCCTCATTAATTTTAGAATTAATTATTTTATGAATCATATTTCCATATTAATATAAATTAATTTTCTTTAAGAGGGTTGTGGTTTAAAAAACTACATTTATGGATGCAATGTGTTGCCAAAAACATGTTAACCAGAAATACTTCTATATATATTATAAACTAACCAGAAGCTATCGTATTTATTTAAATATATTTCAATAATATTTTTTTATGTATGCTCAGTATATGAATTTCATTAGAGGAATTTTCAACACAGATTTTTAACAATAAAAGAAATTAACTCATATTTGGTTTCTTCATGGAGCAATCGTCATAGATCGTCGACGGTGATTGCGTCATCATCCTGCGCCTGAGTGCGAACTGCGAAGATGGCGTCGGTGGATTTAAGAGGTACTTTTTTAAAGATGTTTTGTTCGTTGACTGTTTTATTCATGTCAAATACATTAGCCATTACACTGAAGTGTTGTACAAGAAATATAAAATAGATTAACAGAACGTTTGCTTTGTCAAGCCAACATAATCACACTCTTTAGCATAGTCGCTGTAGTTTGTTGTAGAAGGAGGCGCGCAGTGTTGTCTACATTTTACATGTTGTTTCTACTATTTTTTTTTTTCTTTGACGGAAATATTCCCATTCACATATGATTTGGTTTTTATTTTTTATGTTTGTATTTTTTCAGATAATCTGCTGGGCATCTCGTGGGTGGACAGTGGCTGGGTTCCCATCCTCAACCCCAGCAATGTGCTGGAGTATTTCTCTGAGAGGAGCAACCCCTTCTATGATCGCACCTGCAACAACGAGGTGGTGAAAATGCAGAGATTAACCCTGGATCACCTCAAGTAAGCGCTGCACGATGCAATTAAAAACTGTTTTGTATGTAACTTTAGTAGATGTATCAGAACCTAACCAACATGTCTATGAGCTGCAAACACAATGACAGAAAACACATACATGTTATCTTTCTCACTGTCACACTGTTGATTGTTTTGTTTTGTTTTCTAATCAATTTTTAAAAAAAAAAAGTTTGCGTCCTTCGTGTTTTGTGTGTGTAGTCAGATGGTGGGTGTGGAATATATTTTGCTTCACGCTCAGGAGCCGATTCTGTACATCATCAGAAAGCAGCAGAGACAATCACCAACACAAGGTGAGTTTCTGCATTGCTGTTCAGTCTGTGAGGCTGTTTTTGCTTTTAGTATCATCATTTAGGAATATTTTTGATTTGGTGTCTGCATTTTATGTTCAGATGATACATTTTTGTAAAAGATTGGCAATCCAGGTCAAGCTGCTTTTGATGTGATGCTTAACAAAAAGGGCAACGTTCTGTACAACTTCAAAGCAATTTGAACAGAGAACGTTGTTGCCAGTGTTGGAGGTAATGATTATTAATGATAATAATTATTATATTAAATGTTTGGCTTACTGAAAACACCAGTGTGAATGTAATTGTGGAATGAGACACTTCCACAACTGAAGTTTGAGTCCAGGTACAATTCAGTGTATTTTTTTCTTTTTATTCTAAAAGTTTGAGATCTTGATTTTGCTCTCAAAGTGCACCAAATTGATGCATTTAAATTTTACACAATTTTCTTATGTGGAGTCTGTCCCTGGACCTCCCTAAAAGGGCTTTTATGATTCCTCCCATCATAAAATCCTGTGAGAAACACTGGTTGTTGCAGTATATTTGAACAAAAACGATAAGTACAATTTAAACAGAAAAATCAGCATAATTTGGTACTTTTACTTTATATATGTGGTTTGATTAAAGAACATTTATCAGATTAAATGCTTTCATCAATAATACATAGTTTCTGCTGTCTGCGTGGCTGTTTTTGCTTATTTCTTACATCTTTGTCTTACATCTTCTGTTTGTGATAATTCTTATTGAGAGATTACTTTACAAGAGAATTTATAAATGACAAAGTGGTTTCAGAGGTTATTACTTTTTGATAAGTTGTTACATTTCTGTTTTGAATTTTTAAATAGTCAAGTCACCGTTATTTATACAAAAATAATTATTATATATTATAGCGTTATTTATACCGCTTTATACAATACAGATTTTCAAAGCAGCTTTACTGTAATAACCATGACAATAATGATCAGTGATACTAACTTCATCAAATATGAAACTTTCAAATTCTGCTGTAAAGCAGCTCTACATTAGATAACGGTATCAGAATATTGTTCAGATCAGTTAAGTGTCGATTCAGTTCGGTTCAATAACTGTACAGTTCATTTTTTATGAAATGACCTCATTTCAGTAGCGACTATAGTGCCGTTATTAAGCTCAAGTCAGTTCAGGGTTAATTGAATGCAGTTCAATAACTGTGTCAATGATGAAATGAATCAATTATGAAACAAAGTTGAAATAATGTACACTGATAAATTGTGCACATTAATAATACCAGGAATTTTCTTTAAAACAATAAAGAAGATCCTTTTTGTTCACTTTGTATTCAATAGGCTGACATTAAATTTCTCTGCAGAAAACAAAACATTCAAATCTTTTGGTATGTTCTGTTCCCCTCGCTGTGCTTTCTTGCAGTGATCCCTCTTGCTGACTACTATATCATAGCTGGAGTGGTGTATCAGGCGCCTGACCTGGGATCAGTGATCAATTCCAGAGTGGTGCGTTTATACACTTTAGAACAATTTAATAAGTCCTTCCTCTATCAGTATACACATTAATCTTTTGTTTTGATGTGTCCCAGCTCTCAGCGGTTCATGGGATTCAGTCCGCGTTTGATGAGGCAATGTCCTTCTGCAGGTACCACCCGTCCAAAGGGTACTGGTGGCACTATAAAGACCAGGAAGAGAGAGGTGAGAAGCAGCAGGAAGCATCTCTCTACAAGTACAACTTAACCGGTTAAAAAGTGTTACATTTGTGTGTTGTCTTTTTTTTAATAGAAAGGGTAAAGCCTAAATCTAAGCGGAAAGAGGAGCCGAGTTCTTTGTTCCAGAGGCAGAGAGTTGACACGCTGTTACTGGATCTGCGCAATAAATTTCCCCCAACTTTCTATCAGGTATTACTAATATACACATGAAACATTTTCTACTGGTTTCTGAATGGAAAATTTTGTTTAAATGATCACTGATTTGCTGTCTCTGTTTCAGCCTAAACCAGGAGAGAAGCCTGTCCCAGGTGCGCAAATACAAAACTAAGTTTCACCATATCACTACAGATGAAAATCACTTTTCAGTTTTGTAAATACTTAAACTAATCTGAATATAGGCCATACTTGAAAAACATGTAAAATTTCAGATGCAATCACTGAACTTAAAGGACAATGTTCAGTGTAATTTTAAAGCAATTTAAAAATAGAATGTTTGAAAAAGCAGCATAATTTTGAGTTTTGGTTGAATATATAATATAATGTAATATAATATAATGGACAAAATGTATTTAGAATGCAGTGTCATTCCAGTCACTGTTGGTGTCAGGTGTCCCAATACTTTTGTCCATATAGTATATGTGTAGTATATATGTGTGTGTATACCTTTGTCTAAAGTTCATTGATAATATACAATATATATATAAAATTCTCTCTCTCTCTGTCTTTAGTGGAGGTAAAGAAAGAGCCAGAAGTGCCACTTGAGACTGTGAAGCCTCAAGAAGAACGCGAGACAAAGCCTCCGGCCCCTCCTGGCCCTGCCCGGCCAGCCCCACAAACTGCACCCAACAAACCACCCCCCGAGAAGCGTGCGCGCCTGCAGTAACACGTGCCGGCCAGCCACAAACAACTTTGATTTAAAGTTACGGGACTGATTGAAGTGCAAACCTGTGGACAGTTCTCTGCACCAGCTATCTGAGGGTGGACTGTTACGGTTATTGTATATAAAAGATTTTTTTTTTTTCATAATTTTATAGTTTTTGAAATAAGGGAACTGAAATATCTGTATTTCATCTCTGTCATTTTGTATATTTCAGTGTTTCTGAGTTGTATGCATTGATTGTATCATTCAGTGAAAATAAGTAACTGTCAGAAACTGTTTGCTGTGTTTACCATCATTCAAATAGTGCACGGCCTTTTTTCTGCCTATTAAAACAATGTTTTTGTATGTTCTTTGTAAGTGATTCAGTAAGTACTTAATTATTAACTTATTCCTTTGGTTGTCTGTATAATGTGTTTTTGGTCTTCCGATGGCGATAAATGACGCAGCGCCCTCGTGTGGTCGGATGGGCACACATCATTTGCGCTTCTGCATGAACGGGAACTGCGTTGTGTATCTAGTGCACTAAAAACAGACTCATAGCCAGCAGATATGTTCTGATAAGAATTCAGTTTTATTCATATAACAAGTAGCTCGACCCAAATACTGCCAGCCCCGACCTAATTTATTAAACCTGTATACGCACAGTCACAACGCTTACAGTACAAATACATAGTGGTACGATTGGTTCATATTTAAAAATATATATATTTCCTCCACCTTCTTTTGAATACCACACATACACTTACAGTAATACATAATATTTTGAAAAAGTATTTCTACGAATTTGTTCGAATACCAACAAACTCAATAAGAGGATGGGATTGTTAATCTTTTAAATAATGTATTTAGGTAAACAGGTTGCAAAAAAAAAAAAAATCAGCGCTTTCAACAGTATCGCCCCAGATGTTTTTGTTCGTCAATACTCGCGTTGGCCGCTCGGAGGCGCTGCAGAATAACCGTATCTCTGGCACGCGCAGCGCCACTCTCTGCACGAGCTGTGCGCGAGCTGCCGGGTGCGCGCAGAGCACGATGGGACGGGAAGCGCAGCGCTGGAGGACCACAGAGAAGAAGATGGCTGCGACGGGGCTCGATGGGCCAGCGCCGTACCTCCTGCTCCGAGACGGCTAGAGAGGGGATAGGGGGGTAAATATGGGGTCGCAGACCCTGCAGATCCTGCGGCAGGGCGTGTGGGCGTCGGTGACGGGCGGATGGTACTACGACCCCCACCAGAACACCTTCGTGAACGCGCTTCACCTTTACCTGTGGCTGCTGCTGCTCTGCCTCCCGTTCACGCTCTACATGGTGAGAGATGCAGCCGTCGGGTTTCTTCTTCTCTCCATCCCTCAGTCGTTATCTGCCCATCTCTGTCATCTCTATAGTTTCCTCATTCTTTATCCATCTCTCCTTCCCTTTCTCTCTCTTTATGATCCCTTTACATCCATTTCTATTTCACAGGCTATTTTTCTCTTTATTCATCTCCCTACAGGATTCCATGTTCATGGAAAACCTAGAATATCAGGGAATGGTAGAACTGTGATTTCCAGAGCTGGAAAAGTCAAGGAAATATCTATAGTGTATTTTCTTTTCTAGTAACGTTCACTCATAAATCGGTGTGAGTGCAATTTCTGTAATCGCTTATTCAAAAAATCCCACTATTCACAAACAATTGGAAAAATAAGGGAAATTTGTTCTTCAAAAAGATGTGGGAATCCTGTCACTGCTCAGACAGCAGGGGGGTCCGGAGCCCGGGGTCTGCTCGTTACTGCTGAATCGGTTCAGTTCTGGTTTAATGAGTCTTTGTTTTGGTTTTGACTAGATGTTTCGGCAGTTGAGTGTTTTAGACCGGATGTCATGAGATTTGGCGTATGTTTAGTGTTTCTCTGCTTTGAAGGCTTCCTGTTTGATATTCTTTTTTCTGTTGAATACTGTAGATGAAGAACATTGAATAGGTAACAACACTGTTTAACTTCCATTGAGTGGAAAAAGAAAACTGAAAATATTTTTTTATATACACTATACACTAACATACACGGCGATTCCACAGAAGAAGCTTTTCAGGGAATAGTTCTTGAAAGAACCATTGTTTCTTAAAGTGATGAACATTTTAATAATCTTAAGAACGTTTCGCCTCTTCAAATAACCCAATGCAAAGGTTCCTCAATTGCATAATTTATTAAAAGCTGAATTGTCATCATCATTACTCCAGTCTTCAGTGTCACATGATCCTTCAGAAATCATTCTAATAGGTTGATTTGTTGCTCAAGAAACGTCTCTTATTATTATCAATATTGAGCTGCTTAATATTTTCCCATATACACTTTTTTACTTGATTCTTTGATGAACAGAAAGTTTGAAAAATATATAAATATATTTGTTACATTTTAAATGTCTTTACTGTCACATTTGATCTATTTAATGTGTGTTTGCTGAATAAAAGTATTATTTTTTTCTTTCAGAAATATATTACAGACCCCAAATGTTTGAGCGATATTAAAGGTTCTTCACAGAACCACAGAAGCCAATAGTAATGTATTTTGTGGTATTGCGCTTTAATCTAATCAGGATTAATCGATGACTTGTTCTGACACTCAAAACAACCACAGTGAGTTCTGATCCTTTTAATTAAACTGAACATTAAATATGGAAATGTTGAACTTATTTCAATCTTCGCAAAGTTCAACCCATTGTTGGTTTGTTTATTAAATATATGTTTATTGTGCTTTCAGCCACCAAAGTGCAGTATTTTCACCAGCTGTTTGCCACATTTTACCATATTTAAACCAATTCTGCAGGAATCCCCAGATTTGATCCCAAAGTCATCACAGAAAATGCTGAAAAAACCTGCAGATTCCGTCTTTATCATGAACAACAATATCCCTCTTCACAGTGAAACATTATACTGCTGTTTGCAGTCTATTTATATAAAGAGACTTGTATTAGGCATCATGTGTATTATTTTTAAAGCCATGCCCGTGGGTGAGGTCTCAGGTCTGTGCATTAGATCTGTGTACAGAAGGAGCGTTCGGTGTCACTCAGTCCATATTTAACTTCCTGCACAGATCCATCCATCTAGCTTCTGCTTCAATACTTTATTGCCTTTCAACTACAGCTAAACGATATCACGTGAAGTCCTGCAGAAGTGCTGTAGTCACTGTATCAATAAGCGACTGATGAACGTGCCCTCAGTGTTTTGAGGATGAATATGAGTGTGGTTGTGTGTCAGATATGGAGAGGTGTTTAGGACAGTGTGTTGCCCACAGATGTGCATTCAGTGCCAGGCTGTTTTTAGCTTCTGCCCTCCGGTTGCGACTGAAATGTTGTTGCCCCTTTTCATAACCCTGTAACTCTGTATTAGAGTCCTATATTTGTGTATGATATTTATACAACAGATGGATGTTAATGGGCTGAAATGTGTGAGAATATATGTGTGCCTTGGTTTGCTTTAATGTCAGTATTTTAAATGCTGTGGCTCTTTTATTAATTCATTGATGTGGAAATATAATAGATCAATAATAGATCTAAAGATTGTACACAACCATTCAGTAGTTTTGGTGGATAGAGTTTTTACATTTTAAATTTGAATTTTAGTCTTTTATGCTCGCCAATGCTGCATTTTGAATAGTAAAAAATTTAATGTTTTGAAATATTGTCACAAATGACAAAGTAACCGTTTTATTTTAATACAATTTAAAATGTATTTCTCTGATGGCAAAGCTAAATTTTCAACAGCAATTATTCATGATCCTTCAGAAATCATTCTAATATGCTGATGTGGTGCTCAAGAAACGTTTCTTATTATCATCAATGTTAAAAAAAACAGTTTGCTTAATATTTTTGTAGAAATTATTTTTTTCAAGATACTTTGATTAATGGAATGACGAGCATTTATTAGAAATAGATATCTTTTGTAAAATTATAAATACATTTTCTGTCACTGTCACTATTATTTGCTGAATAATAGTAGTTATCTCTTTTTAAAAAAATCTTACCGACCCCAGCATTTTGAATGATATTTAGAGCTCAAAACAACAAAAATTGCTTGTTTTCTACTCATTTAAAATCTTTCTGTGTCTCTCTGTAGGCCTTGCCCCCCACTATGGTGATTGTGGGCATCTACTGTGGGGTGATAGCAGGTATGTTTGTGCTGCTGAAGGCCGTGAATTATCGCCTGCACACTGCGCTGGATGAAGGGGAGGTGGTGGAGCTGCGGGCCAAAGGGACTGAGGGGCGGGTACAGGGGGTGGAGCACCAACGCGAGGGTACCGGCACCCGGCAAGAACACTCAAACGGGCCTGGGTAAGAATCGTTTATGGTTCACTCAAAAGCCATTACAAAAAGTCGAGAGTCGCTGCACAGTTAATGATTTTGAGTCTGATTTGGCTCAAGAACAGCTTTGAATCATTTCAGGTTCTGAATCATCTCAGGGTTTAAATCTTCTCAGGAAAGGCTCAGTTTAGGAAAAGTATTGAATCATCTCAAGGAAATGTCACATTTTGAATCTTTTCTGGAAGGATTTGGAATCTCCACAGGAAGGTTCTGATTCCACTCAGAAAGGTTCTAATTCAGCTCAGCAAAGTTTTGATTAAGGGACAACACTGTTTCTCAGCAGTAGGGATGTTTCTGCGAGCTAATCTGCTGTCATGCTGAATCCATTCATCACCCACTGAGAGAGAGAAAAAGGGAGGAGGGGAAGGAGTGAGTGAATCAGGAGAACTGATACAGAGCCTTATAAACCAACACACACAAAGCTGATGCTCTTGTTCGTTAGCTCAGAGGAGTTGGAAACTGTCTGCAAACTTTCTGAGGTGAAATAAGTGCTAGGTTGCACATTTTCTACGTGAGCAAGCGTTGCTGAGCGAGTCAGAACACATTAAACACAGTTACTCAACCTCAATGTTTTTTACAGGCATCAACGACTTTTCATGCATTAGAAAAGAACACGATTTTTTTCTTGAATTTCTATTTATATATAAAAGAGAAACTGAGAACCTCCTATAAAAACACATCTGGAGGGACATTCCTGGTACGTCCAGGTCTGTACGTACACTAATTGAGAAAATATATGATATTTCTGCTTGAGGCCCCTGAGCTGAAGAGCTCATGTGTTTTTAATTCTTCCAAAGACCCTCATGTATATCCTGAATGAAAAAAAACTAAACTGCCACCAGTGGCACCAAATGCAATCGCAAAAATAATGGAAAAGACAGACGTTGGTAGGTGAGCTCTAGCCGTGGGATTACCATTCACCACTGCATTTTATCCTCTGGGGGGCCAATCAAAATAAACCTCCTAAAAATATTATTATAATCTCCCAAAAAGTGAAGGAAGGGAGGGTGATCTCTGCCTAATGGGTGGCAGACATTAGATAGAGAGACGCTAGAAATGATCTCTGCTGGCTCCTGTGCTGCTGTGCAAGTTTGATCATAAATGACATTGTTAACTCTCTCAAACCCTCGGGCTGTTCCTCTGTTAGTGTGTTGCTAGGTAACTAACGTTTTGTGTGTGTGTGTGCGCAGGGATCCAGGTGGTGGAATAGAGATGTCTGATTTTGCACGGGAGGAGACGCCACCGGTCGACTGCAGTTCACGGAACTCTTTTGTAGGAATGGACTCCAGCCATCAGGTGTGTCTGTCTGTGTTCACATTTGTTTGCATGCATGTAAGGGAATGTATGGAAGCTTGTTTCCACCACGGAATAAAAAAATTGAAAAGATAATTGCGGCTTTTATTGAACAATTCTGACTTTTTCTCAAAATTGTTTGATATAAACGCACAATTGCGAGTTAAAAAAGCCAGAATTGCGGGATATAAAGTTGCAATTACGAGAAATCAGAATTGTGAGATAAGAAGTTCCAATCACCTTTTTAATTTTTTATTCAGTGGCGGAAGCAAAATTCCATAGGAGTGCTATCTAGAAGGGCGCGTTTCTTTTATTTGGTTTTTTTTTGTTTGTTTTTTTACATTGAAGCACTTTCTTTGGTTTGTTAAAGTTACGAAATTCATTATCACTGCCAGTCAAGACCAGCACAGCCAAGAATGTTTTTGGAGAGCTCAACACTTTTACTAACAGCTGAGGACTACACCATAAATTCTAATGTAAACAAAATGTTTTGCTTGAAAATTAGATAAAGATGAGACTGAAATAATTGCTTTGTGGTAATGAATAAGAATGAACAGCCCTGCAAAATTTACCTTAAAAAAATCAATCTTATATTCCTGAACAAAAAAATTGCCATGGAGAACATTTAAAATAAACTGTAATATTTATTGAAACGATACATTTAACATAATTTAATATTTTTTATATATATATATATATATACATACACATATATACATATATATATATACACATATACATATATATATATATATATATATATATACATATATATTTATTTATAATATTGAAATATTTAATATTACAAAAACCTAATTATTTAATTTTCTGCATATACAGAACTAATTTTGTGGTAAAATGTGGCTATTAGTTTTTGCTAAATGAAGTTGTCCTGATTTAGAGCCTGTGTGTTTGAGGGCAATCCTTCAGAATCTATCCCTGCTGTATAATTGGTGAAAGCTCAGGGGTGTTATGTTCTGGATTATAGTACTGCTTGTCCCACTCTATCTGTGTGTGTGTGTGTGTGTGTGTGTGTGTGTGTGTGTGTGTGTGCTTAGTCAGAAACTGTTGGTTGAATCGTGAAGTCATAGAGTTGAAACCCTGGCTGAAAAGGAAGTCTAATTGTTTATGTTGAGATTAAATGACTGCAATGTGTTTTTGTGCATGTCTGCTAAATTAGTAACAGTAATGGGAAGTTACAGACATCATGATCTCATGTAAATGACTCACCAGAGCTTGTTTCATCTCTCTCTCACTCTCTACAGATAACATCCCATGGAGGCTCAGTCACAACCAAACGTGAGACCCTTTTTTTTTTCTTTTTTCTCTTTTTTAAAAAAACAAAAAGCCTCTGACATTTTAGTAACAAAAAAAGGAATTGTGTACCCAAACTTTATTTCATTATTTACTCACCCTCATTTAAACCTGTGCGACTTTTTGTTTTGTTTTGTGGAACACAAGACTCATTTGTCAATACTCATCTTGCCTCTTGATCAATTTTTATTGACGTCAACCCCATGAAAACCTGGTGCAACCTGCTTCCCTATTGCCTAATATCAGTCACACATCTCCAAAATGACAGGAAGACCAATTGACAGCAGCAGGAACATGACAGGGTGTTCTCAAGGGTTCATTAGAAGTTGTATGACTTTTTTGAGTTGTCAAAAACTCAGAGGACGATAGTGTGAACCAGGTTTACCATAGCTATAAATAGAAGTGTTTAGAATCAGAGAGAAGAGTTTTTCTGCAGACAGCAGCGATATGTCAGAAGACCTGCAGTACTGCGGGCGTAAGCCAGGTCAGAGATGTGTTTGAATAAAGTTGCAAAAGTGAGAGGGAAGGAGGAAGCGAGGAGAGAGAGTGAGAGAGAGAGATGGCAGATACGTTAACTTAATGAATAAGTTATAAAACTTGACCTTCTCTGTCTCTCTCTCTCTGTCTCTTTTCAGGGACAGGTGTTGGAAAGGCTGCCGATGACATCAGTTTGAGTTTGGCTCAGAGTTGCAGTCAGGACCAAGGTGTGAATCTTAATTAAATTCAGCTACAGTATAGTTTAATGCAATGCAAATTGGTCTCTCAAAACTCTAAAAGTTCACTATTGATCTCACTTTAAGAAATAGTTCAATAATTCAATAATAAGTCATTACTCATCCTCATGTCATTCAAAATCTGTATGATGGTGTTTTTTTTCCATGGAACATCCAGACAGATACTGATGTATATCCAAACTGTGATAGATTATAAACAGATAGATTTGCACAAAAGATATCACCATCATAAATCAGTTTTCAATCACACTCTAATGGCAGTGATAATCTGCATTTTATTTTTTCTAAACTGGCTCACAAGGTGCTTTGGTGGTTCGGTAAAGTTTCTCAGTCACACGCAGTGAAACGTGTTTGTGTCCTCAGCAGGAGTTTGAATTGGTTGGTTAGGATATTATTCTTATTGAATTCGGTTTTATTCAACTGTAAAGTGTTTCGCAAAAGTTGAAAACAACTTCTCTCTGACATGAAAAAGATTGTCTGTGTCTCGATATCAAGTTTGTGATCGATACAACAGCTTTTTGTGAATAATGAGATGACACAGAAAGGTAGCGTCAGCACTGCACACTAGGCTCAGACTTTCCAAAGCACACAAGCAAAAGACCTTATGGACATTGTGGTTTTTGGATTGTGCGCAGAATGGAGTAATAATTGTGTTTTGGCAGATCACCGTATCATTACTTAACACTGCATCAGCGCTCAGGAAACTGTGTTTATTAGGGATTTAGATATTTACATTCTGACTTGACCCTGATTTAAGTGTTTAAACATGTTCTTGCATTTTAAAAATGCTGAATGGAGGATCTCAGGGCTTATTTGTAAATTTTGGATTGGACTACTACAACGCTGACTCATCATTGATTTAATGATTGAAAAGCGGCTGTTTTGCTATTGATTAATTTTGTCATATGGCCCGCACTGCCTAACGGTGCATAAACATCGCAGCAACAAAAATCAGCTCAAGGCGGGTTGTGTATGAGTGTACAGATACAGTGTCAATTGAATAAACTTTTGTTATCCCAGACATCTATTCACAATGATAGTGTCAAAACTGCAATATTTAACATATATGTAACAACTGCAAAGCGAGCAAGTCACTGCATTTCAATAACATAACATGCACTGATAAACTGTTTGCAGTAAGACCAGGATTTTGACTCCAAGTTTGTGTAATTTTTACACACTCTGTTATATTTCTCTTTGCCTCTAGATTTGATGTCGGACCCAAAGATGTTCTGCCTTGTCTCCAATGACTCTTTTGCCTCCATGCAGCCTTCAACCTCATTGGCTCAGGACCTTTATGGCTCCACCCCCCACCCTTTCAGTCAGTCCCTGTCTTCTTGTGACACAGAAATTACTGCCCATCTTTCCACCCACTCACAGTCATTCCGCAAAGAGTCATCTCGACCTCGCGGATTGCCTCGCACCTCAAGTTCTGCAGGATCTGCTTTTCCCGATCCTTCTCTGCCCGAGTTCAGCCTGTACCCTCCACCCCGCCGGGGAGGACTGGATCCTGTCTGTGAAATGGAGGCCTCCAGGTCACAGAGGGCGACGGAGAGCTCTGAGCAGCCAGACTCCGGAACTCCCAGCACTTCAGTAACTGAATTCCACAGATATCATCCGAAGGAGCGCCACAGGATATCACGGTCTGTCTCCCGAGAGGCAGGGGAAGGAGAGTGTGCTGGGGAAGGGGGATCTGGGCTGTACCAGTCAGAGAGTGTTCAAGGGGGTCGGGAAAGAACAGGTGGACGCAGTGCTGAAAGTTTGCGGAGTTTAAGCACACGCAGCAGCGGCTCCACCGAGAGCTACTGCAGTGGGACAGACCGGGATACCAACAGCACCCTGAGCAGCCTGCACAGCGAGCAGACCAGCTCCACGCACGTAGAAAGCCTGCTGTCGCTGTCTGGGGATGAGAAGGTGAATGCGGGACACGCCGACCCGCGTAACTCTAATGTGGCCTCAGGGGAGGCTAATAAAAACCCCCATGCCAATGAACTTGCCACCAAATTGCCCACTGGTGATGCTCCCAAACTTGCGAACTCAGAGGGTCAACAGGGGGAGGGGACTGTGGAGATGGTGTCAAGGACTAGCGTAGATGTTTCTGCTGGTCTTTCCCACCAGCATCAGGAGGCAGAACCAGACAAAGTGCGATCCAAAACAGCCAATCTTGTTCACCGGGCTGCCTCCTCGTCTGCCGCCAGCCGGAGTGGTCGGCGACGAAGCGGTAAGCAGCGTGCAAGCAGTTTTGATGCCAGCAGGCACCGGGAGTACATTTGTGGACGTGGCATGGCAAAGCCTCGCTCGGCAGTGTTCATGAAAGGAGAGGAAGACTCCAGTGATCAGAGCGAACTTAGTTGTGCCTCCAGCCTACACTCCACCCACCAGCTCAGCACAGACTCCTCATCCAGCACACCCCACTCCTGCCCCTCTCCTGAGGATCGCCGTGGCCCCTCGCTACTGGCCAAAATGCACGGTGTGCAAACCCATAGTCAGAGAGATAAGGAAAAAGAACGAGAAAGAGACAAGGAGAAGGGAAAGCGCAGAGCTTCGCGCCGTACTCCAAGTACAGGCAGCGCCAAAACTCATGCCCGGGTCTTGAGCCTGGACAGCAGCACTACTGCTTGCCTTAATGACCCCCATCATTTGGGGGCACCAGCAAGTTCTAGACCTCTTACCACCTCCAAGTCGGACCTGGAGGCAAAAGAGGGGGAGGTGTTGGATGCGGCATCCCTGCTGGGAAGGGCCTCTCAGCTTGAGTCAGTGACCCGGTCCAGAAACAGCCTGCCCTGCCCCATCTCCCTCAGTCACACACAAGACGCAACGACAGGATCACGGGGTGAGCACACAGTAATGCAAGATTGCACATGCGCTTATTTACAAAGAACTTATTTCTTTACAAGAATAGTCAATTTAAACATGAAAGTTCTGTTATCATTTACTCACCGTCATGTTGTTCCAAGTTTTTATGACTTTCTTCCATGATTTGCAAAATGAGTTTATCAGGATATCCACACTGCTCTTTTCCATATAATGGAAGTGAATGCTGACACGGGGCTGTCAAGGTCCAAAAATATGTGTTGTTTTACTGAAAGATCGAGCTGTGACATTTTGAATAAGATAACAAGGTAAAAAAATGAAACATTCATGTATAAATCATTTGCAGTAAGGTCATAAAGCTACATTTAGTAAATAGGGGGAATTTTCATGCCAACTTTAAGTGGTTATTCACTTTCAAATCTAATTTATTTTTGCATATAAAACAATCTGGCATTGCAGGTTTGACAGCAATACTGTAGAGGGTCAATTTTTTTTAAATGATCGTGATTTGAAAATGTGCATTTTCAACTAAAATAAATGAAATTTTCAGTAAACAGCGAGATACATTTTTGTTTGTTCCTCACACAAAGCTATTTGTCTTGAAATGACCAGGTCAACATTCACTTTCAAAGTATGGCAAAGAACAGCTGAACATTTTGCCTAATATTTCCTTTTTTGTTGTTTGTTGCAAAGAAACTCCTACAAGTTTGAAACGAAATGAGGTTGCGTAATTTTCTTTTTTAGGCAAACTGTCTTAAGTAGTGATTCTGAGATCAGTCAGAAGTGCTAAGGTCTGCAGCAGGATAGCTCAGATAGATGTTTTTCAGGGGAATGTAGCCAATCAGATAAAAGCTTTGCCCAGAAGCTAGTAGTTGCTAATGCAGTGTGTTTTGCCTGTGCAGCTGTGACCCACAAACCCCTGCAGAATTTCTGATGTGTTACTCTGACAGCCTGTTGAATCTATATCTGGGAGATCTGCGGGGTTTATTCTCTCCTCTAGTCCACAGTGACCATTCAGTCTTTGTGCACCATTTGCTTGTGTGAGAGATGAATTGCTGTATGTGTGCTGATTCAGAGATTGGATGTTGATTCGATAATTTTATTATACACCTTTATCTACTGCTGACCACTTGTTTACATCTTAATTTCAGATGTAAACAGGGAATCTTTCTCCATCCTACACCTGAGTTTTGTGTTTGGAAGCACAGAATTGTAATATATAGAGTGTGTGATGTTTAGATGTCTGTATATTGTGGATTTGACATCTTTTCTCCTATGTTTGCACTTTTGCTTAGAGGGTTTGAAATTTTAGCTGTGTGTTTCTGAAGTGCGTCGTTTATTTGTAACAGTAACTGGATCATGTTTGATTGAAGATTGTCTAATGTTCTTCTTGGGCATGCCTTTGTTGTCTTATAAATTAGCTGGTCTGAACATAGAAAAAGCATTGTTCTAGAGAAAACCATTCTGCCTTTGTTTACAGCCCTTCTGGTCCAATGTGAACTTGTTTAGACTGGTATACTGTAGTAATAAAGTTTTACTTTCAGCGATGAATCATCCGATCAGGTCAAAGCTCATCTGCAGTGGGAGTGCTGCAGTTGAAGTCCATGTTTAAAACTGCTTGCAAAGTCAGTTTATGATGTTACAAAGGCAATGTGATTAACCATCTGGGTGCAGAAAGCATGACAAAGCAGTTTGAGTTACGTGTTTATCACTGGTGGTTTGGTTGCAAACACATCATTACCATTCAAATTCTTCTTTAATCACAATATGTTGTATGCAGGTTCCTAAATATGTTTCTTCCATTATTGCCTTATTTGACTGCATGTTCGGCAAAACTTTGGCAAGGTTTTTGATGACGTAATTATGAAAATGACAAAAATATTAAATATTAAAAAATGTTTTAAAATTTTACATTCAAAATAAGCAAAAATACTTTGATATCATTTAGTTAAATTAAAATTGAATGTATATATATATATTAGTGCTGTCAATCGATTTAAAAATTAATCATATTTTTCTTTAATTAATTAATCACACGTAACATTAAAGTTTTTAATATATGTTTATATTGTAAAAATTTCAATATAATTCCAAAAATTAATGTAGAAATAACATTAATAGCATGAGACAATATATAACTGTTTGGTTAACATTATTTATTGTATTAACTAACATAAACTAACTATAAGTGGTACATTTGTTACAGTATTTATGAATCTTTGTTAATGTTAGTTAATAAAATGCAGTAGTTCATTGTTTGTTAATGTTAGTATACAGTAAATTAACTAATGCTAACAAATACAACGTTTTATTTTAATAATGTATTAGTAAATGTTGAAATGAACATGAACTAATATTAATAAATGCTGTAGAAGTATTGTTCATTCTTTATTCATGTTAACTAAATGTAACTAATGAATCCTTATTGTAAAGTGCTACCTATATTTTAAATATTTGAATAAAGTTATCAAACACTTCACAGTCTTCACTGCATAAATTTTAAATTAAATGCAGATTAGTACTTATAAAAGTTATTCAGCCAAGAGAAGAGAGTGATTTTCTCTGTCTTTTGTTTTTTGAGTAACATTAATAACATTAAGATTAATAACTTTAAGATCTGACACACATTAAATGGATCTGATACACATCCGATGTCCTCACAACTCTTTACGGTCTTTTAAGACTGTGCTTATGACGATGCTTGACCATGCAGATATTTTGGCATACTTTTGTGTATTTTTGTCTCTTTAAGCACGAAAGAGACCTCAGTGTGGCCTGTGCGCAGTCTGAAGCGGCTTCCTGTGTGCGTGAGTCGTGTGTTTCTCACAAAGACAGGAGACTGACAGACAGTGCGTGCCAGTTCTGATTTTAGTTACTTTTTTGCATCATATCTCGCTTGAATGGTCTAATAGCACTTGAATAAATGATAGCCTGATCATATAATGTAATGCTAGCTAAAGGATCACAGGGAAAAAATGAATGCTGCGTTAAATGACCCTTCACAAACAGTTTGATTGACAGGTGATGTGATCAATCATAACCCCGAATCCGCCATTTTATCCGACTTTCTTGAATAATTGTGCGTGTCACGTCTTTCCTCGCTTGAAACAACATTCCTTCTGATGTTCTTCATGTTTATTTGATGCTATAAATGAACTAGTTTGAAGAGATGGTTGGTTCACGAGCCGCTTGAAGGAGCTACAGCGATCTGTCACGACACATTAAAGAGACACTATACGGTATTTATTGTTTAAACTTCTTTAAAAAATTACATAATTTAAAAATGAAACCGTTTCATACATTGTCCGTGTCCTCTTTGCTCCGCAGTGTATTTTTCACTTCGTGAGAACATGATGTGTGGCGTGAGAGCGCATGGGTCGTCGGGCATTGCAAGAGGGGGCGGGATTTGCAAAGGGTCAATTGCATTAAATATTTTTAACACGTTAACTTAAAAAAAATAATCGCATGCATTAACTCGTTAATTTTGACAGCACTAATATATATATACTACTTTATATATAAACTCCTTGAGCCTTATTCAAAAAACAAAATAATTTTTTAAACTCAATTTGCTTTGCATTAGATGTGATATGGGTATGCCTTGGGCTCTTTGTATTTGCATTGAAAATGTGTGTTTGATTCTTGTCTACACTTGCAAGAGTGCAGCTTGTGCTTGTATGCAGCATTGCATGCTGCTAGTTCAATGAAAGCTTATTTTTGGTGACTCCCCTATTGATGGACTCCCTCCTGCCTTTCTCTTCTTACGGCAGCCCCAGGGAACGACGACACAGTCACATTTCGCCGAGAGCGTAGTACGTTTCGTCGGCAAGCAGTGCGTAGACGGCACAACGCAGGAAGTAACTCCACACCCCCCGCCTCTCTCATCGGATCCCCGCTCAGGTACGACTCAACCGGGGAGTGATCGGCCAGTTTTGGCTCCGCAACAGCTTTGGCTCACCTGTTCTGATGTCCACGTCATTCTTCTCCTTCCTCATTTACTTACACAACTTTAACTGTCATTTCCACACTTCTTTGGGGCACTGCATGAAATTTAATACTGAGTTTGCTTGCTACCCTTTTCTTACTACTTTACGGGCTTTTAAACCATCCTCAGAGTACCAGTGTGCTGGTACCGGACGTCAACGTTCTTGCATGTTGCCTTTTCCATACAATTTCATGTCTTATTTTTGTTCTTGCACGAGTTCTGTTTTATTTTTTCCCAGTGTCTTTTTTTTTTGGCCTTTTTGGGTTATTTTATCCTGTTCTGATAAACCACTTTGCTTGGTGTCTAACTTCATCCCGACTGTCACACACATACACATGCTGCTACTGGAGTCTCTACTACTGTATATCCTGGAGAGTTACGGTCACTGTGTCCTTCTCTCACATGCTAAATCTGTCTGTAACCCCCAGACACAGCCATCCTTGCCATCATAGATGGCTTCAGACGGAGAGAGAGTGTTTGAGTGCTTTGTCTCATCATCAGGCCTAGGGCATGTCTATCTCTTGAAGGATCATGATGCTTTCAGTTAACTAACTCAGTTTCTCTGAAACCACTCACAGGCTTCGTACAGACAGGCAGCAAAAATCCAATTTATTTGACATAACTGACTTAACTTTGTTCAGTTGTTTTTAGGCCAAAGAGCAAAAACACATTTGGGGTTTTTACAAACCTAATACAAACCACATCCATACACTACCATTCAAAATTTAAGGGTCAGTAAGATTTTTTTTTTAAGAAATTCATACTATTCAGCAAAGATGCATTAAAGGGATGGTTCACCCAAAAATGGAAATTCTGTCATCATTTACTCACACTCAAGTTGTTCCAAACCTGTATGAATTTCTTTCTTCTGCTGAACCCAAAAGAAGATATTTTGAAGAATGTCCGTAACCAAACAGTCGATAGGTTATATAATATTATTCCCATATTCTTCAAAATATCTTGTGTTCAGCAGAAGAAATTCATACAGGTTGAGTAAATGATGACATCATTTTCATTTTTGCTTGAACTTTAAATTTATATATATATATATATATATATATATATATATATATATATATATATATATATATATCTCTTATTATTTTTCCCATTTTCCCAAAATGCTGTTATTTTTAACTTTCTATTCATCAAAGAATCCTGAAAATTTTTAACACGGTTTCCACAAAAATATGAAGCAGCACAACTGATTTCAGCAGCAAATCAGCATATTAGAATGATAACTGAAGGATCATGTGACACTGAAGACTGGAGGAATGATGATGACAATTCAGCTTTGACATCACAGGAATAAATTACATTTAAAATATATTTAAAATAAAAGCAGTTATTTCGCAATGTAATGTTTTACTGTATTTTTGATCTTTGAAAGAGCCTTCTCTTAAGAACGTCTTACAGACCCAAAACTTTTGAACGATGGTAAATGTGATTTGAATTCTGACTGATATGGAATTTCAGAAATGGTCAATTCAAAATGTTTGTTTGAAAAGTGTTATATATGGTCAGATCTGATTAAAAAAAAAAAAATATATATATATATATATATACAGGATATATAACTGTAATGTCTGACTGTGTCTGAAATCCCTCATTTACAGTAACATGTGAATGATCAAGCAGGTGTACATTACAGACACATCATCCATGAATGCGTAAACACAGTGATGCTTCTAATGCTTATGATGCACTGAATTCAGCAATTTTCCGTCATCTTTTTCCAAAGTGACAGTCAGCAACTCTCTTATGCCACTTGTTTTGCTGATGCTTTTGTTAATACTATGGCAACCAATGTAGATATTGGGAATGTGCAAAACAACACTGTTTTTTTTTGTTTTTGTTTTATGGACTAGTTGATTGGTTGCCTGAGTGACCAGTCAACTAATCAACAACAAATAAATGTATATGATTTTGTCACTTGCAAAATATAGACATCTCTAAAGTAAATATTAAATTTAAAAAGCAAATTGGATTTTTGTGCAGTGCGAGCAAAGGCATCAATTTCCCCTCACTGTTTTTACCTAGTTCACTGTTTTAAAGTTAAAATGTTCTGTTTGTACACACACACACACACACACACACAAACCTCAAAATCTTTCTTGCTTTTTCTGGTGGTGAAATCGGTATACTCATCCTCTTCTCTTCCCGTTCAGCACTCCTCTCATTTTACACTTCCTGTCAGCTCTCATAACACCTCCAGAACCCCCATTCTCCTGTCTATCACTACCATCTGTCTGTTTTTCTCTATAAATATGACCTTGCACTTCCTTCCACCTTGTTCTGTTTTTGTCAACCTTATCTTTATAGACACAAACACACACACTTATTCTCACTCTAGGGATGGGCGTGAGTTCTTGAATATTAAAATGACTGACACTTTTTTCACCTTGCAAAACATTTCACTCAACAAAATCTAATTGTGGGATTCATTTTGGGACTAATTTTGGGATTCATTTTGGGCAGTTGACACATTTGATTTATTTCAGCTTTTTCAATCACCCAAAAAAATATTTTAATAGTTACTTATCTATTATATCATATCATATCATATGTAATGCACTTGAAAGACTAGCATTGTGCAACATCGTCAACAACAATGAACTTTTTGTCAAGTACACAAAGTGAGCAAAATGCCCATCCCTGTGTCACACATGCAGTCTCTTACCCCGAATCATGCAAATTTCTACTCCTCCAGTCTGCAGGAGGCTCTGAGTCAGGTATCTCAAGCTTCAGGGTCACAGGTCAGAGGTCAGCCATCCCGCACACCGTCTCAGGTGACGGTATTGAGCACTAGCGCCTCCCTGCTGGTCAGGAATGGAAGTGCTCAGCTGGAGGGCTGTCCGGATAAGGCGTCCACTGTGGGTGTGACCAGCTTGCAGGATGACTTTGGTATGCACCGTAAAATTGCCTGCTATCTGCCACATCATCTTGTCATCCATCACACCTGCCTGTTAAATCTGCATCCCGTGTTTGTCACAGTTCATGCTGTCTGTCACACCATGTATCTGCACGCTGTTTCTTAACATGTCTGTTAATTCCATTTGCATGTCATTTTCTGGAATCAATATTCAGTCAATGTGCATCTCATTTGTAGGTTTTCATTAGATTGACAGGTTGTATTGGCTGTGGGAGTTAATCTTTATTTATCTCAATCAGTTTACTGATTTTTCTGCATGTGTATGGGTGATTTTATTTTTGTAAAAATTGGATTACACTGATTATTAGGCTAACATCCTGACTTTACTTCACATTTTGTATGCATGTTTGTGTGGCATTGTCTTTCTTTGGTCAGTCAAATTCTTCCCTGGGGGTCTAGAGGTATTGATGCAGTGCTCTCACTGCTGTGGTTAAGGTTTGCTTCCGGTCAGGGAACATGCTGGCTTATTTGCCTCTCGGGATCAATAGTGCATCTATATATCTATAAATATCTCTTGTTTTTGAATAGATGGATAGAGGAAGGATTCTTTGTCTTGTTTACACCTGGTATTAACGCTATTAATCTCACTGAAGATGTTCCATGAACTCATGCGGATGTTTTTATGGGCTTACATTTTCTGATTTTGTCTAAATGTGCTTTTATTGGTCCAAACACTGGACCCTCTTTACACTTGATTTAGTGCTGTCCACTGGTGATCGGATCACTTGAAATGGAAACAATTGTAACAAAATTAGCCTACTGAAGTTGTTTTTTTTTTGGTTAATTTTCTTCTAGAATTTTATTTTTGTAATCATTTTATACTAAGAATTTCTTATGCTGTTGTGTTACATTTTCAGTGGTTCTCGCCCCCTCCTTTTTAACTGAAATGTCATACTCCTAGTTTTAAGAACATTTTAACACTCAAAGAACATCGTAGCCAATGGCCTTGTGGGCAGCGCTCCGACATACAGTGCAACTGCGTCTCCGGCGCAGTCAGCGAGGATGCGTTAAATTGATCAACAGTGACAGTATAGACATTTGTAAATAATGTTACTGTAGATTTCTATTAAAAAAAATTCTATTTGTGAAAATATTAAGCAGTTTTTGTAAATTGTAATATTTCACTAAATGTCTATTTTTACTGTATTTTGATCAAATAAAAGCAGCCTTGGTGAACATGCTTTTAAAAACTTGTGAATGGTAATGTAAGTTATTTAAATGTATAACAAATAAACTTTCACATATAATATACAAATAAAATTGTTTTGTTGTAGACAGAAAGGGAAAATAAAGCATTTAGAGCCACTGTGCAATAGTGTTGTCGGAATTTCCAACTCTGATACGATACCTTGAAAAATTTCGATATTTGATACCATTTTCGATACCACAGGGAAAACTGCCATATATACTGCAATACAGACAATTTGTTATCTCATAATTTTTTGATAATTTGGGTAATTTTGGATAATAGCTTACACAGCACAGGGAGGCTTTTTTTAATCCTTGAACTACATTTACAAACAAAAGACAAGTAATAAAATAATAACAAACAAAACAAATTGCAATAGCACAATTAAATAAATAAAATAAAATAGAATAAAGAGACAAATAAACATGGCTTTAAGTTTTTCAGGTGGGTCTAACAGGAGCATTCAGTTAAGAAATACTTCAGAAATTAAAGTAAACAAATGTAAAATAACACTGGGTAGTTTTCCCTCTATGTGACCATTTAAGTGCAATAAGCCACGAAAAAAAAGTTAATTTGGAACTCGCAAGCTGTTTGAGATGGGGATTGATGTGCGCGCCATTTATATAGATCATCAGTGGTGTATGCTGTTTTTGGCAGGAATGAGTAAAATTATGCATTTTATTGGTGAATTATACAATTCACCATTGGAGAGAAGAGGGAGCGTGAACGTGCAGCTGGTATTGGTGAATCAATACTCCAGAAAAGGAGTGTTGGAACAGTTTCAGATATTTAGAATCAATACATATCGAAATTGATATTTTTGACAACACCACTGTGCAACTAAAATCTTTACACTGGAACGGAATTTCCTGATTATAATGGGAGTGATTATTGTTATTGTTATTGTTCTGAAAACTTAGTGCAGACCATCAGTTATTAGGGGGGTAGTGTCCTTTCTGTGGTAAAAAGATGCACGCTCATGTGACCCTGCGTAATGTCTGTTATGTGACCCCTAACCTCCGATGTGTTTGTGTGACTCAGGGAAGCTGACCCCGCCTCTCTATGAGGTCGGAGGATGTGACATGTCCCTGGTGAACTTTGAACCTGCAACCAGACGAGCCTCCAACAACCTCTGGTGAGTTACAGCACATGTACAACCAGAACCCAGAATCCATTGTTTAAAATCCAAGAACTAACAGTCTTTCTCTCTCTGTAGGGAAACAGACTCTCACCTCTCCAGTTCTACCTCAGTTCGGTTTTACCCTCATGACCTGGTGAGTGCTACCGAACACACACACACACACACACGCACACACACATACACACACTGAATATAAAGACTGTGAGAAAATTTAGTGAGATACAGCATGACATTATGCATTGAGCACAATAGTGCTTGTGTGAGAAGCAGCACAGTTGAGAGTGTCTTTAGTTAGAAATTTTGCTATATCATTTATATCACGGTATGTAAATATATCTGCACTCCACAGTACCACTTTAAGTTATTGACACTTTAATGTGATAAAGAAACATGCATGAAAATAAAGAGCAGGGCATGCATGAAGTTAAAAAGAGTTAAGTGTTATACACTATAAAAAATAATTCAATGTTGTACTTGGACTGATTGACTTAACGAAGCACAATTGTCCATTGTGTGGAGTATTCACGTAAACGCAGCTGGTTTTGTCTTAAGTGAACATAAACAGTTGGGTGAAAACTGAGTGTGTCAGTATATTAGATCCATGCATTAGGTATGGAAGCTTATTTCCACCATGAAATGAAAAAATACAATGACTTTTTTTCTCACAATTTTGTCTTTTTTCTCGCAATTGCAAATTTATTTCTCAGAATTGTGAGATAAACTTTGCAGACTTTATAACTCGCAATTGCAAGTTTATATATCACAATTTCTTCAGTGGCGGAAACAAGTTTCCTTAATTAACTTTTTGTTTTTAATAAGAATCAGTTTATATTTAATTCATACAATGAAGATTATGCAGTGTTTTATTTTTACATTTGAACATTGTGTTACATATTTGCAGAATAACATATTTACAGTAACTACATAACCTGTAGTGTTAATTTGTATATTTGTTCTATTGTATTTGTTTGTGATTTTGCTTCTTTGCTGCTATTTTTTGATGACAAAAAATAACTATATTGGGATATATATTATAGTGAAATAAAATATCTCATATTGTGAAATACGATTTTGGTATTTCGAAATACCCCCCCCAGTCTTTGTGTGTGTGTGTGTGAATATGTGTAAACTCACCCTGGCTTAGTTCTCATTTCCTCAGATGCGTCTGAATCGGTTGCTGTCCATGGACCCAGAGCTGTTGGAACAGCACGATGTGGACGGCAGTCCTGACCTGCAGGAGGCGCCGCACTCCACACAGGGCTCCACGCATAATCACACACACTCACACACGCATGCGCTCAAAACCAAGCAGTACTACCGCTTCTGGCTGCTGCCATACCTGTGGGTCGGCCTGCACTTTGACCGACTCACACTACTGGCCCTCTTTGACAGGTAGACACACACACACATTAATGTTGATCACTGATATGTCTCAACTCATATCCTGATGGTGCTGCGTGTGTTTTTATCAGGAACCGTGAGGTTCTGGAGAATGTGCTCTCAGTGGCTCTGGCGGTTCTTGTGGCCTTCTTGGGTTCTGTGCTGCTAGTTCATGGGTTCTTCACTGACATTTGGGTTTTTCAGTTCTGCCTCGTTATCGCCAGTTGCCAGTACTCATTGCTGAAGGTGAGAATCTCACACTTTTCAAATACGCACTGATCTAATGGATCATTTTTAATGAAAATTTGTCTTTTGACCTCTTAATCAGAGTGTACAACCCGACTCTTCATCACCCAGACATGTGAGTAACACACACACTCTAATACAGTAACACACACTACATTACTGTGAGCCAAAAGAATGTAAATTAGTGCAGGGAAAATTAACGCTCATTCCTGTGATTAATGGGAAATTTATAAGTAATCTGTACATCTCAAGATTAAGTTTAGAAAGATGGCACTACCGTTCAAAAGTTTGGTGTCAGTATGAATTTTTTTTTAAAGAAATGAATTATTCAGCAAGGACAAATTAAATTGATCAAAGCTTACAGTAAAGACATTTATAATGTTACAAAAGATTTGTATTTTAAATAAATACTCTTCATTTGAACTTTATGTACATCAAAGAATCCCTAAAAACATAATCAGTTTCCACAAAAATATTAAGCAGCAACTTTTTTCAACATTGATGATAATAAAATGTTTCTCGAGCTCCAAATCAGTGACTGAAGAATTATTTTAAATTGTAATAAAATTTCTAAAAAAAAATTTCCTGTATTGTTTTACTGTATCAAGTAAATGCAGTCTTGATGAGCATAAAAATATTAAAATCAAACTGACCCCAAACATTTGACTGGTTGTGTACATTAATGAATATAAATATATATATATATATATATATATATATATATATATATATATATATATATTAATTAATAATCTTTTTAACATTTACAAACAAAAAATGTAAATTCAGAGATGCAATGATTTTCTTTCTCTCCTATGTGTGGTCAGGGTCATAACCGTATCATCGCCTACAGCAGGCCTGTGTATTTCTGTCTGTGCTGTGGGCTGATCTGGCTGTTGCACTATGGGAGTGTAAACAGCAGCTCCAGTGCAGTGTCTCTGTATGGAGTCGCTCTTACCAGCTCCATCCTGTTGTCTCAAGCGCGGGATCTCCTCATTGGTGAGCACTGATACACAGAGCGTAAATTCCCAGCAGATGAATATATAGTGTTTTGTTTTTTTTTCGTTTTCTACAAGCTGTAAGCTTTTTCCTCAGCATTCCTGTGAAAGTAGAAAAATATTCCAGTGCTGAGTACATAGAAAATCCTGCTGATGTGACGGGACTTTACATGATCTCTCTCTTCTCTCTCATTCCAGTTTTTACCCTGTGCTTTCCCATCATCTTCTTCATTGGGCTGCTGCCTCAGATTAACACTTTTGTCATGTACCTGCTTGAACAACTTGACATTCACGCCTTCGGAGGAAACGGTAATATGATATGCTCACTTTTAGTTTTAGGGCTGGGGAAAATAAGCATATGTATTGTGATTCTTTCTCTAATGACTCCTTTGAATCTTAACAAATTATTTTGTTTATTGCAAAGGCTAATGTTTATTTACATTAATTTCAGTCCATAAACTACAAAACAGTTGTTTGTGATGAGATTGAGATTGGTGTTTTAGAGACTCATTGTACTGTCTGTCTTCGCTCCCAGCATGCACCAGCCTGCTCTCAGCTCTCTATAGTGTTCTGCGCAGCGTCATTACCATAGCGATGCTCTATGGGTTCTGCTACGGTGCCCTAAAGGTAATGAATCACTTGTTTTGAATTTTTTCTGGATTTCAGTTGTATTTGTATGGATGTTGGATTGTTCTGTGTTAAGCACACTGAATATTCCACTGTATATTATGCTTGCTTTCAGGACTCCTGGGATCCTCAGCATATTCCTGTGCTTTTCTCTGTGTTTTGTGGGCTGTTGGTTGCTGTTTCATATCATCTCAGCCGCCAAAGCAGTGACCCCTCAGTTCTCATGTAAGTCTTTCTGCGAGTGTGTGGGTTTGTGCTTTTGATAAGTAATTCTTGCATTTTTCCTGCTTTAAGTACTTCAAGTACTCTTCGAGTATTTATTGTTTGAGACTTTGAATGCTTTGATTTGATGTTTGAGGACCTTTTATTGTTTGACTTTGCAGTTAGTTTGGTTAGTGTGTATTTTGTCAATTTTAATATTGTCTTCTGTATTTGTAGTTCCTTAGTGCAGTCAAAGGTCTTCCCTAACGTCAAAGAGAAAAATCCAGAGGATCCCCTCTCTGAAGTGCAGGATCCGTTACCAGAGAAACTCCGCAGCTCTGTGGTGAGCAATACATGCGTAAATCTCACAAACATAGACACAAACACACATGGACTCTTCTGTCTTGACTGATGCATCCGTGTCTCTCTCTTTCTCTCTGTCTACAGAACGAGAGACTACAGTCAGATGTGATCGTGTGTGTCGTCATTGCTGTCCTGTATTTCGCCATTCATGTCAGCACAGTTTTCATTGCCTTACAGGTAAAACACTGCAGATATAAATACATTAATGATGAAATTCTGGCCGATACTAATATGGCAATAATTATTTACTTGTATATCCAATATCTGCCGATAAATTTAAAAAAAGAAGAAAAAAAAAAACTAATATTGGCCAATAATCAATAAAGCTGCAATATGTCAATTTTTGCAGTAAAATATCCAAAAACCACTAGGGCAGTGTTATATATTTTGTTCAGTTGAGTACTTACAATATCCCAAATGTTTCCAACTATTTACAAATCGTGAGAAAATCACAATTTTAACCAAGGATCCGGGACGTGTGAGGGAGTCGCTTGTAAATGGCGTCATAACCACTTCACCCTCAGTTTCCGGTTTTTTATATATATTACATGTGGGAACACAGACAAGGGAACATCTGTTTTGATACATTTATAGACAGAAAACTAATTATTGTAATATTGCTCTACACGTTTAGTCTTATCGTTTAAGTCTAATTTTCTTGATTTTTTTTTTTTTTTGCTTTAGCAAAGAAAATGCTTTACCATGTCTCAAAGAAAAACACTATTTTGTCAAGTAGCTAACTTAGCATAATCAGATGCAGCTGTTTTTAGTAACAGTAATGCAGCATTTTCTCCGTCATACAATACATTTTCAAATTAATTGCATGCCATTTATCATCACAGCCCATCCAACATTTAATATGATATTCTAATATTGATCTATCGTACTGCAGTGTAACGTTATAACATAATTTTCATCACACTCAAATGTATCTAATATGATAAACAGAGCTGCGTTACCCGGCGGCGTCTGTGGCATAAAGTTCCACTGCTCGCAAGTCTTGTGGCGCGTTCGTCTCTCATTAACAATCGCTCCAGCGCCTCGTTCAGCTCCCGCAACACTTGGTCCGCTCTGCTTCTTACTAGAGTTACGTTAATAATCACATCCATGAACGTGATTTCTGCCCGAGTCCTCTCCCAATTATTTTCCACCGGCTGTGAGGTGAAGACCACATGTCGCATAATTCCTCGCACAAACTTGCCGTCATCAAGCTACGCCTATGTTTTGAAAAGGCGACCTCTAGCGGACGAAAAACTACATATTGCACCTTTAACAGTATGTTGTTTATCCCTGCTGATCATACTGTACTTCATAGTTCAGCTGAAGCTAAATCAAACTCTAAGAATACATATTGTATCATAATCAAACTACGGATAAAAATCAAAGTGGAGTAAATAAACAGTTCTTGACTGTTCTTGTCCCTCTGTCTTCTCTTCTAGCCATTTTTGAGCTATGTTCTGTACGGTCTGGTCGGGGCAGTAGGACTGTTAACTCACTACCTGTTACCCCAGATGAGGAAGCAGTTACCCTGGTACTGCTTCTCACACCCGCTGCTCAAAACCAGGGAGTACTATCAGTTTGAAATCCGGGGTGAGTCACACTACAGATGTTGAAAATTCTGTGTACTGCTATTCAAAGACAGAACTCTTATTCTTCTGGGACTCCGTTAGCATTAACTGTACTGAAGTGTGTGTGTTCTCTGTGCAGGTGCAGCCCATGTCATGTGGTTTGAGCGTGCCCATGTATGGCTGCTGTTTGTGGAGAAAAACGTCCTGTATCCTCTCATTGTGCTTAATGAGCTAAGTGGGAGCGCACAGGAGCTCGCCAGCCCTAAGAAACTCAACACAGAGTCAGTATTATCTCTTTCGCCTGTCTTATGTCCTTTTTATTCTGTGTTATGGTTGTCTGTACTATCATTTACAAGCAATCAATTCATTCTCTCTCTCTTTCTCAGAGTCGGAGCTCTAGTGATAACTGTTGCTGGTCTAAAGCTGCTGCGTTCTTCCTTCAGTAGTCCAACTTATCAGTATGTCACTGTCCTCTTCACGGTCCTGTTCTTCACGTTTGATTACCAGCAGTTCTCCGAGACATTGCTGCTGGACCTTTTCATTATGTCCATCATTTTCAGCAAGGTCAGTTTTTGTGGTTTAGATTTTTGTCTTGACTTTTTATTCTTTCAGGAGTTTTATATAGGCTGTGCCCTCTGATGAAGTACAGATTTGAAGAGTTGTAATATCGTACTAACTTTGAACATGTCCAAGACAAGTCGTTCAAGACACAATTTAAAGACACTTGTATGATATTATGTTAGATATTGTATCTTAACATTTTAGACTAATTGGTTGATTCATTTCTAACCAACAGAAATCAGATAAGAAAGATGGCTCTATGGAATACTTGATTTTGATTGATCAATTACAGCTGTGGTCGATTATTTGTAAATGATGACTGTTTAACCATTGTCCCGGGCAACTAAATTGCTAATTTCATGTCTCTTATTTCACTCTACATTCTCTTTTTTATTTCATTTTTAAAAGCCATACTAGGCAGTATAATGTAATGTAAAGTCAGTCAATACCACAAAATAACCTTTCCTTACATTCTCCCTCTTGTATTATTAGTTTGTTGTTGTTTGTTTGTTTGTTTTTTAGATACTTTGCAAAGTCTGTGTTGCATAATTGTGTGATTTGTTTTGTTTTGTAGTTATGGGAGCTCTTTTATAAACTGAAGTTTGTTTATACCTACATCGCGCCGTGGCAGATTACCTGGGGCTCTGCCTTCCATGCCTTCGCCCAGCCGTTTGCAGTGCCACGTATCCTTATCACACATTGTGTTTCAGATTTAGCATATTTTACAGGCTTTGTCAAACTCGGGAGTCTTTGTGATTCTTGCTGTTCTTCCTTGACTCCACCCCCCTCCAGACTCCGCCATGTTGTTTGTGCAGGCCATTGTGTCTGCTGTGTTCTCCACTCCATTAAACCCTTTTCTTGGCAGTGCCATTTTCATCAGCTCCTACGTACGACCTGTTCGTTTCTGGGAGAGAGAATACAAGTAAGACATTCAGTGTATATCAGCGTCTCAGTTTTCTTTTTTCTTTTTAAGCCCTTTGCTGATTTAACGTTTGTGTTTCAGTACCAAGCGAGTCGATCACTCCAACACTAGACTTGCCTCTCAGCTTGACAGAAACCCAGGTACTGGTTTACATACAGTATCTGTTATTAATCTAAATAACTATAATAGTTAGATCTATATAGATCTAATAGATCTATAATAAGAATCTATCATTCTTAATTTAGTTTCTGCTCTTTGGAGGTCTAGATTTGTGTAAACCTGTCTCGTCTCATCTCATCTCTAATGTTGTCAGGTTCAGATGACAATAACCTGAACTCCATCTTCTATGAGCATTTGACGCGTTCCCTGCAGCATTCTCTGTGTGGAGATCTGCAGCTGGGCCGCTGGGGAAACTACAGCACCGGAGACTGCTTCATCCTGGCTTCTGATTACCTCAACGCTCTTGTTCACCTTGTCGAGATCGGCAACGGCCTCATCACCTTCCAGCTCAGAGGACTTGAGTTCAGGGGTGAGGAGAGGAAAAGACAAGAAGAGAGAGATTATAAGAAATGTACCAAATCAGCATATTAGAATGATTACTGAAGGTTCATGTGACAAAATTCAGCTTTGTCATCACAGGAATAAATTACATGGTAACATTTTACAATAAGGTTCATTAGGTAACATGAACTAATAATTAACTGCGCTTATACAGCATTTATTAATGTTTGTTAATGTTAATTTCAACATTTACTAATACATCATTAAAATCTTGTTAACATTAGTTAATGCTCTGTGAACTAATATGAACAAACAATGAACAACTGTATTTTCATTAACTAACGTTAGCAAAGATTAGTGAATATAGTATGTATTGCTTATGGTTTGTTCATGTTAGTTAAGTGAAAAAAAAGTGAAACTTGTGACGTATTGTCAAGCATGGTAACCCATACTCGAAATTGGTGCTCTGCATTTATCTCATCGAAGTGCACACACACACACACACACACACACACACAGCAGTGAGTAGTGAACAAGTGCACATACAGTGCCCACTCAAGGGCACCTTAGTCATGGTATCGAAGGTGGAGAGAATTATTCACAATCCCCACCTTCAATTCCTGCCGGCATGGGAATCAAATCAGCAACCTTCAGGTTACAATCCCTCCCTCATAGACACATTTTAAATTTTTATGATATTTCACAATATTACTGTTTTTACTGTATTTTTGTTCAAATAAATCAGCTTGGTTAGCATATGAGACTTCTTTCAAAAACATTATAATCTTTGAACAATAGAGTATGTTTTAAAAGTTATACTTCTTGAAAATGTAATATATTACGTAAAAACAAGATTTTCCTTGCTCTTTTTAAATTAAATGGCACAATGTACTCTAAATGTAGAAATTAAAGCTCTCTCCCCAATCCACCCTCACTGTTTGTAGAAATTAAGCCGCAAAACCAGGTCATTCAAAAATCATTATGTTAGTAATGTCACAACCATGAGCACGTTAACACAACTGACCACAATAGCAATGGCTGTCTTGTATTCATCAGCTTGGTGAGGCTGTGGTTACTGATATTTGAAGAGGCAACCAATTATAACAGCGATAATTTACATATAGAAGTCTTCAGTGCAGAGTAGCTAAAACAGTTATTAATTTTGAAATGATCATATGATTCTAGTTTAGTCTCATTTATTTTCCTATTTCTATCTCAGGGACGTATTGCCAGCAGAGGGAGGTGGAGGCGATAACTGAGGGAGTTGAAGAAGATGAAAGCTGTTGTTGCTGTGAGCCTGGTCATCTCCCCCATCTGCTGTCCTTTAATGCTGCATTTGGACAGCGCTGGTTGGCCTGGGAGGTTCTGGTCACTAAATACGCCCTGGAGGGCTACAGCATCACCGATAACAGTGCCGCGTCTATGCTGCAGGTGTTTGATCTACGGCGAATCCTCACCACCTACTACGTTAAGGTCAGTAGACAAACCTTTCTGTTCTGTACCAGAATGCTCTGTTGAGAACTGGTTAGATGAGGTTTAACAGAATAATGTTCTGAATTTTTTTTAAATCATTTATTTATTATTTATGTAGGGCATCATTTACTATGTCATCGCGTCTCCTAAACTGGAGGAGTGGCTGGCAAACGAAGCCTTATTGGAGGGCTTGAAGAGCTGCGGAGAGAGAAACTATGTTGACCTGGATCCAACCTTCAATCCCAATATCGATGAAGACTACGACCACAGACTGGCTGGAATCTCCAGAGACAGTTTCTGCTCCGTCTACCTCAGCTGGATCCAGTACTGCAATTCTCGGAGAGAGAAGGTAAACACATGCTCACCTGCACTATATTGCTGATGAATAAGGCTGGAAAGTTTCAAGTAATATTTTTTTAAGAAAGAAGTCTCTTAAGCTCACCAAGGCTGCATTTATTTAATCAAAAATACAGTAAAACAGCAATGTAGTGAAATATTATTACAATTTAAAAATGTTATTTTTCTATTTTAATATATTTTAAAATGTCAGTTTTTCCTGTGTTGTCAAAGCTGAATTTTCAGCTTCATTACATCTATTCTTCAGTGTCACATGATCCTGCAGAAATCATTCTAATATATTTGGTGCTCAAGAAACAGTTCTTATCATTACCAGTGTAATAATAAATAACAGTGATAATTTCTTTTTCATGATTTGTTGATGAATAGAAAGTTCAAAGAAACAGCATTTATTTGAAACAGAAATCTTACTGACCCCAAACTTTTGAATGGAAGTGTCTATAACAAACTGTCTTTTTCACTCTCTCTCTTTTAGCCACTGGACAGTGAGAAAGACTCTCCATTGGTTTTGTTGTGTTACGGTTTGTGTGTTTTGGGAAGGAGAGCTCTGGGAACTGCATCTCATCATATGTCCAGGTGAGAGTGCTGCAGATTTTCCAAAAAGCTTATAAAGTTATAAAGACACTGTTTGCGGTTTATGTGTGCAAGTTTATTCTGATGGTCTGCATTTGTGTTCTTACAGTAATCTGGAGTCATTCCTGTACGGGCTGCATTCCTTGTTTAAGGGAGATTTCCGAATCTCATCTGTGAGAGATGAATGGATATTTACTGACATGGAACTGCTGAGAAAGGTGGTTGTGCCTGGAATTCGCATGTCACTCAAATTGCACCAGGTGAGATGCGTGTGAGACGAATTGTCATCTGTTATCTGTGTCAAATATCAAATGTGACTTGTATTATTTTATTCATTTGGAATACATTTTAATCAAAGTTAATCTCTCTCTACAGGATCACTTCACCTCCCCTGATGAGTATGAGGAATCATCGGTGTTGTTTGAGGCGATTTCTTCACACGAGCAGACGCTGGTGATCGCTCATGAGGGTGACCCGGCCTGGCGCAGTGCTGTTCTGTCCAATTCACCCTCTCTGCTCGCCCTCAGACATGTTTTGGACGAAGGCACCAACGAATACAAGATCATCATGCTTAACAGACGTTACCTCAGTTTCAGGGTCATCAAGGTGAGAGCAAAAAGACAGGATAAAATAGAGGAAAGTAGACTGGGAAAAAACAACTTTATTAGATCATAAGTGATTTTCTGCTTTTGCATGTGCATTCTTAGGTGAATAAGGAGTGTGTGCGCGGCCTATGGGCGGGGCAGCAGCAGGAATTGGTGTTTTTACGGAACCGAAACCCGGAGCGTGGAAGCATCCAGAATGCCAAGCAAGCGCTACGCAACATGATCAACTCTTCGTGCGACCAGCCAATAGGATACCCAATATATGTGTCACCCCTGACAACATCTTACTGTAATACACACCCCCAGCTGGGACACATACTGGGAGGACCAATCAGCATCGCCAACATAAGAAACTTTATCGTCAACACGTGGCACAGGTGTGTGTGTGTGTGTGTGTGATTGAATGAGAGAGAATGGACGTGTTTTACTTGATGTCGTAATAACGGCGCTTATCTCTCTCACTGAAGACTGCGTAAGGGTTGCGGCGCTGGTTGTAACAGTGGCGGGAATGTTGAAGATTGTGATGCTGGTGGCTTGTCGTGTGGCAGTGGGAACTCTGGGAATTCTGGGACAGGAGCAAGTGATTCCCAGCACAGCTCAGGACCTACAGCCTTGCACGCTTACACACCTCATTCTCTGGGTAACACACCGTCAATACTTAGACATCATTTACTGGTTGAATACATATAATTATTATATATTTTTTATTCTAATGAGGCTTCAACTGGCTAATATTTGTAAATCCTCTTGAGTTTTAGTGTGATTTGTCTGACGTTTTATAGGTATATTATACACTCACCAGCCACTTTATTAGGTTCACCTGTTATTGCAAATATCTAAACAGCCAATCGCATTGCAGCAACTCAATGTATTTAGGCATGTAGACATGGTCAAGACAATCTGTTGAAGTTCAAATCATATTTTAAGACTGTCAGTCCAAATCTGATTTTTTGGGCATATCCCATTGCAATTGGATCATATTTGGCAAGTGTGAATGGCAAAAAATCACATGGAAATGAAATTCATGTTCATATCGCATTTCTGGAAATCCGTTTGAGTCTGACTGCTCTAGTCGGATTTCAGGGGGTTTATTTGACTTGCTCACGCCACGCAAAATGTAAACATGTCAGACGTTGTTATAGGAAACATGCTGAAAGTCGTGTTGTGTTGTGCAATGTTGTGTTGTGTTTTTGCAATGTGCCAGTCATGCAGGAAATTACAATATAATGGAGATGTGTTGAATATTCAGACTGGTGGAGATGCGGCACAGAATAAAGCCACACATACCAGCCTGCTATATTTTTGCCGTACGTCTGACGCAGTAGTCCAGCATGGTGGCTAGACATTGTCATGTTGTAAATAAGACAACATCTGTATTGCAAAGCCCTCCACATTGCCACAAAAACCAATGCAGATAATCGAGGAAGCAAAAGAGCGCTACAGGACACACAAATCAGATCCGAACAGTTGTGATACACAGTGAGACAGTATAGTATGAATTTAGCCTAAGTAATTTTGAATGTGGCATGGCTGTTGGTGCAAGATGGGCTGGTCTGAGGATTTCAGAAAATGCTTATCTACTGGGATTTTCACACACAACCATCTCTAGGATTTACAGAGAATGGTTCCAAAAAAAGAAAATATCGATTGAGCTGTGCATTTGAGAAATTGGCTGTCTCAACTGCATCATGCCTAGACCTATTTGTGGCACTGTTTTTTTTTTTTTCTTTATTTCTGCCACAGCGGAAGGTCTGTGGATGAAAATGCCTTGTTGATGCCAGAGGTCAGAAGAGAATGGCCAGACTGGTTCAAGCCGATTGAAAGGAAACAGTAACTTAATTAACCACTCGTTACAACCGAGGTCAGTAGAAGAACATCTCTGAATGCACAAGATGTCAAACCTTGAAGCAGATGGACTACAGCAGCAGAAGACCACACCAGGTGCCTCTCCTGTCAGCTAAGAACAGGAAACTGAGGCTACATTTTGCACCTGCTCACCAGAATTGGACAATAGCAGATTAAAAAAACGTTGCCTCGTCTGATCAGTCTCGATTTCCGCTGCAGATTCAGATGTTGGGGTCAGAATTTGGTGTAAACAACATGAAAGTATGGATCCATCCTATCTTGTATCAACGGTTCGGACTGCTGGTGGTGTGATGGTGTTGTTGGGGATATTTTCGTGGCAAACTTTGGGCCTCTTGGTACCAATTTAGCATCATTTAATTGCCACAGCCTACCTGAATTGCTGACCATGTCCATCCCATTATGACCACAGTGTACTCATCTTCTGATGGCAGCTTCTAACAGGATAACGCCATGTCACAAAGCTCAAATCATCTCACTCTGGTTTCTTGAACATGACAATGAGTTCACTGTACTTTAATGGCCTCCACAGTCACCAGATCTCAGTTGGGATGTGGTGGAACGGGAGATTCGCATCATGGATGTGCAGACGAGAAATCTGCAGTAACTGTGTGATGTCAATATGGACTAACATCTCTGAGGAATATTTCCAGTACCTTGTTGAATCAATGCCATGAAGAATTTCTGAAGGCAAAAGGGGCCCCAACCCAGTATTAGCAAGGTGTAACTAATAAACTGGCTGGTGCATATATATTTATTGCAGAAGCATTTGTCAAGTCAAGTCATCTTTATTTATATAGCGCTTTTTACAATGCAAATTGTGGCAAAGTAGCTTTACATTAATAAGAAAATGGTGTCATTGTGCAGCCTATTCTATATATTATTGATTCATTCCGTTGCAAATATCAGTAGTTATTAGTCTAGTTAATTTAGGTATAGCAGCACTGCAGAAAACAGTGACGTAATCGTCCGGCTCAGCTCAGTTCGCATACAACGGCGCCAATGCAGGCATATCAAAAACACTGCTGAATATCAAGCAAGTGTCCCCAACTTAAGCAAGCCAAAGGCAACAGCGGCAAAGAACCAAAACTTCAACAAATGGAGAAAAAAACCTTGGGAGAAACCAGGCTTAGTCGGGGGGCCAGTTCTCCTCTGGCCAACAGTGAACACTTGTCTGATACTCAGGCAGAGTTACAAGTCATTAAACTGATTTGGAATCGCAACAGTCAAAATATTTAATCTAGTTCCATCTAGTTTAAGATCTTTTTGATCACGCCGGTATGGGACGGTTTGTTGGGATATGTGCCACTGGCTGATATTTGTAACAGTCGAAAAAAACTAGAAAAGGAAAGTTCATCAGCACAAACATTGCATGTTGTTGTGACAAACTGTTTTGTGAAAGTTGAAAGATTGCAAAAGTTATTTAGGCCTTATGTAAATTCAGTCTTGTTGGATAGATAGGTAGATAGACAGAGACAGACGGACGGACAGATAAATATTGTCAAATAAGAAAGTAAGTAACTTGCAGTCTCTCTCTCTTCAGGTACAAGTCAGAGTTCACAGTCTGTTCAGTCTGGTTTGGTCCGTCAGTCTCCTGCTCGTGCATCTGTTGTGAGTCAGTCGTCCTCATATCGCCACAGCAGCAGCCGCCAGTCTTCGCTCCGCACATCTGTCACGGGTCTGGAGCCCTGCAGACGTTCCTCCAGCAGCCAGCTATCTCTCCGTACGCTGCCCACCTCCCTGCAACTCCGCCTAGGCACCAACGCTTCAGCTGCTAACCTTGACCCGCCCGGCCCCTCCAGCTCTCTCTCCGCACACTCCATCCCGCCCTGCAAACGACACGCCCACACGCTTGCGGGCCTGCTGGGAAACGAAGCCTTAGGGCTGGGGACGGACATCCATCCTCACCCCCATCATCATCTTCACTACATCCACCATCATCATCACAATCCCTCGCTGTCCTGTCTGAGGAGAGACGACATCTCCTACAGGGTGCAGGTGAGCATCTGGCTTTCTTGTATTTGGCCCTCTAATAGTGTGAAATTTGTTGTTATGATGAAGTGTGTGCATTTTTGTGTGTAGATTGTGGATGTGAGTCAGGTGTTGGACGTGATGAATCATCCCAAGCGGAAGGAGCTGGTGTGGCCAGATGAGAGCATGAGACTGAGATCTGGACGTAACTTCTGGAGAGAGTGGAGTCCCCTAGAAGGCATGGAGGGTCATGTGCGTACATCACACACCATTATTTTTATTTTGAACTAAAACTGTTAAAAATTGTTTTTAGTATTTCAAATAAATATAAAAATAAAAAAAGATATATACATATTAGATGGAAAAACTGAAATTACAATTAGAAATGTTAACTACCTGATTTAAGTCTAAGTTGAAGTTCTTTAAAATTAAAACTACACTGAAACAGAAAAATTTTATCCTCTGAGCTTCTGTGTTTGTCATTACATTATGCGTCGGGTCACTCTTCCACCGCAAATAGATGTGTACGGCCACCTGTCGGAAACTAATTATTATAGTTAACAAAGTTTTAAATCATTTAAATGTTTATTAACCTTTTTATTATTAGTAATAAAAAAAATAAAACAATATTAGTAATTTTGAAAAAAAAAAAAAAGGTTTGTAGTAGTTGATGTTCTGCCTATAATTTATGATTTTTACTATATTAAAAAATATGACCCAAATGTGTTTTTAGACATTCACCCTACTATCCTAATTTCCTATCTCTCTCTCTCTCTCTCTCTCTCTCCATCCATAGGTGGTTCATCGTTGGGTGCCTTGCAGTCGTGATCCGATTAGTCGGTCTCACATTGATAAGACCATCCTGCTGGTCCAGGTGGATGATAAACTGGTTCCCATTGTAGAGACTGGAGTGATTGAACTGGGGGCAGAGGTGTGAGAACACACTCATCTAATGTCAGGCCAGAAGAAGAATGAGGCCACACTCACTTCCAGCGGCTGATCAGGCGCAGGAATCCAGGGAATCGTGCAAATGGAGAACATACACACTCACACGCTGTAAGAAGCACACTTGCTCGAATCTGGACTGAAAGCTGCCTTGCTCTGTGTTCCTCGGATATGCTGCATGAGAGATCAGCTCCTGTAAACTCTTCTCTCTCTTTTTCTCTCTTTTATGAGCAGCTGCGGTCTCATTCTGTTTCTTGGGTTCTATGCATCTCATCAGCTGTCTGTAAACACATGCAAACTCACAGGGAACACTAAAGCCAAGCTTGATATACACGCAGAGAAAGTGGAGTTTTTTTTTTTTTTACTACAGCTATAATCAAGTTTTATTTTGTATTTTCTGCCAAAATAAGTCAGGTGCACAGTGCTGCCCTGGACATGCAGTGAATCATGTGACAGACTGTGTTTTTCTAGCTGCCAAGAAAGACAGATGATTGCGGTGAGGATGATGATCATAATGATAAAACGGAAGCAGGTGCTTCCAGTACAGAGCTCTCTATCCTCATTTATTTTGTTGAGGATCCATTTGAAAACTAAGAGATAAGTGTTATGAGAAACTTTAACTTGCACTATGATTTGTTTTATTTTTGTTTTTGATTTGCAGCTGTGCACTACTTTCTAAGATCACACATTATTTATTCCTCCGCGGTTTGAATCGCCATGGTTACCGTTGCCTTTGGAATGCAAAATGCGAAATCGACACATTCTTTTCTGCCATTTTGACTTTTCTTTAGCTTGGGGACAGAAGTCGTTTTTAACCACATGTAGTTATGTATGAATATATAAATGTGTCTGTATAAAGATTTGGCTTTGAATATTTATTATTGTATTTACATTTTGTTATATTGTTTTTCATTTACGGGACAAATAAAGACAATGCATAAATATGATTTAGTCCTGTACCTGAGTGACTGATAATTTTCTTTTATGAGAAGGATGAAATGAATGCGTGGTGTATCTGGGGCATGAACTCATATTCATGTGATCTGGGGACGAAGGTTCCGCCCCATTAAAATAGCCAACATGAGACGATACAAACCAGTGACAGGTTCACAGTGAATGGCTCCGTTTGCAAATCAGTAATATTTTTTAATTAATATTGAATATATATGAATATAAAGTGCAGTTATTCATTGCTTTGGCTGTGATCGCTGGCATAATCTGTATCAGTACAATGTATTTTAGGTTAAAGAAAACAGTGAATAAATAAAACTGGTATTTTAAAACCGAAAAAGTTAGTCACAGTGTACTGCCAATCCTGTGAAACTAGTGTCCAATAACATTTTATGGTAATTTCACATTAATTTTATAATAGTTGGAAGCAAACATCTGAATTCCCTTATTTCACAATATAACAAACCATAAACATGTCCTGATATGTCGGGCGGAGACCTCGTATCCATATTTCATCATTTTAATTTTTTTCTTACATCTACATACAAAAGTAGTAAGAGATTGTGACTTAACCTCGTAACTCTATTGTCTCCTCAAACTGTAAAACTTCATAACCCTCTCCACCTCATAAAGTGCCGCACACAGTTTGAACCGTCTCTACTTGTTTGCAATGCAAGGGCAAATAAAAACAACTGGATCTTTGAATAAGTACAGCGTTTTCTTTACTCTAGAAACTAAATATATGTATATGTGTGTGTGTGTGTGTGTCTGTGTGTGTGAGTGTACACACACAGATAGTAACTGATTAATCTGTATTATTATGTAATCAGATTCCAAAAATTAAGTACTTGTAATTAGAATACAGTTACTTTTTTACTGATTACATGATTACATGCAATTCCCACAGTGGCAGTAAATATTCATAATTCATTGATTCTCATCACTAATTTTATTTTTTTCCTTCTAAAAAAGTCTGCTCATACAAGTTCAGAAGATCTTTCAGGTTTGTGACCAGCCACTGGTCATGTGACTATAACTGAAAACTGAAGACCCACACAGCAGTTGATCACTGGATTAACAGAAATCATTTCACTTTTAACAAGTGTTTCTCAACATTGCAACATTGCATATCTACACTCAAAAACATGTCGAAGCATGAAACGAACTTTCACTGTCGAAGCAGAGACCAGGAGACATTGATACATACAGTAGAGGCGGAGACAATCAGCCCATTCCCAGTGTTGTGACGAATTTCGACTCCCTGCCAAATTATTACCCCTCTCGTTGAAGTCGCTGTTTTATTGCTTAATCCAAACCGCACCCCTAATCGTAACCCCTACCCCACACCTAATCCTAAACCTACCAATACTAGGGGGGTAATAATTTGGCAGGGGTAGGATTCCCCAGTCCTGATTTAATCTGCTTAACAGTGTCATTCAAATGCATATCGGTCTGACAGTATCGTACATACCTTTACATTATCATAGAGACAAAGGCACAGCTGTGCCTAGCTTGTCATGCCAAATGGTCAGAAAGTAGCTAAAAACTAAATGTTAATGTCTCAGACACCTGGGCTGCCTGACTTTATCTCCTTATGTCATAATTTTTACCTCAAAATGTAAAACACAATGTACATAACATTTTATAAATTTGTAATCCCACACATTCAAACCATCCCTGTTCACATTACTTAAAAACTCATGTAACTTCATTTACCCGAGTTGTTTTGTAGAGCAAATAGTTAATTTAATAAGGTAAATTAAGTCTATAAATGTCTTCACCTTACACAATAAACTAATAAATTTAACATAACCTTATTAAGTAAACTGCACATATAAATATTATGCCACGGTGATAAATTCAAATGATTCAAATGAGAAATTTTGTCAGCTTTACTTGAATTTATTTTGTTCATACAACTAAATTGTTATTTGCACAAATTACTCAATATAGTTGCATGGAACCACTTTTCCAAAGGCTTTTGTCTTTCAAACAGATTAAAATATACAAATTCATGTAATTTCATATTAACAATGCAGGGAATCCCCAACTTTTTTGCTAGCTGAACCTCCTGAAATTTTAAGTCAATAAGTTAGGCCAATAATACAATTTAAATAATAATACTAATAATAACTAAATTAAGTTCACTGTTCTCTGATGTCAGTTAATCTTCACATGCAGGTAAACAAATAAAACAAATATTTTTTTTATCTTTTTTAGTATGTGTTTTATTTTGTTCGCTTTTTATTTTAAAATGATTTATTTCATAATTTAACTACGTAGCTTTTCCTTAAACTCACGAACCCTGCAGCTCCTTCATGAAACCCAATCTGAGAAATATATGTAATATTTAATACACTTCATTCGGTTAATAAATAATGGAATATATTTTCTTTTTCTTTGTATTTTATATCCTTTTATCCTATTTAAATCAATTTGATAAATGAGTTTAGTCAAAAGTAATCTAAAAGTAATCAAAAATGTAGTCAGATTACATTACCTTATTTTGTGTAATATAATGGATTACGTTACTAACTACAAACTTCAAATTACTAACTTCTCATGTAATTTGAAACAGTAACTGTTTACAATTTGTGAGTAATCTAATGAGATTTTGGCCCCAAAAAAACTGTCCACATAATCTTCATTACCTGTAAATTGATGAAAACGTGATGCACTTACTTTTTTATGATTATGTGGCCGTTCTAATGATGGACAAAATACGTATTCGCTGGTCATAACCTCATAACTCCATTTGAGCTTAATTTCGGTCAAATTTTAATAATTTAATGACACATGCAAGTGTCTAAACATACATAAAGCCACAATATCAACTTTGACAACAGTTTTTAATCATGTAAAAAAGATCTTGCTTAGATCATCATTGCCTGGTTTCATTGTCTGAATTATAGGAATCAGAGATCATGTGAACAGCAGGGAAACTGTAAAAATGCTGAAGGGATTTTTTGAATAACAAGTGTGGCTGTCAACAGATGTGTACGTCTGAAGAAGAATTTACATTGAATTCTAATATTAGGCTGAGCCAGTGAAGGGACTTTAATACTGGTGTAATAAATCATTGCTAAGATAAAAAGCACATTTGGTGTCAAAGGTTTCAGTTTCACAGTAATCTATGAATAATTCTGAGTGGGGTTTTTTGTTATACAAGTCAGTCTATTATTAAGAACAACGTTTTTTTTGTGGTATTATGATCACAAAACATACGGTAACACTTTATTTTACAGTGTCATTGTTACATATGTTTCATGTAATTATGATAGTAATAACTATAAATTATGCATAATCACATGCAACTAACACTAAACCAACCCAAATCCCAATCCTAACCCTATAGTATGTACATGTAGTTACTTAATATTACTCAGTACTTAAATGTATAATTACAGTTGAACTAAGAAACCTTAAAATAAAGTGTAACCAAACATACTACGTTGTATAGATGATATTTGGAATTAGACTATTCTCTCTGAATGCACTGATGTCATACAATCAGTAAATTACTCTAGAAACTGAAGAAAGGCTTTCCTAAGATAAGCAGAAAACAGTAATAGCAATATATTATATAGGCTGATCTGAAAACACAGTGAGTATTAGTTCTGTTTTGACTCAGCATAAACTTCAATCAAACTCTAAACATGGCAGCTTACAGAGAGACATACTCTCTCTCACACCTGTAAGAACAGCTGAATCATCCCAGCTGTATAACAAATGCGTGGGTGCACTGAAACAGCAGTCATATGACACACGGGTGATGATCACGTGCTGCATGTACTCTGTCCATAGACATGAACACTATATATATATATATATATATATATATATATATATGCAGGGTTGGGGAGTAACGAAATACAAGTAACTTAGTTACATATTTAAAATACAAAATTTGAGTAACTGTATTTCATTACAGTTACATTTTAAATGGGTGGTAATCAGATTACAGTTACATCTGAAAAGTATTTTAGATTACCAAAGTGATTACTTTAAATTTTAATGTCATTTAAACATCAATTGGTGATTCTCTGACAGTCTGAAAAAGAGGAGTTAAGTTTCATGTTTTTGACTGTTTTGTGATAGTTGTTTGTGAGTCATTTTATAATTGTAAAAAAGGTCACTACAACTTTTTCTCACAATTTGTTTTTCCCCTCACAATTGTGAGTTTGCATTTCACAGTTCTGACTTCTTTTACTCAGAATTGTGAGATTTAAACTCACAATTGCAAGTTATAAAGTCAGAATTGGTACTTGCAATACTGACTTTTTTTCTTGCAATTGTGATTTTCGTATATGAGTTAAATGTCATAATTCTGACTTTTCTCAATATTGCGAGTTTATATCTCATAATTCTGACTTTATAACTCGCAATTGCAACTTTATATCACACAATTCTGAGGGAAAAAGTCAGAATTGTGAGATAAAAACTTGCAATGACCTTTTCTGTGTTTGTTTCACACTTATTAGTATTCCAAAGTATTCTAAAGTATTTAGATTAAGTTACTAAACTTGAATAATGTAACGAAATACGTTACAAATTACTTTTTAAAGCGTGTATTTTGTAATCTGTAGTGAAATACATTTTAAAAGTAACCTACCCAGCCCTGTATGTATGTTTACACTATATGTATATGTACTCTGTCTAGATGATAAAAGAGAAGGACGGGTGTCAATACTGACGCTTTTTGGTAAAAATTTTTTCATTTCCCCTGAACTTTTCAACGGTTAGATTTTCCTTGTCATAGCGTGAGAACACTTCGCTCCACCACTGTATTTCAATAGAAAAGTTCCCCCTTATTTTGTTTTGTTTTCAGTCAATCTCATGGCACATGACCGACTGGTCAGGTGATCGATTGAGGCTCCGCCCAGGAGTCGAAGTTGATTGGACGCTGCTCTGAGCCGCATTGAGCAGATTGGCCAGCGCATTGGGTTGGTTTGCGCTGATTGGCTGTTGCACATGAGTCCCCGTCTCACAGGTTGTACTAAAGCGTCGCGCCGCTACAGCTCGGGCAGCGCGTGCAGTGAACAGGTAAGCGTTTAAACTACTAATATCTTTATTAAGTTTTATCTCTACTCATTTTGTTAGCTTGTGTTTTGTATAATTAATCACCTCTAGGGTAAATACTCCGTTCATGTAAAAGCAGAATGTTTTAACCCCCCTCTGGCCTGTTGTTATTATTGTAGCCCTGATTTCCTTGTCTGATCACGAGACCAAAATATATCGCGGTTAACAGCGTTTCCAGCGCTAGAGTCAAAATCACCCTGACCGCAACTGATATTTGATATTTGCTGCTATTATCATCTAAAAAGAGGCATTCAACAAAACGACAGATTATTATTCTGTTTAAAGGCGGTGTGTTGGGTTGTTACGGTAGTAATGCGCGTTTAGGGCAGAAATGGGATATAAAGAGAAATATTTGTGGTGGAATAAGATCAATAACCGGTTTTTATAATGTCACCCTGTATATTTTATCTCTACCTTACTGTAATCGTACAGTAACATTAAGAAAACACAGTGTCGAAGTCAACACCGCTATACATTATATTCACATACTAAAATAGTGACTGCCGTTTAAGATGTTTGTGTCATGTTAGTGTGGGTGTGTGTATATATATATATATATATGCATAAACCGAAATGAGCCTATATCTAACAATAACACAATATAATGTGATATTAATATAATGCTGTGGAATATCTATATTTGGACCATTTTGCATTTTACAATTTGTTGATTGCAGTGTTTCTATAATTTTTTTTTGCATCAATTTGTTTTTGCTTCTTAAAAAGCAAAAGTTTCTTAAAGTTATATTTAGCATAATATTTATTTGCATATTATTTACGTAACTATATAAGACTTAGTATATATTTACATAGTGTAAAATGGTTTAAGTAAAAGAGAGTATAAAGTGTTAATAACGAAGGTCATCACATTAAGTATTTTATGTAGTTTGGCAAATACTTTTTTAGGAAAGATTACCATCTTTAACACTTTAAAAGTGCCCATGGTGTTTTTCTCTTATTTTCCATCTCTGTTCTCAGTAGATTGCAGAGATGAGCCCACAGACACTGGTAGTTTTCGGTCTCGCCCTGAGCCTGGGTCTGGTAGTCCGTGCTTTCCCTGCCGAGCAGCCGGAAAATGGGAAGCACTGGGTCGTCATTGTGGCCGGATCTAATGGCTGGTACAACTACAGACACCAGGTAAGAAAGAATCTGATCTTTGATGTGGAAAAAGTACAAGGGGTTTTCCGCAAACTATTAGTCTGTTTTTATCTGCTGTCTGTTTAGATATTTATTGTGTTTTATTTGTGTGTTTATAGGCTGATGTGTGCCATGCATATCAGATCGTCCATAAGAACGGAATTCCTGATGAGCAGATTGTGGTGATGATGTATGATGATCTCGCTCAGAGTCCCGAGTGAGTATGACTCGTGTTATTTGAACAAACTCTTAATTGTCTTCTGGGTAACTTGTCACCAACACCACTATGATCACTTCCCCTAAAACGCTTTGATAAAGTTGTCTTCCAAAAGCAGATACTAAAAAATTTAGCTCCACCACATGTTCGCACATACACGCAAACAAAGCTCCGAGTCTGTTCCTTTTGCAGAAGTCACAAGTATCTAATTTAACCACCAGAAGCCAGTGAGCCAACAGAAAAAATGTAGCATGTCAGGTTTTTCTGTCATGGCTGTGATAGAGCCTGGCATTAAAGATGTTTGTATGTGGAGTGCATGTTTTGTTTTAGGGCGAATCTCACAAATCACATTTCATTTCGTTCTTAGTTTAAAATGTTTGAATGACCATATAATTATTTCTCAGTCTCTTTATATAACCAGGAATTGTATATGCAGTTTAAAAAAAACAGGAAAAAAAATCAGAATAATCTACTTGTATACCCCTTCTTACACTTGAGCAATAGCAGGAACCGGCTCTCTTAAAACTGAATGAAGAGGAAAAAGACCGGAAGGCCAAGAACTCTTTAAAATCTAATGAGAAGTTTCTCAGAGTTTCTTTTTTCAGGAAATTGGAAGCATTTCTCACTGAATACTGATTTTTGCTTGAAGCCATTTTGTTCTGAATTTTTCTTTACGTTTTGTGTTCATATTTTCTGTTTGTAAAGAGAGAAAAATAAATGTGGATGGTCATTAAAACATTTATAAAACCACAAATAGCCTAAGACTTTTGCACAGTACTGTATATTTTATTTAGTGTAATGTTATCTCTAAATTTGGACAATTTTGCATTTACATTATTTTGTTGATTGAGGTGAAACCTGTTTTGGACCGATTTCATGAGATGCATCCTGTAAATTTTTTTTTATTTTTTTTTGGAAATGCTGTTGATTTGTATTCTGAATCATGAGAGGCAGAAAAGAGGTCAAATTATTTTATCTTTTTGCTGGAAGTTTTACAACTGAAACCTTTATTGCTTTAGGAGCTTTTTTTTTATTCAAATGTAGGTCAGGTGTTGCGTCTGAACTAAACAATGGAAGAAAGAAATGTGTTATCTCTTTGTTGACTTCGTCACATGGTTTTAGGGTTAATTTTTAACCTGTTAGTGGTAGAGAAAGAGGTCTTTTAATCATTGATTGTTGTATTTTTCATAATTTCATTAAAAAAAGCCTTTTCAGTACAGGGGTTAATGTGATTGTGTTTGTGTCCAGTAACCCTACTCCTGGAGTGGTCATAAACAGACCCAATGGAACGGATGTTTACAAAGGAGTGCTGAAGGATTACATTGGTGATGTGAGTCGATACGTGTACTTCTGACTCTGAGATTTGAAATGGTTAGTAGAGTGTTTGCCATCCGTTCTCTAACATAATTTGTGTGTGTTTGTGACAGGACGTGACCCCTGAGAACTTCCTGGCGGTGTTGAAGGGTGACGCTGCTGGTGTGAAGGGAGGATCTGGAAAAGTGCTGAAAAGGCAAGTTACCATTAAAAAAAAAAACTGGCAGAGGGGGTTCAGGGGTCATTATCTTGTTTTTTGTCCTGTGTGTCTCTGATACATTTGTATTGAAATGTAAATTAGCTTGGGGCAGATGTTAGTGTGTTACTGAATCTATTGCCCTCATTTCCTGTAAATCGTAGTCTCCCTGTCTGTTTGTGCATGTTGAGACACATGTGTAAAGCAGGTCTTGTGATGTACTTTCCTAAGCATTTTTTTTTTTATTGTTCTTCCTCCTGGCAGTGGTCCAAATGATCATGTGTTTGTGTATTTCACTGATCATGGAGCTCCAGGTCTGCTGGCCTTCCCTAATGATGATGTAAGTACTTTCTGCTTCCTGTGGTCATTTATTTAGCTGAATCAGATCCTTTCAGGCTCTGCTCACATGCACTACAGTTCTCTCCAAAAGTCTGAGACCATTAAGTGTATATTTTTCTGATGTCCTTCCAAATTATAATAAAACTAATTGAAGTGTATTTGGGGAGAAAATGAATTTAATTTAAACAAAAACCTCTCAAATGATCTCAGATTTTTATTTCAGCCACGACTGAAGATACTGAAACAGTAGGTCAGCTGACATAAAAAGATGCCATATAATGAGTAACGCATCTAACTCGTGACGTTTAGTCATGAGTTATATTGACAACTTGCTGAAACTACTTTTCAGCAACTTTTCCTGTAATTGTGCAAAAGCAGCTGCATGGGGGATGGGGGATGGTGGGGTGTGGGGTAAAGTAAATGCTTTATTTCCTTATGCATGACATGTTGTTAAATCAATTGGAATGTTGTGCAGTTCACCTGGATTGCTGTCTTATCTGGAAATGTACAGTAAATCATGCCTCTTTTCTCTACTTTTAGCTTCATGTAGATGACCTGATGGAAACCATCAAGTACATGCACGAAAACAACAAATACAAAAAGGTGACCGTTACATGGGTTCATTATTACGATCGAATCCGTAATTTCACCCATTATATATAATTATTATTATTTATTTTTTTTCTTTAATCTGGAAACCCTTTCTCGCACACATAGATGGTGTTATATGTTGAGGCCTGTGAATCTGGCTCTATGATGAAGCCTCTGCCTGTTGACATTAATGGTGAGGTTTTTTTTTTTTTCCCCTAACTTTATCATGCATGCTGCTGTGTGTAAATAACATGGTATGTATAATCCGTGTGTGTCTCAGTCTATGCTACAACTGCTGCCAACCCTGATGAGTCCTCATATGCCTGTTACTATGATGAGGCCAGAGACACCTACCTGGGAGACTGGTACAGTGTGAACTGGATGGAAGACTCTGACGTGGTTAGTACGCACCTCTGACAGGGGTCCAAATTTAAGAAAGATAGAAAAGCATTTATTCAGCATAAACAGTCTGATCATCATGAGAGCAGCGCAGCTTACAGAAGAATCCGGTATCATGCAGGACGTGGGAAGGTGTTTTAAATGGTGTTGTGTGTTTCTTTCTTTAGGAGGATCTGAGCAAAGAGACTTTGGCCAAACAGTTCAAGATTGTAAAGGCCAAAACCAACACCAGCCATGTGATGCAGTATGGAAACAAGGTAATGCACTCACACTTTCTTAAGGCCAAAAAAATCCATCTGTATGCTACCTAAAATTTAGCAACTGAGAGCAGCATCCTGAATGTGTATTAGTTTAGTAACAATGATGTGATTGATATTGATTTGCTGTAAGATTATTCTTGGTCTAGCGTCTGTCGTATGTTCTCAGCCATTTCTGGAAGTTTCTAATTAAAATTATGAATATTTTATCATGTATACTCTATTGACAAGGAGGTGTCTGATAAAAGCATCACTGCTGTCCTGTGTAGTGTCTGCATGTCTGTACTTGCGAAATGTAACTTTTGTGGTTTGTTTGTGTCTTAGACGCTGGCCCACATGAAGGTGGTTGCATTCCAGGGTAACTCCAAAGGTCTTGATAAGGCAGCTGAGCCTGTGTCGTTGCCTGTTATCACTGAGCATGACCTCATGAGCAGCCCTGATGTGCCTCTTGCAATCATGAAGAGAAAACTCGCAAAGTCCAATGACGTCGAGGCTGTTGTTGGTCTCCTGAATAACATCCATGAACATCTACAGGTTTGAAGCACTGCTTTTTACCTTTCAACTTCAACAGATTATTTATACATGTATTTACATTTATTTTAAGCAAATAAATGCATCCTTGGTGGTCATAAGAGACTTTTCAAAAACATTAACTCTTACAGACCCCAAGCCTTTGAATGGTACAATATAATATATATTACTGCAAGTGATGTCAGAGTCATGACTTCAGTCAAGATGATCATATTATAATGGATTTGTTTGTGTAGGTGCGGGAGCTGCTTGGTAACACTATGCGTAAGATCGTGGAGCACGTGGTGCAGGAGAAGGAGGAAGTGCGGGATTATCTGGATGGACGTGAAGATCTCACACAGTATGAATGTTACAAGACAGCTGTCAATCACTACAAGAAACACTGTTTCAACTGGCACAAGCAGGAGGTACAAACATTCAGGGTTTCTGTGTCCTCTGTCATCTGCATCATTGGTTGTGTTATGCGGTGTGTGAAACCTCTCTTCTCTTCTGTTGCAGTATGAATATGCTCTGAGACACCTGTATGCATTAGTAAACCTATGTCAGGGAGGATACCAGGCCCAAAGGTAAAAACAAATGTTTTATTTTTTTTGTTTGTTTTTTTTTTGTTTTTATCCAGATGTCTTACTGCTACAGGGGTTCCCAAACACTGCATGTTTTCCATGGCTCCTTAATCAAACACACCTGATTCAGATCATCAGCTCATTAGTCGAGACCTGAAATGGGTGTCAGACAAAGGAGACGTGCAGTGTCAGGGAGGCTCCAGGAATGTGTTTGGGAACCCCTGACTATGATGTTTCATGATAAACAGCGCCCTCTGCCTGTGGTCGTAATTATATAGTAATTACGTAATTATAAATTATATATTATATGCGGTCGGTATTATGTAAAATTTTCTTTTGGGATGTGAAGGAAGGGGCTCATTGGGTTTACTTTATTTTTAATTTAAATCTCATCTCTCCATTCTCACAGAATCACAGCAGCCATGGATGACGTGTGTTACTTCAGACAGTAGAAACGTGAACTTGAGCCACAGAGGATTGCGATTTTTGCCGAACTACTCTTTTCACATGAGAATCTGACTGTGGAAGAAATCTGTACCATCACACAGCTTTGATTTGGATCTTTTAAATGTTTGAAATGTTTCTTTTAATGAGGATTTGCACTTTTCAAATTTTTTGATGTTTTACTGATTTTTAATTTCTTTTAAAGAAAGAAATAGGCTTTAAGATGTTGCCCAGCGACTCCTGACAAACACTTTGGGCTGTTAACGTTCTGTATAAAGTATGTATCATGTGTGTTTTTTTTTGTTTTTTTTATCAGATGCCTTCTCAGTGAGAGCAACAGATTTTTGGCAGGACCGCTTTAGAATGACATCATGACATTTGAAATTAAAGCTTTTTTTTTTTTTTGCCACCTCAGTTATGGTCAACATAAGAAGTATAGTTTGGAAACCAAAGCATTTAAATGTCCAGCTAGAGAATGTAGTTCAGTCTTACAAGGTGTTGAAGGGATGCGTTCAAACAATTTAAAACACTAGACACATTTAGCTACCTTTTTTATTTTTTTTTTTAAAGCTGGTGTCACCTTGACTGAGCCATGAAAATACCCAATTTCTCTCCAGTTTGGTTATTGACTAAATGTATACCTATCAAACTAAAGTGAAAACAAACTTCGTTACTATACCTTGAACTCTGTGGTCATACTTAAGTGTCTTAAATAACTGAGAAGCGCTGCACTTTGAGCAGTAAATGAGCAGGTGTGTTTAATGTAACAGTGGATGTGTCAGGCTGTGCATGCTGGTATTTCAAGTGCCCTCTGTTTAGAGCAAATTGAGGCCTCGAACCACTGAACTAAAGGGGCTGTATTGTTTGCTGGAGATTGAGCTCTGGAAAAGGGAGTTTGTACTGACATGGGATAAACAATTCACTGAACTACTTTACCGGTCCTCTTTTCAATGTATAATCTGTTAAGCAGTGAATTGATTATAATATTAAACCTGAACTGAGTGGAATTTATTTGCTGATTGTAATCTTTTCATTTTCTTCAGTACAACTGATAGCTTTATTCTGTTGACAAATGAATAGCTATTACTGAATGCAAATATTAATTGCATTGGTTCTTGTATCATATACTGTAGAAATAAAAATAAACTTCATCAAATAAATATATACTAGAAAATATTTTTTAATTCTTATATAGCAACAAAAATAAACTCAGCTGAGGGGAATATTTGCAAATAAAATCAAATGTGTATATATATGGTGATGATGATTAGCTAATGAGGCGTATCCGACTCTTGGCGATCTAATGGGTCATCATGATATCTGGTTTTCTGCTTTCTTTTTCAGTGGCTCTATGCCTAGGCCAGTGTCACTTTTGTTGGTGCTGAGCCAACAGGTGTTTAGTTCCTTTTTTATCTTGTTCTACTAACTGCCAAGCATCATTGCATTTTCTAGTGAAGTTGTTCGCATCACATGGCCACAAGTAGATGAGCCAAAGTTTGGTTATAACATCAGATTTATTTTAATTATTTGTATTTATTCAAAATAATATTTTAATATTTAATTTCAATTTTTAATCTTGTTTATTTTTACAAAAAGGCTGCTGAAAGAAAACTCCACAGCGATCTGCTTTGATATCAGGTCTGATTTTTTGAGATGAGACAAAGTTTGTGTGGCCATTTTGTCCAATTCAGCTCAGATGCTTTTCTCTCCTGTTCCTCATGTTTTTGCTGTAGAGCTGTGATCTGTTTAGATAGAAGTCTCATGGACTACACAATAGCATTTACTGGTAAATAAACTTAATTTTTGCCGTTCTTCTGCATGTTATCTGAAAACAAACTTACAATTTTGACTGAAGGCTGCAAGTTTCATAATATCTAATATACTCAATGTTTGATTTTTCATTGTGTTCTTCATTTGGTAATTACATATGCATGAAATACTATGTATGAAAATGTAACATTTTACCTGTAACCTGTACATCTCATCTAAAAATATATGCATTTTCTTTCCTATGTCCGAAGGAACAAATAGTTTCCCAATAGGCAACAGAAATATGAGGAATGGATGTAGAGGCTGGATCTCCCCATCCAAAGTAAGAAAGTGATGATTCAAGAATGAAGAAGGTAAAATTCAGCCCCTACATTCAAAAAAAAAAAAAAAAAAAAACCTTTCACAAGCCAGGAAACTTGACTCACCGTGGTTTCTACAAGATCACAATGTTCATCATGGCGGGATTGTGTTTGTACATGCAACTCCATAATCATGAATGTGATTGTGGTGGGAATGACGACATGTTCTTTGATATATGATGCTGTGGTAATGCCATCTTTTTAAATGCATCACAGGCCGGCTGGTAAATTTATTTTCAAAATAATCACTTAATTAATTATTTTGATTTCATTTAATTTTTATTTAATCCATCAAACTATGTCCTGGATGACTAAGCATCTCCATAGCAATGCATCCTGCAAGTCATTAATGACATATAAATCAGTCACACACGCCCTTTTATCAGTGCGTTACGTAATCATGTCTACAGGATGTGAGTGTCTGTTCATTTTGTGGTCGCGGGGTGGCGCCACTGAGCGCGCGAGGACCTGACAGTCTTTGGAAACTCCCTTAAAATTCTCACCTGGAGCCTCTTGAGGATTAAGCAGAGAAGAGTAACTGCACCCAGAGAGCACAGTCTGCATGGACTGATCAAGACTGACTGCTCTCTAAAGAACAAGAGTTGTCTAAGAAAACTGGAATAATGTGGAAATGCCTCACCTGAACCTTCCACACCATCATTAAGTTCACACGGACTGTCCGATGTAAAGGATTTTACAGTGACGAACGAGGAAACTGAAGGATCCAGAAGTTACAGGTAACAGCCCTACCCAGTCTGCTAATAATTATGACATCAAATCTTGTGTAAAGCGTTTAACGCAAAGTCAGAACTAAAGTTTAAAGAAGTTGTTTACTCGTAGTTCTCTCCAGTGTGTTTTCTGTGGGTTAATCGGTGAAGTTTGTGCTCCTTGATATTTTTGTATATGTGGCTTTTACTTTCAGTAGTGTGTGTCTTGCTCTCTTTCACTGTTTGAAAGTTCTCATTTGTTTCTAAAGCTAAAAAGTTACGTAATTGCAATTCACACATAAAATGAATTGCAGATCATTTCTGTATTAAACGGCATTTGATATTTTTGTGGGACTTAAAAACATGTAGGTGGAGTACATTTAGGGAGATTGTTAAAAGAAAAAACCCAAGAAGGGCGGGGGTCGTAATTAAAATGTTGGCAAAAAAAAATGTTGGCAAAACCTAAAGTAGTTTGGCATGATCTTTCATTTTTATTTCTTTACGAATACATTTTTTTCAGTGAAACAGTTTTGATTTAAAATATAATTATTTTGTCCACCAAATTAATGTCAGTGTGGTGCAACCAGTGTGCAGGAAGCCATTTGTTGTCATGTGACAACAATAAACAGGAAATGATATCACGGACAGGATTTTCAAGACCATCAATAGGGCAGTTTTTTTAATAATAATGAAATAAATAAGAAAACCTTAAATAAATATGAAAATAAAGTTGGAATTGGCATATGAAAAATATTTTACTTTTTACTTATGGGTTACACCACGTGACATTTATTAGAATTATTAAACCACTATTTTTTTAATTGAAAATGCAATTGTTATAACATTTTTAAATGATGCTTGAAACCAACATGAATACAAATATTCTGTTCCTACAAACTTTTCCCTTTTAATATTTTTTCCCTTATTTTGTAACATCTCAGACATTCTTATCTGTTATAGAATTCCAATGAATCATTAAATTCTTGGGAGAAAAAAAATCTGTAGCAGTTCTGTGTGTTCCTGCAGTGTGTGGGTTTCTTTTACACACATGTGGAGCTCAAAGACGCTTCACCTTGAGCAGGTTTGCACATTAACCTGAAACAGATAGGAGACCTGCAGGGTTTGGAGGAGGTGCAGTGAGACAGAGGGACTCCTGCTCTAATGTTCTTAGTACGTTGTTGATCGTGAGTGACTTGTGAGAAAGAAAGAAAGAAAGAAAGAAAGAAAGGTGATTGTTGATTTTGGGTGTGTCGCTGTACCCGTCAGGCTGCCATGCTGGGGCTTGTTTCTGTAGAGATTCCAGATCAGTTGCGCAAGTGTGTGCAGAAGCAGGACGTGTGTGTGTGTGTTTTCCACTGCCCAACTGTAGGAAATAAAGTTACTGACTGATTTAATAGAGTGCTCCTTTAGTTTTATTCATGGCTGATTTGCTTTTGCATGATCTGAATCCATCACTCACACCGTTTTGAAGTAGATCAGATGCACACATCTGAACAGCCTCGTGGTGAGGAGTGTGAGGAGTTTCTGTATGAAATGTGCGAGGATGTTTGCCAATGGTACTCTGAGGGTGAATCACTGTGACAGGAATATTTACACATGTGTTTGACAGGCCTGTTGAAGACACTGTTTTAGTCCATGTCTGTTGTGTTTTGGGCCATCAGTATACTAGTATACTAATATGAAAAACTGACAAAATTAACTTTTAGCAGATAAATGCATTAAAATGTGATAAATGCATATTATAGAGCTTAGTGTGAACAATTATTATTGATTCATTTTTTAAAATATTTTTTACCTTATGTTAATCAAAATATCATAAGGACCTTCCGGTGAAAACAACAGACTTCTCTCTAGTGATGTATGCAGGACTTCTCCAATCATTTCGTCTTCTTAAACCCCACCCACATCTCAAAATCCAATCAACAATGATGCATTATAACAAGTCGCCGACCCCACTTTTTTTTTCTGTATTTTGATAATCTGTTACTCTCTGGTCTTACGTCACAATATGGAAGAAAAGATTTGTCGCTACTTCCATTTCATTGCCATTTTAACAAAAACTATTGACTGTTATTTTTCTACAAAGAGACAAGCCCTTCGATATGTCTTGCTACAAGAAAAAACTGCTTGAAGCACATCCAAACCGACTTTGATATTGTTAATGCTCACATTTGAGTTTTAAAGGTATGTCACTGAAGTAAGTGTCCTGAGAAAGCACATCTGTCCACTAAATGTGGACCAATCAGAAACGCCCTCTGCCTGCCAATCAGTGTTGTTTTTGGGTAAGGTTTTGAGGGTGTGTGTTTGAACTCGGGAAAACAGTGGAAATCACTAACAGCACCTTTAATGCAAACGAGAGAGAGAGAGAGAGAGAGAGAGAGAGAGAGCGAGAGAGACATCTTTGAGGTAATGTTGTTGAAGAGAGTTTTCCCACGCTTGTTTTCAAATGTTGCTTTATTCAGGGGAAATTAAAACTGGTTTTTTTTGGCAGCTGATGCGAGGTAAAGTGGCTGACAATTGGCTGGTTTTGCTCGTGCCCTGGAGCAAAACCAGCCAATTGTCAGCCACTTTACATCGGTTGTAAAATAACCCTCAGTAAACCTTCAGTTGGCACAACAGGTCATGAACCAGAGTGCTGATCACTGATCGCTTCATCAGCAGCTGGGAGATTTTATCACATTGACGTGTGTGTTTGTGGAAGATTATTTTGGTACTCAGCTTGAGTAGTTTTAATCTAGATCTCTTGATGAACTGGCTGATCAGACTCTTAATCATTATATAATCAGACCTGATACCGGCAGGACTAATTGAGTGTGAGATACTCCCAATTAGTGTATGAGGATAGTTCAGTGAGACATAATGAAAGTGAAAATGCTTTGGATTTTATAAGTATGAAACAGACAGTTCTGGATTTGATGACGATGATGCGGTGAGACGGGTCTGGATTTGATGAAGATGATGCGGTGAGACGTCTGGATTTGATGAAGATGATGCCGCGAGACTGTTCTGGATTTGATGAAGATGATGCCGTGAGACGGGTCTGGATTTGATGAAGATGATGCCTTGAGACGGGTCTGGATTTGATGAAGATGATGCCGTGAGACGGGTCTGGATTTGATGAAGATGATGCCGTGAGACGGGTCTGGATTTGATGAAGATGATGCCGTGAGACGGGTCTGGATTTAATGAAGATGATCCCGCGAGACTGGTCTGGATTTGATGAAGATGATGCCGCGAGACTGTTCTGGATTTGATGAAGATGATGCCGTGAGACGGGTCTGGATTTGATGAAGATGATGCCGTGAGACGGGTCTGGATTTGATGAAGATGATGCCGTGAGACGGGTCTGGATTTGATGAAGATTGTTCTGGTTTTTATGAAGACGATACAGTGAGACAGTTCTGGAATTTATAAATATGATACCGTGAGACAGTTTGGGATTATTTAAAGATGATACAGTTTAACGGTTCCAGACAGTTTGTGTTGGGAGTCAAGCAGCTTCATTAAAACCAAAACATTAGCAATCTAATGGAGGAATGGCTGAGGAAAAGCAGGATGAGAAAAAGAAGACAGTGATGGAAGAAGAGGTGGAGCTGAACAAGGAACCCACAGGAATTATAGAATTATCAGTCTTTTAGGAATGTTACTCCTGCTCTCAACAAGCTGCTGCAAAGCCCCAGAACACACACTCACAACACTTAACAATAGTACAGATCACATCAAAACATCAGAGTGTGTATTTTTGTCAGGATGAAATCAGACTGAAATCTGATACGAATGTCAACACACACCTCTGAAGTCTGCAAGTCAAATAGTGATTGTATTTCACCTTCATAAAAAATGCACTTTTCTCCACTGGATTTATTTCACGTCACACGGATATCTGATATAAAAACAGACCTCGGGTGGTCTTCTCAGATTCATGTGTTTTGTGTCAGTCTGTGTTGTTGGGTGTTATTGTGTTAATGTACTGTAATGGTAGCTCTGAGGAAAGACAGACACTCCCATAAGGACATAATGAGCAGTTAGCCTGAGAGCTATCAGCACTTTCCTTCACTATTCCCCAGCAGCACTGCAATGACCCCTAGCACTTCCCCCAGCACTTACGGAGGAATTCAGTTCCTAAACCCTAAATTTCTTCAGTTTGGGGCTTAGAAAGCAAAAGGTTTCCAAAATGCTCTTACAACAGTCTATGTTTGAGAGACTGAAGTGCTCCTGTCTCACACAGTTGTGACTCTGCACAAAGTTTTGCACATGATGTCTTATGTGTAACCAACTCAAGATGTATTGTTCATGAGTGAATGTCTCATTTCATTGAGTGGAAAACCCCTGTGTGTAAGAATATCAGTCTGTTCCATCCACCTGGTGAGCACCGTGACCGTGCCATGAAAAACTAGTAGAATCAAACGGCAGATAAGGCAAGCATAGTACAAATCTGCATGCATGTGTTCATGTGACCACAGCTTTCCTGGTTAATACACCTCAGGCATTTTATCTTCAAGGTTTACCTCCATTTCCTGTAACCCACATGAAAACACACACCCTCTCCTTCTTATCATCTCTGCTATAGTGTGTGCAGGTGTGCAAAGTTTCTATCTTTTTTTTTTTCTTCTTTTTCTCTTGCACAAACCTCACACTTAGAGAGACTAGCTTGGAATAGCATAATATTCCCTCTATTCCTGTCGCATATGGTATGTACACTACCATTTAAAAGTTTGGGCTATATATGATATGCTGCGGATTCATTTTACTGTTGATATGTAGATTAACATTGATAATAAGAAGGGTTTCTTGAAGGATCACATGACACTAAAGACTGGAGTAATGATGCTGAAAATTCAGAGGTTACCCTTAATTTTCAGAGAGGCTAGAAATAGCGAGCTAGCTTTGAAAGCATCAGATCCCGCCCTCCCTTCAGAGCATCTCCAAAGCCATGCTTCCTCCTAAACACATGAACGCACACACAGCGGAGTCTGCAAAGCATCACATGTCTCAGATCACATAACATTATAAAAATAATAAACATAAACAACTTAAAGAGTACTGACCTGTACCACCTGACTGCTGCAAATTCATTTCGCCGTTGATAGTGTTGCCATTGAAATGCATAAATTTGAGTCACAAACTGCTCCGAGTATAATGTCACGGGTTTCCATCTCTTGCAAATCACAGTAGTTATGGCATGAATGCAGCATGAGCTCGTTGTTGTGGTTCGGGAGGAACTGTAAAAGGTGGCTGCTGTTTTGGTTGCGGTGCTCTGCGACTGACGTCTGTCTAACTCTGCATAGCATGAAACACGCTGATGACGTGTGATGGCTACGCAAACATTTTATTGTCCTACACCTTCCACATAAAAATTCATATAAATACATTTAGACCACTTAACATAGTGACTTCTATCGGTATGTAAAGAAAATTTCAACCAGTATAACAAAATGTTTTTGAAGCAAATCACTTACCTGCCTTTAAGGTGTTAGATTGTACTTACTCAAATAAGTAACGAGTCATATCAATTAACTACTTGTACTTACTATAGAGTTATGGTTTGGTTTAGAGTTAGTTACTTGTAACTTAATTTGCATAACTTGTAACATAACTTGCATAATTTACTGTCATTACTATAGTAAACGTCACCTTACAATAAAATGTTACCAATTCAGATTTGACAACACGGCAATAAATTATAATTTCAAATTGAATACATTTTAAATTGTAAAACTATTTCACAGTAGTACTGTTTTTACTGTACTTTTGATCAAATAAATGCCTTAGTGAGCATAAGAGACTTTTCTTTGTAAAATCATGTAAAAATCTAACTGACCCCAAACTTTTGAATGGTATGTATACTATGTATAGTTTGCAAATTTTATATATGCAAACATTTGCATTTACAATATGCAAAACATTTAGTGAAACGGTGGCAATTTGTGTGCATTAGTATGCTTTATTGTTGTCACATGACTTCATTACTCTCGATTCGGTAAGTGTTGTACAGTTTATCTTGTAAATAAAAAGCCCAATTTTATGTAAAAGAGTTCTAATGAGTCAAGAAAGGGATGTTAAAACTAAAGTCACATTTGATATTGATATTATTAAAGTCACATTTCGACTTCTGATTCATCCGTCATACTGGAAATGAAAGACAAATCGTTCTATTGCATTGTGGGATTCATCTTGCAATTCTCTGTTGTATACTGCACATTTTGGCAAATGTAGTGAGCCGTCTGTGTGCAGTTTACATACTATATACAGCAGCAGCAGCAGTAATAAGGCTAGTATGGTAACATGGCACACCTAAAATACTGGCACAGTTCTATATCCAATTATGCAATGCAGTCATCTGTTTTCAGTGTGACAAACAACAGGAAACTTATCTTTTAATTCATTTGTCTTGACTTATTTGTTTGGACTGAGTTTAGATGTTTTTACACAAAAAAACTGCAAAACAACAATCTGAAATGACGATAATAACATGTACCTAATGAGGTCATGTGAGAATGATAATATACAAGCTACTGCTTGAAATGTTTATCTCTGCGTAATGTGTACTGTTTCACTGCTTTTTAGGCAGTATACAGAAAGCAGTTGTCAGTTTTTTGGGGGAATACCACAAAAAAAGGTTTGTTTTGAGTACAAAATGTGAATCCACCCTAAAACTGTTGAATCACATGACACACTGACACGCCTGTTGGAATAGCAGAGCATTTTTCTCAGAGTTTCTGTATGGGAGTGTGCGCAGTAATTGTCTGCGAGCGTACTTGTGTATGTGCGGATTAAACCATCGGCAGATCATCCAAACAAAACAGACCTGTGATGTCATGCAAATGAGTTCCTAACATGTATATTATAATAACTAATGTTATGTAACTAAATGCAAATGAATCATGCGCAGCTTGCAGAGAACATGTGAGTCAGTGTTTCTTACTCTGATCCTGGATCAAACCGATGTGATTACGGCGAGGAGTGGATAAGCTCTGTGGCACCCCTGCATGCTGGTTCTGCTGTTTGTTTTTGTGCATTTCCATGGTGATGGACTGAGTCAGAATTCTGCACTCTGATTGGTCCATTGATCTGCTAAACAGAGCTCTGCTGCCACGTGAGGATGTCCTGCTCTCAGTTTCGCTCACACACGTGAAAACAGCTTCCTCATTTTTAACACTGTTACTGTGTCTTTGTATATTTCCTGCTTTTTCCTTTTTCCAACATCCATCTCGCTCTAACGATCCCTCTTCGAATGAGCTGTTTATGTTAAACAGCATCATTTTCAAGTTGCTGTTTACTTTTATGCCTTGTGCATTCATGTGGAGCTCTGTTCTTTGTGTCTCTATTAATTGAGTAAAATGACCTCCTTGGGTAAATACATCTGCTGGGTGTGTTTATTCAAGATATAATGCCTTGTGTTTAAATGTTTTACACATCATGAATGTGTGTTTGTGTGTGCAGTGTAAGGGTGTGTATCAGTATCTGTGTGTGTAAGGGTGGAGCCGAGGATGACTAGGTGTTCAGGAATGAGACTCCATCTCAATTTTGGTGTGCGATGCACATCATTAGGACCAGACCCTGATTTGCATGGACCACCGATGTTAGTAACCATTCCATAACAATTTCATTCCAAACTGATGAGAGAATTCCACCTCTCTCTCTGTCTCTCACTCACTCACAGATTCTACTCATACACGCACCAAAATCCTTTCACCAAGTTTTGTTTGCATAAACCTTAAAATAAACAAACAAAAATTATTGGTTGGGTGACTTACAGCATAACACTTAATCTACTAATAAGTACTACATTTTCAAATAACGTTAAAAAAAAAGTTTTATAAAATGATAAACCACATGTAAATCAATTTTTGTGAAAAGGATTTTAAAATTATAGGTATTTTATCAGCTCCATAAACAAGTCTACATATGTTACTTTATTATCCGAAGTGTTGAGATTTTTAGAATGCACATTAGTTAATTTTCCTTTTACTGGTTAAAATTTGCAATTTGATCCGATTTTCGCATTGGCCTGATCAAAAATGGTTGAATGAAAATGTAAATTCTCTTGCTGACAGTAGGTGGTGCTTATGAAACAGGAGAAGTAAAGGGATAATTTCCACGGTAACCTCTGTAAACAAAGAAGCTGCATTTATAAACACTACTTTAAAAGTATGAATTTTGAAAGTTTTTAAAAAAGATTCTTAATGCTTAACAACATTTACTGTGAGCTTTTCAAATTACGGTAATCAAATATGATTTTAATGCTAGTTAAAATTTGAAATGGTAATAGCTAACCGGTAACCGCTTCATTCCAATGCGTTATCGTTATAGTTGTGGACTTTGCTATTCTCATAGAATTTGAAAGATTATTCAAATTTTATTTTATTATTATTCTTATAGTTATCGTCGTTGGGGTGAACTGGCCTTTATCTTTTTTTTATTAAACTGAGCAAAATTGAAGCAAAAATTTATAGTGTGCATTCTTGTTTTATGCTAAAGAGAACATATTATATTGATTTCCACATGAAAGAAGCCTTTTCTGCAACATTTAAGTTTTACATGATGGTCTGTAGAAGCTGCCACTCAATTAAACTGATTAAATTCAGATGAGTAAATGTGTGATTTGTCATTATTTTAGACTTTTTGCTACTTAAAGTCAGCATGAAATTAATTCACCCTCTCTGTTTTATAAATGTGTTCTATAGATCTTATTGTATCCATGTACGTTTACATTTTTTTTGACCATATCATTTTTAATAAAATGATTCAATCAAAATACATCAACATTCTGGAGAATGCCAAAATAATTTTAATCACCTTAAACCCATAACTTTCTTACAATTGCCCCTTCACCAGCAGTTTGATTGACAGGCGATCTAACCAATCATAACCTGAATCCACCATTTTGTCCGACAAAGCAGTCAGGGGAGTTAGTAGATTAACGTTGGTGAACTTGAACTTGAAAAATTGTGTGTACTCACATCTTTTTCCACGCTTGAAACAACATTCCTTCTGATGTCCATTCATGTTTATTTGATGCTATAAATGAAGTAGTATGAAGAGATGATCGGTTCACGAGGAGCTACAGCGATCTGTCACGACACATTAAAGAGACACTATGTTTTTTTTTTTTTTTCACTTTAAAAAAAAATTACAATATTTTAAATACGAAACTTTCATATCAAAAGTAACCTGCTCTGTCTTGTCTGTCAACGTGTTGTCAGTGTCCTCTTTGCTCTGGGATGTATTTTTCACTTCGTGAGAACATGATGAGTGGCGTGAGAGCGCATGGCTTGACGGACATAGCAACAGTAACTAAAGGGGGCGGGTCTTTGCGAAGGGGCAATTGCAATCATTTTTGAATGCAATGGCCACATCTCAACATCCAGTCAACAGCTGATTCAAACAGTCATCGCAACTTTAAGTTTCAGTGATTTTCACAATTTGGCTCAAAAATCTGAAAGGGCATATCACTGCATATGAATGAAAGATTACTTCTGTAATGTATGTTACAACCGAAACACAGTGATCAGATGATTCCTCAGAACTGCAAATCTACGTCACTGAGAAATTTGAATTTCCTGCAATGCCAGACTGGAAGAATGGTTGATTGTTTAAATGGGAGATGAGTCAATTCTTTTTTCCTTTCTTTATCTTCTGCTTTTTCCATAGAGTTGCAGGACTTGATTCCTTTATGATTTTGAAGAAATAATTATTTGTCACCTAATGGTATTTGTACAAAAATATGTGGAAAGACATGTACAGATAACCATTGATGTGTTTTGGAAGACATGAATGCTAGTCTCTTTAGCTTTTGCTCAATATACTTTTATAGAGTAAAATAATGTTTCACTCCTTCTATGTGAAATTCACTTTATTCTTAAACATGAAAGAGTGAGCGATTAATTTTAGGGGTTGGTCTAATGTCCAGGTAATTTACAAACCTGACAAAAACAAGTTTACAAAATGTGAATCATGTGAATTATTATTTCTGTTTATGTGGCAGGCTGCACGATGTCATCTGGCCGTGAGTCTGTGGGGGATCTGATTCCCCCAGATATGCTGCAGGTGTTCACTGAGGAGGGGCAGGGCGGCAGGGGTAAACGGAGCAAGAGACGAACAGCTTCCTTCACCCGTGCATTCAAGTGGTTGAAGAGGCAGCGCAGGAAAAATCGCCGACGCAATACAGAGATGCGTGGAGACCTGCTCGCCACGGGATCACCTGTTGAACTACCACAGTCTACACTTAACACGGGTAATACTTCACCACCGTGTTCTCCTAACAACAAGGTTTCCTCTTATATGTCTATCGTTCTTCAGAATATGATTATGTATGGGTTTCTTTTTTCCTTCTCGCTTTTATGACTTTTTGTGAACTTTTGTGTTCGTATTAACCGTATATGAAACTACACCGCATGCAGAATTATTATGCAAGTTGATTTTCTGATCATATTTTCTTTCTAAGCATATATATATATATATATATATATATATATATATATATATATCACTTATAAATGATTAAATACAAAATTAATAGTAGTTATTAAGATTGATGTGGTTTGCAATTGGTAAAATGCGCTTGGAAAGAAAATATGATCAGAAAATCAACTTGCATAATAATTCTGCATGCGGTGTAGTTTCACATCAGTCACACAAACAGGTTCTGTAAGCAAATGTGTCTCAGGGAAATTAAAGAAAAAGAAGTGCAGCTTGGGTAATTAAAGTTGTTTGCTGGAAATGAATGTAGAAAATCCAGCAACAACATAAGTAAACTCATCTATAAATGTACAATTACATAGGCACTTTTATTTAAGGTGTCTTAAATTGCATTCAAGTTATACATTTTATCAGTTCATGCCTGGGAATCAAACCCATGACCTTGTTGTTGCTAGTGCCGTGCTCTATTGTTTGAGCTACAGGGAGTATTTCCAAGATTAGTCCAACATTAGTAAATTATAAAATGTAGCTGACCAACACATTAACCAACCAATTTTGTTCACTCTGCACATTAAACAGAGCTAGAATGTATTTTAATATTGAAAAATAACACTTTTGCGTTTAATGTGCAAAAACAAGCATTACAAACAAGCATTTTAATAGACAGGATTGCACTCAAATTCATTGGGTCAACACATGCTTGTTCTGTAAGTATTTGATGTTTAATGGCGTGTCTTTAATCTCTCAGAAGGCTGTTTGGACAAGCTGTTTTGAAAAAGTATTATAAAAATACTTTGAATTTGTGACCTTTTCAAATAAGAATATTGCTGTAAAATATAAGTTATGTCCTGGTGGAGAAATCTCACAACCGTATAAGCATAATTAAGTGTTTCAAATGTATTTGATCTTAAACATTTGATCTGTCCTTGTATTGCCCAGCTAGTACATGGTGGGGATGTGTTTTCATTTGTGGGTGATGTTCAGACATTCAGTCATTTCTGTTCAGACAGTGTAATTAGTAGAGTAATCCCTTTACAATCTAGAAGTCATTAGTTTGGCTGACTGCTTTCAACATTCTTCTGCAGTTTTGGTTTTAATACTGGTATAAATTATAACGCTTTAATTGTAAATATAAGAATCTTTCAAAAAGTAGGAGTCTCTCCTTTTTCCAGCTATGTTGTTTTGCTAATTTCATTCCTCATTATTAATTTCCTTGTTTGTTGGACCAGGGAAGGTTGACGCATCATATTACCCTAAACCGTCTTGAGATATGTTTCTCAAATACCTATATATTGTTGTGTGTATGTGTGCTGAGAGTAGTCTGGAAAATGTTTCCCTTATGATTATCTCAAAGTCATGTGTTTTCCGAGCAGAAATTTCAACACGCCAGAAAGATAAAATTTGGCCTCTACTTGAGGTCACTTTAAGTGGTGTTTATTTAAAAGTGCAGTACATTTGTGGTGTAGTTCGGGGTCACTCGTCTTGTTTATGTTGTTTTTGTGTGTTTTGTGAGCTGAGCAGACAGTGAAGGTTCCACATGGGCTGTAATAGCAGGGAGACCTTTGTGAGAACACACCTCAACCCCACCCATTTACTGAAGCATGAATCCACTGAAACACACACACACACACGACGGCCTGACAGAACAGACTGCGGCTTAATGATCAATGTGGTGTGCCACCACCAAAAATAAACAGCTTTTATGTGATTCTCCTGAGGGTGTGGTCACGACCTGCCGCTGAAGACGGTACAAAAAGCAGCAGGATGGATTATTTAAACCCTTCATACTCGCCCTCATTAGGCAGCATGCAGACCATCATGACACAAATAGCATTACACATTGGAGAATGCGACTCATAGTTGTTTTCAAAAAGGTTTAATGTTGCATTTTTCTAATCTAATGGCACAGTACTCTAAAACTGATTATTTTAGCCAGTATTTGTGAGTTTTAATCACAAAGATTTTTATAAATACTTTTCAGTATTGATTGAAATGTATTTGTTAACAACAATTATTTTGCTTTCACCGTCTTGGGAGTTGTCGCAGTGGATTATGGGATTGCCTTCTCCATGATGGACACGTAGTTCTACCTTAGAATTTGGCTAAAAGAAAGCAATTAAGACGCCTACCTTTTAAAACATGCTTTGCATTGGTAGTGCAACCTTGATGCTTTAAAAGGTTGTCTGTGTTTCATCATCTGTGATGTGATCATTCTGGGCTCTTGTGACTGACCCTGTGTTGATTCTAAGAATGTGTTACTTTAAAAACACAAAATCTTACAGTGTGTTTGGTAACTTGATAAGGTTATCTAGTGCTGCTCCCTTCTGATATGGTGATGACATTCATTCTCAGTAAGTGAACTGATTAGATTAGTTTGTCTGGCTAAATTGCTGAGCTTGATTTAGTGTCTTGTGCTCAGTTGATTTTTACGTTATTTGTTTCTGCTTTTTGACACTATAACTAATCATTAGAATACAAGTAAAACATGCTTTAAAATATTATTATGATAACGTTTGGTGTCGGTAAGAGTTTTTAAATGTTTTTGAAAGAAGTCACCAAGGTTGCATTTATTTGATCTAAAATACAGTAACGACAGTAATATTGTGAAATATTATTATAATTTAGAATAACTTTTCATTTGTAATATACAGTACTGTGCAAAAGGCCACCATTAGATGTGGTTTTTAGCAATGGTATAATGACCATACATAATTATTTCTCAGTCTCTTTATTAGCTTGGCTGCTTTGCCACAATTTGTATTGTAAAAAGCGCTATATAAATAAAGGTGACTTGACTAGAATATAGAAATTACAAGAAATTTGTATGCAGTATTAAAAAAACAGGAAAAAATCAGAAGAAAGAAAACCCAGCTTCTTACTCTTACACTTGAGCAATAGCAGGAACCGGCTCTCTTAAACCTAAATGGGGAGGAGAGGAAAGGACTGGAAGGCCAAGAAAACTTTAAACATCCGAGAAGTTTCTCAGAGTTTCTTCTTTGAGAAAATGGAGTCCAGGAGGTCACACTACATACTGATTTTTGCTTAAAGAAGCCATTTAGTTCAGAATTTCTTTTTTTTTTTTTTACATTTTGTTTTCAAAGCTGCTGGTGGCCTAAGAATTTTGCACAGTACTGCATTTTAAAATGTAATTTATTCCTGTGATAGCAAGGCTGATAATATTTTTGATGATTTTATAACAATTTTCTTAATATTGAAAACTTTCATGATTCGAGTAAAATTTATTTGAAAAATATTTTGTAACATTATAAATGTGATTTTTGATGAAATTCATGCATCCACGCTGAATAAATACTGTATGTTCATTTTTGAAATGGTTGCTTAAAAGCTATTTGTCAAAGCATGAAAGACTGTCATAATATATATATTTTATTTTCATTTATAATGAAGTTTAAGTAACTGTGAACAGCACTTTTGCCTGTTGAACTCACAGTGGTGTAATGTTTCGTTCTATTCTTTAATACACTTGGTAGCATGATGCCCTTTGTTACTGTTGTAATATTAAATTTGACTGGATCAACCAGGCTCCATTGTATGGAACCCTTAAGGGGACATGGTTGTGGAAAAAAATGAGATGGGAGAAAAAATAAGTCAATGTTTTGTGTTCCCTCACAAAAACTTTTGCGTTCTTTCCAAGTGATTTTGCAAGAGAACGCAAAGTTCATGTCCCTTTATGTGCTCTGTAACATTGGCTGGCCTTACTCTCACAGAAGTCATTTTTATTGATCAGATCAGGTAGAAATAACTCCTTTAAGTTAACAACTGCATATTTTCATGTTTGACATTTTAATGCCTGAAGAAAGAAACCACATATTTTAGTGGTTCTTTGGATGTTTTATTCTGTGAAAACGTTTACCTGTGAGGCCAGTTTTCATTATCTTGCCTAGGGCCCCAAAAACCAGCTCAAGTTATATTTGTGTTTAATATTTAGGGCTATGGGCTTATTCATGCCCTAAGTATGAGGGATAGTAATGCTTGCTTTAGCAAGCACCACTAATAAGAAGGTCACAGCTACTGTGAACACGCGCGTAATATTGTGTTTTGCATCCTGTATCCTAGACCTTGCAACATCAAAACTTCCTGTGGGATATTGCCGGTTCAGTCTGAACAAAGAGCTGTTACTTTAAACCTGTTTCCCATGAAATGTTCCGCTGACACACAAACACACACACACATACAACTCTTGAAGTTTTTGACTTCTCTTGTTGGAAGTTACATGCTTGCCAGGGGTTAGCCACAATCCTGACCTTTCTCCTGCCTATCTTCTTTTCAACTCTTCATGAGAAATGCCAGTCATTCCTCAACACCATTTAGAAGATGATGTCTGTGAAAATTTGAGAGATGAAGACAGACAGAGTTTGTGTGTGTTTGTTTATTGTTCGTGGGTGTGTTTGTGCAGAATTCCTTACCTTCCTGAGCTTTGCCCTGGAGATTCTGACACAATGAACAGGTGTAAAGTTGGAAAACTGGTTCTCTGCTGGGCTCTTTCTCAGTTTCCAGGTCCTGTGAACAGAACCCAGCTCTGTGCCAGAACTAGACTGATTTAGACTGACTTTTAATCATTGCCTCCATTTGTTTTGTTTTTTAAACCAAAATCTTTCTAGACAACTTTCAATATCCACATTAAGCTTGGTATGTGTGTGTAGCCCCTTCAAGCCATAGGTTGTAAAGTGTTGATTTCAAATCGGATTCAGCTTGCCTGTTATATAGCAAAGATTTTTCTGCATCGGGGATTTAATGTACGCTACTCCCCAGAGGAATTGGGACTGAGCATCTGATATGACTTTAAATATGACGCTTGCACTGCAGTGGGACCTTTTAGAACTTGAATTAAATTCCAGTATTAGAATGAACATTTAAATGGGGCAAGTGACGCAAAGCATTATGACCACTGGGAATTAAACCAAGCATTCAAAGCCAGTGAGATATCATTCTAAATCAATGTTGCTGTAAAGATGCACAGATAAAATTGCAGACACAGATCTTATGCAGTAGGCTTTAATGCATGGGTGCAGCTTGGTGTTTTCCATGATTCCTGTAAAATTTTAAGAAACGTATTGATCTATTTATGCAGCAGTTGTGCCTCTGCTGGGTTGAACTTTCGAATTAGCAAATATTACGTTACTGTTATGTGATATAGGTGTGGCAGGCAGAGGCCTTTCTTACCTCTTTCTGAAAATCATCCAAAATTGAAACGCATATAGTGTGCATACATGATAAACCTGTAATCAGTTAACTTACTTTTCTAAGACTTTCGAATCGGCTTTAGATGAGGGATGTTTGCCTCAGTTAACCTTTACCTGTATTGTGAGTGGATAATGCCTCTGGGACAAATGGACAGTTTTCCAAGGTAGATTAAGTTTAAGGCCTGTTTTCGTACATCTGCAGCAGCATGTTTTCATTTCCTTGCTCGTATTAACAGGTTACAGCATTCAAGCTGCATTTTTAAGCAGCGTGGCACTGCACAACAGAAGCATAGCAGAAGCAGCTCTGCATGTAAAGTTTCAAAACGCAGCCTACTTGTGCTGGGCTTCACACACTAAACGCAGCAAAAAACATATTTAGTGACACAATCTTTCGCAATATACTGTAGCCTTTTCTGAAGCAAAACAAATTATGGAGTAAATGAGTCACCCGTTGTTTGATAAAAGATGTCTGTCAAGTTTGATGCAAGTTAGTACAGGTCAGAGACAACACAAACAACACTTTCTGTTTCCGTAAGTCTGTAAATACAGGATATTGAAGCGGTTTATGGTCTACACTTTCAAGTTCTGCATAAGCTTTTTCTATCATGACAACTCTCAGGAGATTGGTATGGTTATAGAGATTGGCATGGTAATGGATATGGCAATATTTGGTATTAGCAGAAGAGATCTACTACGCTGTAGCTGCAGAGCAAGTGCCGAGACTTGCTACTGCCAATACAGTCACAGACAAGACATGCTGCTGCACATGTGACATGCATGAATTAACCCCCATAGAAGATCTATACAGGTGGAGCTGGGGAAGGTGGGGGTTTCTGAAAGCACTCTGCAAACTGCTAACAGCAAGCACTACCAGTATTTGTTTGAATGTTGAGCCACGGCTCATTGGCCGCTGATGCAACAAAAACCAATCAGCTGCGATGACGTGATCACTACCAAATGAGCAGAACTATGTAATTAACATCTGGATGCAAATGTGAGCCCCCTCCTTTTGTAAATAAGATTTCATGTCATTCAAAGTGGTTTTCAAGGTCAAATATTTTTTATTATATATAAAATTAAAGCGTGATCATTGAGCAGCAAAATGCCCATTGAGGCAAGTTAACTGCAAAAGACTTTCTGGTGGTTTCACGCTTAATTTTTCACCTGAATTCTTAGTCTACAGTGCTTCCATTTTTCCAGACCTGCAAATTACCGGGAGTCTCAAGAAGTACAGGTTCTTAGAGACTTTGCTAAAGCAAAGAATCCTGAAACATGACCCTCACTTAATAAGAATCACAAGCTGAAGTGTTGTGAAATACATAGACTGAAATATAAAAAAAGATTTATGGACACACAGGTTGAGAGTGACAGATGACTCTTGAGGTGCCAGCACCAGTTCAAGTCAGACAGCCGCTGCGGTGGCGAGGGAGTCATACTGTGAGCTGCTACTAACAATTCTCACTATTAACTATGACTTTTGCCTGGAAAAACCTCCGAATTACTGCTTATTAATAGTTAGTAAAGTATTTAAGTTTAGATATTTGGTAGGATTAAGGAATGTAGTCTAAGGCCATGCAGAATAAGGCATTAATATGGGCTTTATAAGTACCAATAAACAGCCAATATCCTAGTAATATAATATGTTAATACTAATTACTAATATGCTAATAAGATAAGGTAATATGATAATAAGCAACTAATTAGAGAATTGGACCGAAAACTAAAGTGCCCCTTAAAATGAACTCCCAAAACTTACTGCCAGATTCTGGAAGGTAAATTCTTCAAACAGCGGTAGAAGAGGAAGTGGGCTGGTCATGAATTATGCACATCTGAATATAAGGCGTTTTTCACTTCCAGCCCTTGTTAACAATTGTATATCACTTATAAATGATTATATACATGAAAGCTCATTGTGCACTTACAGTTACATACTACATTACTACTACTACTACATTGATGTGAGAAACATGCTTAAATACAACTGGTGATGTCATACATTGAAAACGGAGTAGTCTTTATGTAAGACATGACAGCAGTCCCAAGTGCTGCCCCCTGCGGCCCAAAAACACAGCAGCCATGGTCAGGGCAGGGCAGTCCTGAGCTCCTGCCAGCACACACATTGCCTGTGGGATCCAGCTGCCAGTGATGAGAATTAAACTGTGCGCTTTTACATTCCTAATCTCTATTATTCATTCTAGCACATTGTGTTCCTTTTTTCCTCGCTTTGTCTTTTTACCTTTTTGGCTTGATTTATACATTTAATAACTTCTATTAAATGTATTCTGAAGGACAGCAGCATCAGATGTCTGAATAAAATCTCTTGTATAGTGACAAACTCAAGGTTTCAATCACAGAACCGAGATAAACTAATGTTTTTCTGTTGCTTTGTTTTTGAGTCATTGACAGGTTTTGCTTTTGATAGAAAGCCTCAACTGCCCTGAAACATGAGGTTTAGTTCAATTAAAGCTGAAGTTGAAGTTGATCAGGGAGTCTCTGTGTGAGTTTTATCCCATTCAAGACTCCTTGCAGCTGTTCTGACATCTGCCCTCAACAGGTCCAGGCATGTATGAGTCTCTTATTCTGTGTTGCTTTATTTTTGCTTTCTCAGAAGGTTATCAAGTTTTCAGAAAGTCTCTGAACATCTGAGAATGCATTCAACAATGTTTTAGGTCATGGTACAGATTATATAACCTTTAGACATCAGCACAATACTATATACACACACACACACACACACACACACACACACACACACACACACGCAAACACAAACACCCAGAAAGAGTATTTACCATTAGATTAGAGCTTTCATATTAGATTCATGTCACTAATGTAGTTTTATAAAACAAATAAGCTAACTTTTTAAATTCTGAATGGATAAGCCATGTTCAAAGATGTAAAATGTTGATAAATGGACACATGAGATGGCACATCTGACATGCAGAAGTGGGTGGTCATGTAACATGTTCATGTTTTGTCTAGTCAATATAATTGTTTCAGATTTGAAATTCTTTCTGGACTGGAGTGGGATTTATGATAGGATTCCTGTCATAAAAATTGAACATTGAATGTCTTTAATCAGTTGGAAATCTGGTCCAAACGGGCTGTTTTGGTCATTTTATTAAAGCAATGAGGTACGAGAGGACATTAGGCATTTGCATCATGCTTAAGAATGTAGTCTCTCTTGGCATGGTATCTTTCTCGGGGCTGAAAGGATGAGCTCTGCGGTTGTTCAACTATTTTAAATGTTCCAAAACCATTGGAGGAACATTTTTATCTGTGGTTTGGCTGTCAAAAGATGCAGATATGTCAGTATTGAGACAAACAGAAAGTACTCCACTAATGTTCAGAAATATCAACGACCAGAAAGTTTCACATTGTTTCCTTTTCTTTCACTTTTTCATTTTTGTTGTTCATGCTTAATTTTTTGGTTCAATGAGTTTATTCCCAGTTGAAAAAAAGCAGTGAATATTTAATAAATTTAAAGAACGAAACTTTTTGCTCTGCTCCTTCATTGCAGATCTTACTGGTTGTCTTTTCTTATGATGATTAATGAAGTTGGATGAAGGCAGGCCAGTCACATGTGATGTATGAGTGGGCGGGGCTATCTGGGCTGTAGGACATGTCTGACTTGGTTTGAGATGGACTGAGGTTGGGTTTTAGCATTCCCACTGCAGTCCTCACTGACCAACTATAAATTCATTAATAATTTAAGTGCAATATGCAAGGGTAACATGTGAAGGGTCAGGCTATGTATTAAATGTAGATCTGTTTAACCATCTAGAAAAATTTTAAAGAATTGATATTTGTTGTTTTACTGCTTAGATATCTGTTGGGAACTCAGTCTTCATTCTCCAGGTTGAGCAACAGGTTTTTTTTCTCTCCTTAAGCATACCAGTGACCTCACAATTTCTCTGTTCTCCTACTCCATCTAGTGTTGAGAAAATGAACAGGTTGAACAACAATTTGTTTATTCACCTCTTGAAATTTTCCTATTCCATGAAACATAAAATAAAATTTTAGATAAATGTGGACAAAAAGTGCCATAAATGCATCATAAATGTAGTGTATGTGTGTGTGTATATATGTATATGTATGTGTATATATATATATATATATATATATATATATATATATATATATATATATATATATATATAATATATATATATATATATATATATATATATATATATATATAATATATATATATATATATATATATATATATATATATATATATATATGTATGTATATATGTGTGTGTGTATATATATATATATATATATATATATATATATATGCATGCATACATGCATATATGCATATATGCAGTCAAAGTATATCATTATTTTTGCTTTCTTAATTATAACCTGAAATCTTAAGTCATAGGTAGTTAGTATTGGTTTGGATCACAGATTTAAGTTTTAAAATTTGTCAAAGTCAGATTTTATTCACAGGCTTTATCTTCATATTCAATGAAATCTCCATTTGCCACAACCTAAAGCCTCAAGAAACAGTACATCCATGCCATACCTAAAAGTATATTTTTTTTTCTTTTTCTTTTCTTTTGCATTTACGCTCTTTGTCTACCTTTTGTACTACCTTGGTTTACTCATGTAAAGGCTAAAATATTCTAGACAAATATCTAAATTTCAAGTGTTATGGGATATTTATCTGGATTAGGATTACTTAATCTGTCCATATAGTGTGTGTTAGTTAATGAAGCTCTTCACTCTAAAATTAGTGCGTGCTGGCACACTCTATGGCAGAGACTAAGGATGTAATCACTTTAAACTCCTGTGGTAATTCAGACATGGTGCTTTTGTGGAATCAAAATCACTATTCTCTTCTGTCCTTCTTTAAATCAAAAGGTAGGTTTTTTTGTTAGATGATTTTTGTTAGTTTTGTTGATTTTGTTAGATGTCACATTTTTGTCAAATATGACTGGAAAGTCTTTTAGTTGTATTATGCACATGTAATTAATTTATGTCTACATTTCAGTTTGCAATACCATTAATGTAAACAAAGTCATGTTTACATGTAAAGGGTAAATGAAGTGTTGTAAACAGTATTCTGTTTTTAACTGTTTTAAAAAAATTGCTCTTCAGAGGCTTTTTATAATTTTTATTATTTTGCATGGTGAAAAATTATGTGGTCATCCCAGTACAGTATATTACAAACAACTTCCTAGAAATGGATTGAAAACTGTGGAAAAAATTCTCCTGAAGACCCAAGTTACCAGAAATTGGTGAATTAGCAGGGTTAAATCAGGCCACATGGTTAATTCGAGCATGGTCTTTGAACAGTGTGACTGTCAGGTTACAGGACACTCAGTCTCTATAGTGATAAAGTGTCACAATAGGATGTGGGACTAAAACACAGGAGAAACCCTGGTTAAGTGAATGAGATAGCTGACTTTTGTATTAGCTTTAGTTGTTTCTGAAACATCCTATTCTGTCTTTATACCAGTGTATTTGTGTGTCACCTGCATATGTATTAGATATTAAATGTATTCTTTTTTTCCTTCTCTCTCTGCAGCCCCTAAAGAGGAAGTTGTGGGTGCTGTTTCTCTTCAGAGGTTCCAAGAAAATGTGTTTGTGGAGGGTGATCGGCCTAAATATATGTTAGACCTGCACACAGAGGCCCAGCAGGGCCTAAAACTGCAGCAGCTGGAGGGTAAGAAAAATCAAACTCCAAATCAGTCTTAACAGACTTTGTTTTCCTCTGAACCAAATACATACAGCATACAGCAGTCCATTTTACCGGGTTAAGAGATGATGTCTTTTGTTCCAGATGATAGGAATGGGATAGACTACCCTGATGACCAAAGTATGATTGTAAGTGTGACTCTATGAATCAGTCAACCCTCATTTCTTATTACAATTGTATTTGATCCTGTTCCCACTAGAGTGACACTGTTCTTTAAGTACAATATATTATTGACTACATTGCTGATGGCTAATGGACGATTGTAAATTTAGAGGGTCAACCATGCTGCTTACTTTAGTCAACAGCAACAGCTCAGACAGAAGTCAGCATGGCCTTTAGTGAACTGAGAGGCTTTGAGTCTGAGAGTACAGCTGCTGATTCTGTTTCGATGCGCTCCTCCATCTCCTCACGATCAACACGCTCAGGACTCAAACGCCAAGGTGACGCTTTGACACACAAACACAACACATCAGTCATTTCCATTTTTGCCATAAAAGACCATGGCCTGGTATCATCATAAAATGCTTTATGATTTCATATAAAATATACAATGTCACAGCAACGTTGTTTTCTATTTCCTTTCTCCAGCCTCAACATTTAGACCTTTGAAGCCAGATAAGTCTGCAGAGAAGACCAAGTCTCGTAGGAAACACGTGAGAACTGTTGTAGGAATTCCTCGACACATCCAGAGAGAACTGGGTATGTTTTACTGCCGTCTTCTGTAACGTACAGAACGTATTTTAAGTTATTTAGTGTAAAACACGTGGTTTATTCATTTTATTTTTTAATATTTTGTATCTGAAGGGTTGGACAGGGCAGCATGGATCACCACCAGTCCTTTTGATGACCAGCTGTCCAATGGAGACATGATCATACCCGCCATAATTTCCACGGTGGATGGTGTGTCTACCAGCTCTGAACAAGAAAGCTTACAAGACCATCTACAGGGCAAAGAGAATTTGCACACAGTTAAGGAAGACAACACACTGGCAAAACTCAAGTATGACATCCTCCAAAGGTCTGTGAATCATTCTATAGATCCAGAAAAGTCCGGAGCAGGCACTCTTGTTGTTCCTTGGACAGAAAACCCAGCCGGTACGGTCATGTCCATCTCACCTCAGGCCACATACATGTCTAAAATCATTCCAAATGCTGTACTTCCACCATCTGTGGATGTTGTGGAACTCAGTCGCAGTCAAAGTCGTAGCAGTGTCAGAACCGTCAGCAAGAGCAGCCTGGTGTCAGCCAGCCCAGCGTCCACCCGTCCATCCTCCAGAGCCTCTTCAAGTTGTTCCACAACCCGCTCAGACTATTCTAGGTGGAGCCACTCAGGATCGTCAGAGACGCTAGTATCAGACTCCTCCACCATCTCCAGCAGTAGCACTCCTCGTGTAGCTAGCAGAGGGAGTCAGGTTGAGAACATGGCTAGACCGGCCAAGCTGAACAACCATGGTTCCCATGTTGCGTTTAGAACTACTCATGTGAATGGGGACTCTACAGAAGAGGAGGACAGCAGAAAAACAGGATCTGCTGGTGCTTTCACACGTAACCTATCAGTGGTTAAACGGAGCAAGATGCCTCCAGTTCCTCCCAGCAGGTCACACTCCTTACACGGGAAACAGACCAGGAAAAGATCTGAAAATCCCTCATACTTTGCTGATGCCAGCACTCCAGATAGATCACCATACCCCACTGTCATTTCTGTATATGAGTTAAGCCCTAAGAGAAACTTATCTCCCTCCAACGGACTCACAGCTGTCCCATCAAAGGAGATCCAGCCCGACATCACGGACAAGAAAACAACTACACCAGCTGATCTAAAGACATACAGAAATAACCTTAAAATGTCTTCAGTTGGCGCACATCATTCATACACAAATGGCACCAGTAAGCTTGCTGGACTGAAGAACACCCTACTGTCTGCAAGTTTAATTAATGGTAACTATTCTTCCCCAGCTGTAATGGCTCTCCGGTCTCTGATTGACATTCCTAATCATCCCAAAGTACTGGCTCCTCCAGCTCCTCCGCCAGAGACCTGGGCCCACAACCAGCGTACTTTTGAACTGCTGTGTGGGCCTGGCCCTGTCAACTATGCACGCTGGGCAAAAAAGAGAGGTCTTAAAACTGTGGAAGCACCAGACATGACCTCATTAAATGGTGACACGGCTGCGGTGTTGCAGGTCGTGGAGCTAAAAGATGAAGTTGAATCCATAGCTCCATCCGCCAGCATCACCTCATCTCCATCACCTCCCCCAGAGCATTGCCCACCAATGCCAAACATCAGCCAAGCCAAACCTCCTCTGCCCCCTCCAGACTTTATTCCTTCATCTCCTACGCTAGCCGCCAAAGCTATAAAGGACTTGACATCTTGGATCCCTCCACCTCCTCTGTTTCCTCCTCCTGCGCCTCCAGTTGGCACCACTTCTGCAACTCCTGTCACTGTGCCAAATGATACCGATTTCCCTCCGCCACCCCCACCATTTTCACCGCGGTCTTTAATTACAATGCCTCAATTACCACCAGATGTTCCACCACCACCACCACAAGAAGTTCCACCACCACCACCACCTTCTCAACCACAGAAAATACCATTCCCTCTACAAGAATCCCAATCTTCGACACACAATGTGTTAGTAACATTATCTGTAACTTCTCAACAAATCAACGTTCCTCCACCTCCACTACCCACTGATGTAAGATCTCAACAAGTGACTGTTCCTCTTCCAGCTCCACTAACCACTGATGTAGGATCTCAACAAGTCACTGTTCCTCCTCCACCTCCACTACCTACTGATGTAAGATCTCAACAAGTGACTGTTCCTCTTCCACCTCCACTAACCACTGATGTAGGATCTCAACAAGTGACTGTTCCTCCTCCTCCTCCTCCACTACCCACTGATGTAAGATCTCAACAAGTGACTGTTCCTCTTCCACCTCCATTATCCACTGATGTAAGATCTCAACAAGTGACTGTTCCTCTTCCTCCTCCACTACCCACTGACGTAAAAATGGAGGACAGAGTACAGACTACAGAAACAGAGAAACGGGCAAGCAGTCCATCTCCGGCCAAAGAGGAGACCTCTGGTCCAGTGGTCACCCAGTCTCTCTTACAGATGGTTCGTCTCAGGTCGGTAAAGTCCAATCAGGGTCAGGCTATAGATCTCGATAAACTATCACAACCCAAAACAAAATCAGGTGTCAATCAAGAGGTGCCTCCAAAACCAATTAGACGGTCTTTGATTATGCTGACCCCTGATGTGGAAGCTCTGTCCGGCACAGAGCCAAAAACCGAATCTCCATCTGTCAACATGCACCCAAACACAACAACTGTATCAAATACTCAGCAAGGGTCAACTGAACTAAAGGCTACATCAACTAACATTCTTCAAAAAATCCAAAACACAGCACTTCAGCCAGCATGCTCATCAGCTACAAGTCCAACCACTGAACCAAGGAACACTTCAGCTCCTACTGAACCAGCAACTAAACAACCCTGCTCTGAACCAGAACTTGAACCAGAACTCAAACCCCAAACTCTCAAGGAACAAATCCAAGTTGCAGCACCTGTCCCCACTACCCTGCCGAACACAATGGGACCCAAGGACCAATCAATCAGTGAGCCAAAGACTCAACTTCAGGCACAAGAACTCAACAAGCCCCTGCAAAATCCAGAGAAGCAATCGATCACTGTTGAAATACCCTCAAAGCTGGAGGGTGAGCAGCCTAATGCCCAAACACAAACGCCCACAGTCTCTTCCACGACTCCTGCTGTGTCTTTGCCAACTAACCCCTCAATGCGTCTCCAGGACGCCATTCGTCTGAAGGCTGCCGCAAGGTCTACAAAAGACAACCAAGCAAAGCCTTTTGGTCTGCGCTCCCCTCTCCCAGTCATGGCTGCTGGCACCACTGTTCCCAACTCCCCTGCATCGACTGCCAGCTTCATCTTCTCCAAGAGCCCAAAGAAGGTTGTAATAGAGACACCGTCATCCTTAGAGGTTCAGGCTGACCTGAGGAAGACTCTGGTGGCAGAGTTAGCATCTGTTTCTGATTCGGCCAAGTCTAATGACTCACACAAGACTGCTAACAAAGTTCCTCCACCTATTTCTAAGAAACCCAACAACCCAAAGTTTGAGAGCATTGTTCAGAACTCAGCAGAGGCAGAGTCTGTTGCCAAGACTGAGCATGTGCAAACAGAAACTGTACAAACTGCCGGACAGGGAGTACAGACAGAAAACTCTGAGAGAACAAATTAATGAACATGTGCACAGATGATTTAACCCTTGAGTTTTTGCTTTTTCGCAGATAAACCAGGCTTTAGATCTTAGGCTCAAACTGCTTAAGCAATTTTGAAATATAAAATACTAAAAAGTCTTTATGTACAGATAGGCATATTGCACTTTTTGTACACTGGTTTAGTGTAATTGATTCTCATTCATGGGAATGCATGTCGCTGGTATTTTGGAAATGATAAATATTTTTATTTTATTTATGTCCTCAGTTATAGACAGAAGCAATGATACCTTCTAGTTTGTGGAACTCCTCCTCACTGTTGGCACTGTAGAAACCAGCAGAAGTGCACCATGAGAATGATGTTTGAAAGTTTGTAAAACATAGGGTTTACCAATCAAACTCTAAAGTGAAATTTTAGAGTCATTGGTGTATACTGAATATAAGAGCATTACAAAGGAAATGAAGGTAAAGAATGTAAGTAAGATAAAGAATGAAAAGAAGCTAAACTAAAGAAAGAACATTAAGTTGGAAGCATAGACCACTGATTTTGGGGTGGGGATATGACTATTCTTTGTCCATCTGTGATATTTGCTGTGTACTATTTTATAAGTCTACATTTTACTTTTAAAACACCAAATCACTAAATGTGATTGTAATAATAAAATTAGCACTCCCCACCCCAAGTATTTAAAAATAAGAACGTACATAAGGAATGTGATCAAGTGTATGAGAAACAGAATGATGGAAGCAAATGAAAAGAGTAAAAGCTGTTTTCTCACCATTGTGACTGTGCAAGTAGGGCCAAGAAAGTTGTCAGAAAGTCATGAAACCGCATAAGCGAGATCTAAGGTGTAAATCTTTGTTTAATGATTTCTGTTGGTTATTTTGTTTTTATTTTCAGAGAAGTTCATTAGTTTACTTAAGTTGATGTACATTACAGTCTACACGGACTGTGCAAATAAAAGGAAATGAATGTTTTAATATATGATTTTTTTGATGCACTATGCTAACTTGTTGAATTTGTTGTTCCTTCAGTTTCAGCTCTTTGTCTCTTATTATAATCTATATAAAGGAGAAATATATCAGACACTGCAATATTGCAACATTACAAATCATTCAAATAAAAGAAAACATTATGAATGTTTTACAATCCCATACATTTTGAGAACTATTTTATCAGAACTGTATTGTAAATGTGGGGTCACAGGAAGAATATATCTAACAGTAAAGTCACAAGTCAAGTGTACACTAGTCAAGGTTTAGATATGACCATATCATTTTCCTGCTACTGTTTAGTATTTATAGAGTGGTTATAAGATAAGATGTTGATTTATGAACATAATCACACAGAATAACACTGAGCAAGGACAGGAGAGAGAGAAAAAGTTTTTACATTCACAAAATGACATGACATTGTTCATCTGATGTGATCCTAAATTGGGACAAGATCTGTAGCGTTGATAGTCAATTTTTCCTCCGGCGCTGCACTGAGATTTTCTTTAATTATTTGTCAGATACCATGGACATGATATGAACCTACCACAGTGTTTTGTCTATCTCTCCTCCTTTTTTTTTTAAGCGTCCTGTTACAGTGAGAAATTCTAATGAAATGATTAAGTGGCTGCGTCCGAAATCGCCTACTTCTTTACTATTGAGTAGGGGAAAAGCAGTAGGCGAGCGAATAAGTACGTTAGAAGCCTTAGTAATCATAAAAGAGTAGTCGAGAAGTTCCCGGATGGCCTACTGCTTCCGCCCAGATTCTTGGGATACGTCATAATCAAAGACGGAGGAGAAAAGAGGCGTGGATGTGAATGTGAGTATTGAAAACCAAAAACAGGGTTCCTTGTGTTAAAATCGCATTTGTTGAATTACTGTAAACTGTAGGAGTGTTGAAGGTGTAAAGACGCTAGGCAGTATAGTGTAGTTGTGATTTTGCTGTAAAAACACGTTTTATTATGTACAGCTAACAGGGGAAGACGCTTACTAAATGTTTATTTAACATCTGACAGGGAAATATTCAATAACTTTTGCAGATGATGAGCACATCACAACATGAAATAGACATCTGAGTGATTCATGTGTGCTATTTTGTAGAATTCAACACTGCTTACATTACATGAATGTAAGTAATATAAATAAACAAATGTACAAGTAACTAGACATAAGTTATCTATTTTATTTGACCCTTTCTATTGTTGATAAATGAAGGAACATTTGTATTGGATAAGAAGTCAGTTAACACAGCAACTACCTCAACATGTAACTGTAGTATTGAGTAACCTGAGTCTTGTCTGGATGTTTCAGGGACAGAGGAACGTGTGTGTTTATAAGGTGTAGAGAGACGGATGAAGGAATGCTGTAGTCAAAGGCTCTGAGTGAGTATACTACAGAAATTAATAAAAAATATATATTTAAATCATAAGTTTTAGTTTATTTCAATTATTGTAATTTCAAACAGAGTTATTACAGCACTTTTCTGATTCTTGATTTCTGTGCATTTGCTGCAGAGCTTTTGTGGTGGACAGGACCTGCAGGGAAAGGTGACGGCGGCATTTGTGGGGAAAAAGAAACCAGCAGGACAAACTGGACCAAAATCACTCTTTATGTTCAGAAAATAAAAATCCATTGGGAGTGAACAACTTAAAGGCGAGTCAATAATGAATGAATATATGTTTGGATGAATTAACCCTTTAAGCTCCCAAACAGAAACTGCTTTTTTCCCAAAGCGACTTACACTGCTCTTATTACAGGGACGATCCCTCTGGAGCAACCTGGAGTAAAGTGACTTGCTCAAGGACACACTGGTGGTGACGCTGCAGAGATCGAACTAGCAACCTTCTGCTTACCAGTTCAATGATTCAGCCCACTACACCACAAAAGAAATGAAATTACATCAAAAATTAGCATGAAAAATGTCAAGAAACGGAATGCTGACATGGATTGTAAAATCCTTTAATCTTTAAATGTTTTACCGGTAGTCATGTTCATGGAGAGCAGGCTCACGAATGTTTGGAGCAGACACAGCGGCAGCCAGATTGTCCTGCACATCTTCTGACTCTTGCTTCAAGGTTGTGGGGTTCAGGGTTCCATCATCATGGTCTTCCTCATCCTCTGGATCAACAATGTCCCCATTGAGAAGAGCAGCAATGAGGGACATGATCGACGCCAAAGACAGGTGAAGATGTTCACGGTGGTCAGCTGCTTCATCAAAATAAAGCTGCAGAATTGGCACAGCTGTGTTGAGATGGCAGAAGGATGGACAGAGGGCTATAAATACATGCTTATTAGTGCAATAAGTCTGAATAAAGCTTTGTTTCATGTGTTGTTGACTTGTATGTGTATTTATTTATTGAGCTTAATTTTATTCATTCTTTTACTCATTTATGTTTCCTATTGTTGTCAATAAATAAAATAATTATATTTTATTAATTCATTCTTTAAATCATTGCTTGACTGAAAAGTGAGAACGTATTCACCTTGCCTGCACTTGTCTCGTGTGTTCATGCATAGCTAATGTCATATGACAAAACAAATGACATTTTCAAAAACATCATTTTCAGTAAGAAGTAATATAATGAGGTATTGGGCAGCATTTATCATTAAGTGTTGGGGTGGGCTAGCAATGCAATTCATTCTGAGGTAATCTTATTTTTAGCAGTAATACTTACATTTTCTGAGTACAAAATCAACATTCTTCTCCAAAGGCAGGATCTTCGAGCAGCTGACCGACGCTGAGGGAAAACTGTACTAGGTAGGGTTGTCAAGTTACTGATGCTGTGAGGTGTTAGTGCAGCTGTCACTCATATCATTTTTTTTTTTATTGTAGAACTTATAATTACATACAAGATCAGGGAAAACACCATGGTTGTATCTTTAATGTTAGCAGAGCTGTTTTTCAGAGATAACGCACGAAACACGTTGTACTCTTTCACAATACACAGTCACTCTGACTGGCACATTTTATTTAAAAAAAGGCAGGCAGGTGCACTCATTCAGCCACTGATTAGGTCACATGACATATACATTGTAATGATTGCCTGCCCCACAAACATAACAAAACAAAAACAAATCTAAATGAGAGCATAATACATTCATATTAACAATAAACAAAAAATGGGTTTCATCATAATGAGATCAAATAAACCTGTTTCTTTTAAGTATCTCATAAGAACTGGCCATGCTGATGGTTTTGATGTATAAAAAGAAAAGTAAACCCTTTCGACAAATGTGTATATCCTAATTCTTTGACTTTTTCTAACAGTATGGTTCTCTCTGTGTTGTATGCTTCACACTCTAGCAATACATGTTCTACAGTCTCTCTTTTGTCACAATTTATGCATAGTCCTGTTGCGTGTTTCCCTAAGCGACTGAGATTATGATTGAGACCTGTATGTCCAATTCTTAGTCTTGTGATCACCGTTTCTCCCCTTCGCTTCCAACCACCCTGCCTCCTTGTTGTCAGTTGCTTCTGTAGCCTACTTTATATAAAAAACGACCTTTGGTCTCCTTTTCCCATTGTCCTTGCCATAAATTATTGACTTCTGTTTTAATGACACTTACCATTTCTGTTTTACTCAGTGGAACTGTACATTGCAGGTCTGATTTATTTACATCACTGACTAAAACAATCGTTTAAAGTAAATTATTTTATGTTTTATGAATGAAATGTGTGTAAGATGAGCTTATATTGCTTTCAAATCGTATTAAGTAAGAAACAACAGCTAGTAGTAAAACAAAATAAATTATACTGTCAAATTATGTAAACTTATGCAATTATAGCTACCCCCCACCACCACCACACACACACACACACACACACACACACACACACACACCTTCCATAAAAATAAAATTTACTGTAGAGTTTGATAGTTAAACTACTTAAAAAATGACGAAAACAAACGGGATGACTATGGCGTTGTAGTTGTTATACGACCCGGTGCCTTATCACTAGGTGGCGACAATGAAGCTTAAAAAGCAAGGAAAGTAAAGTAGAAGAAGAGCAGTATTAGAGACGACTCAGCGATTGTGGCCAGAAGTGAGGCAAAATCTTAGGATAAATAACAGTAAATTAAATGTGTTACTTATCAAATTGTGTTTTATTTACATCTACAACTACCCCAACCCTACCCTTACAATACTGCAAATGCAGTCACACACTCCGGTTAACTCGTATAACTCATAACTCCTGTTTTCTTCTCATGAGCTCCCTCTGCTCTGGCTGAAAGGATAATAACAGTATAGAGAGACGGAGAGATCGCTCAAACCTCCTCAAACGATAATAATCCCCAAATACATCACTGATTCCTTCACTGGGATATTAGCAATATGTTGTACCTTACATCTATCTTTAACAGTGTCACAAACAAGACTCCGGCAGTTCCTTCTGCTCGCCACCAGAGGGATCCCGCTCCCGAATATTAAACCCTTTGAGCGACATTTCCCTCTCATGTTCCTGTCACTGATTACCTTGCACCTGACTTTCATCAGTGGAGTATTTACTAGTTTTGTTTGTCCTGGTGAACATCTCTGAGCGTTTATTCCTGCGTCTTGTCTTGCCGTGGATTGTCTTTGGACTGTTTATTCTCTTTGTGATTCTTTGCTGCCTGCCCTGGACTGTTTTCTATCCTGGACTGATTTAGGATTTTTTGCTGCCTCCCCTGACCTTATGCCTGTTTTTGGATTATAAGCTGCATTATCTCTACTGCTGTGTTTGCTGGTGATTGACCTTGATTGTACGACCAATAAAGCTGCAAATGGATCCTATCCTGATAAAGCTGATTTCTGTTAAGAATTGAGTGAATTTGTTTAAGCTGCTGAGAAGACATTGATCAACAAATAGATTTGTGCTGTCAAAAATAGGAGGAGAGTATAAAGGACCTTTTGGGGCAGGTTTGACTGAAAGATTTGCACCAAAAACAATGACATACTCTCTTGGGGGGACTGGGAAAGAGAATTGTTGCATAAAGTGTTCATGTGAGAGCAAGACACCCCGTCTAAAACTTGACTCACTAAAATTATATTTTTATCAAACAATTATTTTAAAAAAAGATTTATTTTATATCTAACATTTTGGTTGTTTCAGATAAAATAACTATGTGGAGAAAAATTATAAATTAAAATTATATATAATAGGGACCAGCATATTAAAGCATGCTTATGAAAATTAGAAAGTAAAGGTGTTGTAGAGATGTCATAGTAAAAAAAAGCAGACCTCCTGAACTGAAAATATGATCTGGGATAAAATTCTAAAAAGATGTGGGGTTGTTCAAAAAAGACTATTTAATCTTGAAAGAATGAGTGGAAACTCAATAAACTCAACACCACCCATTGTCCGATCATAGCACACTTTTTAATTAAGGGATTTTTAGACTTCCAGACAAAGTCTATAATTTTGTCCAGCATTCTACAAGTCTCCACAGAAACACCCAGAGCCATTGCTGGATAAATAACCCGAGACAACCCATCTGCTTAGAAAACACCCGTTATAGATAAATCACGCGTCGTGCATGACGTGAAACTTACATTTCCTCAGCACCACCCAGAGGCGCTAATCTCGACAACTATATTACCTTAGAAAACGGTTGACAACGCAAAACAAGCCCGCGATTTGCAAATAATGCAGTTACTATTCCAGTGTTAATAACATACACAGTTACTTTTACAGTAATTTTATTACCTTAAAACCAGATCAGCCCGTTGAGATTTTTTGGCGCGCAGACAATATGGTTAGAAAAGGCGGGGCTTAGCAAAGGGGTGGTTTGAGCACACAATTCAGATAACTATAAAATAATTTCGACTAGTCAGAATGTTCATTCAAGATATCTACTCTGAAATTCTTCCTAGTCACAAAGCGGAATGCAGATATCTCCAAAGAAAGATCCTCCTAGTCAAAAAACAGACTGAGATATCTATAATTAAGTTGAAGATATCTGTAGCGGAGCCCGCCCGAATGATGGCCAAAACTTTACTGCTGATTTTCTTGAAGCTTTATTGAACGTTAACAACGATGAAATGACCTTTTCCACTTCAGAAATCACCGTAAGAGCTGAATAAAATACAAAGAATACGCATTACAGTCTTATCCTTTCACATCCTTATCTGCGCACACAAATAATCACACGAAGTACTCAATATAACTAAAAGCATACAGATATACACACCTTTTGCCTCTTCGGGGGGTGCTTAATAAACTGGAAAACTTATGCTTAAGCTTTTAAACTGCGATAAACCATAACATTGAGCGCGCACTCCCGTTCGCCACTGTTGAACCCCTCTCACTCTGAAGACAGCAAAACCCGTCAAAATAAGAGTCCTCGATTTTAAGACAGACAGTGCAGACCCAATACATAATTAAACCCACACAATAATCAAAAATAAAGTACAAGAACAAATTAGAAAATAAATTACAATAAGGTCTGTTACAATATCTTTAAATGAGTTTTGACTAGGACGAATTCCAATTCAAGATATCTCTAATTAAGTGTTGCCTAGTCAAAAACCCAGTTCAAGATATCTACAACTGTAATTTGACTAGTAATAAATTATTTAAAGATATCTACATATTTATTTTTGGATATCTTAAAAAACGATGAATTAAAGATATCTCCAATTTGATTATGACTAGACAAAACCCAGTTAGAGATATCTCTAATTATGATTTGCACTGGTGGCAATTAAATTGAAGATATCTCTAACTTAAGTTTTGTCTAGTCATAATCAAATTGGAGATATCTTTAATTACAATTTCTACTAGTCAAAACTCATTTGTAGATATCTGAAAATATTTTCCAATTGAAGTCTGTTGGAGCTATTTTTCATTTTGTTTATTTTAGGCTTAAGTTAATTTATAGCCTAATTTATTTTCTTTCTTTTCTTGTTAAAGTAATTTGTTTTATTTTTTGTATTTATGCTTATTTTTTGTTTATTTATATTATTGTTTAATTGGTCACATGGTGTTATGTTAATTTGCATAAATAGGTCAAGGTGGGAGGGACCTTGGGCAACAAGGGCATATGGTTTTTTACCAGCGTAAGAGAGGCAGCAGAAAATGTCTGTGAGCTTGCTTATAATGTGTAAATAAACTTCCTCAAACTCATCTTTGCTATGGACATTAGTTCACTTTGGTACCTCTAAACCTGCGTAAAGCCCAACCCATGACGTTGCCTCAGTGGCCATTTGAGAAGTTTGATATTGTTTGTTTTGTTTAAGTTTATGGACAAATAGCCACTACATTAAGTAAAAAACCGCCCCTGGATGTATATCGTTGGTTTACGTGGAAATTGGACTCGTTGTTTGCTGGATTACCTTTTCGAAAGTGGATTACTCACCTGGATGCGGGAGACAAACTCAACGCCGGCGGAAGTGTGGGCTAGATACAGCACAAACATCAACGACCCATCCGACAGTGTAAAGCTTCCCTGGACACCGTACTGGATAACGGTGACGCTACTGGAGGGCTGGAGCTGCACTTACGGAGTGGAGGATTGGTATTTGTTGCAATTTGGATTCGCGAGGGCCCAAAGCCTTCACTGGTGACGCGCACGGCCGCGCGCAACAACAAACACTGCGCGCATACAACTCCGTGCGCAAAGGCAACCACCGCTGCAAACAAAGTTCCGCAAGGTACGTGCTTCATTCAACCTTTGCAAAAAAACTGTGTGTGCGCATTACCAACATCAATATAAAGTAAAATGTCTGACGTAGCGGCCAAAGCCACAAGTGACACGGCGCTTATTTCCACAAGAAGGCGCACAATTTTCACTGATAAAGGAATGATGTTTTTTATACAAACGTGTCAGGAAAAGAGATCGACGAAATGCAGACGAGCTAAATCGTACATGAATCAAATGGATAAATTGATGCATTCTGCAGACAATATTGATGCAGTCAAGTCTCTTTTGGATCAAATGATAACTTGTGTTGATGAGGCAAAACAACATCATTTGTCATTTGTTTCACTGAACATACCTCAGGACGAAAAGGAAAAACAAAATAAATATTTTGAACAAAAGGAAAATTGTTTTTCAAACTTTATTGATGATGCCAAAGGGTGGTTATCAAATACAGGCCATTCATATGAACTTCCAATCAAGCCACCTGAAAATCAAACTGATATTGGGCCTGGGGACAGTGTATCCAATAAAGGTTCCGCAGCGTGCTCAAAGGCTGTCTCTAAACTGTCAAGGACTTCATCCAGTGCATCTGCAAAAATATTAGCGCAAGCAGAGAAGGCAGCATTACAAGAGCGCATGGCTGCTTTAAAACAAAAGCACGGTTTGGAGGCGCAGGAGGAACAAATAAGACTTGAACAGGAGGAATTACGGAAGAAACGAGAACATTTAAGGAGAGAAAAGGAACAACTTGCTCTGGAGGCAGAATTAAAGGTGACAAATGCTAAATTGGAGGTTCTGAAAGCAAGTTCAAAATGTGGCTCTAAAGTGTCAAGATGTGCATCTAACCCATCAGATGGCATGAACTCTTACTTGGAAAGGTTAGAAACTCAAGGGACATATGAATTAAATCCAAATGCTGAACGTTTCATGCCCACCAATACAAATTCCGAACCTCCCTCCAGTCGCTTATTAAATTCTGTCCGTGTTGGTGTTGAACCTAAACATGTTGTAATGCAACCATCTATACCTAATGTCATTCCTGTTTCTCAAAGAAAGGGTATACAAGCACTGGGTTTGCAAAATGCTCATGACAATAATCAATCCATCAATTCTCCAGACATTATGAACATAATGCAGCGTCAAAATGAAATTACTGCCTTGTTGGTTCAACAAAATACAGCCTCTGCTCTGCCTATGAGAAATATACCTGTATTTGATGGTGATCCCCTGTATTTTAAATCTTTTCTCAGAGCCTTTGAAAATTGTATTGAGGATAAAACTAAAAATTTCAGTGATTGTTTGTACTTCCTAGAACAGTACACTAGGGGGCAACCAAAAGACATTGTAAGAAGTTGTCAGCATCTGCCCTCTGAACCAGGTTACCAAAGAGCGAAAACACTTTTGATTGAACATTTTGGAAGTGAACACAAAATCTCCTCTGCTTATATGGACAAAATTAACAACTGGCCCTCAATAAAACCTGAGGATGTTAACGCTCTGCAGTCATTTGCTTTGTTCCTTCGAGGTTGCGCCAATGTAGTACATCATATAAAGTACATGAAGGAGTTGGACATGCCAGCTAACCTCAGGACAGTCCTAATGAAACTCCCATATAAGCTGAGGGAAAAGTGGAGAAATTTAGCATGTGACATACTGGAACAAACTGGAAGCAGAGCAGTGTTTGTTGATTTTGTAAACTTTATTGAAAAACAAGTCAAAATTGTTTCAGACCCGCTGTTTGGAAATATTAATGATGTTCCCCCAGCCAGCCACACAAAGCTATCCATTCAAGTTAAGCAGAAAAGGAAAAGCGGTACCTTTGCCACCAGCATCAATGCAATAAAGGATGGACATAAAGAAAAGGAAAATGTAACTGCTTACAGTAACCAGCTCAAATGTCTGTTCTGCTATCTCACCAATCACACTCTGGAAAAATGCTTTCAGTTTAGAAAAAAGACACAACAGGACAAGATTCACTTTTTAAAGGAGAAAGGTGTTTGTTTTGGGTGCTTGAAATATGGACACACAAGCAAAGATTGTAGGAATCGTTTGGATTGTGAAGTATGTCACAGGAAGCACCCATCTGTCCTGCATGTGGAGAAGGAGGATACTACAAGGGTAACCTCCAAAGAAACTGTGAGCACTGTATCTGGACAGCAGCAGACTTGTGGTCATGTTGGGGCTGGTGAAGAGGATACTGCTGTTTTCTCCATTGTGGCTGTGCAGGTGAAAAGTCAGAAAAGTAATAAAGTTGTGCACACTTACGCTTTCCTGGACCCTGGGAGCTCTGGTACCTTCTGCACTACAAGTTTGGCTGAAAGGCTGGGAGTGTCAGGCAAAAATTGTAATATACTATTGAGGACAATGGGGCAGACTAGAACCATTAATACTACCGTCATAACTGGTCTGGAGGTGTCTGGTTTTGACACCGAGGACTTTATTGAGCTGCCATCTGTTCTGACGCAAACAAAAATGCCTGTATCTAAAGTCAATGTGCCATGTCAGGATGATGTTGCCAAATGGGCGTATTTGAGTGGCATTATGCTACAGGAAGTAGATGCAGATGTGGACTTGCTCATTGGAACTGACTCTCCCAAAGTTTTGGAGCCATGGGAACTAATAAACAGTCAATGCGGTGGGCCGTATGCAGTGAGGACCAGAGTTGGCTGGGTCATAAACGGGCCTCTTCGTGCTGGAGACTCTGGAGGTGCTGGTGTCAAGTCAGGATGCACCGTTGTAACTGCTAATCACATATCTGTGGAGCACTTGGAAAATATGTTGATGCAGCAGTATAATCATGACTTTACTGAAAGAACAAATGATGAACAACTTGAGATGTCAAGAGAGGACATTAAATTCATGAAAATTGTGAAGGATACAACAGTGCTTATCAATGAACATTATTATATTGACTTACCTTTCAGAGTTGAAGATCCTGTTTTGCCAAATAATCGCTGCATTGCATTACAAAGACTCCAAAGCTTGAAGAGGAGATTTAATAGAGATGTTTCATTCAAAGCTCAATATCTTGATTTCCTCAACAACATGTTGGAGCAAGGATATGCAGAAAAGGTTCCCACAAATGAGCCCACTCCAAAACAAGGAAAGGTGTGGTACATTCCCCACCATGGTGTATATCATCCAACCAAAGGAAAGTTGCGTGTTGTGTTCGATTGTGGCTGTACTTACAAAGGTACATCATTGAACAGCCAGCTCCTGCAGGGCCCAGACTTCACTAACACGCTAATTGGTGTTCTCCTCCGGTTTAGAGAAGAGCCCATCGCTGTTATGGCTGATATCAACGCCATGTTCCATCAGGTCCGGGTCCCGTATAAGCATGTTAACTTCTTGCGCTTTTTATGGTGGCCCAATGGAGATGTTACAACGGAGCCAGAGGAATACAGGATGTGTGTGCATTTGTTTGGAGCTGTATCCTCTCCAAGCTGTTCAAACTATGCACTGAGAAGAACTGCTGAGGATAATGCACTGCAATACTCACCCGATGTCCTCAGCACAGTCAAAACAAATTTCTATGTGGATGACTGTCTTAAGTCCACTGTGACAGAGGAAGATGCAGTGAAGCTCATACATGGACTAACATCTCTCTGTAAAAGAGGCGGCTTCCATCTCCAAAAGTGGGTCACAAATAGTCCAAATGTGTTTGTACTCATTCCCAGTAACATCAGAGCCATGGGTTTGGAGAACATGGATTTGGACAGGGACCAGCTTCCTGTGGAAAGAGCTCTGGGGATGCAATGGTGTGTTCAAGGAGATACGTTTAGCTTCAGGACTGCAGTGCAGGAACGTCCACACACCAGGAGGGGCATCCTCTCTGTGGTGAGCTCTCTTTATGACCCGCTGGGTTTTCTGTCTCCTTTTATAATTCCTGCCAAGATTCTGTTACAGGAGCTTTGCAGAATGAACTTCAAATGGGATGAGCCAGTCCCCAGTGCCGTCTCCAGACATTGGTCTGAGTGGCTCTCTGAACTTCAGCAAATGAGTGGATTTAAAGTGGAACGGTGCATCAAACCCAAGAACTTTGGAACACAAGTGAAAGCAGAACTGCATAATTTTTCAGACGCCAGTCAAACAGGATATGGCGCTGTTTCATATTTGAGATTGGAGAGCGCTGACAACGTGCATGTTTCATTTATCACGGGCAAGGCTCGTGTTGCTCCTCTAAAGCAACTAACCATCCCACGCCTTGAGCTTGCTGCAGCTGTGCTTGCTGTTCGGGTGAACGCAATGCTGTTGAAGGAGCTACAGTTGCCATTGCAAAGGTCATTTTTTTGGACTGACAGCACTACTGTTCTAAAATATATCTTCAATGAAACAAAGCGCTTTCACACATATGTTGCCAATCGTGTCAGCACCATAAGAGAAGCCACAGACAAAGATCAGTGGAGGTATGTAAACACCAAAGATAATCCTGCAGATGAAGCATCTCGAGGATTAAGAGCTCAGGAGTTTGGGAAAGGAAAATGGTTAAAAGGACCAGACTTTTTGCACTTACCTTCTACCAAATGGCCAAAACTCGACTTGGACTCCTCCTCCATTCCATCTGATGATGCAGAGGTGAAAAGGGAACTTAAAGTGAATGTTGTTACAATATACAGTGACAGTCCCCTCAGTCAGCTCGTTCACTATTTTTCATCCTGGAGAAAGCTTAAAACATCAGTGGCCTGGTTGTTGGAGCTGAAAGAAAGACTTTTACTTTTGAGCCGAAAGAGAAAGGAATATGTGGTCAAGCAGAATGAAAATGTGGAAAAGGAGCTTAAAATATTCAAAGCCGCACTTGGAAAATCCAGCTTGACACCAGAGCGCTTAGAGGAAGCCGAAAAGGCAATAATTCAGTTCGCTCAAAACCAAGGATTCAGCACTGAAATTTCCTCACTAAAACATGACCCAAAGACTGTTTCCAAAGACAGCCCTCTGTATCGCCTCGACCCCTTCATCAAAGATGGCATCCTCAGAGTTGGTGGACGCCTGTCTAAATCTGCCTTGCTGTGGGAGGTAAAACATCCTGTGGTTCTGTCAAAGGATCTGCATGTTTCCCAGCTCATATTACGTCACATCCATTACCAGCTTGGACATGCTGGACGCAATCACATGCTGCATAGATTGAGACAGAAGTATTGGATCATAAATGCCAACTCTGTGGCCAGGAAGATTATCTCACAATGTACAGTGTGCAGAAGGTACAGAGGAAAACTTGGAGAACAAAAAATGGCAGATTTACCGGAGGAACGAGTTGTGCCTGATAATGCACCCTTTACAAATGCGGGAGTGGACTATTTTGGACCACTGAATGTGAGGAGAGGGAGAACTGTGCTGAAGCGATATGGGGTGATATTTACCTGTATGAGCAGCCGCGCAATACACCTTGAGGTGGCGCACTCCCTCGACACAGACTCCTGCATCAATGCCGTGCGCAGATTTGTCTGCAGAAGAGGACCTGTGACAAGTATAAGGTCAGATAACGGCACAAATTTTGTTGGTGCGAAGAAGGAACTGAGCCAGGCTCTGGCTGCTTTAAATCACTCTAAAATTGAAAGGACTTTTGTGCAGGAAGGAGTGATGTGGAGTTTTAACACTCCAGCTGCATCTCACCAAGGTGGCGTTTGGGAGCGTCTAATTCGCTCTGTGCGCAGTGTTCTTACCTCTGTTGTTGGACATCAACTGCTGGACGAGGAAGGACTGCAAACATTGTTTTGTGAGGTAGAAGCGATACTCAATGACCGGCCAATAACTAAGGTTTCAGAAGATCCCAATGACTTAGAAGCGCTCACTCCAAATCACATTCTCCTGCTAAAAGGCAAGCCTATTCTGCCATTTGGCCTGTTCGAAAAATCTGACCTATACATTAAGAGGAGATGGAGACAAGTGCAGTACGTTGCGGAGCTTTTCTGGAAAAGGTGGACAGCAGAGTATCTGCTTGTAATGCAAGAAAGGCAAAAATGGACAAGGCAAAGAAGAAACTTCATTACAGGAGATATTGTTGTAATCGCTGATGCCACAGCTCCAAGAGGCTCCTGGATGATGGGCAGAGTTCTAAGCACCACAGCTGACTCCAGAGGACTGGTTCGCTCTGTGAAGGTTCAAACGAAGATCAGCATCCTGGACAGACCAATAACCAAGCTCTGTCTTCTCTTGGAGGCTAACAATTAACTACTCATTCTCTCTCCTATCTCTGTCTTCCATCTATTTTGTTTCTTTCAGGCATGGAGAATCCGAAGAGGCAAAGATTCTAGCTTACTGTTTAGGTTATAATTAGTAAATAGCTCCTTTGTGCTAAAGCTAAGGTTAATTGTGGGTAAGGTACCGTTCCAATTAGGGGCTGGGATGTTGGAGCTATTTTTCATTTTGTTTATTTTAGGCTTAAGTTAATTTATAGCCTAATTTATTTTCTTTCTTTTCTTGTTAAAGTAATTTGTTTTATTTTTTGTATTTATGCTTATTTTTTGTTTATTTATATTATTGTTTAATTGGTCACATGGTGTTATGTTAATTTGCATAAATAGGTCAAGGTGGGAGGGACCTTGGGCAACAAGGGCATATGGTTTTTTACCAGCGTAAGAGAGGCAGCAGAAAATGTCTGTGAGCTTGCTTATAATGTGTAAATAAACTTCCTCAAACTCATCTTTGCTATGGACATTAGTTCACTTTGGTACCTCTAAACCTGCGTAAAGCCCAACCCATGACGTTGCCTCAGTGGCCATTTGAGAAGTTTGATATTGTTTGTTTTGTTTAAGTTTATGGACAAATAGCCACTACAAAGTCAATGGAAGAATTTGACTAGTCATAAAAGCATTGGAGATATCTGCAATGTATATTATGACTAGTCACAATCACCTTGTAGATATCTCAATTGCAATTACGACGAGTCAAAATTGCATAAGAGATATCTGGAAATGGAATTATGACTAGTCAAAACTGATTTATGACTAGTACGGGAAGGAGTATTTAAAACTAAAACGGCTTGCCATACACGCGTCTGGCAAATTCCGATTGTCTCTAAAGCAACTCTCGTCTTATCACCATAGCAACCAGCTCATACCAGTATGATCGGCAGTTAATAAATAAATAACAATTTATCACCTCAACTCAAACAACCGTTTAGACATCGCTGTGATATTAATGTTTGTGTTAAACATTATGCACATTTTGTACATATTTACTAACACACGTGGTGCATAATGTAGGCTTGTTGTCTTCAACATTTAAGCGCATTTGAAATATTCTGACACAAAGCTTTAGCTACACCGACACAAAAATACATTTCCAAGTTAATAAATTGGTAACACTTTACAATAAGGTTCATTAGTTAACATGAACTATTAATCAACTGCACTTCTACAGCATTTATTTATCTTTGTTCATGTTAATTTCAACATTTACTAATACATTATTAAAATCTTGTTAACATTAGTTAATGCTCTGTGAACTAACAAGAACAAACAGTGAACAACTGGATTTTCATTAACTAACATTAACCAAGATTAGTAAATACAGTAACAAATGTAATGCACATGGTTAGTTCATGTTAGTTAATACATTAAATAACTAATGAACCTTATTGTAAAGTGTTACCAATAAATTTAACACACACACACACACACACACACACACACACACACACATATATATATATATATATATATATATATATATATATATATATATATATATAAATATATATATATATATATATGTATGTATACATATATACATCACCGCCCTCCGAAATCAAAATCAACCAGCTCTTTAGTCTAGATTGTGTGACGAAACTGAACTCGCTCCAGCACATTCCTGCAGAGGCCACGCCTACAGTAAATAAATACAGTGGGATTTGGACTGACATCTCAAAGTTCATCAGGTGTGATCGGGATCGGATCTCGCCCGGTTTCTCCGACAAACCCGTCGAAGTTCATCTTTGTGATTCAGGACTAAGATTCACCTGTTACCAACCGCCGTGGATCGTGATATGAACCTGAAAGTGTTCTGCCTGTCTCTCCTTCTTTTTGAAGCCTCTTGTTTCAGTGAGTATTTCTGATCAATTATTGAAACTATTATGAAAGTGATCTTTATGAAGCCAGGCTAAAATTTGTATTATCCAGCCAATATTAACTGAGCTGTTATATTCACAAATATGAAATGACCGCTTATGTTATCATCTTATTAGACAACATCCATAACATAAACTCAGTGGCGGATTTAGGCATGTTTGATGACGCGCTCGGGCAAAAAAAAGGAAAAAAAGGATTGCGAGATCAGGTTTACCGCTCATTTACTTGAAGTACTCTCAGTCAGAGGAGAGTGAAGTATTGAGTATTAAAGGAGAGTTTCAGTCAGTAAGGAGGAGCGGGGATTGATTTACATCACCTCAGGACTTAAACTGAGGACACCTGAGGTGACGTCAGTGGGGAGCGGGACTAAATCACCAAAAAATGAAATTATGGTTAAAAAGGTCTAAGCCATCGTCAGGAGCCTAAATTAGGAAAATAAAGAGGGGAAACTTGCATAAAATAAAGGCATGTAGTAGCTATCACTCGTCTCATTATGAGACTGTAACAAAGTTCGTAAATATGGGAAGAAGGAGGCGGGAACCGGCGAACGTTCAACATATTTAATAAAGAAATAAACAGACAATAAAACCAAAAAGTATAAGGGCGGCAGTTCCTCACGGCGACTGCCGCCCACACAAACCAAATAAAACACAACATAAATTCCAGGCCTGGTCCTCTCTCGTCCTTCACTGTCGTCGCTCCTCCTTTATGCTTCCGGAGCTCCTCCGTGAGAGATACGAGACCGGTGCGCCGAGCACCTGAAGCTCGTTAACACTCGCGTCACCGGCCTCGCGCCGTTCCCTCACGGCTCTCGCCCGCCCTGCTCGTCACAGAGACTAATATAAATATAGTAAAATAAGCTAATATCACTTACGATCCGCCGTTTTGGTTGCTATGCTAAGACACATTGGGCAACAAAATTCCTTTTTTGTCCTTTTCCCATAGAAATTCACCATGAAATCATAATCATCATTTCTTATTCATAGAATATTGCCGTATTTATTATAAATGATTTACCTGTTTTTAAAAATAAAATCATGTTCTCTCCTAATCTTTAAAGTCACCATGACACCAAAATTGACAGTAATTATTTTAATGGAACATTGCAGTGATTATTAGAAATGATTTTGTTTTTTAATTATAAAAAATAATGTTACTTATTAATTTCTGTGCCATCATAAACTTTAATGTTTACTGCATCAACTTACTGAATTTCCTGCAGTGACATTTCCAGGGTTGCTTTCCGGGGACAGAATAGGATGATAAAAACAGTATTAAAATAAGAAAAAACAACTTTCTATGAACGCATGCTTATGTAGATTTTTAATAGCATTTTTAATAGAGAACGAGATCTAATAGATCTATTACTGAACTGATCAATCAAAGGTGAGACTGTTCAACAATCAACATTCATCAGCCTCAGGGAAATAAAGATTTTCCCCTCATTCTTGTTGTTCTGGCTCTTCTTGTAGGTGCCGTTGGGCTTTTTATTATCACTTACGTTTACAGGAAAAGCTTTTATCTAAGAAGTCAGATATAGTTTCTACAAAATAATCTCACCCCCATTTCACCTGAGCCAAGAAAGAGCATTACAGCTTCAACACCTTGATCAGTCCGCTTTCCTCATAACTTAATGGCATAAAAAAATTCTGTAATAAATTGTGAAGTAATATACAAAAATGCTATTTTAATATGTCAGAGAATTTAAAACCTAATTTTTTGTTTTTAGTTTTAAAAGAGCTGTTGTGAAATACTTACCGAAATAATCATCTCATCAATCATAACTGCAGCTTTCTGTTAATCATTTTGGCAAGTCAAGATCTGCCAACAAAATCATACCGCAAGTAATGATTGATTGTGAGACTCAAATGCTGATATATTTTCTCTCCTTCACTTTCTAGCTGAGTTTGAGATTACTGTGCCCAGAGATCCTGGATTTTACGGAGAGGCGCTGATCCTCCCCTGCACTTCTTTGTCCTTGTCCTCTTCCATGTCTAACTCTCTTTGTCCTCCTCTTACTCTGACCATCATTGCTTTCATGCTTGTAAAGTTCTCGAAATGTCTTACCTGAGGCCTATTTGTAGTGCTAAGAGACCGATTGGTGTTCTGTTTTCTGTTCAGGTGTTTTCAGGAGTGTATGGAAGTGCCTACAATTTCCAGATGAGTTTTGCATTTTGAACAGAGTGTTTTCCCAATGATAACAATTGATTTAGTTTTTGAACAAAGTGTCTAATGTAAGAAAACGTGTAGTGTTTCGCAACAAGTGTATTATAGAATTGCAAACAAAGTGCAAAGTTGACAATGTGTTTAAACTATGGTTACACTGTGTTTAAGTTGTGCTACAAGAAGTTGTAGGTATTGAGACTTTGGTCTAAGTGTTCAATTTTAGTGTGTAAGCAATGGGCAAAAACTGCAAGTAATGTTGCATGTGGCTCTCCCCCTCAATAAACATTTCGCATTATGAAGACAAGTGTATACATTTGCATATTTTGTACAGTACAATACACCAAACAACAAAAATACTCTGACCCAGTATCTTGTCTTTGGTCTGGGACAGGTCAGAGAGTCTTCTTAACATTACACGCTATATTGGCCAGAGTCACACTCTAAACAAAAAAATGGTGCTAAATAGCACTAAAAGTGGTTCATTAGCTCATAATCATTTAGAGGAACTACTTGAAGTGCTATATATCACCTCAACCACCCCAACAAACTACTGAAGAACCAAATTTTTGTGTGGTGTGCAGGCAGCAGGGGTAAAATCCTCTTGCATGCCTGATCCATCAACTGAAATGTCTAGTCAGGCTTCTTCCATTCCATCATCTCTGAGATAGAAGTACAGATCACTGTAACTGTAACACATCCTTTTTACAAAATGGAAGCAGACAGAAATCTGTATGTGAGGCAATTTGGTGCATCTCTTTTCATTACAGTAGTATAGTGTAACAGCTATAGTACATGTATGTGTTGTAACTGAGTACAGCACTCAAAAATAACAGTAGAGTACACTGAGGTACACCACTGAGGTTCCTCCCTGAAGATTCGTATGATTGAAGCAACTTAATTTTGGCTGAACTCATTGCTCAGCCTCCCTCATAGACATACCATGGACAAGGACATGGTCAAGAAGTTGCATGAATTTCATCTGAGACTCCTTGTCTCCTTGGCCCTCATCCTCCGTCCTCATCCTTGACTCCTCGTCCTCGTCCTCCTCCTCTTCCTTCACCTCTTCCTCCAATCTTTCCTGCTCTTGCTCTTGCTCATCCTCATCCTCGACCTTTTCAATCACGTCTCTCTGGATCCATTGGTCCAAAACTGTATGAAATGACTTGAGCTCTTTTATTGAAGGTTCTGATTGGTGTGTGATAAATTTTGACTCTTAGTGTTTCCACTTGGGTAATTGTGTGCTAACTGAGCTCAAGCTACACTGAATTGAATGAACAATATTGAATGCTAGTGCTTTCTAAATGACAACATGGTATAGGCAATGAGAAATGAAGGGTGTGTAGTTTTGCAGTGATAGTTCAACAAATCTGAATCATGTGTCAAAACGGGAATAGTGTTTATAATTCAGAGAAATGGGTGTGCTTTTTGGTAAATGGTGTTATGGTTTTGAAATTTTAGTTCAAAAGCCTGGTTATAGTGTTTAAGCACTCAAGGAAAACTGTAATAAAAAAAAGTCAAATAAAAATCAGTCACAATGCAGACCACACAGAAATGAAGTGTTTAGACTTGAACACATTTGCAATGCAAAACAAAAAAACAAAATAACCAAAGTTCTGAAATAAAATCAACAACCTTTAGTTTTTCTGACTTTTGTCAAGTTGTCAAACCTGTGATAATCAAGTTTATGTACTTTGACACAGTTTTTTTTTTGATTACGACATTAGAGGCAGCACCTAAAAATAAATACAGTGGCGATGTGGACTGACATCTCAAAGCAAACCAGGTGTGATCTCTGTCGTTGATGTCACAGAGGACAGCCGAAGTTCATTTTTATCAACCAACCGCTGTGGATCTTGATATGAACCTGAAAGTGTTCTGCCTGTCTCTCTTTTTATTTGAAGCCTCCTGTTTCAGTGAGTATTTCTGATAAATTACTGAAACTGATGAAATTCTAAAGTGATTTTTTTTTAAGGCTCTCAAAAAGTCCATATTATTCAGCCAAGCTTTTATATTCACAAAGATGAAACTACCGCTTTCCATAACATAGAGCTAAACAAACATGACTTATCAAGATAAAATAGTTAAAAGTTGTAAATAAAAAAAAAAGTGGCTCAACATGTTCCAGGTAAGAGATAACTTTAACTATGTTTTTTTCAAAAGGCATACTTCATATATAGGCTACAAGTATACACTACACTTGATGTAAATTTTGTTATTGCATCTGCACTGAATGCACAGAGCAGTTGTTAAAGTCACCATGAAATCAAAACTGACCACCTTTTTATGGAATTTTGCCATATTTATTATAAATGATCTGTGGACATCATTCATCATTTTCTAATTCATGTGCCCATAATCTTTACTCAAAATAACTTCTCCTCCCTCTTGTAATGACATCTCTTCTAAGATGAGTTTGAGATTACTGTGCCCAGAGATCCCGTCACTGGATTTTACGGAGAGGCGCTGATCCTCCCCTGCACCTTCCACGTGGACTCATGGGATCTGAGTAGCATCCTTATCTCCTGGCAGCGTGGGCTGGACGTTGCTCACAGCTTCTACTACAGTCGCGACCAACTCGACCGCCAGAATCCTCATTATGTAAATCGCACCAGCCTGTTCATCCAGGAGATGGCAAGAGGAAACGCATCACTCAAACTGGACAGAGTCACTCTGCAGGATTCTGGTGTGTACACCTGCTCCATCAGCACAAACTCTGGCAGCCAGAAGAAGAGCTTTAGAGTGAATATTGCAGGTAACAAAACAATCGAGGTGACTCAATCTTGAGGTCTCACAGCGTGCTTGAAACAGTCGTGTGTTTTAATGTCAGTATTGTGTTGTTTTTCAGCGTTCTACTCTGAACCTCGTCTGCAGTTCTCAATGTTAACTGATGGGCTCAACCTGCTAGTGACGTCAGATGGGGGTTATCCTTCACCTGAACTGCAGTGGCTGATGGAGAACTCAGACATCACTAACCAGACACAAACACACATCATGAAGGACACACAAACTGGACTTTACATTGTGTCTAGTTGGATAAATCTCAGTGGGATCACCAAAACCTTTCTCACTTTCGTACTGCACAATAAACCTCAGGAGATCAGGAGAGAGATCATGTTGTCCTCAGGTAATTCAAAACACAACTTATTTAATTTAAAATGGCTGTCCTCCTGGGAAGTTTATATTTACAAAGTGGGAAGTGGGGTTTACGAGGAGGGCAGGTGCGTTCAAGTCAATTTTGTCAGAGCAAGATGGCGGTGTACCTTCTCTTAAATAACTACACAAAAATACAGAAAAGGTTTTAAACTCTACTTCTAGAAAATTAAAAACAAAGAATGTGCATCAGGTGCGTTTTGCTTTTTATGTTTTTTATTAATTTATGAAGCCACTGTAAACTTTATCATTACATGTTATATTGTTATATTATAATGCTATCATATTTTGAGCAGGCAATTAACTTACTTTGTTGTAAATAGAAAAGCCCGAATGTCAATGCTAAATATATATGAGTATTGCTGTATTCTGCCATGTTTCACACTGACAACTCGTACAGATCGGGGTTTAAAGAAAATCCTGAACTTATTTCCACTCGTAGTTACGACATTGTGGTGGCGTTCATGTGCATTCAGCTCATGAATAATCAGTCTTTCCTACATGAATTGAACGCATTAATCATCAATAACATTTATGGCCCAGTTTCACAGACAGGGCTTAGATTAACCCAGGATTAGGCCTTAGTTCAATTAGGACATTTAAGCAGCTTTTATAAACGTGCCTTAGAAAAAACATTGCTGGTGTGCGTCTTGAGACAAACAATAGCACTGACGTATTGTAAGATATCTCAGTGCAAGTTGCTTTCAGTTAAAACAGCTCAAACATGCATTTTAGTCTAGGACTAACTTAAGCCTTGTCTGTAAAACCAGTGGTCCAATGATCAGTTTCACACCACAGCTATAGCTTGCTCTCATTAACCTTATAGTGTAGTTTAGGGCCAGGAATGCATGCTGATAACTGATAACATCCACTACTACTTGTGCATCCACTGTTATTTAATTTATTTTTTAATTTCTTTTGACAGATAAGAGGCAAGAAGAGTCAGTATGCAGATGCCATGGATGCTTATTTTTGATCTGTGTTATTGTGCTGCTGCTGGTGATCGTGATGGGTTTATTGTTTGTGTTCATCACAAGCAGAAGAAGAGAACAGACCAAAATAAATGGTTCAGCTAATATGGGACTCGAGTCTGAAACCCAATTTCTACACGACAAATTTCAGCAGTGCACTGGGGCATAATATTGTGGTTTGACACATGGAATGTAATGAGAGATCACTGTTGGACATCATTCTGAAGGTGGTGGATTCTGGATTCCACTGCTGCTTTGAAAGCTTCCTGTTCAAAGCAGAGCTCAGATCAACTTCAGCCTTGAAGAAGCTCTTAATCATGTGTATCTTTGTATGTGCACTAAGTGTTCGGTACAGGTCCTTTATGGGTACTTCTGGACAACTGGCACTCTGCTTGAGACCTGTAGATGCCTTGTCCGGACTTAACAGGACATCCTGTCCCTAAGTTCAGGGTCAGCATCATGATGGAATGAGATATGCTTCCAACTATCTGTCCATGTGTGGAAAATTACCCGTTTTGTCTAATTTTCTTCACCAATCAGAATCATTCAACCTGAAGTAATGACGTAGTTAGTGGACTCTGTAAAAGTATAATTGTTGGAAATGTGAATATGTAGAGAGAGAGAGAGAGAGAGAGCGGCCTACAAGCTCCTTTTGAGATTTGAAGCTGGCTTCTGCTGATGAAACTCCAAACTATTCTTCAGTAAAATTTTCTTCTACCATCTGTAATACAGGACCTACTTACTGACAGTTTCAATGGCTTTACTAATATGGGGCTCAAGTCTGAAAGCCAAATTCTGAATGACTGTTGAGATTAAAGTGGAATGTGAAATTGAATGGAAAAATGTAAACTGCAGCATTACATTCAGATCTCCTCACATTGCATTACAGTTTTTGCAGTGCTGAGCATTATATAGCAGTCTGTGTGAATTAGTGTCAGATGCAGCTTACCTTTCAGTGTAAAGACTGCTTTTGTTAATGTTGATCACATTTTATTGGTAATAACTTATAGTGTTCTGATAGATTGATTGACTGAATTTAATTCATTGATTTTAAATCATTTAATAGAGATTACTGGACAGATTTTTATTATAATGTCATAACTAGCTCTGTAATTAACACATTTACATAATTGTACTTTTTAGTTTACAAAGATAGCAATATTTTAGTTTTAAAGCACACAATACAGTCTTGGAAAATAGATCCTTTAATATTTTAGCAATATTTTCATACTTGGTTTGTGATTATTATCAGGGTTTTCTTTCTTATACCTGCTAGGGGGAGGCATTTCCAAGATTCTCATGTGACTGACCTTGCACTCCTTATTAAAGGGTTAGTTCACCCCAAAATGAAAATTCTGTCATTTATTACTCACCCTCATGTTGTTCCACACCCGTAAGACCTTTGTTCATCTTCGGGAACACAAATGACGTTCTTTTTGATGACAGAATGCTGTTAGACTAGATTCCATAGACTGCCTTTGACACAGAAAGTTCATAAAGAGATTAGAAAACTAATCCATATGCATAACAGACGAGAATGAACCTCATTGGTTACGCAGCAAGTTAAGCTTTCGGAAGAGGTTTGTTCTTGTGAGTTAATCAGGTTTAGTTAAGCTTCTTTTTATGTTTGCTGATCAATGTTTATATTCGAGTAAATGCCTAAATTAAATCTATTCATCATAAAAAACAATTGATTCTTTTCAGAAAATTTGGGCTAAACCCCCGAATTCATATTGATTAGTTTTCCGATCTCTGAACTTTTTGAAGCGTCAAAATGTCAGTTGCAAAGGCAGTCTGGAAATCTGACAGTATTCTGTCATCCAAAAGATCTGAAGATGAACGAAAGTCTTATGGGTTTGGAACAACACGAGGGTGAGTATTTAATGACAGAATTTTCATTTTGGGGTAAACTAACCCTATAAGTTGCTTGTTCTTTCTGTTTATCAGTACTCAAGACACGACAACAACGCAGCCCTGAAGTGTCAACTAAATTATCCCCTGCGAAGGCCTCCTTCCCTTTCCCTATATATAGATAAAACGTTATCAAAATTATTCCAGTTCGCATAGATTTCCAGACACAACAAAATTTTCCTCTATTATGCGGACCAGACAAGTAATTTGGCAATGTCACTTTGTAAAAAAAGACTAAGCGTCTGTGCACATACACATTCAAATGTGCAAACCTATGAACACAAAAATGAACGGGAAGAATGCATTAAAGGTCTTCGGTTTTCGGTTGGAAAGGTGTCACTTGAAAAATATAGCCCACTACAAGATGAATTCAATTGACAGTGGTAAAACTGGCACTGTGGACAGTGGAGGAGAAACCAGAACAGTGTCTGGTCAGGTCTGGACGGCCAGAAACCTGGTGAGACATTGAATAAAGAAGTGTGACCCATCGCTTTACCTGTATCCTGTTGGAATTGAGCCTGGGTTTCTCAAAGTCACTGGAGCAGCTTAAAGCCAACAGAATAACGGCGAAATGCCAATTCTCCCGGCAAGCCATTAACATCATTAGGATGCACACAATGTTGGCTGAAGAGGAGCTCAGAGACAGTTTCAAAAAACTCACAATTGAGGTCAACGGAAGGTCAAATTGAGTCATGGAAACACATGATGATGTGGAGGCCCAGTACATTGCAGAAACAAAGCTGGATGCAGATGTTCCTGTGTTGAACGAGCAGCAAAAGGCTGATATAGAAGCATATCAAGTGAGTATATGCAAGTGAGTGTGAGATGAAACTAAAGGAGCTGAAAGACATCATCCAAAAGACATTTTGGATCAACTTTGGAGAAGAGAAGTTAGTTATAGTGGTAAAGGCTGCAGAGTATGAAGCAAAGTGCTTGTCATCTATTGAACCCAGTGGCAATAAAGAGGCATTTAACTTCAGGTTCGACCATCTAGAAAGACTTGTTAAAATTGAAAAAGGAGTGGCATACAAAGTGGAAATGCTGGCCTCCTCCCACTGAGCAGAAAGACTTCCAGTGTCGCTTAAGAGGACTTGAGAAGGCCCTTCACAACTTAATTTTGAAAAAAGACGACTTTATCCAAGCCAAAGCCAAAGAAGATGCCACAAGAGTGGTGACAACAGCTTCTATCAGTTACCCAACCCCAGCCATTAAACTGAAGCCAACCTCCCTTCCTAAGTTTACTGGCAGCAGGCGTGACTTTTATCGCTGGAGAAGAGACTGGGAGGCCCTTCAGAAACAAGGGGAAGCAACTGGGTCAAAAGAAGTCAAAAAGTTTCAGCTACTTGACAGCCTAGATAACAAAATAACAAGACATCTTCGTTTGATGTCCTAGCAGACCATATCTTCCGTGTTTTGGAGAACCGTTTTGGAAGGCAAACTGCCATCGCTATTGAGAAGCTCCAGAGACTTCCAGCTGTTAAAGGCCATCTGCCAAAAAAGATTGTTGAGCTAATTCAAGCTGTTGAGAAAGCCCTTCAAGATCTGAGTGACCGTTGTGACACTGGTGCTATAAAGAACCCACTAACAACTAAGTCAATTTAAAGCAAGCTTCCAGATGCACTGAAGAAAGAGTGGCTTCTCTATGTAGCTGAGAAGAGCACCGCCGTGGTGCAAGACAAGTGCTTTGACAGTCTTCTAGATTTCCTCAATAGTCAAGAAAGGACCTATGAGCAGCTGGACCAATTGAGGGATGAAGATCCAACTAGGAGAGAGACCAGGTCTGAGCCAGGGCAAGCCAGAACTAGAGCAAACCTGTTGAGTAGCTATCCTTCAGGGTGTGTCGTTTGTGGAGACAACAAGCAAAACAAAAAGCTGTACTTTTGCAAAAGGTTCCGTATGCTCAAGCTCACCGAGACGAAGGATGCTGGGAGCCTGCAGGAAATGTCTGGAAGTCCATGATGATGGTGACCACTGCAAGACTTCAGTCTTATGCAAAACTCAAGAGTGTAAGGACCAGCTAGCCACAGACCACCATTATTACCTGTGCCCCAGTGGCAACCAGAGGCAATATGGCTCGGAGCAAAATTCCAGCAAAGTCAGTATAGTGGGAAGTGAAGATAAAATGAACTATACTATACTATATTTTTTTAGAAAACTCTCACCTGAACTAGCCCAACAATGTTGAGATATTTTCTGCAACACAGTGTCCAGGACCTTCCATGTCACAAAAAGTCAATCAGACCTTCTGGCGGAAAATGGCTTGGTGGAGTGTGGCCTGTCATTATGATGCTCCTGGAGGTTACAGCCAATGCTGGACAGAAGATTGGTACCCTGATTGACTTAGCTTCAGACACCAATTACATCACCCCTGAGGCAGCTGATCGTCTCAACCTTAGAAGCAAAGACATCATGCTTGTGGTTCATGGTGTCGGAGGCATGAAAGTCCTTATCAAAACAAAGCGTTATCTGTTGAAGATCTGAGTCAGCACTCCAAAAGGCCCATCAGTTGGTCTGTTATGGTCTGGACAGCATTGCAAACGTTCACAGGCATATGTCAGAAAAATAATTGCAAAAGTTCTTCCGAGATGTTCCTCTCAGCAAACTGGTGAGGCCAAGAAAGATTCACCTTCTAATAACTCACAAGGAAGGTCATCTGGCTCCCCAGAAAGTGGGAAACTGTGAAATATGAAGAACTCACCTGTGTGGGCCCTATTCATTCTTCACTAAGCCAGCAAGCCATCATTAACCTTCCAACTTCTGCAGTTTAGTTCTGCAGCTACTACCAATGACTTCCTCGAGTGATGGAGATGGGATGGTATTGGTGCCGCCTGGGACCCAAGATGTGGAGGCTCCCGTTGTGGAAACTGCCAGCCAGGCAGCAAAGAGATTACCCTTGCTGGAGGTGGTGAGGAGTGGCCTTACAAATGTATCTGCCGATGACCACAGTGAGAGACTCCACTGGCACGACAGATATCCCTGGATAGAAGATCCAGCCACAATGCCGAACAACAGAAAAGCAGTCGAGGTCACGTTCCTGAGGATCGAGAGACGGCTGGCCAAAGAATTGGAAAGGAAAGCCGCCTACGCCACTGAAGTTCACGACATGGTCGATCGCTGGGCCGCACTGAAGTTGTCTGAAGAAGCTCTACTTGCTTGGTCTGGACCAGTTTGGTACATCAGTTATCTCATCACTCCAAATGCAGTATATTGTTTGAAATAAATCTGTCTTTCATGAAACCTGACTGATAGTCATAAATTATATTATCTAGAACATATTTAATTCTTTTAGCAAAAATCATGGCTAATATTTTGTAATCATTATTTCATGGCTTATAGGATGAACATTTTCAAGTTGAGCACGGTCCTTTTGAGGTTTAGGGATCAAATTTATTACACCCTGAGTCACAGAAGGAGGGAGAGACTGAAGACTTTCTAAGTACACTTGAAACTGAAACAGAGAAAAAAACTTTCTTATAATTCTTATAATACTCTGTGGTCAGACCATCATTCCCAGGAGATTTATTTAATTTCAGCTTCTCAATCGCCTCATAAATATCTTTAATTTGAATAGGAGATTCACACAGTATCTTACCATTTTCATCAATTTTAGGGATATGGTCTGAGTCAAGAGAATTCAAAAATAAATCCAAATTTTGTTGAGAATGTCTAGAGCAATAACAGTTTTTGTACAACTCTTCACAATAATTAGATTTTTTTTATGATCTTTTAAAACCACTCCTTTCACGTTAAGGCTGTTTCTCTAACTTAAAAACTTCCTTTGAATTTCGTTCTCCCTCTTCTATCCACCTCCTTCTTTAATGAATATAAGCACCTTTTGCTTTACATACATATAAGTTATCTAAAGAGTTCTGAAGTTCAGCTAATTCTGATTTCTTGACAAATAATCTGGAGATCTAGCTAGAGAGCAGTTTATAGCTTGATTAAAGTGTCTACAGATGAGTCTCTATGGTGTGTAAACAATCGTGCCGTATGACGCAAGGTTTCCATGACGTGTTACGCACTAGTCTGGCAAATTCCGGTTGTATCTAAAGCAACTCTCGTCTTATCACCATAGCAACCAGCTCATACCAGTATGATCGGCAGTTAATAAATAAATAACAATTTATCACCTCAACTCAAACAACCGTTTAGACATCGCTGTGATATTAATGTTTGTGTTAAACATTATGCACATTTTGTACATATTTACTAACACACGTGGTGCATAATGTAGGCTTGTTGTCTTCAACATTTAAGCGCATTTGAAATATTCTGACACAAAGCTTTAGCTACACCGACACAAAAATACATTTCCAAGTTAATAAATTGGTAACACTTTACAATAAGGTTCATTAGTTAACATGAACTATTAATCAACTGCACTTCTACAGCATTTATTTATCTTTGTTCATGTTAATTTCAACATTTACTAATACATTATTAAAATCTTGTTAACATTAGTTAATACTCTGTGAACTAACAAGAACAAACAGTGAACAACTGGATTTTCATTAACTAACATTAACCAAGATTAGTAAATACAGTAACAAATGTATTGCACATGGTTAGTTCATGTTAGTTAATACATTAAATAACTAATGAACCTTATTGTAAAGTGTTACCAATAAATTTAACACACACACACACACACACACACACACACACACACACATATATACATCACCGCCCTCCGAAATCAAAATCAACCAGCTCTTTAGTCTAGATTGTGTGACGAAACTGAACTCGCTCCAGCACATTCCTGCAGAGGCCACGCCTACAGTAAATAAATACAGTGGGATTTGGACTGACATCTCAAAGTTCATCAGGTGTGATCGGGATCGGATCTCGCCCGGTTTCTCCGACAAACCCGTCGAAGTTCATCTTTGTGATTCAGGACTAAGATTCACCTGTTACCAACCGCCGTGGATCGTGATATGAACCTGAAAGTGTTCTGCCTGTCTCTCCTTCTTTTTGAAGCCTCTTGTTTCAGTGAGTATTTCTGATAAATTATTGAAACTATTATGAAAGTGATCTTTATGAAGCCAGGCTAAAATTTGTATTATCCAGCCAATATTAACTGAGCTGTTATATTCACAAATATGAAATTACCGCTTATGTTATCATTTTATTAGACAACATCCATAACATAAACTCAGTGGCGGATTTAGGCATGTTTGATGACGCGCTCACCCTAACCCTAACCCATGTAGCAGCTATAACTCTCATTGTTAGAATAATATTATGAATATAGTAAAATAAGCTAATATCACTTACGATCCGCCATGTTGGTTGCTATGCTAAGACACATTGGGCAACAAAATTCCTCTTTTATCCTTTTCCCATAGAAATTCACCATGAAATCATAATCATCATTTCTTATTTATAGAATATTGCCGTATTTATTATAAATGATTTACCTGTTTTTAAAAATAAAATCATGTTCTCTCCTAATCTTTAAAGTCACCATGACACCAAAATTGACAGTAATTATTTTAATAGAATATTGCAGTGATTATTAGAAATTATTTTATTTTTTAATTATAAAAAATAATGTTACTTATTAATTTCTGTGCCATCATAAACTTTAATGTTTACTGAATCAACTTACTGAATTTCCTGCAGTGACATTTCCAGGGTTGCTTTCCGGGGACTGAATAGGATGATAAAAACAGTATTAAAATAAGAAAAAACAACTTTCTATGAACGCATGCTTATGTAGATTTTTAATAGCATTTTTAATAGAGAACGAGATCTAATAGATCTATTACTGAACTGATCAATCAAAGGTGAGACTGTTCAACAATCAACATTCATCAGCCTCAGGGAAATAAAGATTTTCCCCTCATTCTTGTTGTTCTGGCTCTTCTTGTAGGTGCCGTTGGGCTTTTTATCATCACTTACGTTTACAGGAAAAGCTTTTATCTAAGAAGTCAGATATAGTTTCTACAAAATAATCTCACCCCCATTTCACCTGAGCCAAGAAAGAGCATTACAGCTTCAACACCTTGATCAGTCCGCTTTCCTCATAACTTAATGGCATAAAAAAATTCTGTAATAAATTGTGAAGTAATATACAAAAATGCTATTTTAATATGTCAGAGAATTTTTTAAAACCCAATTTTTTGTTTTTATTTTTAAAAGAGCTCTTGTGAAATACTTACCGAAATAATCATCTCATCAATCATAACTGCAGCTTTCTGTTAATCATTTTGGCAAGTCAAGATCTGCCAACAAAATCATACCGCAAGTAATGATTGATTGTGAAACTCAAATGCTGATATATTTTCTCTCCTTCATTTTCTAGCTGAGTTTGAGATTACTGTGCCCAGAGATCCCGTCACTGGATTTTACGGAGAGGCGCTGATCCTCCCCTGCACCTTCCCCGTGGACTCATGGGATCTGAGTAGCACCGTTATCACCTGGCAGCGTGGGCTGGATGTTGCTCACAGCTTCTACTACAGTCGGGACCAACTCGACCGCCAGAATCCTCATTATGTAAGCCGCACCAGCCTGTTCATCCAGGAGATGGCAAGAGGAAACGCATCACTCAAACTGGACAGAGTCACTCTGCAGGATTCTGGTGTGTACACCTGCTCCATCAGCACAAACTCTGGCAGCCAGAAGAAGAGCTTTAGAGTGAATATTGCAGGTAACAAAACAATCGATGTGACTCAATCTTGAGGTCTCACAGCGTGCTTGAAACAGTCGTGTGTTTTAATGTCAGTATTGTGTTGTTTTTCAGCGTTCTACTCTGAACCTCGTCTGCAGTTCTCAATGTTAACTGATGGGCTCAACCTGCTAGTGACGTCAGATGGGGGTTATCCTTCACCTGAACTGCAGTGGCTGATGGAGAACTCAGACATCACTAACCAGACACAAACACACATCATGAAGGACACACAAACTGGACTTTACGTTGTGTCTAGTAGGATAAATTTCTCTGAAGTCACAAACTCCTCTCTGACATTCATACTTCACAACAAACCTCTGGGTCAAGACATCAGGAGAGAGATCCAGCTGTTCTCAGGTGAGGACAGACAAAAACATAAATACTTTAAAATGCTCTTGAATAATCAACAACATTCAAGAGACTGAAACTAATTATCAGTTTCATTTAATTTAATTTCTTTTTACAGATAACAGCGAGAGGCAAGAAGAGTCAGTATACAGATGCCATGGATGCTTCTTTTTGATCTCTGTTATTCTGCTGCTGCTGGTGATCGTGATGGGTTTATTGTTTGTGTTCATCACAAGCAGAAGAAAAGAACAGACCAAAATAAATGGTTTAGCTAATACGGGACTCGAGTCTGAAACCCAAATTCTGCAGGACAAATTTCAGCAGTGCACTGGGGCATAATATTGTGCTTTGACACATGGAATGTAATGAGAGATCACTGTTGGACATCATTCAAACTTTTTTATTTTTTTCATCAAATTGACCAGCTTACCATCTGTAATACGGGACCTTCTTACTGACATGTTCAAGTCTGAAACTTATAATCTTAGTGGAAAAGTTTAGGATCCCCATAATGGTTACTCTGTTACAAAACCATTTCAACTAACAGTAATCTTATTTATAAAACTTACAGACTTTCTGTCATTTGCAGAAATAGCATTATATTTATTTTAACATTGTATTAATTTCCCAACATTGGCAGCTTTTAACAAACAGTATATAATTAATTAGTGTTACATGACACTGTTTACTTACACTAGGTAACATTTCAATCCATCCCTAGTGATCTGTATAACAGATAATTGTAGTGTCTCTCTCAGCCAAAATGACTGAATCTACTTAGGCGCTAAACAGTCTTAAAAGACCCAAAATGAATTCTAAATAGAATTTTTCACTTATACATGCAGTTTTTTGCAAATGTATTACATAGTTATTTGCTATTCATGGATGTTGAGTTTGTTTACTGAAACTTTGCATTGTATCCATAAATACTCTGCAATTGGAAAATATTTTTCATTTGTACATTTCAGTGAAGTTTTTGATACACTATTTATTAAATATTGATGTAAAATGGAATTGAACCAATTAATGTATATGTTTTTTACAATATATTTTCCTTGCACACCTGTAAGATCTGTAAGAAAACTGTTGATCAAGAAAATATAAATTATACATTTGTATAATTTTTTGTAGTTTGTATTGTATTGTGTAATATAGTTCTAACTGAAAACCACTGTCAGAATTTTTTCATGAACAATAGCTTTACACAACCATTACAGTCCTATTGAGATTATGACATAAAAAGGCCAGTGTGGGCGAGGAACACAATATGTCTTTTATTTTCACAACTCTCATGATGATGTGGGAATAAATGGTGGTCCATTTGAAAGAAAATATTTAGTCTAACTTTGCCCTGAAGTTTTGAAATGTCATTGTACAAACAGCAAGACCAAACATGTGCTAGACCCATGATAAAATTACACACAGCATGAAGAACTCCTACTGAAGGTCACAATTAACAGGATGTTGGTTCAAGCATTGAAAAGGCTATTTTGAACAATGAATGAAAGGGCATAATCATGGATACCAGGAAACCATGTAACAAGTCATTTAAAACCTCTCAATACACAGCTTATCGGTCAAAAACAAGACATCCCTGAAATACTACTTTTATTTATACATCATTATGTGGTTCTTTGGTTTATCCATCAAAATGAACAGAAAATACAGACATTTTCAAAGTCACACCCCTTAATAATCATCTAAATCTTGTGTAAGATCTAGTTTTCTCACAAGAGCCCTCTCAACCAGCTCATCTGATCCAGTTGGAAATTTCGTCATCTCTTCAAATGATGAAATAAACAGTAAATCCAAATCCTTTTTATTTTCAGAAGAAATGACATCCTCCTCATTCTTTTCCTCTGAGATGACCATTTCATTGACCATCATAACTGATGTCTTCATTGGACTTTCCATTCTCTGACCCGTCCCTGGCCAGTAACTAAGACCTTTATTCACATCCTGCATCCTCCTCTCTCCAGACCAGCCCAAAGATTCAATCTCAAACTGCTCTGTGGAGTCTAAATCTGGCCTTTCAGATCCCTCAAAGCTCTTACTTATAGCCATCAAAATCTCCATGTCCCCATGTTCCTCTATCTCCAACTCTTTCCTTTCCTCCTCTATGAGTTCCACTGTGCTGGTGCGAGACTGCTGTCTCTTAGCATGGTCCTCTTCAGAAGATATCAGGGTAACAGAGGCAACAAAGTCCTCATGGGTGTAGGACCTCTGGGGCTCTTGGGCCAGTTTGGCTTCAAACCAGATGGCGTCATCATTTCTACGAGCCATGAGAGTGGAGTTTAAGGTTGAGGAAGCCATAGTTGAGAGAGGGGACATGTCAGAGAAGAGTACTTGATCACTGTTTACGAACCCTGATGTGCAGAAAAAAAGAGAGGAGAGGTCAAAACCTTTATTTTATCAATGACCTTTATTATGCAGCACAATAAAAGCTGTCATTTCCTGTGTACTAATTTTACCAAGTTAACCTAAAACCCTAACATTTTACAAAGTACTCGCTATAAACTTGGACCTATAAAAGAAAAAAATGAAATGCTGATTAATCCGACACCAAAATAGCACAATTAAAAGGAAGCAGATTGAAAAGGTCAGCTCATGATATCGCATAAAAAATTCTATTAAAAGACATTAAGATTTAACCATTTGTGTGCTAATGATGTCTAATCGAAATAAAGCTCAAATAATATGAAATATAAATATTAGATATTAGACATTTTTAAAAAGAATTTTTTTTTTTAATTTGTCTTGTCTGAAATAAATACATTTAAATGCACAGCATAGTTCCATGTTGGTAACACTTTACAATGAGGTTCATTAGTTAAACATTAGTTAATATATTAATTAACATGAACTAACCATGAGCAATACATTTGTTACTGTATTTACTAATCTTGGTTAATGTTATTTAGTGAAAATTTGTTTGTTCATGTTAGTTCACAGAGCATTAACTAATGTTAACAAGATTTTAATAATGTATTAGTAAATGTTGAAATTAACATTAACAAAGATGAATAAATGCTGTAGAAGCGCAGTTCATTATTAGTTCATGTTAACTAATGAACCTAATTGTAAAGTGTTACCAATTTACAATGTTATATATTTTGTTGACTTGTGTACTTATATTATCCCAAATTTTTCCAAGAATGTCTAAATCCAGAGAAAATTTCAAATCAGGACAAGGTCCGTGCGTCACCTATCACTGACATCATACCAGAATTACCCTCGATTTCTGGTTTTACTTTGTAGAAAGCATAAAGACTTTAATATATTATGTTTTATTAGACCCGTGAGCAACTGTTTGGATACATTAATCGACAGAAATCTCATGTTATATAGCTCAACACCATAAGTCTTATTGTTTAAATCTAATTTTCTTGATTTATAGCGAGTACCATGTTTTACACTGCCTAATATCGATCTAGCTCACTGCAGTGTGTCTCATAGCAGCCGCCGAGCAAACAAAGAGTAGGACTATAACAACTTAAACACACAAATGTATCTAATATGATAAAACAGTGCTGCTTCACCCCACATACGCACGGCTGGAAGAAGCAGAAGCGGCGACTGTGGCATAATAAAATTTCCACTGCTCCCGAGGCGTGTTGCATTCGTCTCTCATTAACAATCGCTCCAGCGACTGTGATTTCCATGAAATTAAAGGCATCATCAAGCTACGCCTTTGTTTTGAATAAGTGACTTCTATTGCGAAAATTGATACATTGTGCCTTTAAGTTGAACTACTAAAATGACTAAAACTGAAATAAAAATAAAGCCAAATAGACATTTGAAATATTAATAGTAATTTATAAATAGTAATAATTAACAATGGAAGAAAGCACAATCATTTTACTACAACTTAAAATTAATATGAAATCTGATAATATAAAAATAAAAGCCAATTCAAAATATCAAAAACTTTCTTCTCCCCTGATTTATTAATAAACAGAAAGCACAAAAAAAAAAATTTTCCTGCCAGTTGGTAGTGATTGTATTGTGATCACACTTTCTCAGTACGGTTTTAATTATTGCTGTATATGTACTGTTATATTATAGTCATATTATGTATTTAGTATTATAACAATAATTACATTAAAAGTATCAGTTAAACCAAAATATTAATAAACAGTATATTAGTACTGTTTACCCTTGGTAAATATGAGCAAAGTGAAATTAAATCTGCATTGTGTATCATTTTGATCTTTCATTCAAAAAATTCACAAAATTTTAGGGCGGCCTACAAACTCCTTGTAAATGATGAAGCTGACTTCTGGTGATGAAACTGCAAACTATTCTTCAGTAAAATTTTCTTCCATTTATTGGTGACTCTAGGGTGCAGCATGAAATTATCCATACATGACTTCATTTCCTGTTACACAAAAGCATAATTATAGGTAATACAAAGGCCAAATTCCCTTAATGATTCATCGAATTAGTAAAACCAAAGAACATAGTTCTGATATGCAGCAAAAGATTGTTGAGCTTCACAAAATAGAAAGTGGCTGTGAGAAAATAGCTAAAGCATTGAAAATCCCCATTTCCACTCTCAGGGCAATAATTAAGAAGTTTCAATCAACTATAGATATTACAAATCAGCCTGAAAGAGGACGTGTCTATATCGTCCTAATGCACAGTGAGTGGCCAAAGACTCTCCAAAGATCACAGCTGGAGAATTGCAGAGATTGGTTGAGTCTTGGGGTCAGAAAGCCTAAAAGCAAACAAAAATATATATATAATGGGCCGTGGTTGGATTTTCCATCAGGACAATGATCCAAAACAAAGAGTGATACATTTTTGAGTTGATTTTGATGTTTGTTTCGGAAAATGAAAATAAAGCTTCTGCCATGGCCATTCCAGTCCCCTGACCTGAACCCTACTCTGTATGAAGGAATGATCTCTGAACTCCTATCAGGTGTTCTCCAAACTCATCAGGGATTATAGAAGAAAACTCAGCTGTTATCTTGGAAAAAGGACATTGCAATAATTTGTCAATTTTTGTGGCCAACGTGAACTGGAGAAAAACATCTATTTCTTTATGAGATTTCCCCCCTCTTTCCATTGTTTCACTTCAATACTAGGTTAGAATGTTGTAGATTTTTAATGAAAGATCAAAAGGATAAACAATGTAGATTTATTTTCAAAGCCCCTTTGATCATATTTGACAAGGGTACCAACGATTCTGGAGTTGACTATGTAAATAATAATAAAATGTTTTTGTTACTTTTTTGCTTTGTAATAATTAATCTTGAAATAGTCTTCCATGGATATCATGCGCAGACTTTTTCACCTTTCCAATAAAATTGACTTTTTAGTGTATGACTACTCAGACTGATGAATTATGTTAATGGTTGACTTGCCTTCATAAATGATTTGTTTAGTTTTAGTCTGATTGCAGACAGAGTCACAGCAGCCACAGACAGAATCTTGCCCAAACATGGAGATCCATCTAGTAAAGGAGGCAAGAGGGGCAAAAGAGGTTAGAGATGAATCTTTAAAGTAAATGTCATGAAAGCCATGAATTTGCTGAATATTTACAGAATTTAGTGGTATGGAACCGAATGTAATGGTAGAGTTAGGTGGTACAAGAGTGATTCATGATCTTTATAACACAGACAGGTGTAGTCTTGTTAACCTTTTGTCTGGGTGCTTGTAAAAACATGACTTCTGCATTGGACTAGGGCTTCCACCGGACACAGAGACCTCACAATGGAGTGAGACCTGAGGAAGCACACAATAAACACTTCACAATGCACACTACAGCATTGCTTTGTCTGCAAAATGTGTCACCGGTGAGAAAAGAATCAAGATTATAAAACACACCTGGGCATCTGGAGCCTCAATGAATTGGAACGCACCAAAGGAAAACTGAACAACATTGTCTGCCCTGGAGAGCCTGAATCTTGAAGCACCTGGATTTATCCGGCTTTCACGTAAACACCTGGATATGTGTGTGAGAAAGCTTTATGTCTGATATATGTTCCACAAAGTTACCATTTTGCTTCACTCACCCGTAATTGTCTATGATGCTGTATTTGGTGGCTTGACTCAAAGAGTTAACGGTAGCCACATAACAGCTGTTGATAAAAAGCTTAACCCCAGGGTAATGATGTCGAGTGGAGATCTGCACGTTCACATTCTGACCCAGCAGGTACACAGCAGACCTGACTGGAGAAGACCAGGAGTCTACAGCACAAGCAAACATAATATAGAGAGCATCAGTGTTGTTTTACAGTGCCCACTAAAGAAAACAAGTTTACAGATTAAATCAGGGTTAGGTCAAAAACATTCCATGTGTAAGTATGGAAACATAAAAAAAATGTTTCTCAATAGACAAGCTCAATTTCACTCATCACTGCATTGTGAAATGTATCATTTCATAATGCAAGCGCATGTGGCATTCAAAGTTTTGGTAGCAACAGTTTGAAGACAATCTTTTTGAGCAAGTTAGTTAAACATGTTTATAGCTGGTTATCTGAATAATAACATGGTTTAACGGCATAGAGTTTTGAAGGTAACTCATAACTCATAAGGTAACTATCCCCTCTGTTGCATCCTTATAATACATTGCATAAGGCATTCCCTGTCTTAAAGTTAGGTTCTGTAAATATCTGTAAATACATTTATATTTTAGAACATTAGAGTTGGTCTGTCAAGTATGTGCAACTGTGTGTCAATGAATTGGAAAGCAGCAAACGAGAACTGAACAACGTTGTCTGTCCTGGAGAACCTGAATCTTAACCACCTGGACCAGTTTAGCTTAACTGACAACAGCCAACATAATTAAAATCTTGCCTATATGTTTAGGAAATGTAATGTACCTAAAACAACATCAATTACACAAAATTGGTGACACTGCAGGCTAAAGGGTTCCTGGTTTCCCACTTTATTCTTCACCTTAATTCTTATGCAATTAACATGTCTTTTCTTCTCCAGCTGTTTTTGTCTGACCCTGCTGACCTACTGATGTCCATTGGTCATGCCTTAACTTTCCAACTTCTGGTATTGCATTCTTCTTATGGGTATTTAATAATTTTTGAATTTTCCATCTGAGTTAAATATCTTTTTTGGCTTATTTTGCCTGTAAAAGAAATATATATAATGTATGTACATAAAATAAAACATTTTATTTAATTAAAAATATATGATTTATTTTTTTATATACACAGACAGACACATATAAATAAATAAATACATAAATAAATAATAGTGCAACTTTCAAGAAATCTCTTTTGAAAATAAACAACTTTGATATGTTTCATGACATGTGATGTTCCTCTGTCAAGTGACACAGACAGAAAAAATATGTGATGTTTGTTTTAACAACAAAAATCGCTCACCGTCCATCAGCTGAATCCGAAAGTCACCAGATCTGCTCCTTATGACTTTGTGTAATGGTGTCCTCGACGTCGGGCTTATCTGACTATGCAGATGATGGTTCCTAAATAACAAACAAAGTGTTCCTTCTCATCCTGGACTGGACTAAAAGGTTATGAAATGACTAAATTTGCTCAGCATATAATCATCTAAATATTTCTGGTTATAATAATCAAATTATAATCATCTATGATTTTTACCTTTTAGACTATACAACAAAGAAATTTCATAATTGTGCCTGTCAAAATTTTTTGGAATGATTTGTGAGCTACTCTATGTCGAACACACCTATTGTTGATCGTGATTTTTATTAACTCTTTGCCATTGTTTTCACCATTGAAATTGAAGTCGTGTTTAATTCACAAATACACGTTCAAGTAACACTTTGAACAAAATATCCATTAGGACAATCATAAACAGAACCTAAAGGTTTCATGATTTCACAATGTTCAGTTAGCTCTTAAACGCCTCTGTTGGTCATCAAGTGTCTACCTGTGGTTGTGACTGCTAGCTTAGCTTAAATTTACAACATAATTAAACTGAAAAGGGTTCATACAGAGCTCTGAAAGTTTGGAAAATGCTTGATTTTAACGGTTTCATTTTGTGTTCATGTTAAGGACCATCTCAATCCTTATCAGTTTGCCTATCAAATCAACAGGGTACTGATGATGCTGTCCTAACTGTGCTGCATCATGTAGTGTAAAACATCTGGAGGATCCTAAGGCTTATGCCAGGTTGTATTGTATTGTATTGTAAGTATTGTAGAATTTTCAGATGATACTGCCATTCTTGGTCTTTTGTACAAGGATATTCAACATTACACTGTAGAGATTGCCAACTTTGTTATATGGAGTTAAAGGTGCACTATGTAGTTTTTTCATACATTATGGGTCACCAAACAATTCAAAACAACAACAAAGGAGTAGATTGATGACGCAGCGAATATGGAATCATGGAACTTGTCGTCATGCCGATGGATCTAATGATATTTATGGGGAAATAATGTTCATGGATGAGTGAATGCATGTTTTTAACATGACTCTGGTATGAAGCAGGGCAGGACCGATTGATAATGAGAGACAGATATCAGTTGCACACGCGAGTCCCAGAGGATATAAAGACACGCGGACATTTCATTCCATCGAACTACTCGCAAGTTCTGAAACAAGTGAGGTAATGCAGCGCTGTTTCACTTGGTCTAACGTTACACTATCATACTAAACTGTATTTGAGTGTGTTGAAAGTTGTAATGTTTAGTATTAGTTTGTTGGCTGTATGAGACTTAACAGTAAGCTAGATCAACATTACAATATCATACTGATGATATTCTTACACTTCATCGTGTTGAGTTATATAACATTGATTAGTCTTATGTAGCCGTCATTTGCTTACCTTGTCTAATAACGTTCAAGAGCGCTGTCTCTGTCGAGTCAAAGTTTGTCACAAAGCTCTCGCCATCTCGGAAACGCCACGCCGATATTGATCCTCATTTTATTTCTCCTTATGTCCCAAAGTTTGCTTGCCATGGTCCATAATGTTTGAACAAAACAACAACAGCGCACCGCTAGAGATTACGCAGCTGTTCGTGTCTGTTGCCATGGTTACTGTGCAGTACAAGCGGAAACCAGGGATAACGCAGATATTACGTCATTGACAAGCGCAAGTGACAAAAGAGGGACGGGCACTATTTAAAATCGTGATTTTCTCTGAATTTACAAATTCTTGGAAACATTAGGGATAATGCAAGTACACAGCTCAACGAAATATATAACACTGTGCGAGTGATTTTTGGATATTTTATTATAAAAATTTTACATATTGTACCTTTAAAGAGCAGTCTCGTTAATTAACATTAGAAAAAGAGAGGAAATTATTTTTTTACCCCAAGTTAGTAGGCAACCACTCACCTATCATGATTAACAATACGGCCATTAGACAGGTTCTTCCGAACAAATACTTTGGTTTACTTACTGATGATAAACTTTTATTGGAGACGCATGAAGATAATCTGTGTTGAAAGGTGCAACAAAACAAAAAAAGTACTTTCTTCAGAGGCTAAGATTTTGAGTCGCTCAGAGGATCATGTTGCCGTTTTATCACGACTGTATTGAATCCGTCTTACTGTATGGTATAGCGGACAGTTAAAATACCATGGAAGTCAATGGGGCTCTGGGCTGGTTAGGATACCCATATTCTTTAAAATATCCTCTTTTGCGTTCAGCAGGAGAAAGAAATTCACACCGGTTGGAAACAACTCGAGGGTGAGTAAATGATGACAGAATTTTCATTTTTGAGTGAACTATCCCTTTAAAAATTTCGGGGATTTTTAATGTTTACAATGCATGATTAAAATGATTAGGAAATTTGCCTTTCACAGGAAAGGAAAGATTAGGAAAGTTACCTTTCATAACGACACTCTACGCCCACATTCACTCTGTGGTACAAGAAAGAAGTTCTCCGGGATAGCGGCACGTAGCAAAGGACATATTTGTACACTACGTAATCAGGAAGCACCTTCAGTTGAAAATTGGAGTTTCGTCATTATTTGGCAATGATGACAGATAACACACCCAGATTATTTTGAAAATATAATTGTGACTAGTCGAAACCGAATTACAGATATCTCTAATTACCTTTGCGGATACATGACGCGTCTTTTAAAGATATCTATGACATCATTACAGATATCTTAAATGGAGTTTTGACTAGTCAAAAATATATTACAGATATCTCAAATCGGATTTCTTACTAGTGCAATTATAATTGCAGATATCTCTAATTGACATTCTGACTAGTCGAATTATAATTATCACTCGTCAAAATACAATTGTTACTATCTTTAAATATATTTATAGATAGTCAGAACAAAGTTTAAAAGCTAAAACGGCTTGCCATAGACAGTCACCTGTTGTTCACCCTGACAGTCCGCGAGTGCGTATGTGAAGAGCAAGTCTTTCTGCGGCTCGAGAACCCCGTTACTTTTGCAGGTTTGTCCGAGCGTCAGCTCCTCTGCGGCCACCGAGAAACCGTAGAAACTCTTCTTCACCCTTAACACGAAACCTGTGCTCGAGCAAGTCACCGACACGTCCGGGAGGCGGTTGAATTCGGGCAGGTAATCTTGGTCAGGTGGGATCCTCGCAGGGGTTTGACCACGAATCCGCAGGACAGGCACCGATCTCTGGCGCGTCAAGTCTGGCGTGTTTTTGAACGGATCGCGCTCTAGAAGTTTCCTGCGTGCTGCTCGTGGGGGATCGACTCTCTCATCTGATAAAGATAAAGATGAGGCACTATTCAACAATGTTGATCTGGAGAAAATTACAAGAATCGAACCTAGAACTAGGCGAGGAATACTGTTCACTTTCATATCAATTGTCTGTGTATCTATAATTAAGTTTGGGTTATGTTTTACGTATCGCTTATCCTACAGGTGGAAACTGAACAATCAATTAGGCCTTTTGAGAAAGGTTCAGTTGGTGATTGGTCTACAAACAGGGTGATTTGTAATTGATTTCCGCTCGCACTGCGCAGCGTTGATCACTAGAGGGCGCCACAAGGCTGAAGAAACCACAACTGCAGAGACTGTGGGATTTATTTCGTGAAAATGAACGTAACGTAATAAGAAACTAATGAAAATATGAATTGAAACTGAATAAAATATCTTTGAAACTGAGAAAAACAAATAAATCGCTGGCAAAATGTTCGACTTTGTTTTTAATACACTGCATGTTTCGCTAACTGGTTTGTCCTTTTTCTTTCGCTGATCAGGGGCCCGTTTCAATAAGAAGGTTCAACTCTTAAAACTTGAATTCTGAGTTGACTTACTCTGAGATGGGGAAACTCTGAGTTTTCGGTTTCAGAACAATTGAGTTCAATCGACTTTGAGTTAAGCGCGTGCACCACTACTATGAAAAGAGAAGGGGTAACTGTGGCCGGAAGTGAGGCAAAATGTCCGGTTAAATAACAGTAAATTAAATGTGCTACTTATCAAATTGTGTTTAATTAACATATGCACCTACCCCAACCCTAAACCTACCCTTACAATAAACAATAAAACAGTAATCGGGTAGGAATGGGATACACCTGTCTATAAACCGAGCAAAATAAACATTCTGCCATGTAAAAGCGTTAAACCGATTACGTCATCACGTCAAGAAGTCGGGGGTCGTCAGAATGCAAAATGGCGGCGGCGAAATCAAACTGGAGTAAAAATGGAACTACAAATCTTTTAAATACACTGAAGGAACTCAGTGCATTACTACCTTCCAGCAGTAAAATGTCACAAAATCATGGTGTTGTTTGATTAAGAGCAACACTTAACATAAAAAAGCGGCCATAAGAAATAATGGAACTCCATGTTGACAGGAATAAAAAGCGGCAAACAGACATTTGCTAATGTGCGCATGTCAGTCATTCCGATCTTTCAATCGGAATGAAAAAAGTGTACATGTAAACGTGGCTATTGCAGGGCCAGTTCTAGACATTTGGAGGCCCTAGGCAAAATTTATGTTGGAGGCCCCCACTCCACACTATGGAAGCCCGTTCCCGCCACTGTTGAGAAAAAAAAAATTCTGTAAGTCATAATAATGAGAAACTTTCTCATAATAACTTAGCATCTCATAATAATGACTTAGTATCTCGTAACAATGACTTAGCATTTTTAACTTAATAAAAAAAATTTTTTTTTAAGAAACTTTCTCATAATAATGACTTAGTATCTCATAATAATGACTTAGTATCTTTAACTTAATCAAAAATATTAATATCAGAGGTGAAAACTGGCAGAATGGTAAGTTATTGAGCTACTATTAATTCGAATGGTATCCCACTTGCAAAAAAGAAAAATACTAAAAAAATGTAAGTGCATTTTTTTATTTTGCAAATTATCTTTACCATGTAAAGGTAGCAGTTCTGTACATAGTGTAAATAGTAATTCGATGCTATTTATACCCTTATATTTTAAAACAATATTAAATATTTTCCTCATATTGTGATTGTTTAATCGAACTTGTTTGATTGTTCACATATTGTACATTTTGTAATTGTGTAATGTTCTGGTGGTGTTTGGTTTTGACAAATGTAATCTCCCTATAAAATTTTAAGAAGTCTTCAGCCGCTTTGTTCTGCTGACCAGACATTTTTGCATTTAATCAGGTCTATAACATTACAGACAGCTATTTAACACATGACCCATCGCCTTGATCACTCAAGATCTCACAGCATGGAAGAAAACCTTAAAGAACCATCTTCAAATTCACAGTCACTGTCCACAGTCTGCTTCATGATGTGCACACATTTTTACCACAGAAAAAACACAAACATGTACAGAAACAGACATTTCATGTTGGAAAAAAGTGCACCAATGAATATTAAAACTAGTCTTTAGTCAGTTACTGACTTTGGCACAGCTGCATAGCTGTGACCGTTGTAGAATTAATTTTACTTTTGTTAAATACTATAATCTCATTTGATCTCTTCATTTTCTTACTCAATATAAGGCACTATAAATAAATACAAAACCATAAAAAAATGAGTCAGACAATAAAGTGTCATCTTTCCCAGGCAAATAAACTGCCCCACACAAGCACAATGATTTTAGGTCTTTTTTAAAGAAATGGAAATAATTTTTTTTTGTTCTATTATTAATGTTTTACCCCCAGTGCAAAAACAAACCAACAATTCTTCACATTGAGGAAACATGTCCTCGAACAACTGCAACTCAACATTTCTTTTACATTCAAAAACCAAAATATGAATCCATCGCAAATGAGAAAAGTGTTACAACAAAATGTATTAGTAGATGGCGGATTTGAACCTCATATTTATCTTACAAGTCTCCTTTTGTTAACATTTGTTTGCAACAGTTACTGAAAGCAGCAAATATTGCTTTGTTATGGTTGTATATGTGGCTGTCATGACAGTAGTGCAGATATACAGAGGTTTGCCTCCATACTTCATTGGTCTAGCTAACCAGCTGAGGAAAGTTCTGTCTTTGAATCTCGGTTGATAGACTTCCTCATTGCAGTGGTTAGATGTATTTTGGCGCCCTCTGCAGGCCAGTGCACGAACGATCATACTGTGATGTCAGGCTTCAAGGCCTCCATCTCAGACTCTTGTTCTTCACTCCTGCAGGTGAGAAACAATACAACTCTTATTTTCAACGGTAAGAATGGCTGACCTGACTAAAGTGGCATTCATGACATTTTTGACCCAAGGGTTTAGAAGATCTCAGCATAAAAAACCCCCCAAAACTGATATAATCATTAGTATATGTACTACCGCAGCAGCAGCTGCAGCCGTTTGTTGTTGTACTGTCTGCGTTCTTCGTCGATGGGATACGTTTTAAAGATGAGCAGCCCCAGAGCTATAAGTGACACAGGAGCAGCCGACACCAACAACTTCAACGTCAGATTCACTGAATCAGGCTGAACACAAACTCCAGTCACATAACCTGCAAAGCTAAAGAAACGGAAAATGAAATATGAAGGCCAGAATGTAAACCCAGATCAAGATCTGTTGTCACAAACCCATGAAAGAGCTTTTTAACACAGACGCAAAGAAGTGCTACCTTAATGATAGTGTTGATACTCCAAGCGATACTCCAGAGGCAAATTTGGTGAAGAAAACATAGAAGGAGTAGAAAATAGCCTCATGGCCTTGAGAGGTAGGATTCTGGACTTTAAAATCGTCAACCACATCTGGAAGCATGGACCTGAAACAGAAGCACCTTTATGTGTGAAATTATGAACTCTGTATTTAATGCTTGCATTCACTCTCATATTAGTCTATGGGATCAGATGTGTTAGACATATGAAGTTGTTGATAGTTTCCTAGATTCATGAGTTAATATAACCTATTTATTCAGGGAATTTATATAATTTACTCGTGACTAGGAGCACATGAAAACAGTTGTACTGCTTAAATGGATAGTTCACGCAAAAATGAAAATTATCCCATGATTTACCCTCGCTCAATCCATCCTAGGTATGTATGAGTTTCTTCTTTCAGCCAAACACAATCTGAGATATATTTTGAAAAAAGAAAAATGTCCATATTTAAAAATGTATAAACTGACCTCTGAACTGAAGTTTGATGTAGGAATGTCATAAGCTTAGACGCCTCTTGCAGTTCAAACAAATAGGGCTGCGTTTATCGAAATCTGCCATCTAGGGGTGTCGCAATATACCGGTATTGATGATAATCGTGATATTCAAAGCATGAAATATGGACATCGTGTTAATTTAGGGTGTGACAATATAACGGTATTGGCGATAACCAATACCAATAATATTTAAAATCAATAAGACTCTTATGATATCATGACACGTAAATACTCCAGCGCCAGTACCTGGTTGATCTCTCAGGTGGCAGTATTGCACCTTAATGCTGACGCCTGTCAAACAAGAAGACGCGGTGTGCGCAGCTACTCTGAGCGGGAGAGTGAGAGGCTCTGCCCACACACCCGAAAAAAGTAAGCTCACCAGTATGGGAGTTTTTCAGCTTGCAAACTGCAGAATGTGCCTGTCTACAGTGAGGTTTTTACCCACCTCCATGTCCATCACCCTGCAGATTACGCCATTTTACAGAGAGTAAATTATGATTATTTTATGTGTCATGGAATGGGTAATGTTATAATAACCTGTAAACAGCGGTTTTCTGTGTTCATATATTTAAATAAAGGATGATTCTTTTAATAAGTGGTGTTTAACAAAGTTTTTTTTTTTTAAATAAATATTATGCATTTTCCTGGCTGATTTTTAAAGACCTTACAGAAAAAAATGAATGATTTCCAGCTGAGTAAGACAGTGAAAAGGGATAGGGTATTGTTATTAGTATAAACAACTCATTTATGCTCATATTAAAGCACGGCACTAGCAACGTCAATGTCATGAGTTTGATTCCCATGTATAACAACTAGCAAGTGTTTGCCAAATCTATACATGCATACATAAATTTCACAATGTTTCAGTTTTGCTTTTAGCTTCCTTTTAATTTAAATAAGTAAACATCCTGAAATACAACTCTGTCTCCTTTCTCTTTGACCACAGAACAGCTTCAGTTAACAAATCCCAAACCTTCCTACACATATCCAGGGCTGGGTAGGTTACTTTTAAAATCTAATTCACTACAGATTACAAAATACATGCTTTAAAAAGTTCTTTGTAATGCATTTCACTAGATAACTTAATCTAAATACTTTAGAATACTAATAAGGAAGCAACACACAAAAAAAAGGTAACTGCAAGTTTATATCTCACAATTCTGACTTTTCAAAATTCAGAGATTTAAACTCACAATTTTGAGAAAAGTCAGAATTGCAAGCAAAGAAGTTGACAGAAATTCACAATTGCAAGAAAAAGTCAGTAATGAAAGTTATCACGCAATTCTGACTTTATAACTTGCAATTATGAGTTTAAATCTCGCAATTCTGAGAAAATAAAGGTCCGAATTGTGAGATGCAAACTCGCAATTGTGAGGAAAACAGTCGAATTCAGAGACAAAAAGATCACAATTACCTTTTTTACAATTACACAAAGGGACCACAAAACATGAAAACGGTCATGGATCATCCAGTAATGACAGGACAGTAAAGATTCAAGGGTACGTATATTTTTGAATTGGGCAATTTTTTATAAATTCAGTCATTTGTCTTTTTAAGTGTATGTAAACATTTGATATGCGAAATAGCTTATTCAGGACAGAACTATATACAAATAACATGCAATTTTTATGATCCCTCTTATTTTGTTAAAATTATTAAAATGTTGCATATTCTGCAAGGGCTATGACTCTTCTGAACAGAAATGTTTCAGCTTTTTCCAACTGTCAGAGTCGGAGAATCATCAAATGCCGTTTACATAAATTGCCCGTCACAGTTTATATTAATGTTTAAATGACATTAAAATTACTTTTAATCACTTTGGTAATCTAAAATACTTTTCGGATGTAACTGTAATTTGTCTACCACCCATCTAAAAATGTAACTAATGAAATACAATTACGCAAATTTTGTATTTTAAACAAGTAACTAAATTACATGCATTTCGTTTTCCCCAACCTTGCAAATATCTCCTGTTTATTACTAAAGATTAAAGATTTTTAGTTCTGTTCTGATACTTAATGTTTCTGTTAGGTGTACCAAAGACAAACACTTACCAGGGCAGGAGGAAGGCCGCTGCCACACTGGCACCAGATGCGATGGATACGATGTAGGACACGGTGAGACTACTTTTTGCACACACCACCAAGATCATGAAGGGCACCGCCCACTAATAACACACACACAAGATTCATCATCACTGCCATCACACACATCTCTCACTAACGTAGCACGAGAATCAGATACCCACTGTGATGCCGATGTATACAGCAGTCTTTTTACCAAACCGGCACAGGAACCACTGCCACATGGGAATGGTAAGAGTGGCAGACAGCTGGGAAGACAAATCGCACTAATATTTATTCAGGTCTGACCACCACAAAACCTCATTATCATATTATACAAGAGTAAGATAATAGTGTGCATCTGCACACACTGAAGTTAAAAGCACATTGAAGTTAAAAACAGTCTTTTTATCTGTCGTCTCAAAGTCATGCTGCTTCTCAACTAGAAATGCACGTCTTTCATCACTATGGAGACTGCTAACCTCATCCAAACCCGAGAGTGTTGTTATAACACGAAACCACACAATTTAGAAGCAGACAAAGACACTAATTCAAGCGGTCTGTTGAAAACACTCACCATGATGACCAATAAGATGTTCTGAAAATCCTCTCTGAATCCCAGCGTGTACTTGATGAACAAAGCAAAATTTCCCTCCAGCAGCTGAGAAAGGAAAAACAGACAAAATGAGATTCCATCAAACGATTGATGATTATTGTCCATACAGTGTTTTCATTTCAAGCCCAACTTCAATCTCAAACCAATTCTGAACTTCACTTTTGACCGGAGACCTGTCCTAATGCTGACTGTGATTCTAAACCTAATCTCTTGCATGGCAGCCTCTCTCTCTCTCTCTGTGGCTCTCTTTGTTTTAACACACATAGCCCATCTCTGTAAAAGAGATGTGACGTGGTCAGTTCCAGAAACTGCTTTCACTTATACATATCACAGACATTCATGGCCTGAGAAATTGTCAGTTAAAATAAAACAATTTTGCTTTTTCTAAGCAATCTCTCGTCATACATCAGGAATTAAAATAAGTACAGTTCAGCATTTTCTAACATGAATCAACATGTTTTCAATGCATCTATAAAGTGCTTTTATTACCATAAAGGCCAGAGAAGTGAAGAGGAAGGCCAGCACCAGTTTAACATACGGTCCGTGACCTATTACAAGCCGCAGACCGGACCGAAATGACTCATGTTTCTGTGCTTTTAAACCACCCTGATCTGAAAAAGATGGAGGAAAATCATTAAATGCATCAAAACACAAATTCAGTGTTAATAAAAATGTTTTTCTGGTGACCATAAACAGCCTACAGTTTAGACCAGGGTTTCCTAAAGTGGGGTTTGCAAACCCCTAGGGGTTCATGAGGGAACTACAGGGGGTTTGGGAATTGATGAAAAGCTAATAATTAAAATCATAAAAATGTAAAATAAATATTTTTTAAAAACAATAAAACATTTAATGAAAACCATGACCATGAAATGTGTTGCTAAATTTTTGAAATATTAACTTGAAATCTGACTTCAAGTAAATATTTTAGGTCAAAGTTTGACAAAAAGTCTAAAAGTACTTAGATTACTGTATATGAACTCGACAGAAGAATGTTTAAATTCATTAATAATAACTGGGATAATTTATTGAATATTTTATTATATAGTTAATACTTTACAATAAGGTTCAATTCGTTACCATTAGTTAATACATTTGGTATCAAGAACACTGAACAATCAGCATATAATAATCAAAGTCTAAATGTTAATTCATAAATATACTACTGTTCATTGTTAACCAATGTTCTTCATTCATAATACTTCAACTAATGTTGATTTAAACAACTTGAAATGTTAAAATGTGTTAGTATATGTAGAAATTAACATTAACCAAGATTAATAAATCTTGTTCATTGTTAGTCTGATACCTAAAGCATTAGCTAATTAATAAATAAATTGAACCACAACATAATTATTACAATATATCACTGTTACATTGCTGTAAGATCACTGTAACTCATGGCCTCTCGCTTATTTTATTTGAATGTTGTTCTATTCCATATTTTGTAATGCAAACTCACGGTTCTGCTCTCTTACTCCAAAAAACAGCACAACAGCACACAGAACGTAGATCAAACTTATGACTGCAGATGCAATCATATATGCACGCCTCTGTAAAAGAGAGAAAGATATGATTATGCATGTGCAGAATGTTGATGAGACTTGAAACCATTCTCTTCTGTTTTATACCACACCCCTTCACCTCATTAAATATTCTGTAGTCAATTAAGATTTGAGAGTTATTGCCCAGCACAGAGTGATTGGAGCTGTTGGTCAGGGATGTGTTGATGCAGGGGGTGACGGCCATGCCCACAATCTGCCCCTGCACGGCAGTGCCAATTACTGTCCCCAACAACTCTATAGTCATGCCTGAGAGAGAGAGAGACAAAACAGAAAACATGTCAAGAAAGTTAGATTGTGTATCCTGGGTAATAAGCACACACCATTCAAAAGTTTGGGGTCAGCAAGATATCAAAAAATTATTTTTCAAAGCTAAATAAAAAAAAATCTGTCAATTTTTGTTTCCAAAGAAATTAACACTTTATTACTGCAAGGATGCATTAATTGATTGAAAGTGAACATAAAGACTAATAAATGCTGTTCTTTTCAACTTTCTAGTCATCGAAGTCGGGGGTGGGGGGGGCAGTATAATCATTTGCGCAAAAATAAATGTTCAACATTAATCATAATCATAATAGTAATAATCATAATAATCATCATGATAATAATATAAATGTCCTTTAGCACCAATTAAGCATATTAAAATGATTTCTGAAGGATCATGTGACACTCAAGACTGAAGTAATGGCTGCTTATAATTCAGTACAGGAATGAATTTCATTTTAAAATATTTACGTAAGAAATTTTTTTAATTATGATAATTCACAACAATACTGTTCAACTAAATGCAGCTTTGGTGGGCATAAGAGAATTCTTTAAAAAACATTTCAAAATCTTACAAATGGTAGAGTATTTGTATTTTTGTGTGTTTATTTTGTAGTTGAATGCAACAATAAGACATTAAAAGATTTAAATGCTCTTACGGTACGCTGTGGCTGAATCTCGTTCACTCTGCTCAGTGCTGATGAACATGGTCAGTGCGGAGTACGGCACATGAAAGCACTACACACACACATACACACAGTTACTCATTGCTGATTCACAACAGAATTCCATAAATAGGCAAGTAACAATGCAATTACTATACACTGTCAGTCATATACACACAGTGGGGAGAACAAGTATTTGATACACTATCGATTTTGCAGGTTTGCCCACTTACAAAGCATGTAGAAGTCGGTCATTTTTATCATTTCATCATGCTCTTACTGAGGGAAGGAGATTGTTGGCTAAGATCTCGTGATACATGGCCCCATCCATCCTCCCCTCAATACGGGGCAGTCGTCCTGTCCCCTTTGCTGAAAAGCATCCCCAAAGAATGATGTTTCCACCTCCATGCTTCACGGTTGGGATGGTGGTCTTGGGGTTGTACTCATCCTTCTTCCTCCAAACACGGCGAGTGGAGTTTAGACCAAAAAGCTCTATTTTGTCTCATCAAACCACATGACCTTCTCCCATTCCTCCTCTGGATCATCCAGATGGTCATTGGCAAACTTCAGACGGGCCTGGACATGCGCTGGCTTGAGCATGGGGACCTTGCGTGCGTTTTCTTTGAGACTGTGGTCCCAGCTCTCTTCAGGTCATTGACCAGGTCCTGCCATGTAGTTCTGGGCTGATCCCTCACCTTCCTCATGATCATTGATGCCCCACGAGGTGAGATCTTGCATGTTGCCCCAGACCGAGGGAGACTGACCGTCATCTTGAACTTCTTCCATTGTCTAATAATTGCACCAACTAATAATTGCACCAACAGTTGTTGCCTTCTCACCAAGCTGCTTGCCTATTGTCCTGTAGCCCATCCCCGCCTTGTGCAGGTCTACAATTTTACCCCTGATGTCCTTACACAGCTATCTGGTCTTGGCCATTGTGGAGAGGCTGGAGTCTGTTTGATTGAGTGTGTGGACAGGGTTCTTTTATACAGGTAATGAGTTTAAACAGGTGCAGTTAATACAGGTAATGAGTGGAGAACAGGAGGGCTTCTTAAAGAAAAACTAACAGGTCTGTGAGAGCTGGAATTCTTACTGGTTGGTAGGTGATCAAGTATTTATGTCATGCAATAAAATGCAAATTAATTATTTAAAAATCATATAATGTGATTTTCTGGATTTTTGTTTTAGATTCCATCACTCACAGTTGAAGAGTACCTATGATAAAAATGACAGACTTCTACATGCTTTGTAAGTGGGCAAACCTGCAAAATCTGAAGTGTATCAAATACTTGTTCTGCCCACTGTACCTTTTTTACTATACTAATAAAGTCATTAAAATTATAAAACAATGGATGTATGATTTAAACCATAAGATCCCATGTATGCAGGGCTTTAATTGGCTTTTTCTTCTATACTATATTATCTATATTATACTACTCATCTATTTTTTAAAAAATGGAAACACTTTAGAGTCCAATTTTCACTATTAACTAGTTGCTTATTAGCATGCATATTACTAGGATATTGGCTGTTTATTAGTACTAATGACGCACAAAAATACCTTATAAATACAAAAATAACCTTATTCTACATCCCTACCCAATATCTAAACTTAACAACTACCTTACTAACAATTAATAAGCAGTAATTAGGAGTTTGAGGCAAAAGTTATAGTTAATAGTGAGAATTGGACCCTATAATCTAAAATGTGACCCGAAAAAGGTAATTCAAATATTAATTTTAGAATAAAAAGTTTAGTTCAAAAGCCATTCCTACCTTATTTTAAACATTTAAGCATAAACATTTAGATCAAAAAATTAATACTATGAGAAAGGAAAATTGTGTCCAATGTTTGACACTTACATGACGCAAGTATGTAAATATATAACATCACAGTATGTAAAGGTTACATTTAATTCCTGAAGAACTTCAAATGTACGCAAATGTACTAAAATGTACTAACTGTCTGGAGAGTCTGGAAGAGACAGTAGAAGAGCAGATACCACATGATCTTTCCCTGCTCTATAGGCGGCACCACCCATATCAGGAAATAACACAACACAGCCGGTATGGTGGACACCAGAATCCTGCAGAGAGAGAAGGCCACCATCATCATCATCATCATCATCATCATCATATTGTACTAACTGAAGCCTGTTACAAATGATTAGCTTTAGTTTTTACAGTAGAACCGATCAGTAAAAATGATGCAAACATCCCACACAGCATCTCAACTCGTTTGAGGTTGACTACGTGCATGTCGACCTGTGTACGACATGTGTATTAACTCGTCTGTATGAGGTCAATGTGATCCTCATCTCTGTAAGTTTACCTTATTTTTCCCCTGTGGTTCTGAACAAAGACTTCTGCTGCGCAGGGTTTCACTGGATGTTAAACTAACAGAGTCAGCGAGTGTTTGGCGGGGTGTGAAAAGCATTTATAATCACACCAATTCATTCCAAAGCTCTTGGCACTGATCCCATCAGAGTCTACAAAGAAAACAATGACCACTAATAGATGCTAAAAGATACTCTCTCTGAAATCGGAAGTTCAGTGACAATGACAGCAATGTGTACAGAGGGAAAGAAAAACATTATAATTAGGTCCCAAGGCACTAAGGCGCAGGGCCTTATTGTTTTTCTAAGGATTTTAAATTGAATTTCTAATTTAAAAAAAATAGGGAAACTAGGTAAAACTGCCTACTAACTGAATAAATGTAAATGTACTTTCAGTGATGTCAATCTGAAAATTAAGCCAAACTTGTGAACTTGAGGTTCAGGACAGTATTATTTTTGACTGACTGTCCATATGACCCATTACTGTGCAGTAAAGCACAAAAAATGTTTTGTTGCTAACAGAACAGAACCAACCAGCCATCAGAAAGAGATAAAGAGGGGTCTTGTTAATGTCTGATTCAGTTTGCAGATGCATCACAGTCTGCTATTGCAGCTGCTCTGTTCTCTGTTGTTAGTACCCTACAGGAAGGTTAAAATCCTTTCAGTCTATTACTGCGGTTGGCCACCCTAGAGATGTCCAATCCAGGCCATGTACCCCATTTCACTACACTTCCTTCACTTAATCAGCACTGATATCTTCAAGTCATCAGGCTTTTAAAAAGTGCACACCCTACAGACATCTGACGATTAGCAGAGCGGCACTTCATAAATGTTTGTTATGATATTGCATCAATGCATTGACAAAGTATTGATTTTCGGTTTGAGAGCAGATTTGGCAGACTAACTTAATCTCTTTCTTAAAAGAATAACATATTCAAAATAAAATATCCAATTTATTCAAATGAAATGTATTTTTGTAATTATTAAAATGCATAAGAATTTAATCAAAATACACAAATCACATCCTATACAAAACATGCAGTTTTTCATTTTAATAAGCCTTCAGTCATTGGTATCCGCATTTCCCCATCTATGTGACTCCCAAATATTTATTATTTCTTTGTAAATATACATTTATACATTCTTTTTTATTTTCTATTTTTTATGTATATTTTAAATAATGTTCTTATTGTGGTTGAGGAAGCACTGGTGGTCTGATCACTCAAAAACGTGTGACACAGCAACATCCTGCTGTTTTAAACTGCTTCTCTGCCTCGCTGAACCTGATTGGTCAATTCTGGTGGTGTGGTCGGCTGAGCTAATCAGAGAGCAAGAGGTTTTTTCTGCCTTCAACTTTCGTTTTCCCACATGCCATTAAAACACACACACACGCACACGCCTCATAAATATAACAGTAGATTTGCATTGTATTTCACTCGAACTCCTTATTCAGATTTCATTTTGTATGCCTGTTTTCATATTGCATAAACTAAATGCAGGTATGACAACACACTTTGAAAATCTGAATCGATTTATTTTATTAAAAAGTTTAATTATCTCAGCACTGTTAAGCTGGATAGTGTTTCATAATATATATATATATATATATATATATATGAAGAAAACCAGTAAGTTCCCACTAATGGAATATGAGGATGCATGTACTACTTTTTCTTTTGGATTACTGTTAGGGATTGAAGATAAACAACCCTATATACCTTTTTATTTGCATTTTGGTTTATAGTTTTCATGACACATCTGAGTACATGCATGAGCAGTCAGCAAAATCCCAGAGAAATGACACCACGTGGCGCTCTTGTACACTCTAGTAACCTCCTGTAACAGATGGACTCTGCTTCATCACCATGGCTACTGCTTATTTCTCCGTCTCAAACACATCTCTTTCTCTCTGTGAAAATCCAGCCATCCCCAGAGTTTCAGTAGATTTCATTTCACATTCAGCCTGCACTACAGGATCATTTCATTGTGTGCATTTTTAAAAGCCACATACCAAGGCATCATGCGTCCGTGTCGCGTCCATGGGGTTCTGCTTACTAAAAACCCAACTGTAGGATCAGTCACAGCATCCCAGGCCCGACCCACAAACAGGATCACGGAAGCATTGAGGGGATCCAACTAGAAAGACAGACTCGGTCATTAGTTACTGTGGGATTTACATGCAGCATTGCTCTCCAAAAGTCTCAAACACCGATTCCACTGTGAAGAATTAAAAAACATCAAACAAATGTTTAGAAAATCCCACAGGGATGGACAGAGCGGTTTGTGTAACCCATGTTCCAAGAAAGAAAAAAATATATTGCAGTGATAATATAGTTAAGTTAGAGATACAGTATATTAGAATTATACAACATATATAATATAATAGATATGATATATAACTTAACTTGCATCCATACAGTTCACCTAAATAAAGCAATATATAGTAAATTTCAGCTGCATGATTGTTTATCATTGCAAAATGTGAACTACATTATCGAACAGCTCTTTGTATAGTCAGATATAGAATTATATTACATTTTTTCCACATACAGTCACACAGTGATAAAAAAAGAAATCCTGTATATAAATCGTTTTATCATCACATAGCTGCCTCTGAATCGTGATCTAAACAAATTATGAGGAGACTAGAGATTCTGATCCCTAATACATACAGTATACTCACATAAAGCGATATATGGGCGTTTCTACAGAATTGGTGCAAACTGCTGTCCCACAACCCACAACTGTCATACATTTAAGTATTCAGATTTTAAATGTTTACTAAAATCCTTCTATTATCAATTGAATCCCACAGTAACATTTAAAATATTAGTAAGCTTAAGGTAACTGTCCTGAAACCCTATCCCCTAAATTTTAAATTGTGAAAATGATATTGAAACAATTTTTGCAATTTTTTTTATTGTTATTTTTAAAAATATATTTGATTTTATTTTGATTTAAAAAATATATTTATTTTATATTTTATTTTTAAATCATGAAACTTGTATATGTAAAAAAAAATGTGTCCTGCATTTTCATGTCACTACCGAAACAGTGTATGTTTTAGTCCATTGGTTGAGACTGATTTTAGCCACACCCCTACCTTTTTGATCAGGAAATATTCCAGTGTCCCTCCTGCTCATAGCCTCTCCTTCATAGTAGACAGGTACCATCACTTTGAGTTAAAGGTGTTCATAAGTCTGAAAATATGTGTGTAACTTTAAGGAACGTCACTACCAAACACCTTTTTTCACCATGTGCTGATTATAATCTTTGAGCTAGGCTCAAAAGTACCTAAAATTATCACTACCGAAACAGTCACAACTGAAACATGGTGAAATTTTGGTTGTAAAATGTGTTATAAAAAATTTTTCCCTGTGTAAAACTGTTCAGAACTGTGCTAGCCAACCATATGCTGATTGGGATAGACTCAAATGTATCTAAAATTGTCACTACCGAAACATGTCATCATTGTTTTGGTAGTGACAAAAGGGAACACAATCATTTATTTGGGGGAAATATACAAAATTTTAGTACAGTTATGCAGATCATTCATATTTTAATATGTTTTAGTAGTGTTTTAGTATGGGAGTTAAAAAACAATTTGCATACATACAAAATTTATGGAAAAAGACATTTTATTTTCAAAACGTTTACAACTCTGAACCAGTTCTGTAGAATGGCCCATGTATTATACTGCAAATCTCAACTGTTCCAATTGTTTGTATTGTTGCAAAATATAAACTATATTCCAATCAACCTCATTCTTCTAAATCAAATACGACTAAGGCATGAGGATATTAACAATATTTTTTTTTTGTAAAGCTGCTTTGAAACAATGTGTATTGTGAAAAGCACTATACAAATAAAATAAGAAAATACGATGATTAAATTGATAGGTTTTTCAAACATATCACACTATATCAATCCTTACTTTGCTCAGCTGACTCAGATGAGGAGATCTGACTGATTATCGCTATGGAAACTATCACAATAAAGAGGTAGCTAGAGTTTTGAATAAGATAACTGGAGCTGAGGATTGAGGATCACACAGCAAGACAACAGCTTTAGGTTCGCTTTCTTCCCCCTCACATGCTCTCTTTCCGTCTCATTTCTGCCCTTGACCTTGGGCTCTGGGTCACTTCACTTGCTTTTTTTGATGATTGCAGGGAGAGAACATCTTCCCACCATTCTATCTAGTCATATGTAGTGATATGATTTATTAAGAAAAACGATAGCTGAGCCAGCTTATTTTTATAATCAGAAGGTCTTGTTGTATAGATTCTCTGCGTTCCCATATGTATACTCACCAGTGCCACATCAAGTAAGAAGATTTGCAGGAAGAAGCCCAGGGCGGTGCCTGTGATCTGATACGGAGCCCCTCCGATTGCAAAACACACCTTACTCCACACAGTCAGAGCTCCTTTCCTTTCCTGCTGTGGTGAGAGCTGAAAGAAAGACAAAAAAAAGAGATTATGAAAAGATGGACAAAGACAGTGATTGTACGAAGTAAAACAAGAGCCATGAGAGACCAGTGAACTTTTCACCGCAAGAGGACGCGATAAAGTCCTAACTGGAAGAACTGATTTAGTTTGGATCCTGTTTGTGTTTTTGTGACGTTCCATCTAAAGCTCTTTTTTCCCCAATAAAATCCCAGAGCTCAGCATCAAAGACCATTCAGGACTGCTGGAGGGCTTTCAATATTTCAGTCCAGCAGTAATAAGATCCTCAAGTGGATCTGCAGGGAATTTACAGATAAACTGGACTTTTAACTCTTCAACCTTCTGAGGGGGGTCAACAACTAATGCTGGAACTAGGTGCACTCATTGATTACTGTATCTTACTGGCTAGCACAGAACACATAAATGACTGCATTAGCATTAGCCATCGGACAATGATGGCTCTGAGGTTAGTTCTTCACAAATGGTTGTGGTCTGTGCTTTGTCAGTTAACGCTGACCAGTCATAGACGAAATTTTAAACTTCAAACACATTAAATCTGCAGTCTCTTTCAGGCAAATTCACACAGCACAGACAAACGCCAACAAACAAGTTAGTTGGAGTTTTTTGGATCAGTGCGTTACCCCTGTCGGCATCTGTTGGCGTTGGTTGGGGTTTGTTTTCACCTGAGTGAACATGTTCAATTAGCGTTTATTAGTTTCTGTTGGGGCAGTGTGAATATGAGTTATTTTTTAATAAAATTCTAATTCTAAAGGCCAACTTGTTTGTTGGCGTTTTTCTATGAGGTGTGAATTGGCCTTTACACGCCGAGAACATTATGCACATTATAACAAAGGTCTGTTGGGACATTGCTGCATTAACAATATTTTACTAAACAGTTTGCTTTGCGCTTAACAATAACTTTAAGACTTCAAAAACTTGAAAAATTTAAAAACTGTAAAATGTATACAGAGAAAGAGAATTGATGCAGTGCCAGACATGATATGACTTTGTATGCCGTGTAATGGCATATGTGAAAATCGTCTTCTTTCACATAATCTTTCTTTGACCTGTTATCAGCACCGACTGGGAGTCATGTCTACAGTACAACATCATGGACCAGATTAGTTTCTGGCAACATTTAAATTGTTGTAATTGTTAGCCAACAACAGCAAACAAATAACAGTAAACTTTAAATAATGTGCAAAAGAGTCAAGCTTTTAAAGGGTTAGTTCACCCAAAAATGAAAAATTCTGTCATTAATTACTCACCCTCATATCATTCTACACCCGTAAGACCTTCATTCATCTTCAGAACACAAATTACGATATTTTTTATGAAATTTGATGGCTCTGTGAGGCCTCTATTGCCAGCAAGACAATTAACACTTTCAGAGACCCAGAAAGCTACTAAAAACATTTTAAAACGGTTCATGTGAGTACAGTGTTTCAACCTTAATATTATAAAGCAACGAGAATACTTTGTGCACCAAAAAAACAAAATAATGACTTTCAACAATATCTGGTGATGGCAGATTTCAAAACACTGCTTCAAAGCTTTATGAATCTTTTGTTTTGAATCAATGGTTTGGAGCCCCAAAGTCACGTGATTTCAGCAAACTAAGCTTCATTACATCATAAGCGCTTCACAATTTCAATAGTTAAGGTGACTTTGGCAGTTTGATACGCGATCCGAATCACTGATTCGAAACAAAAGATTCATAAAGCTTTGAAGCAGTGTTTTGAAATTGGCCATCACTAGATATTGTTGAAAAGTCGATATTTTGTTTTTTTGGCGGACAAAAAAGTATTCTCATCACTTTATAATAATTAAGGTTGAACCACTGTACTCACATGAACTGTTTTAAATATGTTTTTAGTAGCTTTATGGGCATTGAAAGTGTTAATTACCTTGCTGGCAATAGAGACCTCACTGAGCCATCGGATTTCATCAAAAATATCTTAATTTGTGTTCAGAACTTGAACGAAGGTCCTATGGGTCTAGAATGACATGAGGGTGAGTAATAAATGACAAAATTTTCATTTTGGGGTAAACTAACCCTTTAAGGAATAATTCAACCACAAAGCTGAGGCTGTAAGTCCCTAGCATTCCACCTAACATCTTCTGTTTTGCATAGGTAAAAAAGCACGAACAACACTGGGTTGTAAATAATCAAAAAAAGATAATATTTTGCTGCTTTAGGGTTAACTATTCGTTCACGTCAAAATGAACATTTAAATGTACGTCTCCTTTAAATCCGGCTTTTCTTCTCGGTGGTCACAGACACGCCTCAGCAAAGCTGCGATGTACATATGAAACATATGTATATTCCCAAATATATAGACCATGGGCTTAGCCTACATTTCTATATTTACAAATATGACATCAATGTCATTTGTCGGTAGCAAGTAAGCTCTAGTTCAAAATGAAAATGAAAACGCCCGCGCAAGCACGACACGTGCAGCTACAATCATTATATTCAGCATCAATCTAAACTCCCGCCTCATCAATTAATCCCACTGAGAGTACCTACCTGGAGCCTATATATACATATATATACGTCTTTGATATACATACATCAATGATTTAGTGTCTAATCAGGTAACCTACCTTAGCAATCTTGATTCCACCTTGATTCAAGGTTTTGGCTGTAGGTAACAAACCGGATGAGAACTGCTCGGCTCCCTCTCCTCTTGCCATAACACTGATCAGAGGTAATTTTATTGTAGGAACAGAGTACGCTGGTTTATTCTTGAGTGCTGACTAAGTCTCACTATTTGTCAGGCTGCTGCTGCTTCTACTGTCGAACAAAACGAGAAGCTGTTCTCTTCCCACCTCTAGCTCGTTTGAAAGCGTAAGTGTCCGTGGCATGTCAACGCCCACTCGCGTTTCTTTTTGCTCGTCACGCATAGGAAGATGCGCACACGCGTTTCTCCAAAGTCACAAACTGTTTGTTTGTTTGTTTGTTTTTTGTGTGTGTGTGTGGGACACAAGTCGGACATTTTTCACATTATACAGTGTGTGAGTGTGACAGATTTTTTCCCCACGGTATTGTGACACTCTTAAAAATAAAGGTTCCGTATGGAGGTTTTCACAGCGATACCATTGAAGAAGCATTTTTGGTTCCCCAAAAGAACCATCCAGTTCCCATCGGAAGAAACTTGTGCCACTTTTTTAATAACTTTTTGTGCGTTGTAAAGGTTTTATGGATGTTTAAGGTTCTTCAATGCCAATAAAGAGCCTTTATTTTTAAGAGTGTACATCCGAGTGTTCTGGATTATCAAAAAAAAGAAAAATGTAAGACAGGGGCTTGGTTCAATTCTTCAGTTGTTGTTTGGATTTTGAGATGTGGGCGTTTCACTCAAGAACAGAGGCAGATGAAAGTACTCACCCTTATTCTACCTGTAAAAGTTGCTACTCTCTTCATCAGTGTCCATCTGTGTGCAGCTAAAATAGGAAAAATGTCCCACTTACTCCATTTTCATGAGGGTTTTTTTTTTCAACCTGAGGTTAGTTCACCCAAAAATGAAAATTGTGTCATACTCACTTTCATGTCGTTCCAATCCCGTAAGACTTTCATTCATTTTTGGGAAACAAATGAATACATTTTTGATGAAACCTGAGTCCTTTCTGTCCCTCTGTTGAGCTTCTGTTTATGTTCGCTGATCAATGTTTATATGTGAATAAAAGCCTAAATTAAATCTGTTCATCATACAGAGCAATCGTGTCTCTTTGGAAAATTTGGACTAAACCACTCGATTCATATGGATTATTATTTTACGATCTCTTTATGAACTTTTTGAACTGTCAAAGTGGAAGTTGCATAGCTGTCAATGAAGGTTCATTTGCACTGTTAAATGTGACGGTAGATTTAGCAGCGTTACTGTAAAAAGTTACAGTACAATACTTCATTTTTATACTACAGTAAAATACTGTAATTTTAGTGTTGCTGTAACCTAGCTGTAACTTGGCTGTAATATGTCAGGCAAAACTAGAGGACTGCTGTAAACAGCGCCCCCTGACTGATGTCAGAACACAACTGCAGCTCGCTCAGCTAACTTTGAATCACTCTGTGGAAATCTGGAAGTTTGGTAAGTTGATTTTAAATTTTGTAATTAGGTTTTAGGATTTTATGCGAACTTAGATTTTAGTGGGAATTGACAGTGGACGTTTAGCCAGCGAACGTTGCAAAAACACAGTTACTGAGTTAACTTAACGTTAGTTCCGAAGATGAACAGAAGTCCTACAGGTTTGGAACTACATGAGGGGGAGTAAATGATCAGGAGCAGTATCAGGAAAACACCTTATGATTACATAAACTGCCTTTGAAGGCCATGTGACATATGAAGATCTGAGATGATGAGGTCCTTAAACAATTTCAAAGTCTGATTTGATTCCAAAACTCACAAGAAGAAATGTGGTCATTCCAAAGCATGCAACAATTTCAATTTAAGGAGGTAATCGTATGAGATCAAAACAACTTTTGCGGAATGCTAATTGCTATATTTGACATAGTACATTGTATCAAGAAAATCTTTTATTTTTATTACTTTCATATATTTTATTATTCTTTGTATTATTAGGAGCTGAACATTCCTGAGGATGAAGGGAAAGAGGGAGCAAAGTACAACAATCCTGGTGCAAAATCCCAAAATGCTGCAGTACTGACTGGGAAGAAGATTCATCTTTCAACATGAAAAGAAAAAGCTGGAATGGTTTTACAACAACAACAAAAAAGCTAATATACTGAACTATTTCAGTCAAAGCCCTGATCTCAATCCTACTGAGCCTCTGTGGAATGACAGAATCTGCAAAGTTTGCAGAAAACTGAGCTTGAGCAAAAATCTCACGTCACATAAAGCACCATTGGGAGGACTGTAGTTTGGGTAAACTATCCCTTTAAAGAGACTGTTGCCAACAGAGGTCCCTATTAACTGTGTGGATGATGAAATCAATTTTGAATTAATGAGGGTATAAAGTTAGTCAAATTTGTGTTTGCAACGAAGAGGAAGTTTCAGAAAGACTCACATACTTTCTTTGACTCTTAAATCACAGCCAGTGTGGGTGATACATAGCCCATTTCCAGCTGTTCGGCAAAGAAACTTCTGTGCATCACAAATCCTTCAAAAGCTTGTCAATCTGTTATAGGTGATGTGCTCTGTGCATTCAGCTTCTTTCATACTGTCCAATATTTAGGACTTTGGATTAGTGTATTAATCACTATTAAACTATTGGGGGGAAAAGCCTTGCTCAATCATGGCACTGAGGTTATGGGTTTGATTCCCAGGGAAAGTAAGGATTGATTAAAACAAAATGTCTACTCAATGTAAGCTGCTTTGGATAAAAGTGTCTGCCAAATGTATAAATGTGTAGAGGTCATAATGTAGAGTGGTCTGTAACTTTATACACACTCACACGTTCTGAAATTAGTATTAACCTGATACTGTGAACATCTGTTGCCTCTAACTTGCAAATGTTCTCATAAGCATGTGCATGTATGTTCATTTATGCACACAGTTTTGCACAGTGTACGTTATTGATAAGGCAAGAAAATGCTTTGAAAATTACATCACTACCTCTGTGTTCCCCATAACAGTTGATTTCATTTGTCTGCAGAGCTGTTGTCATTGAAACAGATATTCTCTGTATTCTTGTTCTCTATTATTATCATATTGTTTTGGAGAAGTGACATGGTCAGCATTTAAACTATTAAACTCCTCAACTATCAACAAACACCGTGGGGGAAATTGTCATTTAGACAGTTTGGGTTCAGGTCCAATGATGTATGAATTTAAGGATTTGGCGTCATCTGCTGGACGTCAACGCAATTACAACCAATAGACGAGCAGTAATTTTGTTCAAATGGAAATCTAATCAATCCAAACTAAGTTTTATTCAAATGAACTTGGATTAGATAATCGTTCTTAATGATAAAAAGTACATGATTTACCAGACACAGCAAAATAGTAAATAAAATGCCACCTTTAGTGAGATCTCACCTTCTGACGTGATTTTAAAAAATCAGCATGAGCACTTTTTCCCCTCAAAAACTATTGAATGTGTCATGACACATGAAATTTACATGACAATTACAATGACAGTTACATTTTAAACTGGTTTCTCTGATATCTGTAGTTCACTTATCATGTGAATGTGCTGCTTGGCTTGTGTATGGCCCATCCAGGAAACAATAGCATTTGTGCTTAAAGATTTCATTTCAGGGTTGTTGTTGTTGTTGTGGCTGCTGTTATTGTTTTTTATCTTCTCATTTGAAACGTTTAGCCTACCAAGTTTAGAATATGTACCTAATTATATCTAGCAAGCAATGGAAGCACACGGGGGAGTGTTGATGTATAGTGTTGATTACAGTAAAACAGTAATATTGTGAAATATTACCGTTTTGTTTTTTTGTTTTTTTTTTAAAAAAAAACAGTTTTGTATATAACATTACCATTCAAAAGTTTTAGATCTCTAAGTCTATATCTTTAAGTCTCTTCTGCTCACCAAGGCTGCATTTATTAGACAAAAATACAGCAAAAGAGTAAACATTGTGGAAATATGATTACAATTTAAAATGACTGTTTTCTATTTTTATTTTAAAATGCCTTTTACTTGTGTTGGCTAAGCTGAATTTTCAGCGTCTTCAGTGTCACACGATCCTTCATAAATTATTCTAAAATGCTGATTTGATGCGCAAGAAACACTTCTGATTGTGAAAGTTGTGCTGCTTAATATGTGGTAACCATTTTTAAGGATTCTTTGATGAATATAAAGTTCAATAGAACAGCATTTATTTGAACAGAAAACTTTTGTAGGATTATACATGTCTTTACTGTTACTTTTAATCCGTTTAATGAATCCTTTCTGAATTAAAGTATTTATATATATATATATATATATATATATGTGAAGCATACATAAACATACCAGACACGTTTCTTTTTACCACTGGCACTTTTTAACTTTTTTACTTCCATATCCACAAATGATCTGTACACATCTGTTGCTTGTGAAAGCAGTTTCATTGAAATTTCAGTGACCCGACAGACCGAAACTTTCTCCACTGTATCTGGTCATTTGTGTAGATGGCCAAGCATTAGATCACACTTCTAGTTGACTAACTGTATGTATGCACACAGCTCAAACTCATTAAGAGTTCTCACATAACATCTTTCTGGTCTCTGAACCCTGAGATTGTCTGCGGTCACTGGGAGTCGAGGGGGTTAAAGGTGAGAATGGAATGGGGATTGAGAGCAGAAACACAAGTTGTTCTGAAGATCAGACAATTCTCAAGCACACCTCTTCGAATGGCTGAGAGATTATTTAGGCAGATCTTTTGTCATCATCCATAGCTTTAAACTGAACATACTTGGTCTTTCATGATCAGTTAATTTCCATGTGTAAAAACAATTATTGTTCATGTAGAGCATCTCATTTTCACCTAATGAATTTGTATTGTCTTTTTTTCGATTCCTCTTTAGAGAGTGTGTGTAGACAGTATAACTGCCGAAAGGTGTCAAGTCTCCAACATTTCTCCACATGCGCATATGAGACTGAGGCTCTGTAGAACAATACCAGCTCCCAGCACATGGAGCTAGCCTGCAGCGCTAACCCTCCCTAAAGCCTTTGTTAGGGGCTAATCTGTTGCCTTAACAAAGACAGTGGCCTCCAAGTTTTTGCCTCCATTGAAGAGGGGGATGGTGGGGTAAAGAACCAAGGGAGTGAGAGAAGAGGAGAGAAAGAGGGGGATTTGGATACTGTCATGCCTTTGGGTGGCTTCTTTTGTGCTATTAGGTTGTGGTGATGCTCAGAGAGGGTTGCGTTTAGGAAGTTTAAATAGCCACAGATGTCAAATAAATAAAGACAATGTGAAAATATTCCAATATATTTCAAATAATTAAAATAAATCTAATATATATTTGATTTTGTTGTTGTTGTTATTTTTATATTGTAACAGGTGCTGTTTTATCTCGTTGTATTATGTTAATATTATTAAATTGTCTGTATACAAACCCTCCAGGCAGGAAATAAGATGGTAGGAAATTTCTCTCTAAATGAGAGATGGAAAAAAGAGAAGAAAAAAAAATCTTTTGTTTCTTTCATGCGAGCCAAAGATGATTTAGGAAGTGTCGTGCAGCCTTTATCCAGTAGGGGGCGCCCAAGGGGCAACTGCAGTCTGCGTTCAGTACAGACATGTGCTTCTTGAAAGGTGTGTGGGGGTTCTTTGTTTAAGTAGTAAGTATAAGCTTTTTGACCACTTGACTGGGTGTTTTGACTGACCAGACTTATACAACAGATGTCCAGAGTAGTTAATAGAACACAGCATACTCAAATGTGAGTGTCTCAGACTTTATATTCAGTTAAAAAATATAAAATCTGAACATACATTTAATAAGAAAATGCTGCCGTGGTTGTTTGGACAACAATCACTGATCCAGAACTCTCATTTCTCCACCTTTCCTGTTTGTGTAGGGGTTTGATGATAATGAAATACGCCCAGTTTCCATCTCAGCTGCACAAACAAGTTACAAAAGTACTAAAGAGCACTATTGCACTCCTACAGTACTGACCACTTTCTTTGTCTTTCCTACGTGAAGCATACACAAGCATACCAGACATGTTTCTTTTTTACCACTGGCACTTTTTAACTTTTTTACTTCCATATCCACAAATGATCTGTACACATCTGTTGCTTGTGAAAGCAGTTTCATAGAAATTTCAGTGACCCGACAGACCGAAACTTTCTCCACTGTATCTGGTCATTTGTGTAGATGTGTGAAGCCCCGTACGGCCAAGCATTAGATCACACTTCTACTCGACTAGCGTTCACACTCTGTCCTCAGTAGGGAGTGTGTTGGGTGGAGGGGTTCATGGATGCTCTCTGACGTCAACACAACCATTAACCGCTCTATACTAAACCACAAACCTCTCATGTGAGAGCAGAATCCAAATGAAATGGAAAAAACATGGATAACTTGGCTCCAGCATTAGCGCACAAAAGTAGCAGACATCATGAATGAAATCATATGGGCTAATACAAAGAATGCATGACCAGTTCATCATCAAACTTAAAATGATGTGCTGATTCTTGAGGAATGAGACGAAACATGTCGCACAACTACCTGCAGCTGCTTTGTGGAATAGATTTTTTAAATTAACTAAAATGTCCACTTTGAAATGAACTATTTCAGTTGATTTTCTCTCTTTGCTTGGGACTTTTTTTGTAACACCCCCCCATTTTAAGTTTGGTTTATAGCAACATCCAGAAAAAAAACGTTTATTTCTGGTGTCATCTGCAAAATAATAATTTCATCTGACTGGTGACATTTCAATTTGTAATAAATTGGAAGCAGAATTTGATGGATGGATTGTATACAAAATATTCCTTAATATAAACTTTTTTCCCACTTAGTTTTGTAGCCTATTTTGCCCCAAGAGGACAAGAATAAGTGACACATCAGTTCTGGTAATGAAAAAAAAAGAAACAGTATCATTGTTGTTGTTTTTGCTTTCAAATTAATGTTGCATTTAAGTTTACTAGTAGTTTTTGTTATTTTGTTTGCTTTTCTGCAACACTTTGATGGTGTTGCATACATTCATAACCCCATTAAAGCACACTACAAGTATTTTAAAAAAATCTGTTGCATTTTATCAACAGATGCTTTAACAAAACAGTACAGAGGGCTTTCAAAGATTAGCGCGTGTTGTCCTAGCCAATTCAGACGCAACATATTGATTAGATCTTCATGCTTCAGAAGACAATTAAAAGTCCGCGTCATCAGCTCAGTCATGATTAGATTGGAGTAGTGACGTAGACGCTTCTATTTTTATTCAAAAACTTATTTCAGAGCCGCGAATTGCCTTCACGCTCACAATAAGCGCGGTTCACACGCTTTCCCCGCCCAGCGATTCCGGTGGGTGGGTCCACACTGCTCTCTCTCACACAAAGACGCAGATCTGGCGCGAAAGCACTTTAACCGGCAGTGGGCTGGGGGAGGGTGCGGCTGCACTGCACCACGCGGATCGATCGTTGCTGCCGTTGTAACCGGACACCCGCTTTATTTCTGCAAGGGGAAAAAAACTTTTCTCGTTGTTCAGGTTAAACGGCCGTAAAACAAAGGCGTCTGGTGTCGCGCGCGCTATTGTTTAGCGAGCGCGTGAGTACCGGAGTTCTACCGGACGCTGCGCCTCTTTGTTCTGTGCGTCCCATAGACTCTCCCTGGACTTTGCAGGTCTGAGACCCCCATGGTAAGTGCATTTTGCATCAGAATTCCGTAATTTCTTTGAACGGTACGTTAAATTCATTTCGTGGTGAACTTTCGTGGTAATCCGTTGAACATTTCCTGGATCCTTTAATCGGACTGGGTGCTCCCTTTACCCCTTGTTATTGCGTCTAATCTTTATAGAAGTCACATTTACCTTACAACTGTCGGTTTCTATGCGACTTTTAAGTGGTGGTAATATCCTGCTAGTAATAAACTACTTTGATCTGTCTGCACGAGCGCTCCCTGCACGAGCCCGCATGTGCTACAGAAATCAAATGTGTTTCGCGTTTATAGTTGGTGCATTCAATCAATGCAATTGAGTAAGAGCTTGCAATTAGTGAACATATAGATGTAGCAATGCATTTGGTGAGAATGTGTTTGCATGCAAATATTGTGGTTTTTAAGCATCACAAACTTGTTTTAAAGTAGCTACATTTATGTGCGTTTAAGCAATGTAGTGAGGAAGAGCATGCGAGCGTTTTGCTTGTAATGTGCATTGCGTCGCGACTGAACTCCACGTGGGCAGTCATCATTTGACCTAATGACACGTTGTCTTCATAGATAATCTTGTAGAAGTTCTGCAGCAATGCTCGGGGTCAACACTCACACACTGTACGGCTGGGACATGGAGCACTACTTTTACGACGAGATGGACACCGGGGAGGACTTCTTTAAGTCTACAGCTCCAAGCGAGGATATATGGAAGAAATTCGAGCTGCTTCCCACCCCGCCCATGTCGCCCTCAAGGACGATAGATGGGGACTGGTTGCTGCCGGGGGACCGGCTCGGGTGGGCTCCGCCGAAGGTATTAACCTGTGATGAGGAGTACGAGGGGCTGCACAAATTCGACCCACTGGACATTTTTGGTAATTTGGGCTCTATCGTTATCAAAGACTGCATGTGGAGTGGTTTTTCCACGAGTCACCGGCTGGAAAAAGTAGCTCATAATGAGCGCGCGCCAGTGACCGCACAGAAAGCTGCTCGTGCTGCATCGGGCACGCCCGTGCCTGGAACCCAGGCGGCACAGTGCGTGAACCCCGCCGCAGTCCTGGAGCTCCCTCTCCCGCATAACAAGAAAGTAGCTGCGGGCTCCTCTGGTTCTGAGTGTCGCTCGGATTCATCCGGTAAGATATTAACTGGCATGAGTCTGTATGTACAGAATAATGCTGAGCCAATGAGGTGATGTCTCTGCTGTTACTGTGCTAAAAAGATGGATGTTATTATGTAATTTGCAATTCAGATCAGATTTGGCAGTGTAGTTTCAGTGTAATATATAGAAGCTGTTATGGTATTAAAAACAAACTGACTCATGTGGCTGTAGAGTTGAAATGCAACTTTCTTTCCAAGAACTGTGAAATCTTCAGCAGATTGGCTTATTGCTGAGGTGAAGTGTTAACCGCACATGCATTGGCCAACTTGACTGGTGCATCCTTATCAGTTTTATTTGTTTTTTGGCAGGGGATATCAAGTCTGACAACCAATGAGTCGTGTTTTCTTATTTGTTGAGAAAGATAGCCTTTCAAATCAATCAAGATGTGCTTAAGCTGAATGTGCCAAATGTTTTGTGTTCTCAGATGACGATGAGGAGGATGATGTGATTGACGTGGTGACGGTGGACAACCGACCGAAGCGTGGCCGTCCTCCAAGCCGCAGAACGCCAGTAACCATTACAGTGAGTGCCGATCCGTTTGGACCATGTCCCAAGCACTTTCACGTGTCTCTACATCGGCAGCAGCACAATTACGCTGCTCCCTCCCCTGACACGGATCCTGAGGATGACTTTGACGTTGAGTCTGTGAGCAAACGGCCACGTCTGGAGCCTTCGTCCTCCCCCTCGTCTCCGCTTTCTTCACCGGCCACATCGGACTCTGAGGACTTCAGCGAGCAGCGTCGTAACTTCCTAGAGAGAAAGAGGAGAGATGACCTTCGCTCGAGGTTCCAGGCCCTCCGGGAGGAGATTCCAGGTCTGTCCGGATCCTCGAAGACCTCGAAGGTGGCAATTCTGACGCAGGCGACGGAATACTTGGTGAAGCTGCATGCGTGCCAACGACGTCAAGCTCAGGAGAAGAGAAAACTGAAATCCAAACAACAACAGCTTCTCCGCAGGATCAGTGCGTTACAGAACTCCTGAAGAAGAGAGAAGGCTGCTTTAACTGCACAATATTTCCAAAGCTCATTATGGACAAGGAAACTCATTGTTTGTCAATCACTGAAATGACACTTAAAATACTTCAGGGAGATGTTTAAAATCACATTGAATTCTGCCCTCCTTGAAGGGATCTGTACATGGAGAACTTTGTGAGAGGATACAGTGACAGAAATGTGCACATGCAATGCCTTTATAAACCTCAGCAGATGGCGATGAAGAGGAAGTTGGTGAATTTACCTCCATGGCAAGAAGGGTGGGTGGTGTTTGTATGCATGTGGGGGGTGTGTAGGATATTATGTGTGGGGAGCATGGTGTTTGTAGAAAATCTGAAATGTCTTGTTCATAAATTGATCTGTACAAAATTTGTTGTAAATACTGTATTCAGAGGATGTTGTCCTCCTGTATCTCATCAACTGCACAGAGATTCTATTTTGTTAAAGAATAAAGCATCTAAAACGACAAGTTGTCTTTTCCTATTAACTGAACGCTTTTACAATAAAGTTCACGGAGATGTGAACTCTACAGTCGTCTTGTAGGAATAATCCTAGTCTAGAATAAGTTTAAACTCAATTGTAAAATTCTTTGTTCCCTGCCATTTGCAGGTGTGGTAAATTTATTTTGCATTCTGGCCAGAATTGAGTTGTCTAGTTTCTTTTATTCGCAATCTTAAGAGGTGGCAAATGAAGGCTCTAAGATTAGTTTTTCAGATCCTTTCCTCTGTTTGCTTCCTGTTAAAGTTGAAAGAGGAAGTGTTCTGGATATTTACTAAAAAAAAAGGTAGTTCAAAAATCACCTTTACCCTCATCATCCAGAACAACTGGTTAAACGGTGACATGGTAGTGGTGTGTGAACTGAATTGCATTTATATGATACTTATTCACTCCCTTATATGTTAAATGTAGTTGCATATGTCTCTTTTTTTCAAATGAATCGTTACACTGCAGAAGTGGGATGCAGGAAGCCGAAAGAGGAAGTGATGCAACCAACCCCATGCCTTTTCATGTATATGAAATCTCACCAAACTGGGATTCGTTTAGTGTGTCAGATTTCACTTCATGGTATTTTACTGTACTTTTATTATAGATTAAATGCAGCCTTGGTGAGAAAAAATTATATTGGTGACTTCACCTCCTACTGGCTTGTGTATATTCCCACTGTTAAACAATTGTAACTATCTACTTTATCTTCATTTTTGTTATATTGCAGCTATTATTGGTGTGTTTACTTTCCATTAATGCCAAAAAGGTCGTATCACTGTCTTTTTTCCTTTATTCAAAGTCTATTACATAAGAATCCAGACATAAACAGCTGCTCTCTCTCAGACATAAAGCCCATACCAGCACCATCACTGCCAAGCATTGACCCAGATTCCATTCCCATAGAATCACAGGAAGTCAGACCGCTCCAAACAACCGGTGACCCAATGATCACATTGAAGCTAATCTTTGCCACACATGCTCACTTGTTAAATTCCCACTTCCCAATCCTTGTGTGTGTGTGTGTGTCTCTTTCTCTCTCCATTCTCTTTCATTTCTCCTTTTCTATCTGTCAGAGAGTTACGTAACAAGTTACATAGAAAAAGGCAGTGTTTATGTCTCTCCCTCTCTCGGTCTGTCTGTCACCTCCCTGTTATGGTCTGGGTGTGGCACAGAATCAAGTTTATTGCATTTTACTCACTCTGAAACTCAATCTGTCTCGCCAAACTGTTAATTAAATCAGCATCAGATTTTCTGGGTGTGCTTTTGGCTCAAATCTCAGATTTTAAGTAATCTTAATCTCACAGGTTAAACACATGTCTCCACTTTGCCACCCAAACATATAAACAGTATTGGGGGTAATGCGTGTTATGTAATCAGATTACTTTTCAAGTAACTAATAAAGTAACACTTAAATTAAAAGAAAATATCGGTTACGTTTTCAAATCCAGTGTGGGTAATATAAAGTTTCAGACATTGTTTAGAATAATACGAGCTAGAACAGAGTGAGATTAAGGAAAAGTGAAAGCATAAGGGAAGTTTTTTTTTTTTCAGTTAAGCGCTGACATGAGATGTTTCTTGAATATTGTCTGCGTTTTGGATAGGGTTGAGAAGATCATTCCACCAGCAAGGAACAGTGAACGAAAAGCTTCTGGAAAGTGATTTTGTGTGTCTCAGTGAAGGTATCATGAGGCGTCGCTCACTTTCCAACTTCAGGCTTCAGGAGGGGATGTAGACTCGTACGAGTGGGTGGAGGTAGGAGGATGCAGAGCTTGTGGCTGTTCTATATGCAAGCATCAATCTTGAACTTGATGCAAGCTGTAAACAGAGGTGTGACATGGTCTTTCTTAGGCTCATTTAAGTCAAGACGTGCTGCTGGATTCTGGATCATTTGTAGAGGTTTGATTGCACATGATGGAAGTCCAGCCAGAAGAGCATTGCGATCATCCAGCCTAGAAATGACAAAGTTGTGGATGAGAAATTGTGCAGCACGCTCAGTTAGGAAGGGTCTGATCTTCCTGATGTTGTGCAGTGCAAACCTGCATGATTGTGCAATGTGGTCTTTGAAGGTCAGCTGGTCTTCAAAGATTACGGCAAGATTTCTGACTCTCCTTGATGGGATTATTGTTGATGAATTCATCCTTCCTGTAGCAGCAAATAATAATCTAAACGACAGAAAACAGCAAATACTTTCGTACTCCTGCTGTGTCGAGTAACTAATCGCTTCACCTGTGATTAATCACTCCACTATTCTAAAAATGCTGGGTGGTTTCAGCCCATGTTTGGGTCAGATATGGACAAACCCAACAGCTGGGTTAGATTTTTTTAAATAAAATCATTTGACCCAAATATGGATTGAAACAATGAATGTAAGTGACTGTAAGCGACATTTATTGACTGACAGCTCTCCTGTCCTAATGTTTAGAGAAATCGTGAGTAATCCTGCCTTCACATGCTACCGGAAATTCGATAATTAATAATTCTGAAGATGTGATTACGAGCTCAACGCATTTAAGTTTCGAAATGGGAGGGCTTCAACAAGTGCTAAATATAACCCAAGATTATTTTGTATTATATATACACTTAACAATAACTAAAGTACATTGCTGTCTTAAATGTTGGAAATACATGTCTGTACTTATTTATTTATTTATTTATTATTATTATTATTAATATTTTTACAGCACATAAAATTACAAGTTCTAGACTTAAGTGATATTTAGATTGGATTTCAGGGGTTTGTGTCTCTATTTGTGCTCACTGGTAAGGAACAGCTGTTGCATTGTGTGAATGCGCTCAATGAATGGAGAGAGCCTTCAACTGAACCTAGAGACCATCATCATTGTATCATTTGAAACCGCCCCTCTGTGCTGTGATTGGCTGAAGGGGTTGTATCAGACATGGAGGGGGTTATTAGATTGATGGGGGGTCTTTGTCTATTTGTGGTTTTGTCTTTAATGGGATTTTAGACTCCTAAACCAATGTCATCAAACAAAAGCTTCAATTATCAGCAGCACCACGATTGCACTATAACTTCAATGTATGTTGTTTACAATTTTCCTAGATGCACTATTAAATTAGATTAAATTCTGTATGCACGTTGGATGTAATACAACAATAATTCTTAAATTTGTGAAGGTGTGTACAGCTGGCAAAATACTTTTTTTACCCCAAAAAAGAGGGAGGAAAAGAGAAAAAAAAGAGGGATCTATATGGGATCTTTTGCAATGTACATTTACATTTTATTATATTTTTGTTGAATGAAATCGCTAAAAAAAAACTACTTAAATGATTCTCAGACTGAATGCATATTTAGATTATAGCTTTAAAAATAATATAAAAACACTTGTGACAGAAAAGATGTGTAACCTGTGAATTTGTCTAATTAAGTTAGTGTATGTCTGTGTCATGTAAGCTGAATATAGGTCAGTAGTGTGGGGAGAGGGAGCACAGGCTGACCTCAGCACAAACATGCCTTTGTTATGTAACTCTCTCTTCTCTTCCCTGCCCCTCCCTCTTTCTCTCGCTATTGCTTTTTGTCTCAGATCAGACACTGATTTTCATGGTTTTGGCATGATACAATAAGCTTATATTAATACGCAACGGATTTTTATATACATACATTGTCCATAGTCCAAACATGCACATAAACAAATAAACGCAATTTCTCCCCACCCATCGCTCTCTGAAGTGTGTTATTTGTGATCCGATGCTGCCCTCTGGTGGTTGAAGGACGCGTAACAGTCTTGATTGTAAATAAAAGACGAAGGGTTTGATAAACGCGCCTATTATACGCACAAGCAATTAACCTGTAAATAAATAATATTTCAAAGCACTGAATCAAGTCTGTTGTTTGTGTTATTATGAGCTATTTTATAGTTTCAATGGCCACAGATCACGTAAATTATTTTTTTAAAAATACATAACCACTCCCGTTTCGTTGTTAAAAAAGGATATAGTGAAAGTAAATTGTAACATCTAGAATAAAAATAGTTTAATATAAAGTTACTCTCTCTCTCGTAAATGTGTCCTTTTAATGAAATCGAAACACTGGGACGAAAACACAAACAGTTTTATGCAACAGCAAAAGTAGTTAATGCTGACAATTTGACATTTCTTTTCTAGTCTAAAGTTACTGGTAAAGGGTAAACGAGGTCGTATTTATTTGACTTCATAATCTGTCTGCGTCAATGTTTTTCCCCCATTGGATGATTTGGATGTCTATCAAAAGAACTTCCAGTAGGATGTCAGTTTGACGCGCAATGTTATTGGTCAATTCATATGATCGCCCCGCCCTGACATACGCGGAATCATGCATTTAATTGGCTGAGACTGCGTGGTTTAAATTTGAACCGTTTCAAACAGCGGACAGTTGCAGACGCACAGCATCTCTGTGTGTTTCGCTGTCTTTCACTGAGAAGAAAAAGGTTTTTGTGTTAAATTTGAGCAGTTTGAATAAGGTACGTATTTTAGGAAACCGTGTACAAGCTTATAGGAGACCAATAATGTAATATTGCGTGATACTGAACAGTAAAAATCGTTGCTATCGATTGTCTTTCTAGTGCTACTGACGCTAATAATTCTCCGCATGTGATGATGTCATTTTTTTAAATGACTGTAATCGATGTAACTGTCGTTTATTCAGACATCTTCACTCTTATTGTATTCACGAAATTAATGAAATTAACTTATTTGGTTGATAATGGCAAGGGAATGTTGGATTGTTTTGGAAATAAATATAAATGATTTGATCATTTAAGATTTAGAGACATTGTTTTTCCAATAAAAAGTATGTATTTTGCCTTTCCTCAAATGTATGCTTGTTTCATGTTAATTTTAATCAGCCCTCTCATCCATGTGGGTTCAGGGCTGTGATGTTAGTCTTGGTTCAATTCTTCCTGGCTGTTCTTGTTTTCTTTACTGTCGAGGACTTGATCTTAGATCTAACTGTGTGTAGGTAAAAACCTGATCATGTTATTTATGATGGTGAGCTGTTTATCACCTGTCCAGGTAGGCTGTAGGAGAGAGAAGCTGTCAGAAGTGCCTGTCTTTACAAAGCTGACAATTTTATTGTCAGTCCTACATAGTTGAGCAGAATCCAGGGAAGGACAGATGAGGCCAAAATTGGTAATTTTTCTTTGAAGAATTGATCAGTCTCTTCCTTGTTCCTCCTTTATTGTCATAAAACTCATGCCATCAAGGGATTGCCACAGTGTCTGGTAGACCACATGTCAATAAAAGACAAATCACAAGACCGTGTTGCTACCATTAAAAAAAATGCTTAGTTAACTGCTGTTTTTCTTCTGTTATAGCCTTTTACCATCTCTCTAAGGCATGATTCCTTCACAGATAAAGAACCACTTTGTTCCCTCAGCACATGGCTGAATTGCACCGGTTGATATTTCATACTTGGGTTGTTAGTCACAGTGGGTTAGTGTGATCTCTGTGTGATGCTTGAAAGAAATGCAACAGATTTGAGGTGTCTCGGGAGGATTAGTGTCTCTGGGTGTTGGGTGAGAAGGTCAGATGCCCGCCTCCGGGTCTTATCAGTAGAACCAGCTGTGTGTGGTGCCCGCTGGGCGTGGCTTTCCAAAACCATGTTGTCACATTCTGTGTGTCTCTTGTTTTGCAGTATGAATTCTGATGTGCTGAAGGAGAATCTGGGCGCTGCTTGGATGAACAGCAGTTCTGAAGCTGCTTGTGACATTTTCGCATTGGATCAGACGACTGGCAGGCCCTCGATCCTGCGGCAGTCGCAGGCTGACAACATCAGCAGGACTGTGCCCAAAGGAGCAAAGGTGGGCTTTCCAGAAGTTTCTGAACAACATGTTTCTACCTTTTTGTTTTGTGCAATAAACGCTCAAGTGTTATAAATGTTATTTATAAAATGTAATGAAATAAGACATAGTTAGAAGTAATATATTTAAAATGTAACTTATTCAACTTTCAGTAACCATTACTGAAAAGTCTTCAATGATCCTTCAGAAATCATTCTATATATATATATATATATATATATTTATTTATTTTCTGGGTTCTTTGAATACAAAGTTCAAAATCTTTTAAATCTTTTTTTTAATAGCACTAAACTCTTTACTTGCTATATTAAAAAGGGCTCGTTCACCCAAAAATGAAATTTCTGTATTTTTAACCCTCATGCACTGTTCAATTTCTGGCAACTCCCTGTGTGGCCAAGGTCAGATGAACCCTAATTGAATTCAATACAATTCCTCCAATCACACTATGAAAAAAAAAAAAACGTACAATCATGTACAAATAAGTAACTTTTTTAATATCAATACTTTTCACATTTTATAAAGTACAAATATTTTACATATATTTAACCACCATTTTAAGACTGCCCCTCCTGTGGGACACTTACAGTCAAAAATTTATAACAATATCTTAGTCTAAATCTAAAGTAATTTGACAAACTATTCGTGTAATTTAGTTTTTATGTTTGGTGACTGATTTCCAAAAGAAATGACAGGTTCTTTGCTTGTGGTGTGGTGCCAAACTAACACACTCTTGTTTCTGTATGTTTATTTTTTTGTGTGTGTTTGAGGGATTGAATTCAAATAAAATATTTACATTACTGCACAAACTTCTGAGTAGGATGTCTACTTAATAACTATTTTGAAAAGTATGACAGTGATTTGACACTGTATGGAAAAGTCATTATATGGTCACGGTGGAGTCAGGATGTCATCTAGTGAAAGTCTAATCTTACTGAAAGGTTTATATATATATATTAGATCTAAAATTTGGCACAGAACTAGCTCAGATATTTAGCTTTGATTTTCTTAAAGTTTTAGAATTGAACATGTTTTGTAAATATATTTTATTTGAAAAAGAGAATATTTTATATATTTTAAATTTTCATAAACCTCTATAACTTAAATTTCTGTTTGCACATTTCACAGCATGTTGAAACTTTCCATGCATGTTCATGACCCTAAATGAGTCACAAAATTCCAAGAAAAACGATGTAGTTGGATAGCAAGATGGGAAAAAAGAAATGATAGCTCATTTTTACCATACGTGGCTGACAAAATATTTTTTTGTATTGAAACAAGTGAGTTTTTTTGTTGTTTTGTTCTTGGCTTCATAAGGTAGTAAAAATGACAAAATATAACCAAGACATGTTATTTTGGGTCTATAATGACCCGCGAACATCACCAAAGTAACCCAAGTTTAGTGTGACTGTAAAACCAGTTGAAACTTTGCATGCATGTTCATGACCCTAAATGAGAGAAGTCTCAATTTCAAAAAAAAAAAAAGTAGGTTAACTGTTTCCGACAACTCAAATCAAAACGGTTCAAATTGACCCGCAACCGTACACGAGGGTTAACTTTACCCATACTTTTTGTGCTCAAATAACGACTTTAATTTGAACTGTTGTCAAACACAATGCAGCACTTCCTTATTTGCGGCGTTCTCAGTATTGGCAGACGCTGTACACGTGAGCAGCACAAAGCATGAGTGTGATGCTGAGGCAGGAGCCGGCCAGTAATGAGTCGGCATTTGGACGTAGAACACGGAAGCTCTGCGCTGTTCACTGTCATCTACATATGACAACTGATCAAATTGTTTGGTCCTTATTTGTTTATGCACACAAAGTATTCTCGTTGCTTCATAACATTAAGGTTGAACCACTGTAGTCATGTTGACTGGACGATGTCTTTAATACCTATCTGGACCTCAAAAGGTGCAATGACGTTGCTGTTCAGAAACCCTTGAATTTTCTCAAATAGCTTTAATTAGTGTTCCGAAGATGAAAGAAGGTCTTACAGTTTTGGGACGACATGAGAGCAAGTACTTTAATGACGGAAATTAACTAACCCTTTTCAAGAACTAACCCTTCAAGAAGTCAAGCATTTGTTGATCGTGCATCATCAGGCAGGTAGGCCACTGTAGGTTACATGTGTAGTTCTTTGTATTTGTGTAGGTTTGTTTTCAAACTCCACGGCGAGACCCAGTCACAAAGAAAATCATGTCTCCGAGCCGCACCAGTAGGCCGGCCATCCAGGAGGACAACACTAAAGCACTGGAGACACTCAAAGACTCCTCTGACCAGTGAGCAAATTACTTGCAGCTCAACTTGCTTAGGATTTTAATTTTTAAAATTTAAGGATAAATTCATTATCTTCATGCAATCATTAGCTGTAACAGTCATTTTAGAAATTAATAACTCATTGTTATCTACTTGAACACAAATGACAATCCACTGACATGTAAAAATTTGTTTTACAGGAATTCAGTGTTGAATAACACTTCAACCACACCGATTGAAATGCAGAGTAATTGCGTTACCTACCCTGATGACATTCCTTTTCAGAGCAAAGGAGCCTATAACCTCGATCTCGACAATCTAGATGCCATCAACCCTTTCCAGGGGTCCGATAAAATGGCGAATTCCCCTCCTAAATCTTCTGCTTTACCTGAGGCTTGGACATCAGAGCTTGTACAGTTAGATACAACTGCAGCCCCTGTTTCTGCACCTCAGGCTGAGGTTCCAGAGGTGACCAACACTGCACTTGATGAGACTCTTCCTTTTATCCCATCAGTGGAGAATTCCCTTGCAGAATGTTCTGCCAACATATCTTCAGCAGAGGGTACTGTTATCATCAAGACTGATAATGTTGAAAACAGCGCCACAGATACAGAGGAGACCAATACGACTGACCCAGCCCCAGCGTCACAGCTGATTCCTACTATGGAAGATCAACTTGAGACCCATGATTTGCCACTACCCCCGGCAGGATCGTACAACTTGGATTTTGACAATCTTGATTTGCTCAACCCATTCCAAACTGGTGGCTCAAAGATCCCAAACTCTCCTGTCGTTGGGAAACCATCAGCTGTTTCTGATCCATCCCTGCCAAGTCAAGAAGTAAAGCCGGAATCAGAGCTCTCAGTCCAGACCCCAGATGTCCCAACATCCTCAGATGCCTTAATGCCAACTCAGGAAAACTCAAACGTTACAGAGAGCGTCTCAGCACCTACTAAGAACAACCAGATGCTATTAGAGTTTAATTTTGATGATGGGGCTGAAATCAAGCGCAAACCTCCTCCAAAACGCCTTGGGGTCAAAAGACCTGCAGGTGCGAAACCTGGGACCAAAAAACCAGATGCACCGGTCACTGAGAAGAAAGAACCAAAACCCAAGAAGTTGTCCCCTAAGAACACAGAGGAAACGGACCCTGTGGATGTTCCTCCTGCTCAAAGTTCTTACACCTTTGATTTTGAAGACCCAAACTTTAACCCCTTTGGTACAAAGGTTAAGATGGGTAGCTCTCCACCTCGTGCAGTCCAGACCAGCCCAGTTTTGATGAAAGCATCATCTCCACTTCAGCAGCCTGAGGCTCCTACACAGGATGACCAGACTGAGCACCGGTACAGAAACCAGATCTAGCACAGCATGTATAAACCTAACGCTTTCAATTTTAAAATAAATTTCAGAACCGAAAGCATTCTTGTAAAGTAAGAATATGAAAAGTAGAATATGGTGCTATCAACATAATGGCTTTGATTCTCAGATGAAGTTATAAAATGTGTACCCTGGAAGCAATGAAAGTCACTTTAAATAAAAGTATTTACCAAATGCATAAATGTAAATAACTGTTAAGCTCAGACTTTTCTTTTCCCCCTCCAGATCTCACCTAGAAGTTTCTGAAAGCAATGAAAACATGGCAGAAACTGCTCTTCCTGTCACCAAGCAGGTAATGGTGCCTTTCAATTTAAGAATTTAACAAAAATCAGTTTGTTTCTACAAGTTATGATTGTGTTGACACATTATACACTCATTCTCTCACTAGCAGATAGAAGATATGGAGTCATCTGTGTCCCACACTAACATATCTCAGAATCCAGCAATACAGGAGCCAGAGATCATAGCAACACCTGAATCTATAGCGTGTCTTCAGAACCAGACCTGTGATTTTGGTGTAGCGGCACCAAGTGAAGATGAGTTTGTGCCAGGGGCATTCTGTGAGTGAACATGTTTGCACCTATTATTTGAACTACATCAATTATGGTGCTAGCTTTTAACATTGTGAGCAATATTGCTCTCTTTCTCTCAGTCATGCCAGGAGGAGATTTTGATGGGCAGATGGATTATCTGGAGCAGTTTGGATCAAGCACTGTGAGTATTTCCATTTTCCATATGTAAAACCCATTCTATTTATAAATGGAAATGGCACCAAATGTAGTGCAATTACTTTGATGAGCAACATTTCAGATTTTCAGTACTTTACAAAAACCCTTTTTAAAGTTTAAGGAGTCGGCTTTGCGGAAACAGTCTCTGTATTTGAAGTTTGACCCGCTGTTGAAGGAGAGTCCTAAAAAAGCTGGAGTAGACGGCGGCAACTCTGGATTCAGCCTGCCACGGCCCTCTCTTGCCATTAGGTCAGTCAGTTTTCTCCACAAACTCATTCAAATTAACTGTTTACTAATCATCAACCCTCTTTTGAAATGTTGATAAATAATACAAATATGCTTTAAACTGATTGGAATTGCCACAAATCTAATCTACATTATCAAAATCCAGAGTGCACACATGAGGGATCATGCAAACTTATTTTGTGTTAGGATGATGGAGGCTGCAAAGTCTGAAGGGAAGCGGAAGTCTCACTGTGACAGTATGAAACTGCTGGATGATCTGCCTGCACCAGTAAGACAACACAAACTCCCATAATTCTTTGTTTTGCAACTATAACATTGTTATACTATTGGCAGGCGCTGAATAAAGCAATGAGTCCTGTGAAGCCGTGTTGTACTGTGAATTTAGAATGGCCACGGCTTCACGGAGGCTTATGGCTTTATAAGACACTTAGTCCATAATAATTAAGTTTAATACTGATGTAATAAGTTCACAGGTGTGTGTTTGTAGAGTAATTTTCAATGGTTTCAAACACTGCTCAGCCAATCAGAATGGAGGACCGGAACTATCCGTTTTATAAACGAGAAATTTTCTTTGCTCAGCCAGTTTTACCATGTCTATTCCTCTTCAGGCAGTGGAAACTGTGGTACCAGATCCAACTGTTCTGGACTTACTGGTTCCCACCTTAAAACAGCCAGTGAAGACTGAGGACTCCATCATAGAGGTTCTGAAGTACAGTCAGAGAGACATGGATGCTGCATTACAGAAGGCAGACAGACAGGTCAGCTTCCACACAAGATTATGAGCACATGTCTCACATGTGGACTCTCTAATGGTTTGTTTGTCTTTTCTTAGGCTGGAGAACGGCAACAAGAACTGCAGACTCAGATTGAGACATTGCGTCTGGAGAATCAACACATGTTGTAAGTATTTGCTTAGACAAACACTTTCACATGATGATAAATGGGCAATACATGATCATGGAAAAGCTTTGTCTTTCGGGATTGTAAAAGTGATGGAAACATCTATTGTGATGTTTGAATTGTTAGCAAGTTCTTTTTAATTTGATCCTCAAATGACAACTTGAACGGACACCAAGGAGTGACTCGCTCACAAATCAAACATCTCGAACGAGATGATTCATAGTCTTTTTTTAAATTTTTTTTTTCTTTTTAAATATATTTTTCGAGTCAGTTGGGATTACTAGATCAATCAAAAATTGTGGGGTCCCTGATGAATGATTGACATTTGAACAGTGCACCAGTCACACATGCTCTTCCATCTCTTCTCAGGTTTATAGTGTCAGAATATGAGGCCACCATCACTCAAATCACAGGTGTGACTTTTTTTTTTTAACATTATTTTTAAGGCAGTATGTTGGATACTAAAAGATGTTTTTACAGATGAGCATAAACAGAAGGAAGATTTGGCTAAAATAGAGTTGGAGCGAGTCCTTCAGGAAAAAGATCAGCTGTCTAAAGATTTGAATGATTTGGAGCGATCCTTCTCCTCTGTTGTCAAACGCCTTGACAGATGCAAGGAAGTTATTGAGGGATTCAAAAAGGTGCATTTTGAGGCTTCTTTAACAAGACTTGCAAACTTAATCCCAAATCAGGATGTTAATTTGGTGTGTAATGGTCTTTTCTTTTTTTTTCTTCTCTCCTAAAGAATGAGGAGACACTGAAGCAGTACGCTCAGAACTGCATGGACAGACTGCAGAAAGAGGAAAAGCGTTATCAAGCTCTGAAGGCCCATGCTGAGGAAAAACTGGACCAGTATGTGCTCTTCAAACAGTCTTTAATATCTGAAACATGTCCTCTATGAATGTGATACAGTAAACATGGATTGATTGATATGGCTAATGGTCTCTCCAATATCACTGCTGATGTTTCAGAGCTAATAGGGCCATAGCCGAGGTTCGCACTAAACAAGGTGCAGAGACGGCAACACTGCAGGTGCAGCTCAGGAGAGAACAGCTTAAAGTTCAGTCCCTAGAGAAGGATCTGGAACAAAAGGTATGAGCGCACTCTTACGGTGATGGTCCAGCAGATTATGTTTAGTTATGAATTAAAGTGTGTTTAGCTTCTATATTGTGTTGCATTGCCTTTGACATTTTCTATTTTCTCTTCTCAGGCTAAAGAAGTCAAAGATGTCACAGAGCTGTGTGATGAGCTTCTGCTTAAAGTGCAAAAGACTGGTTTTTAATGCACTTTGCCCTTTGTGTTCAATATTTGTGTTTGTTCGTTATTTGTATTTGTTGTAAGGAATTTTAATAAATAATAATAAAAAAAGGAATAAAAGCACAAACCTTTGTCTTGATTGTTAGGACTCAAGTTCACATCCTACTTCCTCACACCACTGCTTTGTCTAAAATATACTGCCATATGCTTAAATCTGTTAACGATTGTGGTGACAGACAGACAACTCCTAAACACCAGCTTATTGAATGCATTTACACAATGTTGCTATATGTACGGTGTATATACGTCTATACTGTATTGCCAAATTTTGGGATGTCTGCCTTTACATGCACATTAACTTTAATGGCATCCCATTCTTAATCAGTAGGTTTTAATATGGAGCTGGCCCACCCTTTTGCAGCTATAACAGCTTCACCTTTTCTGGGAATGCTTTCCACAAGATTTAGGAGTGTGTTTACGGATTTTTTCCTAGAAGTGCATTTGTGAGGTCTGGTACTGACGTTGGACAGAAGGCCGGGCTCACAGTGTCCGCTCTAATTCATCCCAAAGGTGTTCTGTTGGGTTGAGGTCAGGACTCTGTGCAGGCCAATCAAGTTCCTCCTCACCAAACATGTTCATGTCTTTATGGACCTTGTTTTGTGCACTGATGCACAATCGTGTTAGAATAGGAAGGGTCCATCCCTAAACTGTTCCCACAAAGTTGAGAGTATGAAATACATTTGGCACAATGCAGTCAGGCAAGCAACCACTAAACCCAGAACCGTCCTTCAGATTGCCAAATAGAGAAGCGTAATTCATCACTCAGAGAACATGTCTCCACTGCTCTAGTGGCGGCGTGCTTTACACCACTGCATCCGATGATTTGCATTCCGCTTGGTGATGTAAGGCTTTGATGAAGCTGCTCGGCCATGGAAACCCATTCCATGAAGTGCTCTACACACTGTTCTTGAGCTAATCTGAAGACCATGTGAAGTTTGGAGTTCTGTAGTTATTGACTGAAAAAAGTTGGCCACTTTTGCGCACTGTGTGCCTCAACATGCGCCTGACCCCACACTTTGATTTAAAGTGGCTTACTACTTTGTGGTTGAGTTCTGGTTGTTCCCAATTGTACGGTGGCCGAGAGAGCTCAAAGCGCTGCAAATAATAAAACGCATGCAAATTAAAAAAAGCACATGCAAATAAAAAAAAAACGTGATCATCAGTTTGACAACACATGTGCTGCAAATTCTCACAACACATGCAAATTCAAAAACGCGCTGCATATACAAAACGTGCTACATTTACAAAAAGCGCTGCAAAGAGCACAAACCACAACGGAAATGTTTCAAGGGGGACCCCAAAAAGTGACGGACCCTACTAGGAAGACCGTCCAAAACCTGCTCAACTCACCCTTCACTTATTCACTAATCCCTATATAGTGTACGGCATTTGAGTGCACAAAGTGTTCACAATCATTAAATACTATAAAAACTGCAAACAAAAATAAACAACTGTACATTATTTAATGTATTTATTATTTTTAATAAAGTGTTTTTCAGTTTGCTAGAAACTCACGCTCACAGATGACGTGGTCGTCGAGCCTCAGGCGGCCGTTACGATTACGTTACATTAGTACGCTACAGATGATTAACAAATTATTTAAAATCATCCACTAAATTATCATCTCTTAAAGTTGAATGTTAACTACAATGCCACATGTTACACTTTTCTGTTAGTGAAACACATTACATTAAGTTAATGCCTACATAATATATTTTAATATTTTTTAGTTTGTGCTGTTGTCAAGTAGGGTCCGTCACTTTTTGGGGTCCCCCTTGAAATATTTCCGTTGTGGTTTGTGCTATTTGCAGCGCTTTTTGTAAATGTAGCGCGTTTTTGAGTTTGCATGTGTTGTGAGGATTTGCAGCACATGTGTTGTCAAACTGATGATCACGTTTTTTTTTATTTGCATGTGCTTTTTTTAATTTGCATGTGTTTTATTATTTGCAGCCCTTTGAGCTCTTTCGGCCACCGTACAATTGCTTCCAATTTGTTATAATACCACTAACAGTTGACTGAGGGATATTTAGTAGTGAGAAAATTTCACAAATGGACTTATTTCACAGGTGGCAAGCTATCATGTTACCACGCTTGAATTCACTGAGCTCCTGAGAGTGACTCTTTCTTTCACAAATGTTTGTAGAAGCAGCCTGCAAGCTTAGGTGCTTGATTTTATACCATGGAAGTGATTGGAACACCTGAATTTAATGATTTGCATGGGTGTCCCAATACTTTTGACAATATAGTGTATATTCTCTTCGCACTGATTTTCTGGCCATTTAGAACATTTAAAAGGATAGGTAATGTTTATGAATTGTTAAAAAATAATGTTTACAAAGTTATTAATCCAGTCAGGACATTTATATATGGAAATGACAACATTTATTCACCACTCTTTCACACACGTTAAACAGAGATCAAGACAATATGCCCTTGTGTATTCCTAAACATACTACTGATACACACACAAATATCAATTACTAATGCATACATGATTTTGTGCTGCACTGATACAATGTTAAAACACTGTAGCTGATAATACAGAGACTCATGCTGCAAATCACCAAGGGCAAATAAGCACAAATAATCCAGCAGTGACATCACAAAGCATTTCATTATTCACACAATAAATGTCACATCAGCACATTCAAGTTCCCATAGCCTGAGCTCGGATTCAGCATGTTTATTAATATAAAAATGGAACTATCTGTAAATAATCCCTACAGTCAGACAAAACAGCTGTTAAAATGAGTCCTTGAAACATTCAGCTTTTCTTCTATTGTGATAAAAATGTCATGACATTCTACTGCGGTGACAGTGTGATCTTCCAACGGGACCTCAAACAGTAGTCATCGATCTGTGCCAACAGTCATTCTCATTATACAAACACAAGCATTCTATTGTAAACCACACTTCAAGCATGTTTCAAAAATATAATTCATTCTTTTATGTTTATTAAATAGCCACAAAATTGTTTTGAATGCAAACAGATCTGAATGATCTAAGTGTTATACAGTCAATTAGTCAAGAACACTGAACCAAACTTCAGAAATCCTAGATTTTCGTCAGATATTTTTGGTATGTAACGACATTGTGCTGGATCAGTGGCTCAGGACAAGGACACATGGAACCAGCCATTTTTCGACCTTGGATTCAAAGAATCCATGTAAACTGACATTGACTTGCTGTCAAGCGTCTTAATATTGAGACCAAGGTAAAATATCACTTTCTACACTGTAACAAGAAAATGATACAGTATGGCATGTTTCTTCCCTTTAAAACACCTTTAAGCTCTCCTTTAAGATAAATGTTACATTTTCAACTGTCATATAAATGTGTAATGACTCCCCCTTAAGCAGTCTAACACTTTTTTGTGCTACAGTATATGCTGCATTATAGTGCATCATAGTCTTAACATTTTAATGCATTAGAGCAATACAGCTTCATGAGATTGCTAGAATATTTCCGTTAGAAGATATCATCTAAATCTTGCTTGAAATCTTAAAATCTAAATCTTACTGTTAGCAAACTCACAAGGTAAATCACATGAGTCTGAAATAAAACTTAACAGATGATGCAACTACTATGTTTGATGACAGGTCTGCAACACTACATATAGGTGAGCACTCAACATATCTATGGAGATCTGAGAAGACAGTGGTCTTCACTCGAGGTCTCTATGATTTAGAGTCTATTTTTAATCAATTTGGACTCATAAAGAATAATCCGGGTGCAAAAATTCTCACATTTTTTAAAAAAGAAAGAAAAATAAAACAGGATTACAGTAAGTGTCTTAAAATTACAAAGTAAATGGGTCCAATTTTTTAAAGGATTTAAAGGAATATTGCACACAAAAATCTAAATTCTGCCATCATTTACTCACCCTCATTTTGCATTTCTTTCTTCTGCTGAACACAACAATCGATATTTTGAAGAATGTTGATAACCAAACAGTTTTGGCTCCAAATTAACTTCCATTTTTTTTTTGTCCATACAATGATAGTATATTGTATAAGCTATAGAAAACATTGACTATTTAAACTATTATACAATAGTACTATTACTAGTAGTACTATTAAAATGAGTATTTTAGTGTTCACAGATTGGCTCCCTTTCACGCCCATTGTAAGTGCCTCACTAAAACCCACATTTTTGCCTCTTTCCTTAAAAAAAAGGAATTAATTTTTGTTGTTATCAAAATTATTCCACAAATGCTGTCATGGTTACTTCTACCATTTCGTCAATCTCAATAGGCAAGTACATACTATATTTTAGTGTGCAATTGTGTATGCTTTTTAATCTAGTTCCCAGGTTTGTTATGGGATAGGCATAAGTGTGCTTATGATCATTTGCAGATGTTCAGCCAGTAAGCACATTGAACGATTTCATCACGTCAAGAAACAGGAAGCCAGATTGGCATCGTTTTGTAGGGGGCTGTTAAATACGCAGAATCTCAAGAGATGTTTTCAAGTAATTTTCACAAATCTGTGGCTGAACAGTCACTTGCGGGACCCCTCGGCTAAAGATGTCTTCCTCGATTGAAGGTTATGTTGATGGAAGCTAAAACATCTATTTGATCATGGGGTCATCACCTCCCGGAGAGGTTAGGACGGGGAAGTCCACAAAGGGCTCCGTTTTGTCCTCCTGGGGCGAGTTGACGGTACCATCTGGCATGCAGGCGAAAGCCAGGTGGTCATGTTCCATGATGGCAAGGCGGTCCTGCGGCTTCTCCTTCTTCAGGTAGAACATCTTCCTCAGCTGCTTCAACTGTTGCAGCTCACAGAAGGTTTCCAACACCACCAGCATGGCAATCAGACCGAGGAGGAGATACACTGTCGGACACAAAGAGAGATGAAGGAATGTAAACTTTCCACTGTGTTTAGGCTAACTTTTGAGTTAAAGGGTGTTTTTACAAATCAAACATTTCTTTGTCTGCTCTATATATCTCTATGTGTGTTTCTTGCTTCATTGTAGCCTTGAAAGGAATTTTATCCAGACTGGCAAAATGTTACAAATGCACACTGCAATATCTGATTCCAACCACCTGGCTTAAATATGGCACATAATGCCTATTTTTACAATCTGATTTTTGATGGATAAAGTTAGATCATGTTCTACATTTCTTCATAAAGATACAACACATAAAAAAATAAAATAGGTTGCAAATTGTTTTGTGTTAAAATTAAAGGAAAGGTGTGCATATGCCACTTCAAGGGTCTGCATCTGTACGTTTTAGTCTGCATCTTTTCTTTCATCTTACTAACATCAAGACAAAAGTAATAAATCCAACAGAAATTAAACGCCAACTCAGCATGTGTGGGCCTCACAAATGCCATATCCTCCACAATTATGCTACGACAGCAAATTTGGACCTTTCGCAACCCCTCCCACATACATAGAAAGACTGGACCATCTGCATCAAGCAAACCCACACAAGTACAAGCCATGTGGCATTTTCATGCAACTTTTTTTTTTTTTTTTTAAATGAGAGCTGTACTGCTTCATAAGTAATACAAACACTAGATGGAGCAGTAGAGCAGCAGTGAAAGAACAATTTGTAACCTTGAATCACATGCATTTCCTTTTTTCCATCTGTTTCTATGACAACAGACCACACTTACACAAGAAGATCTTTAGATATACAAAAGGAAGTCAGTGGAGTATTTTTACTTCTATGTTGTTCACGAACGAGAAGAAATCGACTAGCGTTTACTCAATAAAATACGTCACTATGAGGAAAAAAAGGCTTGAGTAAATATTAGGGCCTGTAAACTGGACCACAATGTTAACAACATTTTAGAAACCAAAAACTACAACTAAAATGTTAAATCAGTTTAGATGACAAATATAACCACAGAACATGTTTAATACTGACATTCGTTATTCAAGTCAGCATATCTGAGACCTTTTAGTTTAATACATGCTTATATATTCATGGCTTTCAATCAAGGTCAAGTCCTCTATCTTTTGCATTCGGACAAAATTTCAGACACATTTCAAGTTCAAACGGCTATTAGGAAACACATTAAAATACAAATAAAAAATTAGTTACAGTAATGTACTTAATTCTGTATTATGAAGCTGTAATGTTATGCATCAACTGTTTTCTGTATTTTCAAAAAAATTAACTGCTTGGTAAAATCTCATTCTTCCTTAAAGAATTCTATATAAGCCAAAACAAAACAAAGCAAATAGAAACAACACCTACCAGTGATGGCCAGTTTGTAGAGCTCACGAAACTTCTGGTTAAAGGCCTCTCCAGGCACATAGTCACCCAGACCGATAGTGGAGAGTGAGATAAAGCAGAAGTAGAAGGACTCCAGAAAGTTCCAGTTCTCTTCTAGAGTAGAGAAGATGGCAGCTGGGATGAGGAAGAAACAGGACACAGCCAAGATGGCCAGCAGGGTTGCATGAACGAGAGCCACCAGGGGTTTAGACAGACCCCAGCGCGTATGCACGTACATAATGGGCCGCCATGTGCTATAGACCATGATCCTTTGCACCACAGCCGTGAGGAAGAGGAGAGTGAAAGGGATGCCAATCACAGAGTAAATGATGCAAAAAGCCTTCCCACCATCAGAGAGAGGAGCGGTGTGACCATATCCTGTGAATTATAAAGTGAAAATATGTTAAACATTCCCATTTACTTCATGAAAACATTTACTTCAGGATGAGCACATGGTCTACTTATCACTGAAACCAAAACCATGCTGTCTCACAGCCATTGCCAGACACAGATTAACACATAGATTAAACCCCATCCTGGATTATCAATGAATTAATCATTCGGTCCAGCACCGTAATTTCATTTCTGTTTGCTTATCCTTGAAATAAACAGATGATATTGCTCTCATTTCTGCCCTCAGCAGTTTGGACAATGGACATTATGGACATCAACAATAAGGTTAGTTTGCAGGGTCTCTCTAAATGCCCCGGGCCTCTGATACAACCTTGCTAGACGGATTTAAGTTACAGAGCAAAGTCAGTTAATAAGAAAGCAAGGACACAAATGCCACTTTGAAAAGGAAATGACCAAAGAAAAGTGATGTATTTTGATATGCTGAATTTGATTATGACAATTAAAACAACTGATTGGCTACTGTTTCCAAGATATGTTAGTTTTTACTTTTTACATCTGTGTATATTGTGTAGATAGTACTCCTGTTATGTTTATGTATTAACACTTTAAAATCAGCAAAAGACACTGTATGACGGGTGAAAAACTCAGGTTTGGTCTGAAATCGCCCCCTATACACTCATTCACTGTTCTCTACATTAGTCCACTAATATAGTTCACTTGAGGGAGAGAATGAAAACGAGTGCACTGGAAGGGCTGTCGCTTTTACATAGTTTGTTGAGCGTTACTTACATAGGTTGTAGATTCATTATAGTAGTGCATTGTGGGATTGAACACTATGGTTTCAGACACCACTACAAACGACTGTCCCTTCAAATAGCGCCCTATTTAAGGGTAAAGGCGGCGATTTCGGACACAGCCTTAGTTCCTGGAGGGCCACAACCTTGGAGAGTTTAGCTTCAACCCTAATTTAACACAGCTGAGATGCAGTTCATCAAGTCCTTCAGGCTAGAGGACTGCGTTCCAGTTTTTTTATGCCATTCCCTCACTAACTTCACTCAGTCGCGTTGACTCGGATGTACGTCATTGTTTACATTGCATGAGCACCCACTACTGCCGGAACCTTTGCAATGGGCTGAACTGGAACTTCCTAAGCCCTTGATCCCTGAATCCGCTATGGGATTAATTTTTTATTTAATTTTGTTTCCCTTACGAAATTGTATAATGCAGCATTCTGTATGTATATATCTGTGTTTTAAATATTGAAATAAAAATATATATATCAGAGTTTGTTTGTTTGTGATGGGGTAAATTAAACGTGATATATGGTGAAGTCACAATCGTGTTGCATTGTGGGATACGAAGATGCCTGAAGCATACATATGAATAGGGTGCTTCTCAAACGAAAGGCTGCATCCTACCGAGGCTGCGTCCTTCTTAGTTCAGTCCTTCAGGCTTGTCGCCTCCAGTCCTCCTCGCCATTAAACGCTAGAATGAGACGGTCTAGAAAGCGCTCATGGCTACGTCACACTTGTTTTCGCCCCCACCGTCATGGCACGAAAATACATATAAAAACTAATGTTGGAAAAAGACTTTGTATTACAAATCTTTATATCATTAATTATTTCTATTAATACAATATAATGAATCACAGCCGTCTGCAGTATCCCAGTAGTTTACATTATTGGCAGTTTAATGTTAAGTAATTTACATCAAAACAAAAGATAACTTTTGTCTTACATATCATTAAATAAATTCAGACAAGCTCCCGACTCGTTTTCTATGAGTTTATTTTCGTGAATTGGAATGTGTACAGTCGTGGCCAAAAGTTGAGAATTACATAAATATTGGAAATTGGAAAAGTTTTTGCTTAAGTTGCTTAAGTTTTTATAATAGCAATTTGCATATACTCCAGAATGTTATGAAGAGTGATCAGATGAATTGCATAGTCCTTCTTTGCCATGAAAATTAACTTATTCCCAAAAAAACCTTTCCACTGCATTTCATTGCTGTCATTAAAGGACCTGCTGAGATCATTTCAGTAATCGTCTTGTTAACTCAGGTGAGAATGTTGACGAGCACAAGGCTGGAGATCATTATGTCAGGCTGATTGGGTTAGAATGGCAGACTTGACATGTTAAAAAAAGGGTGATGCTTGAAATCATTGTTCTTCCATTGTTAACCATGGTGACCTGCAAAGAAACGCGTGCAGCTATCATTGCGTTGCATAAAAATGGCTTCACAGGCAAGGATATTGTGGCTACTAAGATTGCACCTAAATCAACAATCAGCAACTTCAAGGAAAGAGGTTCAATTCTTGTAAAGAAGGCTTCAGGGCGTCCAAGAAAGTCCAGCAAGTGCCAGGATCGTCTCCTAAAGAGGATTCAGCTGCGGGATCGGAGTGCCACCAGTGCAGAGCTTGCTCAGGAATGGCAGCAGGCAGGTGTGAGCGCATCTGCACGCACAGTGAGGCCAAGACTTTTGGAAGATGGCCTGGTGTCAAGAAGGGCAGCAAAGAAGCCACTTCTCTCCAAAAAAAACATCAGGGACAGATTGATCTTCTGCAGAAACTATCGTGAATGGACTGCTGAGGACTGGGGCAAAGTCATATTCTCCGATGAAGCCCCTTTCCGATTGTTTGGGGCATCTGGAAAAAGGCTTGTCAGGAGAAGAAAAGGTGAGTGCTACCATCAGTCCTGTGTCATGCCAACAGTAAAGCATCCTGAGACCATTCATGTGTGGGGTTGCTTCTCATCCAAGGGAGTGGGCTCACTCACAATTCTGCCCCAAAACACAGCCATGAATAAAGAATGGTACCAAAACACCCTCCAACAGCAACTTCTTCCAACAATCCAACAACAGTTTGGTGAAGAACAATGCATTTTCCAGCACGATGGAGCACCGTGCCATAAGGCAAAAGTGATAACTAAGTGGCTCTGGGACCAGAACGTTGAAATTTTGGGTCCATGGCCTGATCTTAATCCCATTGAGAACTTGTGGTCAATCCTCAAGAGGCGGGTGGACAAACAAAAACCCACTAATTCTGACAAACTCCAAGAAGTGATTTTGAAAGAATGGTTTGCTATCAGTCAGGATTTGGCCCAGAAGTTGATTGAGAGCATGCCCAGTCGAATTGCAGAGGTCCTGAAAAAGAACGGCCAACACTGCAAATACTGACTCTTTGCATAAATGTCATGTAATTGTCGATAAAAGCCTTTGAAACGTATGAAGTGCACACTCACAAAGGATCCATGCACCCTTCAAATTCAGCTGAACTAAGGACACAAAACGAAGGCTGCCTTTCAAAGATCGTTCCGATTGAGATGGCCTTTAGTGACGTTTGATGACGTTGCAGCCGAGAAATGCAGCCTTCCGCTTGAGAAGCACGGTCAAAATCGAGGGAGCGAGGGTCTGTCCATATAAACTTCCCTCGTCCACTTCACGAAGTGGAACACACTTCTGCCGAGGGGAAGTGCTTAGGGAAGTTCGCGAGTGTGTGGAACGCAGCCCAGGTATGGGAGCTGGGTGTTAGTTTTGCACCCCTGCTGTATGATTTCTTGACCTGATAAATATTTATTCATTTGTTCAGCAGAGTGATGCAAGCCTCATTATTACTGCATCATCATGACTTCTAACAAATAATAATAATAACATGACACAATTCATATCACGTATGACGCAACACCAGCCTCCGATTGCATCATTGAGTGTTTTGTCTAAAAAGCTGTACAAAAAGTACTGTACAAACCCCTTCATAGATTTATTCAAATATCCAGTTAAAAGACGTATTTGAGTCATTTCTGGTTTAAATTATGATCCCTTTTATTACTCACTTATCCTTATTCCAAAGTCAACATCTTGAAATGGCATATCTTGTAAACTATAGCTAATCAACAATTTTAAGCATCATTTTCAGAATAAAAAAAGTTTAACTACATTTACTTCAGAAGCATTTTGGCTGTAGACTAGTATAATAATAATAATAATAATAATAAATGTCTCCTGAGCAGCAAATAAGATTTCTAAAGGATCATGTGACACTAAAGACTGGAGTAATGACTACTGAAAATTCAGCTTCGCCATCAGGAATAAATTACATTTTAATATATATTATTAACATATGTTATTATTATTTTTATTTAAAGTTCATAAATTACTGTTTCTGCATTTTTGATCGAATTTCAAAAACATTAAAAAATTTACCAGCCCCAAACATCTGAACATTTAAACTTCAGCTGGTCTAGCTAGACAGCTTGTATTCCAGAATGACCAGCTAAAATGTGCCGGCTAAGACCAGCAAAATCAGCTTAGATGTTTTTTCAGCAGATTCCAAAGACCAGAATATCATAGAAACATGGTGGAGCTCTTTTGACTTGGAGTTATCACCCAGAACACCTTAGCTGCCACTTTGCAAGCTGCGAACAACCACTCAGAACACCTTAGCATGTCCAGACTGTGAGACATGATGTCTGTTATGTGATGCCTGTGCCAAAAACTGTGGTTACTTCTATGGCCTTATTCCGCTCTCTATCAACCTGTTTTGCTCAAAGTTCCTTTTTTTTTTTAGAGAAATGTATATTCTCTTAAATAAATATTATATTCTCTTTTTTTTAGAGAAATATTAAATTATATTATTCATTATATATATATATTTTTTTTTTTTTTCTCTCTAAAAAAAGAGAATATAATATTTATATGAGAGGATATACATTTCTCTAAAAAAGGGAACTTTGAACAAAGCAGAAGTTCTTTTTTAGACACACACACACACATATATATATATATATATATATATAGTATAGAAAAATCATGTTAACATCTGAGTATCAAATATGTAATCATCGTTCAATCATTGTATTTCATTGCATTATATGGTTTGCCCACCACAATTTAAACTACAGTGTTGATCATAAAAGTATTTAAATATCATCTTACTAAGACATTATTGGGAGATATAGAGTGGTAGCTGATATTTAAATGCATTTTATGTAGTATGTATACATAAAATCTCATTGATTTTCATAAAAAAATTATCAAAAATGCATCTTACTTTTTAGCCATGTAAATAAAAACATCTTCACTAAATTGCATATTTTGCTCAATGAAGTATAATTCATATGTGAGGCTTTATGGGGTTAAAGAAGATACTTGTGTTTTGTCTTTCATGTTATACTGGATTTGAATAGTAAAGCATGCAGGGGCTTGTTATGAATGGCTGATTTCATATTGAGTGAAAAGGGAGTGTTTTCATTTCATGATTTCTCTGGGAAATTCTACAAGATACACTTCAATAGAACAGAAACTAAAAGTCTGAGCTTCCTCTTCTCTGTATGAGAGCATGCAGGCCCTGATCTGTCTATAGTCCACAATCTGAATAAAACCAAATAGTAGAGATCTCCTACAAAGTTGTTGTCTGTTTCATGTCCGTTTGAGAATTGGATACCTGTCTAAGGTAACATTTCTGAGTTAAGGCAGGTGTTCAATGACAGGCGAGACAGCTTGTTGAAGGGAACAAAGGAAAAAAGAGAAAAACAAGAACAAAAGGAGAGGAAATTCTCTACTAGTGGCAGAAAAAGACAAATGAGATGTCTGTGTTGTGATGTGATGCCTTTAAATAAATATAGGTCACTGCAATCTAGAACAGTCAAATGGTGCAGCATTAAAAAGATAAATTACTTGGGCTCTTCAGAGAATCAGGTAGGCTATGCCACATTAGTTACTTAATGTCACACTGTGTGTCATAAAAGTTTATGACATTATCCGCATTGCTCCATGACTCACCTGTGGTTGATAAGACAGTGCTTGCGAAAAACAAAGACGAGGTGAAGTCCCAGTTCCAGCTGGCCGACGCGTTGTTGAGAATAGACACCCCGTAGTTACTGGCCTCCAGCGCTTTGTACAGAAAGCTCTCCAGCCGCTCCTCGGACAGACATTCGTGCTCCTGGAGGAACTGTCGTTTGATCTTTCTGAGGTCCTGGCGCAGGACGTCTTCATACGGCAGCTCCACCGAGGAGAACACCACCGCACCGAATATGAGGTACAGAATATAGCCGAGCACCAGAAACAGAAAATACCACGCGGATTTGTTGCTCTGTATCAAGCGCACACACGAATTACCGGCGAGGGACTGGAGCATCTTCAGTTTTCCTATTAGATCCGATGTTGATGATGTCGGGTCGCGTGGTTTAGATGCGTTTTAAAGCTCTTGGTTAAACGAGCTGCTCCGAGTGCAGCGCGCGGACGAGATCGAGCTGAGCGGTAACGGGGACGTGACGTCACTGGCGCTCGCCCACAGGTAACATCAAGAGAGGAAAGGCATCAAATGTCTCTGTGCCGAGTTTAACATCCTCCTTCTTGCATCATTGTTGCAGTCTCAGGCAGAGGATGAAATCTAATACGCAGGCTACTTTTTGTGAGCACGGTTGCTGAGGGAAGATGGAAATAGATTTTGCTTCCGTTTCTGGTTCTTTTTCAATGATTTTGGTGGCAACAATGATTTTTTTGCTTGTTTTGAGTGTTTCAAACGAATGAATCTGCTGCCGCTCTCATGCCATACATCATGTTCTCACACAATGAAAAATACATACAGGAGAAAAGAGGACACTGACAATGTGTCGACAGATCGCTGTAGCTCCTTCAATCGGCTTGTGAACCGATCATCTCTTCATACTAGTTTATTTATAGCATCAAATAAACATGAATGGACATCAGAAGGAATGTTGTTTCAAGTGTGGAAAGACGTGAGAAACACAATTTTCACAAGTTCAAGTTCACCAACAATAATCTACTAACTCCCCTCACTGCTTTGTCAGACAAAATGGCGGATTCCTGGCTATGATTGGTTAGATCACCTGTCAATCAAACTGCCATGAAGGGTTAATTGCAAGTTTATATCACACAATTTGTGAGATAAAATGTCGCAATTACCTTTTTATTTCTTATTCAGTGACAGAAGCAAGCTTTCACACACAAGAGTCGTTAGGTGTTTAACTTCAAGCGGCGCTGCGCAGACCGATCCGCGTATGACATCAAAGTTCCACGAGAGCGAATCAAAAGCATAGAGTCTCTCCAAACGCTCTCGCGATACTTTGATGTCATACGCTGATCGGTCTGCGCTGCGCCGATGCATCTGGAACAAGCCTCAGAGAGCGGGTGATTAGAGATAAGATAACAGAGCATGTGGGGGTATACTTTCAATTCACTCTCGCGGTAATTTGATGTCATTTGCCGATCAGTCAAAGTCAAACACACAGGCTGCATCTGAAGTCGCATACTTCCCTACTATAGGTGAAAAACAGTAGGCCTCTGTGACAAAAGTAGCCTATGAATTCACAGTACTCATAAAAGTGTAAAATAGTGTAGTACGTCCAGATTACATTCATACAAACATTCATATTAAAACGCACTTTTTTTTTACCATTCGTGAAGTAATAACTCAAAATAAGTACCTACTCAAGAAAGTATGCGATTTCAGACGCAGCCCTTTTCTTGAGAGAATCAAACTACATTAGTGGCGCTGTATTTTTTGATTCTTTGAACTGAACCAACTCATAAGAGTCATCCTTTTGAGAATCAAACTACATCAGTGGCGCTGTGTGTTTTTGATTCACTGAAATGAACCGGCTTTCAAGAATTCGCTGGTGAGGTGTAAGTATTTAACTCACTAAACATTTTTTTCTGTTTTCTATTAATATTTTTCTTAACCTAAAAATGTATGCCTAATGCACATGCCTAATGTATGAATGTTTAAAAAAAAAAAAAAAACTTTACTTGAAAACATATTACCATATGACGTCATTTCTTCATTCAATCTAGACTTTAACCTTTTGAGGTAATAAAGATATAAGCCAACTGATAAACACAATCTAACCTGTCTCATACTACAGAATATGGCCCATATTTTCTACCCGACAGTGACAGTTTCATTCTTTTATATGGTCTTGTTTCTTGAAGAGGATGCAGACACATGCGGGCGACCGTTTCCAAGGTAACAGCCTGTGTGAAGTTGATGAGGAAGTGAAATCTTGGTTCAGGCCAGTTAAGAAAAAAATCTTCCCTCTTCATTCAACACTTCCTCAAAGAGGGCTGGACAAAATAATAAATTGTCAAGGGAAAATGTCTGACAAAAAGTGTCAAAAGTGGATCAATGTAGTGATTTTAACCCTTTCACAGATAGAGGCCACAACAGTGGACAGCTATTCAAAAAGCATTTTCTTGAATATGCATGGCTTTTGATTTGTTTATTTTATACTCATATTTTTCATTCTTGTTTTACATTGAATACTGTTAAATTTAAAGGATTTGTTGTGGAAATAGCCTAAATTACTTGTTTATAGCCTAATGTTTGTAAAAAAAAATGTTTTTGCTGATATTTTAGCTATTTTTGAATGTATAATAAAATGCAACTGATACATCAATGAGATTTATCTGGGGTTTTTTTGTCTCAAAAGCTTAAGTCTGACCGATGCATGTGACATAATCAGGTGCAACTTATTTTCCAGTAAATAAAGAATGCTAAATGATAAAATTGTGCTTTATTATTAAAAACTACATATTTACAAATGGGGATACATGCCAATAAAAAAAATATATTGTGTTCAATACTCCCAGCCACACTGATTTAGGGTTTAATCTCTGTTATATGCTATTATGAGGGGTCTTTGCTAAATTTTCTACCTTATAGGTTTTAGAAAGTTTGGTTTAGAGGAAGTATCTGTGATGAACTGTGCACCAAATCACAACAACCTCATGCTATTGGCACTGGCATTGATACAGGCATCGAAGGGTATTTTACACTATATTTGCTTCTGCTTTTTGAGCACAGGAAAAAAATCCTGACTGACGTTGTCATAATTCATGCATGAAAGGGTTAAACTGCTAAATGGTACAACCACAAAATGACTTCACAATAGAATCAGCTTTTTTGGACTCATTCTTAAAAACTTTATTTTGACTTCAGAAATGGGGAAATCTCTGTCAAAGCTGTTATTCACAAGCCATTTGTATAAAAGAGATAACCTGAAGAAGTGCAAAACCAGAGAAACTGGTTAATGCTCCTTGTTGCAGTTTGCACTTTCTTGTAACTGAAATCTTTCACTTCTTTATTACATTGTACAGTCGAACAGGCAAGGTTGGAAAACTTTAAATCTTGAACAAAAGCAAACATGCCTTCTGTGACTTTTATATTTTTAAATCATCTTCTTCTCCCAGGCTGTAGAGGCTGCTCTGTGTGATTTTGTGTTATTTCAGGATTCTGTATTGGGAATTTAAACCTCTGAGCAGTAAGATGTTCGACAGGATGTGAATTGCAAAATGTTCGTTTATGCTGGTAAAAACAGTGCAGATTATCATTTTGGACAAAGTAGGATTGGATCTGTGTGTTGTAGGACAGTAATACCAGGTTTCACACAAAAGGCTTAAGCCTAGTCCCAGACTAAACTGCATGTTGCAGCCGTCTTAAAGGGATAGTATACCCAAAAATGAAAATTACCCCATGATTTACTCAGCCTCAAGCCAGACAAGGTGTATATGACTTTCTTCCTTTAGACAAATACAATCGGAGATATATTTACAGTAAAAATATCCAGGCTCTTCCAAGCTATATAATGGCATTGAATGGGGGGGCCTAATTTTGAAGCAAAAAAAGTGCATCCATCCATTGTAAAAGTACTCCACACGGCTCAAGGGGTTAATAAAAACCTTCTTAAGTGAAATTATTTGTTTTTGTAAGAAAATATCCATATTTAATACTTTATAATCTAAAATAACTAGTGATGTGATGTATGACAGAGTATAGGAGCTTAGATGCCTCTCACAATTTAAACAAATAGGCCTGGGCAACAAACTCAAGCTCCTAAAGACATTTCTCTTTAAAAATGATCATAGACTTCTAATTCCTGACCGGTGTTTTGTTTTGCTCTATCCTCTGTGCTTCCGCATTCATCATTACTTCATGCGTCGGGTCAGGAGTTACTCTTCTGCCACAAATTGATGCATATGGCCGTCTGCCGGAAGCCAGTTACTATAGTTAATAATATTTTAAAATATGATTTTTTGTTTGCTTCAAAATAAGGCCACCCATTCATTGCTGTTATAAAGCTTGGAAGAGCCAAGATATTTGTAAATATATCTCTGGTTGTGTTTGTCTGAAAGAAGACAACACATATGGCTTGAGGGTAGGTAAATCATAGGATAATATTCATTTTTGGGTGAATTAACCCTTTAGCTGAAAGCAACGTGAACTGACATATCTTAAAATATGTCAGTGCCATTGTTTTGTCTCAAGATGCACTCCAGTAATGTTTTTTTTCACTCCAGTAATAGCAAGAAATGCTACTGAAATGTCCTAATTTAAATAAGGCCTACTCCTGGCTTAATCTAAGCCCTGTCTGTGAAACAAGGACTGTGTCTGTACCCATCATAGACTTTGAAGGGAACAAATTCCTCTAGTATTCAGATTAGTCAGTATAGGCTCTAGACATTAAATGTCTAGACTACAGTGTTTCTTGTCAATAAAGTAGACATACATTGACTACCTCAAGCAATGTTTTTGTAACAGTGTAAAATATCAGCATAGAAAAATAGCGCCACTTAGTGGGAAAATTTGATGCATGACACAAAGACACAAAAATGATTTATGTTTGTATTTTTGAAGTGAATAAGGCTAAACGGGTTTGTTCGCTCAAATGTTTGGCCATATGGGACTTCTAGAAAGAAAAATGCTGTGTTGTATTTGCACTATCTGCCTATGTGAACCTTTTTTAATGAGTTCATGTATTTGAGATTATTTTTACTTCAGTTAAACAGGATTTTTATTTTAACAAATTTAAACTCCAATTCAAGTGAAAGCAACATGTAATTTTTGATGTGGTGTGATAATGAAGCAGGAATTCCTGCTCAACTGGACTGAACTTGTTTGAAAATTAATTGGGATCGTGCATGCTTTAAAAGGTCAACCTAATTGACTAACAAGCTTACAATTATTGAAGAATTATTAAAGACAAAACAATAGAACGTTAAAAAAAAATACTTAACTGTATGACCAGGCAGTGCAAAGTATTTAATTGTTCATAAGCTTTATTTAAGTTTAATCTTGGCATAAAAAAAAATCTGTGTGACATGTCTAGTTGACCTGTCTTTTGGATATGACACGGTCCTATCAGTCTCTATCCTGGTTCAGTGAGTTTCTTGTTTCAAACAGATTAACCTCCTGCTGCACCCTGTTTTCTTGCTCTCACATTCTTGATCTGGAATGATGAATTGACCTCCAAATACCTGTGAAGTTCTCATCAGGATCAGGCTGTGCTGAAGCATAGCCTCATACCATTAGTATGAATAGCTGCCCCATATTGAGCTTTACACCATTTCCCCTTTAACATCTAATTTTCCCAACGAGAGTAACACTTCATTGAATGTCTGTCAAAATCAATGCACTTTACATAGGCCTTTAAGATTTTTCATTTGACCATACAGAATCCAGAGAAATACAAATACATAATGCTCAACAGATAAACATGTAAAATTAGACACATGAATAGTCCTATGAAAATATATGTATCAAAGTTTAATGGTATTTCTATCTACGTCAGTGTATGTACTGTAAAAATGTTAGGTTACCTTTTGCACATTTTTTAAAAGTAATTTTAGCAGCTGTGAAACTATAAAATCTACTGTTTATTTCAGTAAGTTAGTCAAAACGTGTAGCCATTATACATTTTGTATATGCCTACCGATATTTGAACAAACGTTATGAATGAAACATGTACTTTAAATGTTTGATTTATAAAAGCGCATCATTATTGTTTTACGTTATGTGCACAAAGCATTCGTGCGCCCCCGTGTCCCAGAACTATGTCACATCTGGGATCTTTTGTAAGGTCTTTTTTCTGCAGTTCCTGTGTGCGTCTGAACGGGGCGGCCGTGATCCGGTCGGTCGCGGCGGGTCTGGTGTACTGCACGAGCTGCCGTAGAGTGTGTGTCACTCCCTCATCAGCGGCTCGCTGGAAACATGGCGTCAGTGCACACACGGGCGAGCCTCAACTCTGCAGACGGATAGAGAAATAAAGTGTGCACTGGGACTCATATCATACACCAGTCTTTGCAAAGTCGACCTTTATTTTCTTGAACATGTTCTGATTCATGCACGGGTGAAAGGAGAGCCATCCCGTCGATTCATACCCGGTTATGGAGCCTCCGGATGAGATCAGGTAAGAGAGGAGCATCACAACTAGTGCGTGCGTGAGTGTGTTTGTATGCATATATACATATATACACATATATATATATATATATATAAATGTGTGTGTGTGATCACGCATCTACACAGCCGGGATTCAGGACACGCCGCCAAATAGTGCACCCATTGAGACCGTATTGAGAGCGACTAGAGCGCATGCGCCGAGCTGCTTCAAACCGCTAGTGAGGAGAAACGAGTCATTTCCGCGAATCGTTCGTTTCAACAAAACTTACTCAGAAACGGATTCAGCGGTCGTTTTTATGACACGCCGGAATTTTATGTTTCACGTTTTAAAACGGGCCATGTTTATTGCGTTTTTAATATAAATTTAATAATTAATGTGTTTATTGCCATTTCATTTGTCACTTCAGTTTGTTGCTGCCTTGATTTAGCTAATCAGGAATTTTGGTTAAACTTTTCACGTTATAAGAAAATGCTGCTCATTAAAATTTATTGTTTTTGTATGTGCGTTGACAAAACGGACATAAATATATAATTGTTAACATTTCTGCTATGAAACTTACTTTTATTGCCCCATCAGTCGAATCCTAGGTTCACTCCAAATGTGGATCTTATTAACTTACTCATTACTTATTAGGTGCTTCTCATTTGTGCATCCTCGTTTTCTTTCCTCGCGTCTCAGCTCCACCCCCTGTGGAATGCGAGGGAATGATGTAAGGAAAGAGAATCAGAATCGAAGGAAATCTTATTTTTACTTTGGAATTGTCATGGTCGCCTGAACGTCACTAAGTGCGTTCACACTTGTAGTTTGGTTCATTTGGTCCGGACCAAAAAACAAAACATAGAGTCCTGGTCCGCTTGGCGTTCACACTGGCATTTTTAACAGCGAACCTTAAGTTACCGAACCAAAGGCATAGGGATACGGTTACAACCTGATTGGTCGGCTTTTATGACGTATATTTCGCGACAGAGCTTGCTTACCGAACATTCTAAACAATGCTGTGTGCTGGATTAAACGTGATCATTTTATGCGTGTACATATGCTTTATTTTTACCAGCTAAGAACTCACGAAGAGCTCATAAACTAGCAGACTAACGGCGCACACCTCTCCCTTTTGGAGAAGCTACGGTGGCCGTCTGGCCGACACAAGACAAAGATGTCGTCATCTGAGACAGCAGAGAGTAGCCTGTGTGAAGCAATGAGGTTTCTTCTTACTTTTAACGGTCTCTACTTCTAATAAACCAGACCACTACTACTACTTCGTGTGTATTCAATGCAGTAACGATAACGGCAAGCTGCCTCTGAAAACAGGGACGATTTAGAAGAACAACATAGTGACTAAAAGTCCTCTGTAGAGTGTATGTCCGTATAAAGCCGGGAACACACCAAGCCGACGCCGACGAACTAGTGGCGACGAAAGCAGACTGCTGGGTTGGCTCATGTCGGCAGCTTCTGGGTCTAAAGTTGCCCTGAAACACCAAACCAACTCTCGACACCTGCGTATGAAGGAGATAACTGTCTGTTTAAGCAGATATATTTGTCAATATTCGTCATTCAAAAAGGGAAAGTGAAACTAAGACTGCATGTATACAAACCATAAACAAAGCAGCGCTTGCTTACCGTTTTGAATATCAATCATGCCGATCACCTTCTTTATTACTCATGTTATTATTAAAATGTTCGTGCATTCGAGTGCTCAGGTGAGGTGACGTAAAATTAGAACAATCTTCTGTCTGTGTCGTCATAACTACTTTGCTTGCTTTCATAACTTTTGCTTATATTCGCGTGAACTGAATCATTTGCTATACTGAACAGCCAATCAGAGTTCTCTCTCTAACTGACGGCCCGACGCCGATTCAACATGTTGAATCGGCCGAAAAACAGGCGACGAGGACCAACTTCAGCCGATGTTGCGGAACACTCTGAGAAAACTTTGTCGGCCGGCGAACAAAAACTGCCCGACGGCCAACCATCGGCTTGGTGTGTTCCTGCCTTAAGGCTGCTGTAGAAACATGCCGGCGCATAATGACTTAACATGTAAGGGGACCCACGGTGTATGTAGATAGAAATGGCTCATTCTGGGGTAATGAAAACAACAGTATAACGATTCATTATGTAAGGTCTTTATGCACCACTGAAAACATAGTTGTGCATATTAAATTGCATTTCTGTCAGTAGATCCTCCCAAATTTTACACATTGCACCTTAAAAAGCATAATCAGTTGTGCTCAAGGGATATGGCAAGCCGTTTTGACTTTTATTCATTTTTAGGATATGAATTTGTGATATCGACAATTACATTTTCACTTGTTAAAATGTTAATTGTTGATATCAGGAATTAGATTTCCAATGGTAACTGGCAATTTTTGATATCAAGAATTACATTTCTATTAGTAACAGTATCAACAATTCAAGAAACAAGAAAACAAGAATTGTATTTTTGATATATGAAATTGGAATTTCAACTAGTAACTTCTTGATATCAACAATTGAATTTGAATGGCAGCCTATGGCGAGATTTGACTAGTGAAAATACAATTACAGATATCAAGAATTATAGTTTTTACTAGTGGAAATGTAATTCTTGATATATAGAATTTAATTATTTATATCAAGAATTGAATTGTTGATATCAAGAATTAACACTGTTACTAGTGGAAATGTAATTGCTGATATCAAAAATTCATATCCTGAGAATGAATAGAAGTCAAAATGGCTTGCCATACAAGGGATCTGCCCTTATTTTGTTTGGTTTTTTAAGAAATGCATAATAAATAACAACAAAGCAAAATACCCTGTTAAAATGTGTAATGTGGTTTATTTAAACGGCAAAAGTAAAGCATAAATTAAAATTATTGTAACAGCTGTGAGTCAGATACATGCATCAAGTTTTCCAACAAGACTTCTGAATATAGGATACACCTGTGCTCCTCAATCCTCGAGGAAGCATCAATCTGAGCATTGAGAAGCACCCATCATTTCTTGAATTTATCCTCCAATTAATTAATGAGTTGACTTGAGAACCGATTCAGTCTAGTTCATATCGGTTTCGTGATTGGCTCAAACAATTCATTGAAAAGATCCGACTCACAAGAATGATTCGTTGGCGAATCGGGCATCGCTGCAACTCTCTTCCTGCCACAAAGTGATCCCGCTTTGCAGCGCAACACGAAGCAGAATTTCACATTAAAGTTGCAAACTTTTTACAAGAATTGAAAATAGTTACCTTTTGAGCTGTGCATGATTACATCTGTTCCTGAGGGAAAAACTCAGCGTTGATGGAAACGAGCAGAGCTGTGGTAAAGGTAAAGCGATTGTGCGTCTATATGCAAGATCATTGTACAACGCTAGCGCGCGAGTTATGTACGGTGTCCCTCTCTTTCACTTTCTGCAGTGTGCCTTTTAAAGGTTCGGGGCTGTGTACTGTTTTTTCAGGGTGTTGTTGCATGGACAGATCACCGGTTATATCCGGGTGTGATTATAAATGTTGAGATTGTCGGTTCACTGTCGAGGTTTGTTTGCACCATTCCTCGAGCGCAACTAACAAACATCACGCACTACGAGTGAAATTGGACGTTGATCCGATATCAGGTATGAAGCAAGAGTCGTGATTGAATATAATATATCCCGTCGGTACATCACGAGTCCTGTGAGTCAGATTGACACACTCCCTTAGTGAGTTGGTGAAATGTTTGATTAGCTGTTCCCAGAAATCACCCGTCTAGGCTCAACTGAGCGGAGTTTCTTGGATTTGACGTGCAGCATCTGATTCTGGGAATTTTAGTTGTTTTTTTTATTTTTCCCCTGGTGTTTGGGGTTCTTTTGAGACCTGTGTGCACTGCACAGATTGTTCTGGCATCTTATCCCCCCCTTTTATTTCTGTGGCTGCATGCCTTTTTTTTGCAATGCATTATTTGCTGATGTGTTCAACCTCACTGTCCTTCTGTTTAAGATCAGGTTCAGAAAGTGTTTTGCTCACTGCCATGTGCACAAGGCTTTAGCTGATAAAGCCCAGTGGAATGTTTTGCTGGAGTGTTTTCATAGTTTTCTCTCATATGACCCCACGCAACATCACCGAAAGTGTTTGCCCTGAACGCCCGGCGACAGCTTCTCAAGAATGCCTTGTTGTGTCTCTTGTCCCGCTCTCCCCGCCCTTCCTAGCAATGCTTTGAGATAAACTGCTTTCATTGGCAAGTGTTAAGGATAGCGAGAACTTTTTTAGAATGCAAGATCAGAGATTTGTTGTGCATTTAGTGGTCTTTACTGTGTGTGCAGTTCATGTGAACTGGGCCACTATGAGGTGAACTATTAATTCAGCGTGCATGACGCATATAGGGTGAAATTGGTTAGCCTGGCAAGAATTTATTCCTTAGCCTTTTCTTTTTTGTTGCCTCTGAACGTTTTGAACTGAACTCTGAACTCAGTTATGCAGTTTTGTGATCCTTAGCAAGTAATGCATGTTATTCAGTAATGTCACTGATCACTCTGCAGCCACCACGCTGTTCCTCAGTATGGTTGCTGAACATGCGAAATTGACGTTTTTAAGTTTTACGTCATTGTGTAGCATGCTGTAAATCCTATCCCTGTTCATTTATGACCGCAAGCATACCTCAATTCCAGGATGTGGTGCACTAAAAGAATGTTGACCTCACGTCCTGGAGGCACCCGTGGCTGGAACTCATTAATTTAATTCTTTGCTCAGTCCATGGTGCAATGCTTCTGATTGCTGTCAGTCCCACATCTTTTCTGACTTTTGTAGAACTGTCATTTCAGCCAGTAGATTCATCAAGTACACTGGATAAATTGAGAATCGTGTATTTTACTTGAGGTTCTTACAAAAGGTTAATTTCTGCAGTCTATTTGAAATGTTTAATAAATTTGAATTATTATATCAAAATATTTTAATGAATGATTCGCTCATAGTCTTCACTTGTTTCATCAGTGGATGAATCAGTGTTTTTGAATGATTCAATGACAAATAATTTGTCACTTGTCACAGTGTCACAATGTCATTGATACAGGCTTTATTTAAAGCATTGTTACTTTCAAGGTTTAATAGACACAGCCAAATTGTCATTTAGGAATACGTTTGCATGGGTGTTTAATTCGAGTTCAGTTTTTTTGCGATTAATCATGCAGCTCTAGTTTAAAGTGTGAAGTAAAACACCTTAAAGCATGTCATTGAGTGTAAAGCATGTATATAGTTTTTTTAGTGGTCATGAGACTTATAAGAACAAGTTTTGTAAGATGGACCCAGAAAATCTTTACAATTTTAAACACATACAATTAAAGAATATTTTACAGACTTGTGTATTTGCAAAATAAACTGAATTATTTGTATTGTTTGTATTTATTGAAAATTGAATCTTTACCTGTTATGAAATCACCGTAAAATTGAGAAACTAACACTCTTTTTTTCTCTAAACAAACACACACATGGCTTTTATTCACATGCTGCAAAATAACATGGCAATAAACAGCAGCATTTACTTTATTTAAAAAAGATGTTTGAAAGTATGCAAAATGCCATGCAGTAATTTGATTCAATAATGCAAACAAATTGTTGAAGCTTTTAAACGGACAGCTGGATCATGAAAATCAAGTGAACAGAGATTTAAATCAGAGATGCTATTAATTTTTTTTTATTTTTAATTTAGTTGGGCATTTGTGACAATAAGTTTGCACGTAACTGGCCTACTAGCCAAATAAAGTGCATTTAAAACAAAAATATTCTAAATAAAGTTTATAATATGGTTTTATTTCACAGCCAAAATAGTATCGATTATTTATTAAATACTGGATACATTCGATCAGCCCTATTAGTTCTCACAACTGTCCTCTGAAGCCAAATGTGATGCATTTGTGGTTTATTTATGCATGTTTTTCATATTTCTTTCCTCTATGCTCTTTATTTAGTTGCAATGTTATCATTTTTGGTTTGTGTGTTGGCTGAGCTCCTGTATCTGTTTGCCCCGCAGAGTTTCAGCCTTCATCCTCTTTTTGACTTCAGGAAGGAAGTGCTGAGATGTAACGCATATCATCCTAAAAAGCGATCACTTGTCTAGCTAAACTCCCAAAACAATCTCTAGTTTCTCATGTAATACCTACTATTATGCTTTCAATTGTCCGGAGAGGGTGTGCTCCAGGGGTGGAGGATAGAAATAGCGGCTTATGTTGAGTCCTGCATGCAGAGGTATTGGCTAGATGAGGTTGGTGGATTTTCATTGGTCTCTCATGCAACTCTCACTCCTTTCTGGTCCACATGCTCATGCCTTAATGTCACCCACCCACACATGCACACACAGACATTCTCTCTCTCTCACACACACACACATACACACACACATAAGTCATTCTGCCTTGCGGCCTCAAATGGTCATTATGTGGACACAGGAAATGATATTGTACAAATCTGTGGCATAGTGATGGGAAATAGAGCAAAGCTTGTTTTAAAATTAGAGGAAGTCTGCTACAACATTCCTGGAACTCACTTTTCTTGATGTGACTTTGCGCTATTATGCATTTCATTCATCCACTGCCAACATCAGTCACTCCATGTATATGTTGTATAGGCTGCAATTATAGAAATGAATCATAGGTTTAATTTGTGCCTATAGATCTTATTTAATAGGCCAACATTTAACGTAACAAGCAACATTACTTTTAACTAGTTTGAGTCATGCAATTATAGGAAATGTGAAGACATTTTGTTTTCTTGCAGATTTATTCTTAGCATGGAAGTGGACATATGTTGTGATAAGTAGGATGCGAATCAAGACGACCGAAACCTCAAAGTTCTGCAAAATGTGCAGGAATGGATGAGTCTTTCTGTATTTTGATAGGCTTGAAAATACAGTATAGTAATGACCTGAGTACATCACTGTTGAATGTGCAGTACAACATAATTCTGGCTGCTAGATATGCTGCCAGTATAAACCTGGATATGCAAAAACCCAAACCAGAACCATTACACTTGTTGCTTACATAGATTGTACCTTCATGTCTGTGAGGAAATATTGAATGTCAATTCCATGAAATCATGAGCCCAGAGAAATGCACTCAAGGGAACATCACAGGCCAGTGGAGTTGTTTACTAACTACATTCTGGATATTTTATTTCTTGTGCTTGTTGGGAAAGGTCATATGGATGCATGTTTGGTGCCTGGGGTGTTTAAAATACAAAAATTTTTCTTAGTCATTTTTAAAAAATGTATTAAATTGATACTCTTATTCAGCAAGGACACATTAAATTGATTAAGAGTGACAGTAAAGACATTTACAATGTTATGAAACATTATTTCAAACAATTCTGTTCGTTTTGAAGACAAAGTCATCAAAGAATATTTTCATCGAAATCATGACTTGTTCAGGATTAAGCAGCACAACAGTTTTCAACAATAAGAAAGATTTAGTGCAAAATCAGCATAATATTTTAAATTGTAATGATGTTTCACAATATTACTGTTTATTGGGAAATTTTGTTTTTAATCAAATAACTGTAGCCTTGGACGATTGGATAAAACAATAAAAAAATTTACTGACCCAAAACCTCTGAACATTTGTTGTGCTCACATTATAAGAATGTACTATTAAAATGTTACCTGTGTTTCAGCAGAAACCTGTAGTATCCAGTCAGGACTTCATTGTGTCTTGAACTGCCTCAAATCAAGACGCTTAGCTGGGATGTTGTCTGCCTGTTAGAGAGGTGTGTGTGTGTGTGTTTGCGCGTGTGCGTGTGTGTGCACATGCCAGCAGTAGCAAAGCTTTGCTCGCAAGGCCTCATGTCAAAGGTAGTTTCTGGCGTAACTTTACCAGTTGTTCCGTGTTATTGGAAACATGATGTTCCTTTAGATTTTGGTCTTTGTACATCCTTTGAAAAACTGTTCTGTTTATTTCCTGTTCTTTTTTCATTACAAGTTCATGTTTCCTCTGAAAATTTGTTGGATTTTAATTTTTTCATGGGAAAATAGCAGCTTTTCTGCTAGAGTGAATCAAATAAAAACTGTCAAGAAATGTCCAGGTCATATTTTGACCCAAAATCAAAGGGAGGGAAAGAAAGAAAATGTAAATTTTATAAATTAAAAAAATCCTGTTTTTAAGACAATTCATTCATTTAAGGTGATTTTAATTAAAATAACAAGATGTGTACTAACACGATGATTTGATACTGTATTTACAATTTAAAATAACTTTTATTTTATTTTATGTTTTAATTTTAAAATTAAATTTATTCCTGTGACGCAAAGCTGAATTTTCAGCATCATTACTCCAATCTTCAGTGTCACATGATAGAAAAACTGACCCTAAGCATTTGAACATTTCTATATATATATATATATATATATATATATATATATATATATATATATTCAGTATATTATATTCAACTGTCAAGTTCTTATAAAAAGTTATACACTTCCTTTTGTACATTTTTCATTTAGTGTGAAACTTCATGGGTCCCAGGACCTATTTTTTTTTTTTTTGTGTGAAGCCCCCAAGCCCAAAGAGTATATTATATCTTAGTGGGCTTGTAACAGGGCCTGGGACAACGTTCCTGATTACCCCCTGCCGGACGACACATAAAAATACATAAAATATGTAGTATTGTTGTCGAAAGTCTTAAAATTACAGCAATATCAAGCATTCCTATCACCGGCTGCAACCAGCCATTATACGCTGAGACAGTTTGGTCCACGTGCCGCTTGCACACAATGAAGCGCTGCTGGCTGCAACAATGACTCCAGTGGCGGGTGGGGTCAGAGTTCACTGCCCTCTCTTGACTGCAGCGAGGCAGATGTGGTCAGCTCTGTTTATGGCTCTCGTCAAAGACTGTAACATTCCTCTGCTGTATAGTTTGTTCCTGATAACCTTGGATGAGCTATTCATTGGACCTGAGCTCCATATGCAGCCGTAAATCAACAACTTGTGTTGCTTTTGTGCGTTATGGGGTTGTACTCTGTACTGCCATGGTGTTCCTGTGGGTTGGAAGCCTTTCAAAGGGGTGATAGCACAGAGTCGGAATTCTCTAGCCCTTTCCACTCGAGTGCTCAAGCAGCGTTCAATGAAGATACGTCATGACAACCAAACAAACAGCCGGAGCCTGGGTGATTTCACCATTTCCTGTGTCATTCCTGAAGGGTTTGGTCACAGTTAGACTCTGCCCAGGGCTGCACCTTCAAACACAAACATTCTGTCACTCTCCCAGCAAGCTTTTCTGAGTTTTACTAGGCAGTTTGAGCCTGAATTTTGCACAAAAACACCCTCGATGCATGCTACTAGTTTGCTTTCTGTACATGTAACTGCACATACTTGCTCTTAGAACTCATGAAAACTTTATTTCTTGTGTTGGTTGGGTTTTTAGAAATTACTACATTGCAATGTTCATTGAAAATTCCATATCAGTTGCGTTTTTGCATGCATGCAGTGTCTGTGAATGGCAGGGCTGCACTATTTAATCGAGGTAAAACTAAAATTGTGATACGGTTTAGTGCGATTATCAAATCCTCAAGGCTGCGATTTAATTAAATATGTGCTGCATGTTTGATGTGGTTTGGTTTACAGTAATTGTTGGTGCACACAAACTCATCTCTGCATGTGCTGTGAGTTTGGGTCATTTTGTAATGTGCGTTTGGGAATGCAATATGCCCCAAGAATCTTCCTAAACTTTGAGAAGCAATTAGAAACCGGCTTTTGTCAAGAAAAGATTCCATCAAAACAAAAACACAATGGTTTAACATTTGAAAATGAAGAAATTAAACAGACATAAATATTAGTACTGTAATTGTACATTTGTACTCTAAAATACATTAAAATAAATACAAATTATTATATTTTTCTTAAATACTCTATTTTTTTTTGCAGTGAAACATTACAATAGTAATTTTTTATTTAATAAGAATAGTTATTATTTTATTTAAGGATGCACGATGTGAATAATTTTAACCAATACCGATAACCGATAATTAAGTCCTTCTCATTGCTGATACCGATTACCAATAAATTCATATTTTTAAATTATAATTTCCATATAATCTGCAGTTTGTGCACCCAGGAGAATAGAAAATCTAAGATGCACTGATGAAACTGATACTTTAGTAGCCCTGGCTTAACTATAATAGCAAACATCAGTTCTGATTCTTCAAATGTTTTTATTGTTTGTGTAAAGTCTACGATACTTAGCAACAGAACGAGTTTAGAAGAACTATGACAGAACTAGGTTTATCTGCACTCAACAACAAATTTATATTCAAGCATTTCATGAATAACAAAGAAATGCATCTTATTCAACCTTTAGTGCATAAGGATGAGGAAGGTATATAGACCAAGTCACATGTTTTTCAAATACATAAATAAAATGCATGAACATTTGTCAACCTCAAAAAAAAATTAACAATAAAAGAGCATAGGGTTATAGTTGAGATTTCTCTGAAGTTGTATAGTTTTTATTTGGTTCTCTTCACTGTCAGTTCTCTTCTGTCTCTGGAAAACATTTTACAATTTTCAAATGCCTTCTGAATGGGGACATCGACCCTCTGTGTTTTAGGCTCAGTGCTAGTAACTGCTGCCACGGCTGCTTCATATTCTTTTAAGGGGCCGTTCACATATCGCGTCTAAACGCGTGCAAAGCGCAGCCGCACCGCTTTCTCCTTCTTTCCAAATCACTCGCGCAAGTGCTTTGAAAAGACGCGTTTTTAGATGCTATATGTGAACGGCCCCTAATACAGCTTCGCTGCGATGACGACTTTTTACGTTAATTATAAGATTTGTTGTGTTAAAACTTGATGCCTTTTTTCCTCCTCTCTGAATCCTTGCTAAACATGCTTTGCAAATGGCATTGTCTTCCGCTGCCTCCGAGAAAAACTTCCAGACCGGCGAAGTTCACAGATAATGACGTAATGAGCGCAACAGTTTTAAAGCTGCTGTCAATTGCAACCGGAAAGTGGATGAATCTCGGATAAATGAGACTGATTAATTTACCAGCCAGCGTACTTTATCGAATCTAGTTATCGGATTTCATGTATTTATCGGACTGACAAAAACAATCACAATATGTGTGTCCAAATTGTGCAGCCCTACAAAAAAGCACGGCAAACCTGGAGCTTTATAAGAAAAGTACCTTTTTTTTTTTTTAAAGTCACAATTAGATTCTCTTCCCCTCCCCCAATTGTCAAATTTTTGTTCTTTTTTGTGATGCTGGTAAAGTTAAATGTAAATGTTGGGTCTTGCAGTGGTATCCATATGTTAAGTGGCGGCAACGATGGGGTGCAGGGTGTCGGGCTGTCTGTGTCTGAATGTTCTGGCACGAGGACCACAATACCCTGCAGCAGGTGTCTGGGAGGACTTTTGGTCTGCCTGGAGACTCCCTGGGGGATTTCAGGGGAATTGATGTATGTGTGAGGGGCAGATGGATGACTCTGGCTTAGCTCAGAGTTGTCTTTGTGAGTAAAATCACAGATTAAGTCAACCAAAGTCTGACCCCACTGTGAAAGTGATCCTTTCCTCCATTGCTTGACAATGGCCCCGTATCAGTTTCCTCCCACACAAACACACAGACATGCACGTGTCCAAATACACCTACATACACAGTTTGTCTCAGCGTGATGGGGAGTTTTGCACCAGTTTGCTCCTTCCCACTAGCAAATGCAGTTCTTTTTTGTTTCATTGTCTATGGGATGAATGTCCTCTTCCGATGCTTTTTGTAATCCTCTTAAAAGACTTTTATTGGATCACTTTTAATTTTATGAATACATTTCTTTTAAACATGACTTGTTCACCCTTTGAGTTTTCTTTTATTAAACTTAAATATTAAACTTTAATTTGTAGACGGAAGACATTGCACATGTGTAGTTTTTGCATATTTTGTTGAGCTGCTATTTTAGTACATTTTTGTTCATTTATATCCAAATCTGTATGAAATGTTAAATGTTGGTGTTATGACAGTTTAAAGCACAGTAATATATTTGACTAATTCTTGCTGCTCTAATTTAAAATTTTTCACTCATGAGGGGGCAACTTAGGTTTCCCCCTAGATTTCCTTAGCTATGTAGACACAATAAAACTTGCTGCTTGACTTTGCTGTGGATTTCTTAAATTCTTCCATTTTGGTGCAGAAATGTGGAGTTTACCAAAGGTGTTCATCGCCCTAATCGTATTTTGGATTGTTCTGATTTCTGTTCAGGCTCAAGGACTCATCCAAAGATGTGCCCCAGCAGAATACTGAGGTGGATGAGTCTTGGGACGAGCCCAGTCAGGAAGAGGAGAATCTCTACAGCACCTCCCCTCCCCGCACTCCTCGGCAGATAAAACGCATGTCCAACAAACACCAGAGAAACAGCCAGGGGTCAAAGGGCAAAGGTGAGAGCCCTTAACGTTGCAAATTTTCTGAAACATATGGTGTTAGGGCCCCAATAACATCAGTGGTGCACAGCTGTCATTCTGGAGTGACATTCAAGCACTTGAGATGTTGATTTTTGACAGTTTTGTTGATTGAAAACTGATGCATTTGACGCTTAAATGAAGAAAAGTATGTCACCTCCAGTTCTGTGCACTGAAGTTGATTCATAAAGAAAAAACAGTGATTAAAAGAAGATTTTACTGAAGAATAATATCTAGGGCTGCAACAACTAAGCAAAATTTATGATAATCTATAATGAAAATAGTCAACAATAGTCAGATGTTTGCACCATGCACAGAGATATCGGTATGTAACTCGGGTGGAAAAAAGTTATAAAAAATAAAATAAAATCCACGTTATAATTTTAGTAATGTTCTATTGTATTGCTTGTAAATAATACAAGAAATACAGTGCAGAGTATACTAAGTAGATATAGAAATTAGATTTATTTAAAAAAAAAAAAAAAAATTGGGTTTGGTCATCTGCCTCCAACTTTCATCTCTTTCACCAACAGAGAAGCCGTGTTCCTCCAGCCCGTTGTCTCAACGAGAACGTGAAGGAGCCAGATCAGCCGAACCTCCTGAAGAGCACAGCTACAAACAGGAAAAGAAGCAGCGCTTCAACCAGCGCTCCAACGAGCGGGACAGCAAGTTCGAGCGCTCCTTCATGCTGGATTCGGTGTCCAAGTCCAGTACCATTGGCTCTAGAAACATGGACCCCCGCAAACCCTACCTTAGCCTGGGCATGCTGCCTGTGCGCACCCACCGGCAGACCTCACGCACAGACTGTCCGGCAGACCGCCTCAAGTTCTTTGAGACTCTGCGGCTGCTGCTTAAGCTCACCTCCATGTCATCCAAGAAGAAGGAAAAGGAGCAGCGAGGCCTGGATAACACTGCCGTCAATGGCCAGTTCAACGAGGTCATCTGGTTGGAGTTGCAGGCCTGGCATGCCCGCCGTAGCGTCGATGAGCAGGACCTGTACCTGTACACTGCCCGCCAAGCCATACCTGACATCATCAACGAGGTTTTGCACTTCAAAGTGGATTATAGCAGCCTAGCCAGGGATGAGAGTAACGCCCTGGTTGAGGAGAGCAGCTCCTGTCCTAGTGAAACCAACTGCAGGAAAGATCCGTTTAGCTTTAGCACCTCTTCCACATCCTGGGAAGAGATTGACGCCGCTGCTCCGCTCTCTTCAGCGCTGGAGTGCCGGGAGCACCTTCAAAGGCAGCGAGTAGCTTTCGATCAGGTCAAGCGGGTCATGTCTCTTTTGGAGTCGGTGGAGGCTCTTTACCCATCACTGCAAACCTTGCAGAAGGACTACGAAAAGTACGCAGCTCGGGATTTCCAGAGCAGGGTGCAGGCGCTCTGTTTGTGGCTCAATATCACTCAGGACCTGAACCAAAAGCTGCGTGTGATGGGCACCGTGCTGGGACTCAGGGACCTTTCCCGCATTGGCTGGCCCATCTTCGAGATCCCCTCGCCTCGCTGTTCCCGTGGCAATGAGGATGACGAGGATGAGACAGAGTCCACCGCTACCTTCACTGCTGACAACGACGGGGAGGAAAGGACCTTGAGTGAGGCGACCAGTGATGAGGAGCAGTCGCCCTGCCTCACACCAAAGTTTTCGCGCCTCATGTCAGAGGAGGAGTTTCTCCCACGGGACAACGAGACTTGCTACTGTCCCACCGCCATATACAGGCCGTTTGTGGATAAGGCACTTAAACAGATGGGACTGCGTAAACTGATCCTCAGACTGCACAAGCTGATGGACCGATCGCTACAGAGGTCCAGAACTGCTCTGTTGAGTCACATGCCGGCTCAAGAGGTGAGAGCAACTGTGGTGCTGCCAGGACGTTAGTTTGGTTCTAAATGTGTGGAATATCGTAGAAAATGCAAAAACGTTCCTTTTGGCTTCATGGCAGTTTGGAAAGAATGAGAAAAGTTGTTTTAAAGGATTAGTTCAACCCAAAATGAGAATATTTTCATCATTACCTCACCTTCATTTTGTTCCAGACCTGTATGACATTTTTTTGCTTCTGTGGAGCACAAAGAGGATCTGTACTGGCTGCTCTTTCATGCAATTGCTATAAATGGGAGCTGGAGCTTCAAGTTCCATAAAGGTCAAAAGGTCATTATTCACTGTAGGGGTGGGCAATATACCAGTAGACATAAGCCAGTACAAATTTGGCAACCGGTAGAGAGTTTGGATTATCATCTCTATCTGGGTTACACTCTCGGGATGTTGAGGTGCTGTGCCTATTTACCCCTTGCCAGTTTAAACCTTCAAGCAATTTTAAACCTTTCAAGCGCAATATGATGCAAACGGAACTCAGTTTGGTTCTTGCGTGCTGTTCTGACAGACACCTGAAGAATGTGCACATAAAGCACACAGCGTCTAAGTACTGAATTGAGTTCTTTTTGGCGAGCATTAATGTAAACACTGTTGGTTATGTCTTAAATCCGATTTTATCTCAAACGTTTAAGTTCACTTATGTAAGTTTATTAGATCCATGCATTAGGTCTTAAAGTGACAGCAGCCTAATGCACCTGCTGCCATCTGTGTCCCGAATATTAATCAAACAACAAAAGACAAAGAGAAAATCGCTCACTTCTCTTGTTGAATGTCTGTTGTAGCTTTAATAAGAGTTAATGTAAATGTATTTCATATAAGGAAGACTATGAAGTGTTTTATTTTTACATTTGATTGTTTTATTTCAGTTTTATGAATTTCAGTTTTGTAATGTAATCTAAAATTTTGGCCTCCTAACATTTTTTCCAGCAAAAATAACAATAATGTTATATTTGTCAATTGTATTCTAACCAGCTTTGTGAACCAGATCAAAAAATATTTATTAACTCAATGTTTCACTCGCATTGAAAAAAGAAAATCATATGGGTTTGGAACAACATGAGTTATTACATAATTATATAATATTTATTTGCATGAACTCATCCTTTTATGGGATGGATGTCAGTGTACTTTTTCATTTTTTCTTATCAGTATTTCTGAAATATTTCGTGGTCTTCTGTTTTATGTTCATAACTGAATTTCCATGTCCATATTCTGCTCTGTTCCTGTTAGCTGTCAGTGGTCCCGGGTTATTCTTTGCAGCACTGTGACTACCTTCCAGAGCTATCTCGGCATGTGTCCGGTCAGGCGGAGGAAGAGGCCGAGTCGGGACAAGTATCGTGGGAGGAACTAATGGATATGGACCTGCCCTCATTCCGGCCGGCTTTCTTGGTGCTTTGCCGTGTGCTGCTAAATGTTATTCACGAGTGCCTAAAACTGCGCCTTGAGCAAAGGCCTGCAGGGGAACCGTCCCTGCTCAGCATCAAGCAGGTTATTGCTTTCACACATATTGTACATATACTGCCATTTCAAAAGATTTAAAATGAGTAAAAGTGATACTTTTAAGTTCTCTGGTCCATTTGGGGAAAAAGCATTTTATTTTATTTTATTTTAAATTCCCTGAGACTACTAATTCCGAACCCGACCCGTGTCTGAGGTACTCCACGGATCCAAGTGGACCCGTGAAGACCTCTATCTATATATTTATCTATCTATATGTATATATATGCGCTCTTTTTACTTATTATTCATTGACAAGGCTATTGATTTTGGAACTGACACAAGGTGAACTACCACTACTGTCCTAGTAGATATGGTTATCAGCTAATACTGCTGGCAAAATCAACATACAAGTCTATCAATAAAATTGCATTACTTTTTTTGATTGCTTAGTTGTGAAATTAACTGATAGTGTTTTTTTGTTTGTAGATTTGAATTTGATAATTATGACTTACAGCTGTTTTGGTCTGTGATTTCTTCTTGAGCACATTGTGTTTGACACTCAAACTCTTAAAAGCTATTCACACATTCGGCATGACTAAATTAAATCCCATTAAATAATTCCTAGAGGCTACAACAATGACGGAGCATTGTGCTTTTGTGTATTGTAGTTGGTGCGTGAGTGTAAAGAGGTTCTTAAAGGAGGGCTCCTGATGAAGCAGTACTACCAGTTCATGCTGCGAGGCGTCGTCACTGACCCCCAGGGTCTGCAGACTAACGCCAACATCGACGAGTTTGAGGAGGATCTCCATAAAATGCTAGAGGTGGGATTTTTGGACTGGCTAGTGTTGTAATCTTATTCCTCAACTTTTTTGTGTGCTTTTACATTCATGACAAAGTGCCAGTGATTCATAGAAAAAATGAATCTCGCTATGCTAAATTCCATATGAAATGCTCCAGAGTTTAAGTGAATTATGACTCTTTCATTCTTCATGATGGCGTAAGTTTGATATGACGCATATAATGGTAAACTTTGCCTATACTCGCCACATGAGGATATTACAGATAGTATGACTGCATTTACACTGCAGGTCTTGATGCCCAATTCCAATTTGTTGACTATATCCAATTTTTATTTATTTATTTTTTTAAATGACCAGCTTACATCTTCTAAAAGTGAGCCATATACGGCAAAATGGCACGATTTGCAATGAACGCAGACGAAATGATAATACAGGCCTTTGCTTTTTGCATCATTTTTAAAGGTCTGCTAAAACATTTACGGTTTAAGCCTTCGTCCTCCATTGCACCTTTGAAAAGAGTCATGTGATTTCCACATGTGAATGAGTCCAGTCTGAGAATAATTTTCCTGCTTACATGCTCACGGGTCATAATCTGATCTATGCCATGTGGGAGGAAAAAATCTGAATTTAATCACTTGAACCATGTAATGTAAATGCAGTTTGTTAACAGTACTGTTTTTTCATCATTTACATTTAGTCATTTAGCAGACGCTTTTATCCAAAGCGACTTACAAGTGAGGAATACAAACAAGCAATTCTTCATGAATTGGCAAATAGACACAGGAAGTGCTCACAATACAAGTTTCATACATTGCTCAGTACCAGAAGCTAGAGTAGGAAGGGAAAAGGGAAAGATAGGGTTTTTTTTTTTTTTTTTTATGAGGGGATTAAGTGTTCACGGAAGAGGTGAGTTTTCAGCTGTCTCTTGAATATTGCCAGGGATTCTGCGTTCCTGATAAAAGTAGGGAGATCATTCCACCAGCAGGGAGCAGTGAACGAGAATGTTCTGGACATTGTGTGATTTTGTGCCTCTCTGTGACGGTACCACAAGCCTTCGTTCCTTTAGTGATCGCAGGCTTCTCGTGGGGACGTAGTGTTGTAGCAGTGTGTGGAGGTAGGAAGGTGCAGCGCCTGTGGTGGATCTGTAAGCAAGCATCAGCGCCTTGAACTTGATGCGAGCAGCAAGGGGTAGCCAGTGCAAAGAGATGAAGAGGGGCGTGACGTGGGCTCTCTTAGGCTCGTTGAAGACAAGACGTGCAGCAGCATTCTGGATCATTTGAAGAGGTTTAATTGCACTTGACGGCAGTCCAGCCAGAAGAGCATTGCAGTAATCAAGCCTTGAAAAGACCAGGGCCTGGACAAGAAGTTGTGTTGCATGCTCAGTTAGGAAGGGTTGGATTTTCCTGATGTTGTGAAGTGCAAATCTGCATGACCGCGCCGTCTTTGAGATGTGGTCTCTGAAGGTCAGTTGGTCATCGAAGATAACGGCAAGATTTCTGGCCGACTTAGATGGGGTAATGGTGGTTGTACCAAGCTGTATGTTGATGTCGTGTTGTAGAGTAGGAGTGGCAGGGAAGACTAAAAGCTCAGTTTTTGCCTGGTTAAGGTGCAGGTGGTGTTCTTCCATCCATGTCGAGATGTCCGCCAGACAGCTTGAGATCCGTGCAGCTACTGTGGAATCATCTGGTTGGAAGGACAGGTAGAGTTGTATGTCATCAGCATAGCAGTGGTAGGAGAAACCATGTGCCTGTATGAGGGGACCCAGTGATGTAGTATAAATGGAGAATAGGAGGGGACCAAGAACTGAACCCTGAGGAACCCCAGTGATCAGTTGATGAGGTTTGGATACCTCCCCTCCCCAGGCGACTCTGAAAGACCTACCTGTGAGATAGGACTCAAACCACTGAAGCGCAGTACTTGAGATGCCAAGTGACGAGAGGGTGGACAGAAGAATTTGATGGTTTACGTGTCGAAGGCAGCAGATAGATCCAGTAGAATGAGAACAGATGATTTGGAGCCAGCCTTTGCAATCCGCAGGGATTCCGTGACAGACAGTAGCGCAGTCTCTGTGGAATGGCCACTCTTGAATCCAGATTGGTTGACGTCCAGATGGTTGTTCTGTGTGAGGAAGGATGAACACCTGGTTGAACACAACTCGTTCAAGTGTTTTCGATATGAATGGTAGGAGAGAGACAGGTCTGTAATTGTCTACGAGCGATGTGTTTAACGTGGGTTTTTTTAGCAGTGGGGTTACCCGAGCCTGCTTGAATGTGGTAGGGAAAGTGCCTGTGTGGAGAGACGAGTTAATAATGTGTGTAAGTGCTGGTAAAAGAGTGGGAGAGATGGCTTGTAGAAGGTGTGAGGGGATTGGGTCTAGAGGGCAGGTAGTGGGATGAGTGGAGAGGAGAAGTTTTGATACTTCCGCCTCCGTGAGAAGAGAGAAGGAAGAGAGAAGATTAGTGGATGAGGAGGGGCTGAGTTCCTGTGAGAGTGGTGCAGAGAATTGGCTACTGATGGAAGCTGTCTTGTCAGTGAAGAAATTGCCAAATTGATCAACAGTTAAAGATGTGGTGGTGGAGGGGGACAGAGGAGTGCGTTGAATGTCTTGAAGAGTGAGCGTGTGTTTGTAGCGCCGTTGATCTTGTCGTGGAAGTATGAGGACTTAGCTGCATGGACTCCACCAGAAAAAGATGATAGCAGGTCTTGATACGAACCAAGGTCAGATGGGTCTTGTGATTTGCACCATTTCCTTTCTGCTGCCCTGAGTTTGGTCCGGTCTTCACGAAGTGCATCGGATATCTAGGGGTTAGAAGGAGTTGCTTGTGCTGGTCTGGAGGACAGATACTGTCTAGGGAAGAAGATAGTGGAGCATAAAGTGTGTGTAGCAGTATTTACATCCAAAGATGAGAATTGTGTTTGTGAGGGAAGGGAGGATGACACAACAGAGGAAAGATGAGAAGGGGAAAGAGAGCGCAGGTTTCTTCTGAAGCAAACATGTGAAGTGGTTGGTGGTGCACAAATAAGTTGCAGATTGAAAGTGATGAAGAAATGGTCAGAGACGTGTTTGACCAAAATGTTGTCATTGATACAGTTACATGTGTAGATCAGGTCCAGTTGGTTGCCAGATTTGTGGGTGCTTGTGGTGATGAGTCGGTTGAAATCAAATGAGGCTAGTAGAGAGAGGAAGTCAGAAGCATAAGGTTTATCAAGGTGAATGTTGAAATCACCCAGTAGTCATGTAGTCATCATGTCTTTTTTGTTTTACGGGTGCTACTCTACCAAGGATTTTGTAATAAAATTAGGGAAAACCTTAGATGAAAGACTGATCGGATGGCAGTCAAAAGATAATTGCAAGTGATATAAGTCAAATATGAAGGGAATTCTTAAAAAAAAAAAAAAAAAAAAAACTTTAGCTGTAAATTTTGATAGGCCACTTTAGACATTCAACTAACTATAAGTGACTTTGTAACAGCATGCCAACTAACTCTCATTAGAGTATTAGTAGGTTAGAATTAGGTTTAGTAGAATAAGTTGACGTGTACTTAGTTACTTATAGTCAGTAAAATGTCTGTTGGGACCATCAAAAAAAGTGTTAGCTGATATTAAGCAAGTCTACTAATACTCTAATGAGAGTTACTTGACATGTAGTTGGAAAGTTACTTATAGTTAGTAAAATGTCTAAAGTGGACTATTGAAATAAAGTGTTACCTAAAATTGCTGTTCAGAAGAATCCAACAATGTCTATATCATGAGTGAAAAAAATGTTTTCTATGTGTCTGTGCATGCAGGTGTACTTTGACTATATGCGCAGCTGGATCCAGATGTTACAACAGCTGCCTCAAGCCTCCCACAGCCTGAAGAACCTGCTGGAGGAGGAGTGGAACTTCTCCAAAGTCATCACTCCATACATCCGGGGTGGAGAAGCCCAGTCAGGCAAACTCTTTTGGTTAGTCTTTTCTCTCCATGCATTAGCCGTTTCAATTACATTCCTCCCTGAATGTGTTTAAAGAATAGCATTTCTATGGTATTAATTTAATTGATGTAAAAAGAAAAAATAATAACCCTTGTGTTGGAATTTAGATGCAAATCAACAGCCAAATCAAAAGTAAAACGCACAAAATTACTGTATGTTTGTGTTTTTCAGTGAAATTGCTGGTATGCTGCTAAAATCCACTGGAGACTTTCTGGATGCAGGACTTCAGAAGAGTGGCAATGAGTTCTGGGAGTGTGCAGATGATAGCACTGCCTCAGATGAAATCAGGTGTGTATGAAACTTAATGAATGTGCTCAGTGCCATTTTATCAAATCTGATGTATTCATTCCAGGAAAAAATGTTTCTAATCTGTAATCTGTTGAACATGAATTGGGTTATAGGGATAGATAGATTTTTCTTTCAATTCTGTCGGTGCCACTAGTGTCACACTTCACCTTTAAATGTAGGTTTTAATATTTACAGTTGCTTCCACAAAAAAGTAGTTCCCCCACAGGTGACTTGTTTCTGTAAATAGCAAGTTCATATACTGTTCAAAGGTTTGGGGTCAGTAAGATGTATTTTTTTTTATAGATATTTTGTTTTTTTGCATTTATCCCTGTTTATTTCCCCCTGCAGGCGTTCAGTGATCGAGACAAGTCGCTCGCTCAAAGAGCTCTTCCATGAAGCCAGGGAAAGAGCGTCTAAAGCGCTGGGCTTTGCCAAGATGCTGCGCAAGGTTGGTTCACCAGTAGACCCACTTTCACCTGTCTTTACACTGTGGTATGTCACTGTGATGGACAGTTTTAACATTCTGATTTACTTCCACTCAGGATCTTGAGATTGCTGCAGAATTCAGCCTAACAAGTGGAGTACCCTCTCTCCTCCAAGCTCTGAAGGCCAAGAATTATGTCAAAGTAATAACATGTTTCTCTATGTTAATGATAGGCTGCTATTGACAGATGCTGAATAACTTTGTCTCTTTTCTCAGGTCCAAATCCCAGGACTGGAAGAGCTCCAGGTATTTGTCCCTTGTGATCTGATGGAGCAGCGGCTGGTCATCTTGCAGCTGTTAAATGCTGCAGCTGGAAAGGACTGCTCAAAAGAGCCAGACGAGATCCCAGAAGACGAGGCTTACTTGCTCATGAGCAAGCATGGAGTCGGGGACTCGACCACCGATGGTGCCTGGGCTGAGTGGGATGGCACTGTGCTCAAACTGGTGCCTCAGATGGAGACTGTGGACACTTTACGGGCCATGAAGGTATAGCCCGTTTAATATGTATAGTATTATCTAAATATGTATTAAATATATGAAAATATATAAAATATATCTCTTCTCAGTTTACCCTTTGAGTTCAGTTTCTAATATGTCATATATGATTCCTAGGTGGAGAATCTCTTGCTGGTTGTGATGCAGTCAGCCCACCTGGTGACACAACGAAAAGCTTTCCAGCTATCAATGGAAGAAATTCTCGCCCTCAGCCGAGAGCAAACATCCAGCCAGCCGCTTATCGTCTGCGCCCTGGAACAACTCAAGGTGATGCACACCAACCCCACAAAAGCAAACTATACTTTGTGGTCCCATTTTGTGTTTTCTGATATTTCAGCTGATGTGTACTTGTTTTCTGACTACCATTGGCGTTTTGGAGACCCACTTTCATATTACATCAAGCATGAGTTTCAGTCTGTGTCACTTACTGCTGATGTAGCAAACAAACGGAGTATTCTCTTGAACTTATCACACCATACGAATACACATGGAAACCCCGGGTTTAAGGAGCGCAAAGAATCTCGGTTTTGCTCCATAGACACAAGTTACATTGTTATGCGACATTAAAACCAATCAAACTATGCATCAGTAAACCGGATGTTTGCAAAGCAAATTTGGTTTGAGCTGCTCTTCTAAAGATCATTTTCTGTCCTTTCAGAATGAGGCTCTCCAGCTGTGCATCAAGATCAACACTGCAATCGACCGTGTGGAATACATGTTCATGTCAGAGTTTGAGGCTGAGGTGGAGGAGACGGAGAAGTCCACACTGCAGCAGTATTACAGAGAGGCCATGATTCAGGGCTACAACTTTGCTTTTGAGGTCTGAGTCCAATGCATTTCTGTGTATATTTTTATTTGAATGCTCCACGGTACCTTAAAGTCACCATGCAATCAAAATTGATCATTCTTATTTTTTATGGAATGTTGCAATGTTGATTATAAGTGATTTTTATTTCTATGTACATCTTTTTTTTTTTTTTTTAATTCATGTGCCCTTCTTAATCTTTAATCAAAAACATTAATGTCCCCTCCTAATTTACCAACACACATACCCTGAGCTCTCAGTTGACTAACCCAAACCTTGCTTCCTTGGAGTATGCTGGTTCCAAAAATGCGTTCAGCCAACTCAGAGTATGTTCCTGGATAACACACAAGACATTCTTAACAGAGCGACAAATCGATGATTCATCATGGAAAAACCATTCTACTTCCTCCTCTCTCTTTTGTTTAATTGCGATTTACATAACCTACTTAGTGCACATTGCCACCTATTGTGTTTTCATTAAACAAGTAATCTTTATTCACTGAGAATAAGAATTATATTGTTTATTTGATGCAAATTATTTAATAAGATAACACGTATGTATTTTATTATAGAAATTATAGCATAGAAAATGTCCTGTTTATATAAAGGAGAAAATGCAAATCCATGTGTGAGATAATAAAAGAAATGCATATAATAGTATTTTAGAGTTTAATAAACATTTAAACATTACTGTTATAATAGTGCATTATTTATATATATATATATATATATATATATATATATAGGTTAGTTTGCTAACCTAGAGGCATTCAGATGCATGTTATATTATAATTTAGTTATATTAAATGTAATGTAATTTGTTAATATACAATTTCTTATATCTGTAACTATATAACAAATTACATTACATTTAATATAACTATATTATAATATAACATGCATCTGAATGCCTCTTAAGGAAACTAACCCTGGAACATGAGGTGATCCGGAGCAGGTTATGTTCATAGAGTAAGTTGTTATGGCTACTTGCATACCCTTAAACATACCCTTACTTACTCTTAAACATGCCCAGGAATGTCACGTAACCTGCTTTCTGGAATACCCCCCCTGATAGACAAATTAAGTCCCGTCCTACATTTTTTTCACCGTTTCACTCAGATTTATGTCACAATAGAGAAGAAAAGACTATCCCAAGTTCCATTTGTTTTTCCCCCTCCTTTTTTAAACCGTTAAAAAGAGCTAGTAATAATGTGGTAGTGCAGACTAATGGTTAAATATCTAGATATATTTCTCGCTTTCTTGAATCTAATAAAAGTCTAATTAGTAACTAGCTAGTTAGCTATAATTCCCTTAAGAGCTGTCTTTATATCAGGGCTCACATTAATTAGCCATGTGAGCTCAACAACATAGGACAGAAGGAATTTCAGGTAACTCAAAGCTACTGTCAAGTATGAAACAAGCTAAACATTTAAAGGTTTGTCTTGAGTTCAGTTCAACACTTTTTTTTTTGCTATCCTGCAGTACCATAAAGAGGTTGTTCGGCTGATGTCTGGAGAGTTCAGACGGCGAATAGGGGAGCGCTACATCGCTTTTGCCCGCAAGTGGATGAACTTTGTCCTTACAAAGTGTGAAAGTGGAAGAGGCACTCGTCCACGGTGAGTATGCTCTGTTACAAAAACAAGTCTACTTCCTACATAGTTAGCTGCATTTTGAGCCATCTATCATTGAACTCTATCTCAGAATCGATTCTCAATTGGGTTTGTTCTAATAAGCCTAGAAACAAATTTCACACACAAATATTGAGTAGAATTTTTAGTACACTGATGTATTTTTGACACTTCGCTTCTCCATCTTAGAATAATTTGAGTTTTTTGTAATGTATTATGGGATTGCCTTTTCTGTAAAGGACACATGCAGTGATTCCATAGAATTTGGCAGAAATTATTGTCTTAGAAGCCTGCATTATCATGCTGCCTACCTTTTGGAACAGCCTTTGCTTTGGAGGCGTGTTTATGCTGTCTTAAAATGCTGCGTCCGTATAAAGCTCAGTAGGTTTTGGAGAAGAGCCAGTGTTTCATCCCACAGAGATGCTAATGTTCAAAGTAAACATTTCCAACTGCTTGCTCAATAAATGATATTTCCACCTGGATGTTTGTAGCATGCTCACAAATGTTATTTGAAGTTATATTTTATTTTGAATGTCTAGGTGGGCGACACAGGGCTTTGATTTTCTTCAAGCGATTGAGGCTGCGTTTATATCAGCCTTGCCAGAAGATGACTTTTTGGTGAGATATCCATGTCCTGCTGTTTTTAATATCTGTTCAGGATATTGAGTTTAGTTTCTGTTTTGCAATTGAGTCTAGAATCAATAATTTTATGTCTTATAGAATCTGCAAGCTTTGATGAATGAGTGTATTGGGCATGTTATCGGCAAACCGCACAGTCCAGTAAGCAATATGTATTTTGGTAAGTGTTCTCTTCTCTTGCCCTGCAGTGTTTAAGATATCTGTTTATGCTGTCAGTGTATGTAATATAATTACACATATATATATATATATATATATATATATATATATATATATATATATATATATATATATGTGTGTATATGTGTGTGTATGTATATATAATTAGAATATCATCCAAAAGTATCATGACAAAAATTTATTTCACTAATTCCATTCAAAAAGTGATATCTCGGTATCTCAGAAAAATAGAATATTGTGAAAAGGTCCAATATTGAAGACACCTGGTGTCACACTCTAATCAGCTAATTAAGTCAAAACACCAGCAAAGGCCTTTGAATGGTCTCTCAGTCTAGTTCTGTAGGCTACACAATCATGGGGAAGACTGCTGACTTGACAGTTGTCCAAAAGACGACCATTGACACCTTGCACAAGAAGGACAAGACACGAAAGGTTTCCACAGTCAGTGATAGTTTGGGGTGCCATGTCATCTGCTGATGTTGGTCCACTGTGTTTTCTTCGGTCCAAGGTCAACGCAGCCGTATGCCAGGAAGTTTTAGAGCACTTCATGCTTCCTGCTGCTGACCAACTTTATGGAGATGCAGATTTCATTTTCCAACAGGACTTAGCACCTGCACACAGTGCCAAAGCAACCAGTAACTGGTTTAAGGACCATGGTATCCCTGTTCTTAATTGGCCAGCAAACTCACCTGACCTTAACCTCATAGAAAATCTCTGGGGTATTGTGAAGAGGAAGATGCGATATGCCAGACCCAACAATGCAGAAGAGCTGAAGGCCACTATCAGAGCAACCTGGGCTCTCATAACACCTGAGCAATGCCACAGACTGATCGACTCCATGTCACGCCACATTGCTGCAGTAATTCAGGCAAAAGGAGCCCCAACTAAGTATTGAGTGCTGTACATGTTCATACTTTTCATGTTCATACTTTTCAGTTGGCCAAGATTTCTAAAAGTCCTTTCTTTGTATTGGTCTTAAGCAATATTCTAATTTTCTGAGTTACTGAATTTGGGATTTTCCTTAGTTGTCAGTTATAATCATCAAAATTAAATGTGTGTGTATGTATACGTGTCAATCGCCAGTTGGCCGGTAACATTTTAGTTACCGGCCAACAGAACGTGAACAAACGTGAATGAAGCTCAGGACCGATGACGGGCCAGTGTTACATCATCACAAAAGAGCAAGAAAATATGAAAGGGAATTCAATTCATTTCTTGCCGTTTTGTTTCTCAGACAGCATGTGAATACTGAATTGTGCTCTTTCACGTCTTCTTGCGCTTTTAACTGACATATTCAAATACTATGTTCTTGTAGTAATAAATGTCTTGCCTGTCTTGATCATTGTGTTTTTCTTGTATAACAAGAAAAAGTAATTGGTCATGACATCTGATGTAACTCTCCCATCAGGCCCACGAAACAGTCCTCGACCTGTCAAAGTCCCCCGTTGCCATAGTGATCCTCCAAACCCATACCTCTTCATCCCTGCATCTCATGCTGAGGGTTTCAGGTAGGTCATGTTCTGGGTCTTCACCAGTAGCACATCTTGTGGCATTATAATGCTTGTGAATATGTACTTCCTTTGCATGCCCTTGTGTTTTCTATTAATGCTTTAGTGTTATTATTAATGCTATTAACGCTTCTATTAATGCTGTAGTTTGTATTAATGCTTTAACCACTATCAGTGCTGCAACATAGAGCTTCATATGGGTGTGCGTTGTGTTGTGTTTTGTCTGAATGTTGACATTAGAGCATGTGTAAAGCTCTGCCTTATTTAATAAAAAAACACTTTCACACATGCACACACCGTCCAAAGCAGAATGCTGAGGCCATCAGTCTGTTTTTCCACCACAGCTCTCGGAGTCTCCCGTGTGATCTGCGTACCCAGTTGTGTCCCCCAGGTCCCCGCCCCGCCCCTCCATTACCCCCTGGGGAAAATTGCCACGCCACCAAATCTTCCGGCGGCGTGCCCAATGACATCAGGTAGTCAGGACCACCCATTCTCAACCCCAAACGGAGCTCTGCAACATTCAGTATTGCATCCTTGTCAGAACCGCATCTCTCATGGGTTTTGGGGTCATTAGTGAATTGGCAAAAATCTGAAATGTATTATGAATGTTTTACAGCAAGATGATGTCAGGTACCAGAAAATCTTGAAACAGGCTGCTGCTTCTGTAAAACATTCTGTTTTCTTACCAAAGTCCACGAGAAAAGCATGCACCTTCTGAGTAATGCGCTTTTTACACTGGATGTTGCGACAATAAAGGGGTCATATCATCAATATAAAATTTCTGAGGTGTACTGTCAAAATGCATAGTCACAACTCTTACAACAACTCAATATAGAAAGAAATTTGTTTAACCAAACAGCCAAATAGAAATGTTTTATGTCAGAAACTCAATATATTAAATTGACTGGTTATATGTATGTATACCAAAAACTATGACCTTTGCAACTTTCACAGTGTCCAGCGCTTCCGTATTAATAGCCTCTGTTGAGACGAGCATTAGCATACATCGTTGACTTTAACGCCCGTTCCCGCTGTCATCAGGGTCATCGTTAAAACAAAAATACACATAGATCCAAGTGTTTAAAAAATCTCAAGTTCTGTTTAAGGATCAACTCACCTCTATGTGTGACTGTTATATAAAACCATAAAAATGTCTGATCCTCGTTCAAGACTCAAGATTTCCCAAAATCCATTGTGCCACCCAACGCAGTCTTCTCATTATAAAAGCAATAAATGAGCCCATGTATTACAGTAGCTACATTTCCATGGACATCTTTTGTGTCAGTTGTAATGAAATGGTTCAGATCAATCCGAACATAGCGTTTACATAAATGCTAAATAAAGTGATGAGGTTGGTGTGCGTGTTTGTGTCACAAGCTTGAAATCGGATTTAATCTTTTGACATGCGCTCGCTGCACGAATAAACCGTTTCCTGCTGAAGACTTAATATTTATCCATTTCCTTAATATTTATCCAGCGTGTACATCATTTCTGCGCCATTGATCATGCACCAAACTTTTTCGGTTTCGGTTCACATGTGTCACAAGTGTTCACATGTCCTATTGAATGGATTAGAAAAGGTTTAAACCACCCTTTACAATCGGAATGAAATTTAAATCAGATTTGGTTGATTCTTTCTGATTGACATGGATACATGTGGCGTTTTTATTCTGATTGTGCTGGACTGTGGATTGTTAGACTCCATCTAAACGCAGCGAGTGATTCTGCCTCATTTAAACAATGTTGTTTGGCACAACTTTCTCGCTTGTAATAAATGCCAGCAGCATGAGTATTATAAAACGCAACAATCATTACTTTAAGATAATAATCACAATAAACAATTAATATAGTTCATTAGCTTAGCTGTCAAGCAACATTAAAGGCTCTTTCACACAGAGAACGATAGCTATAAATATAACGAGAACTATATTAGCATCCACACCAGCGGACAATATCGTTCTGTTTATTCCAAGCACGTGCTGCAGTTTTGTCATCTGCCACTTAAAATGCTTGAACTTTAAAGCAGTTTTCTGATTGGCTGTAAATGTCTTTTATTCATCAGTTGAAAGAAATTTTTCTGAAAGTGATTTCAATGAAATAGTTTCTTTGTGCTGTCATCGTTACAGTTGTGGTTTGGACTATGCTATTCTTTTACATTTACGTTTTTTAGAACTATTATTTTCGTTATAGTTTGTTATTGTCCTTGGTGTGGATGAGCCTTAATAGCTATAGTGGTTGATGGATAACTTGTTTCTGAACTTATGATAAAATCAAAGGCAGAGTTTGTTGTTTGTTGAAAGAGGTTAATGCTGCTTATTGTGACTCTTCCACTGCGCTTTAATAGAGCTGGCTTTCCCATCTGCTGTTGTGTTGCATGCTCATATCTAACATTTGTTTTTTTTATTTGGTTGCATGCAATGATGTCTCAATTGGTTTCTTTTCTGAGTGAAGGTGGTGACTATATGTAATATTTTACTCTTTTCTGCAACATAGGGGCTCCAGTGTACATGAGAACGACCGTCTCTCGTCTGTGGCGGCGGAGCTGCATTTTAAATCCCTCAGTCGCCACTCCAGCCCGACAGAGGACAGAGAAGGTATAGATGCATTACTTGATTGTTTAAAAAGTGTCATGCTTAATAAACTAATTCTGTAAGTTTTCTCTTGTATTTCCAGAACCCTCATATCCTAAAGGAGACCCCAGTAGTACGGCCCGTCGCAGCTGGGAGCTCCGCAACTTCATCAGCCAGTCAAAAGGTGAACACGTCAAAAAGAAATTATGATGATGAGTTTGTCATGCAAGATTATAGACAAAAGTAGGGCTAGGTGAAGTAGCTTAAGTATATGTGTGTGTATATATATATATATATATATATATATATATATATATATATATATATATATATATATATATGTATATATATGTATATATGTGTGTTTTCACATCTTCTGACAAATTCTATATATTTTTCTATAGTCATGTATTTGCTCTGAAATTAAGATGGTGATTCAACCAGACGAACAATAATTTAAGTCCAACAGTCATTGATTATTTGTTTAATGTAAGAACAAAGTCACAGTTGTAAAATGTTTTCAACAGTGTTTTACACTACAATAATAAAATAATTTAAATTTTCTTGCTTAATTTAAATGTACCTATACAACAAGACATAGTGATAAAGAAAAATATTTACCAACAATATTATATTTAACTTCCTTTATTTACCAATATTTAACTACCATTGAAAATTTTGAGGTCAGTTAGATTTTTAAATTTATTTATTTTAAAGAAATTTATATTTTCTTAAGCAATGATGCTTCGGTTTGATCAAAAGTGATTGTAAAGGTGAGCTGAAGAATTATTAGATGTACATTTATTTTGAACATAATTTTTGTAACATTATAAATGTTCTTTTGACTTTCTATTCATCAACGAATCCTGACAAAAATGTATTGTTTCCACAAAAACATTAAACGGCACAACTGTTTTTAACTTTGATAATAAGAAATGTTACTTGAGGATCAAATCATATAAGAATGATTTCTGAAGAAACATGTGACTGGAGTAATGATGCTGAAAATTCAGCTTTACCATCACATGAATAAATTACATTTTAAATTATACTCATATATTTAAAATGTAATATTTCACAATATTACTGTGAAGTGCAGCCTTTTGAGCATGAGACATCTTTCTAAAACATTAAAAGATTTGACCAATTTCAAACTTTTAAACTGTAGATTATATTTTAACTGAAATATTTTAATACCTGAAATATACCACATTGGGATTTGAGTGATCACTTAAACCATTTATTTACTGATTCTCACTGTAACAGCATTATTTATTATTTTGTGCATATGCATTATATCAACCACTGCTCTGATTTTCCTACAGACACAGCAGCACGTCAAAGCCCTATGGAGGCCGTCCGGCGGTCCATACGCACCTTCGACGACAAGCACTATGTGCTCATGAGACAGCGAAACATCATAGGACAGGTGTGCAATACCCCCAAGTCCTACGATAATGTCATGCATGTGGGTCTGCGCAAGGTCACCTTCAAATGGCAGAGAGGCAACAAGATAGGTGAGTGGTCAGTATGCATACATTACACAGCAGAGGCCATTCCTGTTGCATTTTCTTAACACATTTTCTCGTTGGTTATAGGCGAAGGGCAGTACGGGAAGGTTTACACGTGCATCAATGTTGACACTGGTGAACTGATGGCCATGAAGGAGGTATGTCTCTGAATTGACATTTCATGGGCTTTGCATAAAGCAGAGAGTAGTTGTTATAACCAAAATCTTATTTCATATGCACCGATGAGCCAAAACATTATGACCACCTGCCTAATATGCTGTTGGTCCTCTGCGCGCTGCCAAAACAGTGCCGACTCGCCGAGGCATGGACTCTACAAGAGCCCTGAATGTGTCCTGTAGTATCTGGCACCAAGATGTTAGCAGCAGCAGGTGGATAGGGGTCATCAATGGCACTTTAATTTGTCTGCTTCTACACAGCCCCATGCGTAGCAGAGTATGATGGACTGTGTGTCGTGACACATTCCATAACAATCATTTAAATGTTGTATGACTTCTGCCACAGTAGACCTTCTGTTGGCTCAGACCACACAGGATAGCCTTCGTTGCCCTCATGCATCAATGGTTTGTCCCACTTTGGACCACTGTTAGTAAATTGTTTCCCACCGTCCTTGCCGTTTCAGAGATATTCTGATCCAGTCGCCTTGCCATAACAATTTGGCACTTGTCAAAGTCACTCAGATCTTTATTCCTGCCCATTTCTCCTGCATCCAACATGTTGATTATGAGAACTGAATGTTTGCTAACCACCTAATCTATCCAGACCATAATATGTGGCCTTGTTAGAAGATAATCAACGATAGTCGCTTCACCTGTGACTGGTCATAATGTTTTGGCTTTTCAGTATGCTGTGTGTGTGCGTATGTATATGTATGTATATAAATATATATATAAATATAAATTTGTAAACTGTAACTGATTTTGCTTCCAGATTCGCTTTCAGCCCAATGACCACAAAACCATAAAGGAAACGGCCGATGAGCTGAAGATCTTTGAAGGAATCAAACATCCCAACCTTGTCCGCTACTTTGGTGTTGAGTTGCACAGGGTAAAAAGTTTTGTGTGTTTGTATTATGTCAGTGTCTGCTTAATGGTTTTGTTTATTCATCATTCTTCCTCTTGTTTGCTCCTGCAGGAGGAGATGTATATCTTTATGGAGTACTGTGACGAAGGGACCCTGGAGGAAGTGTCTAGACTGGGTCTGCAGGAACACGTCATCCGCCTATACAGCAAGCAGATCACAACGGCAATCAACGTGCTCCATGAACACGGCATTGTCCACCGTGACATTAAAGGTCTTCATTTATTGCTTCACTTGTGTCAAGATCAGCTCTTTTCTTCATGAGAGATGACAGATACCATTCTGAGAATCAGATTTATATCTAGTCAGAGGGATGTCTTTGTGTCAGTTAAGAATTTTGGTAACACGTTACAATAAGGTTCATTAGTTAAACATTATTTAATGTATTAACTAACATGAACTAATCATGAGCAATACATTAGTTACTGTTTTTACTAATCTTCGTTAACGTTAGTTAATGAAAATCCAGTTGTTCATTGTTTGTTCATGTTAGTTCACAGTGCATTAACTCATGTTAACAAGATTTTAATAATGTATTAGTAAATGTTGAAATTAACATTAACAAAGATTAAAAAATGTTGTATAAGTGCAGTTCATTATTAGTTCAAGTTAACTAATGTTGTTAACTAATGTTAACTAATGAACCTTATTGTAAAGTGTTACCAGAATTTTTATTTCATTGCATTAATAATTTTTGTTATTCTTTTACTCCCCAGGAGCCAATATCTTCCTCACATCATCTGGTTTAATAAAGCTAGGGGACTTCGGCTGCTCAGTGAAGCTGAAGAACAATGCTCAGACGATGCCTGGAGAGGTGAACAGCACACTGGGAACAGCAGGTGAGAGGGTCAAAGTTGTATTTCCCAGGTTTCAACACCAGAGGGCATGGCAAACATTTTGAACGGTATAATGACGTGTCCTCAAGCCACACCTGGCTTACCAAAACACTCTTTACTGTAGATCACAAAAGACTTGTTGTAAAACTCTGTGAAGCATGCTGCCGGTCTAGACCTTTGACCCTAGAGACTGATTTTGCAAGTTTTAATGCAGAATAAAAAGATTTTTTTTTATGTTTCCAAAGGTTTTTTCACCAGTTGTGATAGATCGTATGTCATGATAAAGGGTCACTTGGTAAACCAAAATGCTTCCTGTAATCCTTTACACTAAACAAATAATACTAAAATAATTTTGGAGACAAAGTTATTTATTAATATTTTGAATAAGATTTTATCTTATTCAGTTTTCATTTTAATTTTGTACTTTTCTCCTTTTTATTCTATTTAGCTTTATGTCAGTTTTAGTTTGTCATTTTGGTACTTCAACCTGAACTACTTATATTTTATTTCAGCTTCATTTTAATTAATGAAACCATTTTTAATAGTTTTAGTTAACTGTAACAAAACAACAGTTTTCTTATCACCAGTAGTGTCAACAGAATTAAAAAAAAGTTTAACAAATGGTAGAAATAGTTTGAAATATAATAGGACATTTTGGATATAAAAGGTGCAGTGTGTAAATTTTAGCAGCATCTAGGGGTAATTTACACATCGCATCTTAAATACCCTATAGCTTAAATGCAAATTTAGTCTAGTATCAGCATTAACTAAATCTATTTAAAATAGTTTTCTTTAAATAACATTAAGCTAAAAAAAATATAGATTAGTATAAAGATTAGATGGCAGGAAAAAGTAAACTGAGCAACTTGCCTTGGCAACTATCTCAAAGTTAAATTACAATTAAACTACAACTGAAATAAAAATCAAGCTAAATAGAAGTATTAAAAAAAACTAAAATGACAAAGCACAACAAAATGATAAACTAATGAAAATATATAAAAAGCCATAGTATATAAATAATACTGAAATAGCACTGTCTGGCATCTGTCGCATTGGGTTGATTACCACAAAAATCTTTTGTTTTTCCTTGTCATTTCTAGCATACATGGCTCCTGAGGTCATCACAAGAGCAAAGGGTGAAGGTCATGGTCGTGCTGCTGATATCTGGAGCCTTGGTTGTGTTCTCATAGAAATGGTCACTGGAAAGGTAAAGCCTGGTATATGTGCATGTTTCATATTTGTTTGGTCTTATTTGTTTGCTCTCTTTCATCCATGTACCAGCATTTCCCCAAACTGGTTTGAGGATAATGATAATGTACTGTTGTGAGAACATATCTGTTCTTCGCCCACTCAGCACCGAATCCTGAAAGGATTTTTTTGGACTTGCCTACACATGCCTAAACAACCAAACTGGTTCTGCTGGAAAGTTTCTTACCGCAAAATAATTAGTCAAATTTTCACCAATTATAACAAAACGGAATTCAGTTCAGATATCCACCCGTATTGAAGTTTGTCTTGCAATACCATTATTTAGCGACTGTGTTTAGTGTTTGAACTATTAAAAAAATATATTTAAACATTGTGTTACTTTAAGTAATTCATGTTCCTTCCTGTTTAATTCAGAGACCCTGGCACGAATATGAGCATAACTTCCAGATCATGTATAAAGTGGGAATGGGCCACAAACCACCCATTCCTGAAAAGCTGAGCACAGAGGGGAAGGACTTCCTGGCCCATTGCCTGGAGAGTGAACCGAAGCGGCGATGGACCGCCAGTGCCCTGTTGGATCACCCGTTTGTCAAGGTATGAACCTGCTCTCACCCAAATAGCTTTCATCCTTAAGCAGATTCACGGAGTCACACATTTTATGGAGATGAGGCACTGCTGTCTGTGACAAATTCAAACAGAATGCCAAATTTGCAATCTGTTACTCAAATTAGATCCAAACAGCACTTCTAGTACATCCACCAACATGTTACACACTTATTAAAGCATGACACCAGACACTAACACAACTAAATTCTTATTTTGATCAATAAACCAATGATCTACTTTAATGATGCACTGAAATTTCACTTGAAATCATTGACCGAAAGCTGTGGACATTAGAGCTAGGTTGACAATATTGATTTCTCATATTTAATGGATCTTCTTTGATGTGCGGTCTATGCCGTTTTCAGTTGATGCGTGAATAAAACTTCACAAAAACATTTGTAGTGTGCCTACGTCCAATAATCGCAATAAGCTTTGTGCTTTGTTACTTTTGATATGAAAAGTTCTGCCAATTTTATAACCATATTCAAACAATAACTGTTGTTTTGATGCTGTTTAACATCTTTATAAGGCTATAAATCTGTCAAGAAACTAAGTTATTACAGCCATTTATATGTTCATATTTCAGCAATGAATTGGAGAAGAAAAAATTGTATAATTTCAAAAAAAATAAATAAAAACTTGAATGTTTATATGCAACTTGATTACATAGATTTTATTTTTGGTTTGGGTGTAAAAATCATTGGTGCATCACTTGTAGCATGTGATGGTTTGACTACCTCACCCCTCTATCACCTGATTGGCTGCTCGAGTCAGGTCGATGGAAATGGTACTAACATGTCAATCTTACATCTTTTAATTTGCAGGTCTGCACAGATGAAGAGTGATGGGGAGGACGCGCATTCTCTTAACGTTTACAAAAATGCTAGCACTACTTCACACAGCATGAGGGAGGACGAAGGAAAAACGGACGCGCTCTGCTCAATACGAACCCCATGCGACATTAAAGCAGGGCGAGTCTTACATGTACAGTAACATTAGCAAATGGGATGGAAATGTCATTCTGACAAGTGTGTTTTGTACATACTGTAAGAATAGGGTTAGGGTTTTTCTTTGTACAAAGCATATTGTAAAGTGGAAGTTAAATAGCCATTTTTTGGTGAACGAGTCACAGGGAATACATGTTAGGAGACCATTAATTCAAGGGACGTTCTCCACACAAAGCATCAGAGAATGGGAGATGGAGGGAGAGTTTGGCATTGACTGACTGTATGTACAATTTCAATGAGTTCACTGAAGAAAGCATACAAACCTGGGGCTGAAAGTCACAGTAGAGAAGGTTTTAAATTTTTTTTGTTAAAATGGTATTTTTGTTTGCCTTGCTGCAGAGCCCACTGTTAACAAGTCATATTTAAGCCTAAAAGTAGTTGTTGCATCGGCTCAGTCTTGTGCTGGCCAATGCCGTGCCTTTACGATCTGGGTGTACGAGAGCATAATCAACCAATGAGAGGGAAGAGGCCAGTCTGACTCCGCCTTTCTGCTGCTGCACTAGGACGGGTGGACAAACATGCTCTTATATAGGCATCAACTGCTGGTTCTCTGCTCCTCCAACAGTGTTTGCAATATTTAAGAAGAATATTAATAAACAGTTTTTTTTAAATGGCCTCTTTGTCTCTTCAAAAAACAAACAAACAAACATGTAAATCAATTTTTTTTTTATAAATGATTCAAAAGACTCTTTCCAAAAGCTTCTTTCCAAATTTGAAGTACTATGTGACAAATTCCTCAAATTTCACTTATGAGGGTGGTTTCATTTGGCTAATGCCAGATCCTGTTGTGCAAATGCCCTCATTACAGTACAGTAGAATGATGTTGTTTCCCTGGTGGGTGACAGTCTCTCAGTTATTGTTCAACTGCACATCTTTATTCCCGTAGTTTGAACCCTTCTCAATCTCGGTCTGTCCGATCATCCAGCGCATACCAGCTGATACTGAAAATGAAAGCACAGATTTGTCAGCACAGCAGCCACTCACATTAGCATGCTCCATAACTAAACTAGGGCTACAAGCTCTCAGGGTCATAATATCATTCATTAGATCAGTGGTTCTCAAGTAAGGGGGAAAACCTTTAGGGTGGCCACTGTATTAAAATAATCTAACCCTAACTTAAAATGCTAAAAGACATCTTTTCCCCTTGAATAACTATTGTTTTTACTGAAAACAGTTCATGAGACTTCTGGAATGATAAAAAGAATTGTTTAATGGTCAAAGTTGGGAAACAAGCAGCTGTGTCAATAACAGCAAAAATACTGAAAATGTGTGTATGGGAGGGGTTTCAAATATTGGGTGTGCTTAAGTCAAAAAGGCTGAGAATCACTGCATTAGATCACTGTCATAATACTAACAGGGTTCCCACAGACATGGAAAAACTGAAAACATGAGGGAGATTTAAACTTGTGATTTTGAAGTTTTGAAACTTGGATTTTTTTTAATTCTAGAACAGTACTTAAGTTATGCTTTGGCTATCACCTATTAGAAATTACAGTAACACTTTACAATAAGGTGTCATTAGTTAAGTACCTCTACAGCATTAATATTGATTTTTTAAAATTTACATGTACTAATATAATATTAAAGTCAAAAGTTGTATTTGTTAAATTAGTCAATGCACCGTTTCTAACATGAACAAATATTTATAAATACCGCACCAAATGAATTGGTTAATATTAGTTCGTTATTAAGTATTTCTGAAATAACTCCACTCCTTTTTCTCAGTAATCATAAATCACGGAAATTCCTTGGTCAACAGGTGTGGGAACCCTATACTAAGCAAAATCAATTAAGTTCAAATTCAATTAAACAAAATATCTAACATACATGATTTCCAGTAGTATAGCTGAATCATGTAGTTCAAGATTTGTTTTGTGTGCATTCAGTGTTTAAATGAAACTTACAACTGAAATCAATCTTCAAACCTGTTCTCACATGCTATGATATATAAGGTAAGTATGTATATAAAATAGCAGCAGTATATAATTACTTATTTGCTTGACCACAAAAAATATCTGCTGCAATCTTAAAGGTCATTTTTCTTCATTTTCCTATTTGTTACACCAGCTTTAATTATAATCAGTAGGAAAACAACCAGCCCATGCCCTTAACCCAAGTACCTGCAAAACAGAAGATAAATGTACAGATGACAGTGAAGGTGGACCCTGACAGCAGCAGTTGCAGCAGGAGCCTGCATATAGGGTAGACCAGCAAACAGACCCAGAACAGCCAGTTCAGAAGGGCCCATGGTCGGCGCGGGGGGCTTGTAATGGGACCCGGGAACTGGCCGGTCTGTCTGTAATTCTCTTGGAATTCATCCTGTGAGAGACGGCACAAAAAAAAAAAAATCACTTAATTTCCATGTTCAACCCTTATTACCCTTGGAACTTACCAATGGGTGTACGTTACCGTTCATGGGCAATCGCTATATAAGCACGAGCTTCTAGTTGGTTATGTCCTATTGATATGTAAATGCTAATTATAATGCTAATACCAGCACCAGGGTTTTTATTCTTAACTAAAACTATATACATTTTTTTTAAATTGAAATAAAATATTTGATAAAAAATGCTGCCTATGCAACTAGCTGAAATAAAATAGTTTAAGTATGATATACTAAAACTGAAATAAAAATAAAGCTAATTAAAAATTAAAAGATACATTTGTCAAAACCATATAACGATTACTAAAATAACAAAATACTGAAATCACAATATGAATAATAATAATAATACAAAATAAATAACACTGACAAACAAAATCCAACTAAGGCAGGTAGTGCACTTACTTTTTCCTGATAGAGTTTGTGAAGCCAGGCTGCAGATTTCGACTCATCCTCTGGGACTGAATCCAGAGGAATTCGCCTAACAAACCCAAGGAGAGCCATGACTGTTTATCTTGAACTCGCAATGGGCCTAAGGTCTTAACTTGTAACACATTCATATAAAAAGTCATAAGTGAAACTAAAACTTTTATAAATGATTATGGAGATTACATGGTGAACTTTTTTATAGCAGGTGACATTATCACAGAGCATTTAATGAACAACATGCTGTTAAATATTGCCGAAGGGCGGTGTGAAGTAGTCAGTGATTCTTTCTTTCATTCTTACCTCACATATAAATCAGCATGGTATTTTTTCCCATTAAGCACCCCTAGTAAAGTTGGAATTTCGTTGTTTCTGAAATTAAGTGTAGAATCGTACACAGCAGTAACTACAAACCAGACACAAACCAAGTCAGAGAGCCGAATCCTTAGAGGCTACGTTTGTCAAAAAGACTTCTTTCATTTAATGTATTTACAGTCACTTTAAAAAGACAGCAACAAAGTGATATGCCTCAAAGGGATAGTTTACCCAAAAAATTCAATTCTGTCATCATTTACACAGCTTCAAGTTGTTACAAACCCATATAAACTTCATTGTTCTGCTGAACACAAAGAAAGATAGTTGGACGAATGTTCGTAACCAAGCAGATCTCTCCACCCATTGACTATCATAGGATTTTTTTTCCCCTTACTATAATAGTCAATGGGCGGCGAGATCTGTTTGATTAAACATTCTTCCAAGGTTTGGAACAACTTGAAGTAAATGATGACAGAATTTTCCTTTTTGGGTGAACTATCCTTTCAACTTTTTTGTAAGATCAGCACAGCTGTTACAGGTTTGACATTAGTTAAGGGCCAAGAAGCTCTCACCCGTTCCCCTGAGGTTCTCGACCGTGACACAAAAGCCCTTGGTCCGAGGTAGAAGGTGGTACTTGAGTTTGGGGAGACCTTTCTTCTCTGCCACCGCCATACTAATCTTGTGCTTATTTTCTGTGAATCGTGTGCCCTCACAGTGCAACAGGAACTAGAGACGAATCACAAAAATGAGCCACACAGGAGATATTAAAAAGGGACAGAAAAGCTTAGTAATGTGCTTGTAAAAAATACAGGATAAACCGCACTAACAGAGCAATTGCACTAGAGTTCGTCTTTAATCTATCCAAACCTGCCACGTGTGAACACACCCTTAGTGTATTTGTTAAGAGCTAGGTAATAGTTCACCCAAAACTGGACTTTTCTTTCAGTGAATAATGACTTAAATGCCACATTGACTACTTTCATGGGGATTTTTGGAGTATTAACAAACTCATCACATGAAAAGAGTTGCCTGCATATTGTTCACAGATTCTCCTTTTGTGTTACACAAAAATAACAGCATATGAGGTTTGAAACATGAGGGTGAGTAAATCATTTTTAGGTGAACTATTCCTTTAACTAATTGTGTGTTCAAAATTAAGAACCCGTGAAATCTGAAATGTAATAAAATGGACACCAGAGTACAATGTGCAATAAGATTTTTACAAATATACCCAAAAGTTTTCTGGGTAATCCCGAAGGTTGCGCAGGCTCTGCACTACTGTCCTGCGATCCTCTTCCCACTTCCTTTTGCAGAAGACCATCTCCAGGAAGTACCACATCCAGCCAAGCACAGGAACAAAGGAAAGTTCCTTTTTTGCCAACACCTTTGAGCTCTGAAATCAGAATATGACAAAAACTGTACAACATATATGTCTCATAACATAATAAAGACAGTGAGTTTTAAAAATGAATAATACCAAAGACTATAGATAAAGAAAGACGGTTCACTCCTATTAGTTATGAATGGGAGAAACTGCAACGCAGAAAATGGCGGAATAAGTCCTGCCTTCAAAGTAAAGGAGCCAATCCTGATTGGTAAAGTCATTGCATCACGGCAGCTGCAATTAGAATCTCCAGTTCCCATAGAAACCTGAGACTCGTGCTTAAGAATGCACATGCGCATTGATTCGTCAAGCCCTGAAAAATAAGCTTTTTTTAACTCTTCGCTGGCAGTTTGATTGAACCATTCTTAACCCCGAATCCGCTATTTTGTCCGACAAAGCAGTCAGTAGATTAACATTGGAAAACTTGAATAATTGTGTGTACTTGCGTCTTTCCGCGCTTGCAAAGAGCATAAGGAACAGCATTTATGAGACAGTTCATGTCAGATTTTGTTGCTGATTTGAAATATGCTATTTACTTGTGGGGTCACCAAGTAGGTTTTGAGATTTCAGGTTTCCCCCCATTCAAATAGATTGGACTTGGTCTTGAATTCCCAAAATAGCTGCCCTGAGGCAGATATGGCCACAGAGTAAACAGACATTTCTTGAAAGGGACTTTAGAGTCACATTTGTTATGGTGTGGGAAAGCGTTTTTGTTTTTTTACAAAAGTTTTTTGTCTTACCCCTAAAATACCAAATCTTTCGCAGAAGGTCCAGCCGGTCATAAAATCGATCTCAAAGTTATGATTTAGGATAACAATGGCGCTTTCTTTGCCATATAGAGGATAGTTTTCCGGATCTGTGTAAAGTGTGCATTCTGTCCCAGACCACCACTCCAACAATGCCACCAATTCTGAACAGACACAGAAAAAAAAATATACTGAATAATAATGCATATATTCATAATGCAGAATGAATTTACATATTTATGAATCTGTCGTAGTACAAAAAGTTAATCATTCTTGTATGTATGCAAATAGACATTGAGGAAATTTACAATTTTCAAAAATTTCCTGTTTTGTTACCCTCAGTGCAACAGAGGTTTCTAAACAGGAAATGTCTTAAGGTGGAGTGTATCCGTCTGTTTCAAAGTACAATACAACCTGTCTTAACCAGGAAAGACATGATAATCATCATCTCCATGACTCCATGACTGTGACACATTTCTTCTTCTTTTTTTTTTTTTTTACCATTTTATGTGATTTTGTCACTTCATGCAGTACAGTACGTATTTTTCAGTGAGGACAAAATAAATACTGGAAACTTGTTGCATCATGCCTGGTTAGGACAGACACCATCTTTGTTTGAAGGTAAACCCGCAGGTCTTACGCAGGACTTACGACTAGTAATGGAATATCCCAATCTGCAGTTGATCTTGCGTGCGAGCTGCTTGTTAAAGCGCCACAGTGGTAGAGTACAAAGCTGCAGCAGGTTGATGATAAAACCACTGACCAGGAACACATAACAGATAATGAGATGGCACAGCAATTGAGTTTTCAGCACTTTGATGATTCCCATCCTTATCATGTAGTCTTGACTTCCCACGTCCTCACAAAACCCTGTGCCGAGAGAGAAAAACAGATTAAAGTAAATATCTTTAACAGCTCTATCATATTAACCAGAATTTTTTTAATAAATAAAGTTGGAAAGCACCTCTCAATCTATGTAGCACATGTGAAAACTGAAATATGAAAATCTACCTGAGCCAATATTCAAATTGCATGGTTGCAAGAAGAGGAATAAAGTTCCTGGGGTTTGTTTTGTTTGTTGGCTTCTTTCCCACATCAACTTGAATGTTGTGGAAATTGTAAATAGTTTAGTTATTATATTCTATACAATGTGATTTTTAAAAAATTAAAAAATTAAATATTAGCCTTCACGTTCTTCCAAACCAATATGCTCAGCTGTTGTTTTTTTTCCGTGGAGGAAAAAAAGTTGAGCATTTGAAGAGTCTTCAGGTTCATAGTGACCATGAAATAGCAAAAACAGACATTTTGAAACAAGAACTTGTTTGGCCAAATCATTGAGCCAGTGAGTGCAACCTTTTTTTCCCCGGATAAAGCAAACCTCCAGAAACTTTCAGTTTGTTGACCATTTCGATCACAGCACTGCAGCTTCATGTCTTTGTGAGGAATGTGCTCTTTCTAGCTGTGTGGGATGCTCCATTTTCAAGAGTAAATAGTTCATTTAAAAGCAATGTTTGCAAGAAAACTGAGATGAACATTAGATAGAACAAACAGAGAGATGAATCCTGTCCCTATCATTACTGCCAGCTCTTACACGTCAAAGTATTTTAGGACCCAGGGCAAAGGCTAAAGAAATGTCAAAGTGCCACTGATGTGGTTGTGTGTTTTGGCATAAGCACAATTATTTTGAGGCTGCAATGTTATCTGCAGTGCACAATCTCTGCTAGTGGTGACAGAAAAAAAAAAAGTGTGAACTTTGGTTTAAAACAAACTGTTACCATTACAAATATGTGCAGTCAAACGTGTAGAAATGAATGAATATATTTTTAAATGAATAAAAAGCAAGACTATTGAACGAAAATTGTCGGTGGATAGAATTCAATGAAAACGTGCACTTAAAACATGCATTCATTCATTCAAAAACAAACAAACAACAACAAAAACCGGAGAAAGCACTAATCTGTACCAAGGGTGCCTTGTTTAAAGTACCAGTTCAACCTTATATAACAGAGGCGCCCAAAATTTTTACAACGAAGGGCCAAAAAAATCAAACCCGATTGAGGTCTGTGAGCCGAAAGTAAAAGTTGCATTACATCAAACTTTTAAATTAAATTTTAAGTTGTCAAATTTGGTTCATTAAGCAATTTATTACATTAAGCAATTCGCATTACTAATCCAGATTTATTTTCAAAGTTTTATAGTACAATGAAACTATTAATGATGTTTTAGTTATTTTAAACACCAACTGGCATTTTAGAAAAATTTAATTAATTAATTAAATTAAAAAAGAAAAGAATCTTGAACATTTAATAAACTAAACCAAGTTAATTCTCCCATGATTCTGAACAGAAAACTGAACAAAATAACATGTAATTTACAAGCTTAGAGGTTCAGACAAAATGTTGCAGATTTGAAAGACTGCTGCAGAGTATTTAAAAATGTTTAATTAATTTGAATGAATTCTTAAAAAAAAAAAAAAAGAATGATTCAATGACTCGCTCATAAAAACTTCACTCGTTTACTGGATGAATCTGCATTTTTGAACGAACCTCTTGAATGAATAATTTGAATGAAAGAAATTTGAATGAATGAAAGTTTATCCCAGTACTTCTGTCATAATTTGAATATCTGCTAGACAGAAATACAATACTGTGGCCGTGAAGTTATTTCAGACAACTGGGGCAGCGGCCGCTCCACGTTTGTCAAAGGTTTAAAACATTTTTTCCCTCATAAGCCGTGCTCCTTCAGACATACTTCTCATTGTAGGTTTGTTTGTTTTCTCTCGTGCAGATATGGAGCACTTGCAGCTACAACGGGCGTGTTAAACAGCCCCAGGTTCAAAACCGGCTCGCGTCCACTTCAACCGCAGATTTGGCGGGCCAAATCAAAGTGGGACAACTTTGGGCATCTCTGCTATATAAACTTAAATCTCACCAGCAGGTGAGAGTTCACCAACAACAACAAAAGTCTCTTTATTTAAAGAACAGATTCGGTTAACAGCATGTACACTCACAGCAGTATATTTGTTACAGCAGCAGATAAACCTTTCTCTTCTAGTTATTTGTGTATTTCAGTTAAATATTTCATTTGGTCTGCCTTAGTATCAAAAGTGAACAGCCACTGAGCACATCAAGCACATGTGGACTGCGTACAAAGAACAGCACTTCATCTTTCAACAGAAGACAAAACTGCTGTTGAGTTAAAATTACCTTCAGTCCCTTGCGCGGTCAGCAGTAGGACAGTCGTCTCATCATATGGTGCTAATTAGAGAGCGCATGAGAGATGTGAATCTGAGAGGATGTTCAAGTTGGGACAGGCTGAAAGATTCCAAGGTTGGTTTTGAGCTGAAATTGAGACCACACCCCGGCACCAAGAAGCTGCGCGAGGAGTGCTGGCACGTGGGCAGGGACTTCGAGGGTCATTATGTCATTTCCTCTGTCCAGGGCCAACTCTGCTCCAGTGTCCTTTACACTGTTCACTCCGAGCGCAGATGAAGATAAATGCCAAGCACGCAACAGGAGGGCATCACCTTAAACTTGGTGTACAACTCCAAATTATATGAACAATTGCGCCCTCTGCTGGATGAGTAGGGCAAAAGAGAACAGTTAAAAACTGTTTTTGTATGAGAGAAACATGAATGTTTGGACAGAATATTAGTAGATATACATTTTGAAGGGCTTTTGCAATAGCGAAAGAATTGACATGCTTTTGTTGTTCCTAGCAAAAAGCCTCATGAGACAGCTGTCACAAATTGTATTACAATGATGGCCTAAACTTGAAACTTCAAGAAATACTTCCTGTTTGTCACATCCTCCAAAATGTAAATGGTCAGCAAAACCCCCCGATTTGGACATTTATTTCATGCGATACAGTGAATCCCATGATAAAATACTTCTAAAACAAAGATTCAGGCATCATAATGTACACGATTGAATACTGGAGTCCACTTTCCACTCAAAGCTCTTGGCTTTGCTTTCATTTCCAGTGACATTAAGAGAGGCTCTCCACAAGCATCAAAAGACCTGCTATGACATGAAAATACATAATTTATTATTGAGTGATGCACCAACCATGTGGAAAGCTGAGTGTGACACGGGCTACAGATACAGTAACCTCTTCACTAGAAGGGGAAATTGACATTAAACCAATCTTTGCCTGCCATTATTCAGGATAATAGACTATTCTGGTTAAATTGGCTGCTTATGGAAGAAGTAAATTCACAATATGTGTTGGATTCAAATTAAAAATGTATTGTAGATCCCAAGTGTTGAAAAAGCCCGTCTATGGCAGGTTTGAGAGCAATTTGTGGTTGATGGTTTTGATTGAAGACCCAGGAGAAATATGATGGAAGTTACCAAGGCTGTAAGCAATTACTGAGGTTATCTGAAGCCTGTTGGGACAGAGCCACTCCGGAGAGGAATACCCTCTTGAGAAGATAGCATTAAAATGCTTGAAGTGCATGTTAAAATTATCATTGAATATGATTACACTTATATTTATACTTCTGCATAATAACATAGTCATTTTTTTTTACTTTTTAGAGTAAACGTTTTAGCGCAAGACATGATTTACAGAAAAAAGTGAATAATTCACTAATAATTCGCAATCAAATGGATTTGAACCATTAAACTGTTTCTGCATCACAGAGAATACAGACACAGACGGCTGAAATTATTTTGCCAAAGTTAATCTAAAAGTGACATGCAGCAACCAAAACATATCCTTTATATTATATTTTCATACAAGATTCAAACTAGTTAAAAACTGGAATTGGGGGTGTATAATTTGACTCATAATTTGTTGGAAAATAGCAATAAATCAGGTTTCTGAGATAATTTGTAAAGAAGTATGTGATGATTTGGCTTTTTTAAAACTGTATGAGAGCTTATTCTGCCACCCAAAACATTTTTTAAACCATTAGGCCCACATTCATAAATGTATGTAAAAAAACGAAATAAAGAAAAAGAAAAGTAAACTCAAAAGAAGAAAATATGAAGACAGTATTTGCTTATGAATACAGTTGTGCCAATTCTTAAAATATTGTGTAGCACAAATGGACCCTCTTACACAAATGCCTTTATTTAGTTTGAAAAATGTTTTCTTAATCACCAAAAATACAAGTATTCATTGGAAATCGCAGTGTAAACAGCGGCTCGTGCGCCTTCCTCGTGCTATTGGCTGAGAGAGAACTTCCGTCTCATACCGGAAATGAACGTGGCAAGCTCCTGTTTTAACTTCTGTCAAGCTATCCACAGTCAGTTGGCCATTAGATCGCACTGATTGTCTGTAGTAGTTGCGTTTCTTCCCATCTATCTCTTTCTAATGTCCCGATAGCGCTTTTGGAGGCTAAGCAGGGGCAATGCGGGTGTTTTGGCGCTGGTTTTGGGGCTTGATTTGGGTCGGAGTGTCTGCAAATCGTGCAGGATCTCCTGTGTTTTCTGACGAGATTCCCTTTAAAATCAAATGGCCCGGATCAGATTTCACCCTGGTGAGTCAAAACATATAATAAACCCCGATAGTTTATTGTAATGACCGGTGTAAATACAGCCTAGCATGAGCTGTTTGTGTAATTGTCAGCTTGTTGGCTAACATCGCCTCATAACAGCTGGACGTGTTTTGTTTTGTTTTGTTTTGTTTTGTTTTGTTTTGTTTTGTTTTGTTTAGAGCTGTCTTATAGTGTGATGAGTATTCTCTCTAACAGCATTATGTACTATTTAAGTATACGAATAGCAAGAAAATCTGTCTGGTTCATTTCTCTGGTGCCATGGGCGTGAATTATCAGTTGTTGTTGCCTTTTGCAGATTAATATACAATAATATCCGTTTCTCCACAGCCAACATCTGGAGGCCTGTACAAAGAAGATGACTATGTTATCATGACAACTGCAGAAAAAGAAAAGTACAAGTGTTTATTGCCATCTTTGTCCAGCAGTCAGGAGGTGTGGTTATGCATGGCAGAATTGAGTAGTAGTATTATTCTATGTATGGTTTAGTTTAGTTTTAATTGATCAATATATTATCCGTCTATTTTGAAGGATGATGTGAAGGAGTATAGCGGACCAAGTCCAGCCATGCTATTGGAGCCGTTATTCAAGCAGAGCAGCTGCTCCTACAGAGTGAGTTTCATGTCTCACTTCCTGTTTATAAATATGCTTAAATCTCACAAAATAGGTCTAGGTCACATTTCACCCCAAAAAGAAGAGAAATGTTGTGTTTTGCTTAAAGAGAATTAAGCTTTTGTTCACAAAAAGATAAATGTTTGAAAAAATCAACAAAGTTGTTCTTTTCACAGTCATATGATTTACAGTTATTGTGACCTTCTGACAGGCTTCTCAACATGTGTGTCTTGCAGATCGAGTCCTACTGGACATATGAAGTGTGCCATGGGAAGCATGTGCGGCAGTACCATGAGGACAAGGAGACGGGGCAGGTAAAATGCTGCTTTTGATTTGTCCTGTTAAAGAACATGACAGGTCTTTATAGCGTTTTTAATTTTTTTTTTTATTTTGATTTAAAATAACTATATTTTCTGTTTTAATATATTTTAAAATGACATTTAGATCCTTCATAAAATAATCTAAATATACTGATTTGTTGCTCAATAAACATTTCTTATTATTGTCAGTCTTTGATTATTACTATTATCTAAGTTGAAAACAGTTGTGCAGCTCAACTGTTTTTTTTTCAGGATTCTTTGATGAATAGAAAGTTCAAAAGAACAGCATTTATTTGAAATATTTTTTTCATACAATGTGAAAGTCAATTTATTGCATTCTTGCTGTATATAAGTATTAATATTATTGTTATTATTATTTTAATCTTACTGAACCCAAACATTTGAATGGCAGTTTATGTGGATGGAGTAATATAAAGATATTTCTAAGTAATAAAAACATTTCAGTGGTCTTATTTGTCTCTGGTCCCTCAGAAGATCAACGTTCAGGAATACTATCTGGGTACCATGAATAAAAAAGATAGTGCAGGTTGGGCAATTTTGAAGATTAAGTTGGCATTTTTTCGTTTACACTTTCTGTCAATTGTTTAATGTATTTTATCTGCTCCGTAGGATCAGAAACTGATAAATCTGGAGACTCTGAAACAGAAACGTCAAACACCAACACAGAGGTTTGTTTCTGTTAGATATGCAGGCAGGAAATGTGTGTGATGAGGTTTTTTTAAAACTCTCTGTGGGTTCCCAGGCGCCAACAAAGAATATAGAGGGTCAGTTGACGCCATACTATCCCATGGAGATGGGACATGGGACTGAATGCACTCTGAGACAGAATGAACCTCGCTCTACCACAGTCCTGTACGTCTGCCATCCAGAGGCAAAACACGAGATCCTCACAATCGCTGAGATCATCACCTGTCAGTATGAGGTGGTGGTGCTCACACCTCTCCTGTGTCCTCACCCGAAATACAGGTACACTCACAAACACATTCAGCTCAATCAGGATTTCTGTTTTAAAATTGTAGTTGATCCTACTAAATGAGTGTATAAATATTAGTCACTGGTTTCTGTTAGTTTTTGCTCATGAATGTCATCACATGGGGAGACGATCACATGAAATATGATAACATCATAAGGCCTGTTCTCACAGTGTCAAAGAAAAAAGTGAAACTAGTACATCATTTGAAAGACGATAGAACACAGAAAGTAAAAAAATCATGATAATGATATTATATATATATATATATATATATATATATATATATATATATATATATATCACAGTAAGTGCATAGTTATTAGTCTGTAAATATAATAACATGGCCTGAAGAAACAAAGGAACAAGTGAAGTTAATCACATATATAATATAGATTTCACTCGTTGTAATGTGTTCATTGTTGTGCTCCGAGATCAACAATATTAACCACTGTTTTGTTTCTACTGAAAGTGTTGTTTGTGGTGACATAATCCAGCCCACGTCTCCTCAGGTTCAAATCCTCCCCAGTGAATGACATCTTTTGTCAGGCTCTGGGTGGCTCCCCTCTCAGACCTCAGAGTCTGTCCCAGCTGGATCGTGAGCAGGAAGAGCTGCTTAAACCACCGTTCAGCTCAAGCAGCGAGCGGGTTTTGAGGGGATCCAGGGTGAGTCTAAACCTGCCCTTTATCTTCTACTTTTTCACCAACTGATTTAGGGAATATGTGGGTGGAGATGAATAATTGCAACTATAAATAGTTTAATAAAGACCAGCTTGAAGAGTCTTTTTCAAAGGACATGAACAATTATGTGCAAAATGTAGTAGGAATAAAAAAAATTCTTTTTATCAATTATATTAATGTACAAATATTTTTTTAAAAAATGTAATCTCTCTTTGTCTCCTTTTCCTAGGAGGACAAATCTCCAGTGAAGGAAGAGGCGTTTACCTCTACTCATAAGCCCCTGACAGTGGGCGGTCAATCACAGGTCACCGTTGGCACCACCCATATCTCTCGACTTACTGATGAACAGCTGATCAAGGAGTTTCTGAGTGGCTCGTACTGTCTGCATGGGGTGAGGATGGATTGGTTTCTCTTCTGTATCTGCAGATCTTTTAGTTGGGTTCCCAGCTTAACATATTTTTGTTTCTGTCTAGGGTGTTGGATGGTGGAAGTATGAATTTTGTTATGGAAAGCATGTACACCAGTATCATGAGGTAAGAGTTGTGCAATTTACCATCTCTCATCAGTTATGAGAGATGATGGTAAATTGCATGTTGTGCATTTGGTTGAAGGATAAAGAGCAAGGGAAGAATATTGTGGTGGTGGGCAGCTGGAACACTGAGGATCATATGAACTGGGCCAAGAAAAATGTGGCACGATCTTATCATCTAAAAGACGATGGAGCACAGAAAGTCAAGTATGATTATTACATTTCCCTCACATACAAGGTGCTTTAAATGTATATATTAAAATTATAAAATTAGTATTCGGGGTTGAACGACTTCAGATGTTTTTTAAAGTCGAGTCGACTAGTCGCTGATGACATAATTAATGAACAAATAATCCTGAACCTCGAGCCGAGACTGACAAAATAATAATCACAAGGCTATTGCTCCTAAAATAACAGCTTGTGTTTATCAGTTCTTTTGTCTTTGGGCCGTTATATTTCTCACAGATTTCTGCTTGTTCTAAATCAGATACAGATACAGTAAAGATTCCGTTTATATGAATGCATTAGTGAGAGCGCGATTGCGTGTAAATTAATTCAGTCTGGTAGCGTCTCTCTACTAATAGTGAAGCTGTGGGTTTTAGTTACTAAGAAATATATGCTAGAACTTCAGTTTCTAAGCTTTTTTTTATTGATAAAACACAGAACAGTATTGTTTATGTGTGCACCATCTTCTCGTGATATGCGCACTGCTGTCTGTCTGCGTTACAATGCAGCAGCGCGTTAGTCTAGAACAGCGATTAACTTGCCTGTACCCGGTAAATACTGAGCATATATATAGTGTAATCATTTTGTGGAGCACTTTGGTAGTATGCATGTATTTGTCATTTACTGTTGGATACAGAACGTAAATGTGGACTTCAAAGATTTATGCGGTTGCGCCCTCTATAGGCCATGATCAGTGACTAGTCGGCGCCAAGCGTAAATATAAATGCATCTTATTCCACACTATTATGCAAGTGACGCATCTGTAGGATTTAATTACAATGAACATTTAGTTTTTCAAAGAGTGTTTCTTTTATTTCTCATCTTTTTAGATAACTGAATAGTTTGCCAGGCCTACTTGTGTAAATGGAAACCCTACTTAAATAGGTTGTTCCACATTATTAAGCAAGTCACAGTTCTCTCATGCAATATGGGAAGAAAGATCTTTCTGAAAATGCTTATATTATGATATAATAATAATAATAATAATAATAGTATATAAGTAATATATGTTACAGGTTTTAATGCCATGTATGTTGTTTTGCTGATACCTCATCAGGGTCGTATCTCACTTCTATGGCCATGGAGATGTTTGCGACCTAACGGGGAAACCGAGACAGGTTATAGTCAAGCTTAAGTGAGTTACCCAAACTTTGTGATGCCATATGGTTTTCATGTTTTGCGAATGCTGCCACTAACACCTACCCGTTCTGTCTCAGATGTAAGGAGTCGGAGTCTCCTCATGCTGTTACTGTTTACATGCTGGAACCTCAGACCTGTCAGTATATTCTTGGGGTGAGTGGCAAACAGAATGACTTTGAGATTTTACTGCAATTTCGATTTTAATTACTGCAACCCTAGATGTCTCCAGTAATGAACAAATTGTGTTTTGACATTAATGCTTACTAAATGTTACAGGAAGTTATCGATGTGATCATTTAATTCGAATAACCCTGGTCCTGGTTATCATTCTGCCACAGGTCGAGTCTCCAGTAATATGCAAGATCTTGGACACTGCAGATGAAAATGGACTTCTTTCAATCCCTAGCTAGCCCGCATGATTGATACCGAGATGGAGGAATGAACATTAGCTTGAAAAATGAACAATACAGAAGAGGAAGGCGGTATGATGCTCTGAGGGAGAGATAAAGGTCTGATAAAGTTCTTCATTAGATCATGAAGATAATATGGACACACTGCATCTCAGACCTCAACCCTTTGAGAAAGTCCCTCGCTGACTGCTCTTTCTCTTGTGAAGACTAAACGAGGAGGAGATTTGGCGAAACCTTTAAACCTGGAGATGCAGTTTGGACTGACGTCTCTGTTTTATCTACAAGTCTCTAACCTGTTGAATATTTTTGTTTAGCCTTTTTCATGCTTTGTAACATTTAAATGGCCGGCTGTCGGAAAGTCACCTGTTCTTTAAAATCTAATCATATTCACTTTGTTCTGATAATCAATTGATTACAAGATGGTCGGCTGTTTTAAATATACATTATTTATTTTGTCCAACTTCCCATTAACACTGTGCAGCTGGAGATGGTTATGATAAAGTTTTTTAAAGAGTGCAAATTGCAGGGGAAAATACACTGTCTTGTATGCAAAGGATATTGAATGTAATTAAACTGAGTTATGTACAGTATTTTTGATTACCTTCACTTAAATGTAACCACTCGTGTCTTTCTAAGATTTCCACTAGCAAGTTTCACCTACAGTACATTGGATTTGGAGAAGAGCTACTCTTAACTCTTAGAAGAACACGTTTATATCAAGACAAACATTATTTCATTGCACTGACTGCAATGCTGGTTGTTGAAAGATGATTCATCTTTCAAGTCATTTCAGGAAAGATTCATACTCTCATATAAACACCTTAATGAATACACTTAATATTCTCAGTATTTTTCCTCATGTTTTCCAGTACAAATATCTAAACATTCTTTAGCCAAGAACATTTTCTTGAGAAGCATAATGACTTATCAAAATTATTATACTTAAAACAAGAATAAAATGAGGCAAGAAAAATAACACTTTGCAAAGGGAAAACAAGAAAAGAATCTGTCTTCTTGATTTAAGCATAAAATAACTACTTTTTTTTTTTTTTAAAGATCAAAATTATGTCATTTTGCTTCTCAAGAAAATGTATCTTGGTTAAAGAATGTTTAGACCCATTTTTGTACAAGAACATGTTTGCAGTATTTCACAGTGTAAATGACATTTTTTTCTTTTTCCATACATGTATTACAATTAAAATGAAAGCAATATATTTTTTCTGGGTGATATCATTAGGGCAGAACTATTCATTATAACAAAGAAAAGAATATTTCTCATGGAGAAGTAAACATACCTCTGCTAAATATTACGAATCGGTCACAGGGTTCATTTACCTACACTAGGTGGTGCTAGCGTCCCTTTTTGTGGATAGGTTTTGTTCACAGAGAACTAATGTTCTTACATAACGTTCATCCTTTGCTTAGACGTGAATACCTTAAAAGATACGATTGACAAAGCAACTTTTACAGCCCACATTATTTGGTTTCAAATGATAAAGGTGTCAAGATACACTTGCAAAACATTTAATAAGTTAATATATAAAATGTAGGATGTTTCACAAATACATAATCCAAGCGAAGACTATTACATGAAAATGCTAATGTCAATGTAAAAATAGAACATCCTTTAGTCCAGAAAACGCTAATAATTTTGGGGAAAGCGACAATTAGTTTGAAAAGTCCCATTTTCACATCGTCTCTTGAGCAAAACACCACTAGCAAACCACAAGCAAACACTATAAATGCTCCCCTTTGGATGCTAAGCAAGTAGTATGACGTTCCACAGCTCAGACTGATGGGATGGGAATCTGATGAGCCGAGGTGCTGTCAAAGTCCTGCAGCGCCTCCTGGTGGGTGTGGTAGTGCATAGCCACATAGCTTTTGGCAAAGGCTGTGGTTTGAGAGTTGACCGGCTGCAGGCTGTTGGGGGAACTCGGTCCTGCTGACGGACTGCTGTTATAGATACTATAATAGGGTTCTATGCGAGTATTGATGGGCGTAGATGTGCTAGGGGGTCTGGGCTTGCGTCCAACGGTGGCACAGGGACTAGGCATGCTGTCCCGGGAGTGACTGGGTCCACAAGCCTGGTCAACCAGTCTCCTCTGGGGCTTTGGCGAGAGCATGTACGCCGAGTTGGTTTCATGGTGCGAGGACTTGTTGCGGTTGACTTCCAGACTTCCCTTGCCCATAGCGTGCAGGCGTGTCTTGTGCTTGCAGCACAGGAAGCCCAAGGTCACCCACTGGAGGCAGCAGAGCACACGGCGACGCAGACCAGCACTGTTGCGCGAGTACACAAACGGGTTGATTCCAGACTTCAGGAAAATGAGGGCGAATCCACAGAGCTCGAACTGGTAGTGGACGAAACTGCTCTCCGGTGACACCATATCTTGCGCCAAGGATATACCGAGTGGTAGACAGCACAACAGCACGGAGATGACGATCACCACGCATGTCACCACAGCCTTCGAATCCTTGGCCGTAGCCAAGTTAACGGTGGAGACCAACTGGCAGCAGGTTGCTCCAGCGGCGGCCCCCGGCACGAGGGGCTGGTTGGTTCTCCTGGTGAAGGGGTGTGTCTGGACATGCTGGAGCTTGTTGTACGTCTGGTTGCGGTACAGCGAGGGCACCTGCACTGTGCACTGCATACCCTCGAAACCAGCTGCAATGAGCGGTGGGTGAGAAGCAGGCGGGCGCGTCGCGTCCACTGTGATGATGGGACACTTCCGTACCTGTGCATTCTTCCTCAAAGCCTGAGCGATCATAAGATAGGAAATTGACACCACACCAACACAGAAAGCAAAGTCTGCAATGTATACATACAATACTAACTTGGCCTTGTTGCCAGTAAGACCAAAGTGAGGCAGGCAAGGCCCGGAGCTCCTGGGATACGCTCGCAAGGTGACCAACGCCGCCAGTGTGAAACTGGTGGTCCACAACAGTGCCGTGAGGGCCAGAGTACAGGGGAACGAAGCCGTACGGTTGGGCTGCTGGCCCAGGACCATGCGAAGCCGATGCAGGGCGATAACAGCCACCGTCTCGAGAGACATAATGATGAAGCCCGAGCTGGTGAGGTGGAAGGCAAAGCAGAAGCCCTTGGACACTCCGCCGCTAGCATCTCCAGCATCCAGAAAGAGCACCAGTGCAAACATGGGCGCAGTGACGCAGCAAATGAACAGATCACAGAAGGACAGGTTGAGGATCATGAAGTCAAAGTTGGTGCGGAACTTGCGGAACGCCGGGTCGAAGAAGGACAAGAAGACCACCAAGTTGCCGTAAGAACCGAGACAAAATATGAGGACCAACAGGAAGGAGCAGGAGGCGAGGGTAGCCGTGTGGATCAAGGCCCAGCCGCTCGCCGAAGCAGACTGGCTTTGGGAGCTGTTGAAGCCCCGAGGTTTCACAAACTCAGCCAGGTCCAAAGGCCAGGCAGTGCTGTTCATGGTACACATGTGGATGCAAAGTGGTCACAGCCTCAGAGTGTTGCCCATCTTGCCTTTAGGTCACCCAAGAGCAAGCTAATACTCCCATTGTGCAGTTGGTTCATGATAGACCCTCTGGATTGCTGCAAGGACACAAGGGATGAAGGAATATTGATTAGTAATAGACAATATGAAGCTTTGAGTAAGATAATTGTAGCTCAATAAATGAACATAACAAATGACTATGTCAATGGCCTAGTGGCTTTTTATCCATTTGAGGCAATCGTTTTAATCAATGTGATATCTTTATCATCACTTGATGCACAAATTAGTTGGATTTTCTATCAAAACAGACAATCACGATGACTATTGTACCTTATCTCATCTGTGTGCGCGCTCCCGTCATTTACAAATCTATCGATTAAGATGAATATATGCCTGCAAAATTCTGCATAGTGTCTGGATGCATTTCTTATCATTTAACCTCTGTTAAGAATAATATTACTGCAGGTGAATGTGCGCCGCCTATAAAAAAATGCATCCAGCCCCCCATCTTTGACACACACACACACACACAGACACATACACACACAGAAATAACAATCATCATTAAAACAAACGTTCTATAAAAGTCTAATACATCGTTCAGTCAGTTCACAGTCGCATACAATAATCCTGCGGCTTTCTTTCTCCACTTGTCGAAAAAATGATGATTTTCTTACCATGAATTCCCAATGTGTGCCATTTTTACGACGCCGCGTTTTCCCCATTTGTATGAATCTCCAAAGTGCACGAACGTTACAAGCATGCTAGTAGGAGAAAGAGTATCACAGCATAAAATGAGAATGAAAAAAACAGTGAATTTAATGCGCAGGAGAGTGGGCGCGCCTCACTGGAAACATATTGAAGCCCTTGAATGGACAGCAAGCGCGTGCCCGTGAGAACAGGATGCTCACTCTGGAAGCACAAAGAGTCTAATTTTATTTGATTTAATTATATACATTTAATGCTTATATAACGCTACACTTTATTATTTTATCATAAAAATTTCTTACCTTACGTAGGCTACGTAGCCATTCTTATTTCACAGCATGTAATATCTTCACATTATTATGCATTTGTGATGCATTGTAATATTTTAACAATAATGTCAATTACGATTTTGGTAATTTAAACAAGAACAGAGCTTAGCAATTTTGCCGACTGCATTATATTAATTCGATTTTGTTTTTATTTATACACACGCGCGCGCACGTCTGTCTGATTCTTATAGTGGATTATAATGGATTAGCCAGAATTGTTCTTTCTCGGCAATAACATCGGAAAAGCACAAAAAAAGAGAGACTATATCTGCATACTTGTTACACTTTATTACAAACATGGTCTTTATTCAAATATTTGCAAAAGGGAAAGAAAAAAAAACAACAGGTAACCAATTAGCCAAGCATTAGCATTACCGTCTTAAACTTTACCAACCAAAGTTGGACTCCATTGGTTTATGACATGATTTTGACACAGCACAGTTATACCAATGAAGCAATCTCATCAACATACCATTGTATTACAGTCTGAAATTGTTGCTACTGATAGGTTCATCAAAAACCGCTGTAAACAGCAACGCTTGGTAACTACATGTCCACATTTTAAAGCATTTCTCAATAACACCGTCTCCGGATCTGTAGACAGTTCCTTTAAAAAGCTTCTAATATCAGCATATGAAAACACCTGGCCTAATGCAAAAAATTACAAACTGCAAACACAATGCAAAGTTAAGTCAACTGACAAGACAGACTAAAGTTTCAATCGCATAAATTAATAAATAATAAACATTTGTTGACTGCAAAAATATGAAGACAAAAAGATGCATGAAGCACAGAAAGGAGGAATTTTCAAATCTCACTGTTTAAAAACGACTAGTATTTTGTAAAAGCATCTATTGTGATGATATTCTTACACTCCATTTATGTAGGCTTACATAACTGTTCAAAATGCAATAGGTCTGTATGAGGCCGGGGAAAATGTGCAGTGCTACTTCAAAATATGGTACTATGGTACTATTTTAATACACATGTAACATTTATCAACATTACATGTGTACACATTTCAAATGGACTACTGCAAAAATTGGAAAACGCTAGTATTACAATAAATACGCAATGCAAAGCAGTGCAGAAAACTGCTTTATATTGAACTATAACAATCCATACTGCACTCACAAAAGCAAAGAAAGAAAACTGTACAAGAACATTATAGATGCAGGTCAGTGATACCTGCAATAGGTTCTCCTTAAATATTAAGTGTATTCAAAAAAAGAGAAAAGGTTAGTAAAAGATTCTAGTTATCTTATACTAGATGATTACAACTATTGCTACATAAATTGTGTTTTCATTTCTCTGTTCTTTAAAAACAATCCCAGACATTAAGGGCAAACAAAAATGTAGGTTTCAAGCACTCAAGTCAACAGTTCTCCTTCACCAGAGAGTGGCATCATTCTGAAAAACAGAAAAGAAAGTGTCATAAAGAAGGCTGTGAAGATGAAATATAAAACAAAGTTAGATGCCTGCGAAGGCACTATTGTATGGTATCAAATTCATCAAATTAATTTAATGAAATACAAAAAAAATCTATAAAAAAATTGTTTCACCAAAATAATAATAAACTGTTTTACCCAATATTTGTGTGTGCTGTAGTATGTATAGTGTAATATTGTACTGGAGTATTTATGATCGCTATCTGTATGATGCACTGAGTTGCTGCCTGCAGTACGTAGATTGTTCCAAATCATCATTTATGAGGTTTCGTTTCAGTTAGGATGCTGCCTTAAAAGGGACTGTAAATGTTGGCAGACAGCAAAGAAGCTCGCTAGGTTTTGGAAGAGAGCCTGTGTGAGTGTGTGACAGACCTAAGCGTAGTAACAGGGGGAGACCAGCAGATCTGTGAGCACCAGCAGCTGGTCATCTGTGAACTTCTGCTTGTGCTCCTGCCAGTTATCATGATGAGTGCGACGGAAATCCGACAGTGTTTTCTTCACAGTCATCTAGAGAGACAGCAATAAATCTGTTAGAGATCTTGTAAGTAGTCTTGTAGTTGCTGGTCTGCCTCAGCCATCCATACATTTCCTTGAGTGTATCAAGATGTAGTTGAATGAGTCATGTTCAACTCCCAGAAAAGCTTACCTCTATAGGCTGTGTGTCATTGAGGTGGGCACTCAGGTCCATGAGGATCTGGGGCATCCAGGTGGGCACATCATATGGGCTGGACAAGATGCAGGCACTCAGACCTAATACACCTGCATGTCGCCGCACCAGGTCTACACACAGAAGAAAAATGAAAGATTTGGGTTGAGTCATTTATATAAAGTATATAAATATATCTATGGAGAATTTTACCTGGATTCACCTCAAATATAAAATCAGCATACAGTCTCACCACAATGAGCATCTCAGGTTTTTTTATATGTAATTTTAAAATCACTAATCAAATCAAAGATTTCTTTCTTTCTTTCTTTCCATTTCTCTATCCATCTATTTATCCATCTATCTATCTAACACATACTAATAAAACACTGTAATTATTATGCAGTATTAAACATCTGCTCAATATGAATTGCCAATATAACAAATGTTAACCATTTATACCAAAATATGTATACTATTTATATTACTTTAAAAAAAAACCCACTAAAAACTAGAATTAATTTTTTGAAATACTATAAGTAAATTTAGGCATCAAACAATGTACTGTATGAAAATGGATAACATTTTAAGATAAAATAATTCCATTTAGCACTTTGATAAGATGGTAATTTAAATGTAAAAATAGGAGAAAGCATGCACAATTAAATATACAATGTTGGACAATATATAGTGCATACTGAATGATACTGATAGATAAATAAATAAATAAATAAATAAATAAATATACACACACACACACAAAATATATATATATATATATATATATATATATATAAACACCACCATTCAAAAGTTTGAGGTAAGGAACTTAAAAAAAAAAAGTTCTATTCAAAATAGTTTTATTCAGTAATGATACAGTACACTGATTAAAAGTGACAGCAAAGACATTTAGAATGTTACAAAAGATTTCTATTTTAAATAAACATTTCTTTTTAAGTTTCTATTCATCAAAGAATCTTGAAAAAAAATATATCCTGGTTTCAACAAAAATATTAATATTTCTTGAGCACCAAATCAATATATTACAATGATTTCTGAAGGATCATGTGACACTGAAAATTGAAGTAATGATGCTGAAAATTCAGCGTTGCAAAATTACGTTTTAAACTATATTAAACTAGAAAACCGTTATTTTAAATTGAAATCAATATTTTTGATAAATAAATGCAGCCTAGTTGAGAACAAGAGACCTCTTACAAAAAACCCCAAACATTTGAATGGTAGTGTACTTACTGCATAATGTGCATGTGTCTGTGTGATCATTACCAGCAGAAGGGATTGTGTCCACCACTGAGCCCAGCTCTCTCCTCCTACGCTTGGGCAGACGGGTCTTGCTCAGGGACTCAAAATGGGCCTGCATAGGTTCATCAATGCTGAGAAAATTACACTGCAGTAATCCACTTAGTGTGGTGGCAGCCATCTCCCTCACCTAAAAACATGAAGATTGTTACAGTTCAGCTTAAAATCTTGTGGCCAAAGGTTCAGACAGTTTTTTCTTTTCAGTTATCGAAAGCGTGGGAGGTGCACAGCAGAGACAGATGAGGTCTTTTTTGTGTCAGAACTTTTCTTTAAATAAAGAAAATACACAGGGCCTGAAGAAAAGCAGCCGTGGAACTTTATGTAACATGGCAGATCGGTACAAACTGCATCACAGAAGAAAAAAAACACAATGTTCCAGAGCAGGGCTCCAGTCAGGGTGAAATGGGTGAATAAGCAAATTTAGAGCTTATTACCAGAGATGTGCTAAACAACTAGTGTGAACAGCCAGTCGACCAACCGGTCTTAAACGAAGCAATAATTAGGCTAAAAAAATATGCAAACGCCAATAAAAGGCTGACTCGGCAACATTCTGTGTGTGAGAAAGTTTATGACAAGCGTTTGTTCTGACAAAGGAACAACGGCTATTGTTTTGAAATCTCAATCTTGAGGATCTGAGCATAGGGTCGAGATTATAACCTTAGGATAGCCACTCTGACATTCTGATTGGCTAGCACTAATCAACTGACTAGCTGTATTATATCAGCAGACAGAGGGTCATATGCAACATGGAATCAAAAGGTACTGCGATTTAATTGGCTGTATTAAAGAGCGTGGTTTCCTTCCGCTCATAACCCTATTCGTTTCCCCCCTTTAGCCTCTTCTCGCTCCTTGCCGTACACTCCTCTCTGGAAATTTGAACATATATCACCATGGAAACAGAATACTGCTGCAGCTGGGAGTTGCTATGGTAACAGAAAGACGGATAGAGAGAGTGTGAGAGAGAGAGAGAATAAAGGAAAACAAGAGAGTGCTACATCACTGAAAGGAAAGCATGGTGAAACAGACAGTTTCACCACAGCGGCTTACGTAATTGGCTTTCGACACATTTAACCTTTGTGATTATATTCCAACACGTTCATGAACAGAAGGTCGTGCTTATTCTTAGTTGCTTCCGTTTAGACCTTCCCCCTAAAGACTTCAAATATAGATATACTGAAGATTTATAATCTTGAACAGTCATCAGGCTCAAATCACTGGAGTCGAGAGAGAAATGACATTATGAAAGTGAAATCAGCATGAAGAGACAGAACTCTGAGGACGAATGCTGTGGCTGTGACATGTGCATTTATGTTATGTATTATGAGGGCTAAATATTTGTAGAATGTCCTCAAAACTGCACACTACTGTTCAAAGGTTTGGGGTCAGCAAAATGTTTATGAAAGAAGTCTCTTATGCACAACCAAGACTGCATTCAATTGATCAAAAATAGTTATACTGCGGAAAAATCAATTACATTAAAAATGATTTCTATTTGAATGAAATGTAAAGTGTAATTAATTCCTGGACTCCAGTCTTCAGTGTCACACGATCCTTCAGAAATCTTTCGAATATGCTGATATGATACTCAAGAAATTTTTGTTGTGCTTCTCCATAATTTGTAGAAAACACAATACATTTTCTTTCAGGATATTTTGATGAATGAAGTATAAAAGAAAAATAGAAATTGTCAAATCAAAAATGTGTCACTTTAGATCAAATCAATGTATTCATCAAAAAAAATAAAATAAATAATCTTACCAAAACGCAACCTTTGAATGGTAGTGAATCCATCTGGAATCCACTGCCACTTTAATATATATATATATATATATATATATCTTTTGAGTGATTTATAATCAAGTTATTAATGAACATTTATCTGTCTAAATATTCAATTATTTGAATGAGTTCAATGTATGCTAAAGCATTTATTTTTCATTTTCAAACCCTAGAAAATAATGATGAATATTGTTTGTACCTCTCACTGAGAGAAAAGTACAACTTATCTATGTTTTGGGAATATTTCCTGTTCTAGTTAAAACCCAGGCCAACTTCAGCCTGTGTATCTTTGTATGTGCAGGTCCTTTATGGGTACTGCTGGACAACTGGCACTCTGCTTGAGACCTGTAGACACCTTTTCATGACTTAACAGGACATCCTGTCCCTCAGTTCAGGGTCTGAGCAACAACATTGTGATGGATTGAGATCTGCTTCGGACTATCTGTCCATGTGTGGAAGATTACTAATTTTGTCTATTTTTCTTAGCCAATCAGAATCAGAATGACGTAGTTAGTGGACTCTGTTAGAGTATAATCGCTGCTGTATAGAAAGTGTACGCAGAGAGTGGCCTACGAACTCCTTGTGAGACATGAAGCTGGCTTCTGTTGATGAAACTGCAAACTATTCTTCTATAAAATTTTCTTCAATTAATATTTTTTAAAACTCTGACTCTTCATTCATCATATCTGGTCTTTAACTGTAAAATTCCCTTACAGTAAAGTACCATAAGAATTTAAAGGAGATTTTAAACGGTCAACACTAGTAAAACAGAAAAGAAATCAATGTAATTGATATAATCGTTATTTGAGGCGTCAAGTTACTTTCAAAAGCTGATTTACTCTATTTTGGTCCATACCATAGGCATCAGTGTTTATATCTGAATTATAAACTTTTATCCCAGTACTTCCGTGATAATTTGAATGATTGTAAGACTGATTTGAATCGAACACTGATTTGAATGTTCACTGTGTTCATAGTTTTAATAGACACAGCTGAATTGTTATTGTTTCAGAGTAAGATTGCATGGGTGTTTGAATCGAGATGAGAAAGTTTGAAAATAATAATAATAACAGCCAGATCTTGACATGTTGAATGAGGTGTTGTGGTTTTCTTCATTACGGAGTCAGTGATTTTATTCTAATTCTCTGCTGATTAGCGGTCAAAGCTAAAGTGTTGTTGATAAAGTTCATCCATTGAAATATATGCTCGCATTATAGGCTTGGGAAATGCTTGACTGTACCCCACCAGAAATAAGGAGCCAGAGATTCAACTATTCCTCAGAAATAGTGAAACGAACGGTAATGTGTGGGTGTATATCAGTGCGCAAATTACTTGACACACCTCCAGTTGTTCATCCTCCAGCAGGCGTAGTACCAGAGCTCTCACGTCACCGACAGCCTTGGCATCACTTAGGAAAGTGAAAAGATTGTAGAACACCATAATCTGTAGGTAGGTGAGAACGGTGTAACGTGCGTGCCACGAGCTGCTTCTTGAGATCTGTAACAAACAGTGCCATCTGCTGGTCAAATCACTCATAAAACCCCCCCATTCACACATGAATCATACTGTATATGTGCTGTATTCAACTTTCAGTTTGAGTGCGTGTGCCTTATGGGCGCTGACAGTCACCTCTTCAAGTGCATCGAGGACTTGTGAGATCTGGTCTGAGTACAGCAGCCCCTGGGACATGAGAGACAGACATGTCTTAGCGTCTCTCTTCATCTCATCATAGCTGTCGTCATTCTCCACAGGAGCAATCTAGAGACAGAGAGAGAGAGAGACAGGCTTAAAAACACAAGACTTGCAGACAGTGAACTAAATTACAGACAAAACTGAGACTCACTCTGAAGAGGAGAGGGAGGAGACGCAGCTGTTCCGGGACAGCAGAAGAGAAGGAGCGTCCAGCGCTGGTCATCAACCACTTTAACACTAAAACAAACACAAAACACTGTTACCCCAGATAGCCTGGAACACAAGCACACTCGTTCACACAAAAAGAAAGGTATACCAAACGGACCAGTTTTGAGTAATCTGATGGCTTGTGTCCTCTCGTCTTGATCTCCCTCTGTGTTTTCCTCCAATATGTGGTTCTGGATCTCCTCTTCGCCCTCCGTTAAAGGCTTGAGTCTGGCCAGCACACGCTCTGTGAACTCTCCGATGCGCGGGGACGTGGTGGGCTGAGTGTGTGGCAGGTTCACGTCGATCATGAAGATGTAAGTGAGCACACTGAGAGATAGGAGAAGAAGACAGAACTCAGAGTGACAGCTAAATCTGGCGGACAGCTATAATATGGTGGGTTTTAATTCAGAAATGAACAATAAATCTGAAAATACTGAACATGAATGTATAATTTTTGTGTTCAAGCACATACCTGCCGATGCGTTCGCGTACGTTCTTGTAGACCTGAGTGAGTTTGGGCTCTAGGTACTGTAGTAACCTGTGAAGCAGCTCTGGGACTCTCCACTCCTGCTGAGCAAGACCTCCCTGCAGCACATACAGACGGCTGAAAGAGAGATGACATTGCATCCGTTTAAATTACAAACATTCATCATTTCCCATTTTTAAACCATAACATTCAGCTTTCAGAAGATGAAGTGTGTGGCAGTGATGTCATACCAGGCATCCACAAACGAGCCTCCCTCTCCTGTGACCGGCGATTCCATCAGCACCTCAAACAGCCAGTGGAGCTTTCGTGGGTCTCGGCTCTCCTGTGCAACACACACATATGTACACAAGAAATAATTCAGTTTGGAAAATATGAAAGCACATACCACCGTTTAAAAGTTTTGGGAAGGAAAGACTTTTTAATGTTTTTGAAAGAAGTCTTATACTCACCAATGCTGGATTTATTAGATCAAAAATACAGTAAAAATAGTAATATTATGAAATATTATTTCAATTTAAAATAACCCTTTTCTATTTGAATACATTTTAAAATGTAATTGTTCTTGTAATGGCAAAGCTGAAATTTTTGCACCATTATTCTAGTCCTCACGATGCTTCATAAATCATTCTAATATGCTGATTTGGTGCTTAAGAAACATTTCTTTTTCTGTTCAGATGAATAAAAAGTTCAGAAGAGCAGCATTATTTGAAATAGTAAACACTTTTATAATATTACAAAAGACTTCTTTCATTTTCAATTGAATGCATCCATACTGAAAAAAAAAAAAAAAATTACTGACCACAAACTTTTGAATAGTAGTTTTCCAGTCATTAATCTCATTTATACTAGAATATGAGATTGTGGATTAAATCTAATCAGTGTTGGGTGTAATGCATTAAGTAATTAATTACTATAATTTAATTACTTCCCCCTAAAGAAAGTAAAGTAATGGATTACTCTTAATTTTCCTGTAATGTAATTACATTTACTTCTGATGCAACTATGTTAAACACGGTACAGACTATAGAACAATTCTAAATAAATCAATAGTGGATTAGACATTAAATTTTGATGTTAAATGTTAAAATGGCTGTTTTTAATGTAACCTCCCTTTAAAAACTTTGGTAAGTTCAAAAATAATTTATACAGTTTTGTATGATTTACTTGAAAGAATTAAAAGAGCAGGTTCACATCTATCCTTGGATTGTTCAACTGGCCAAGGCTGATATTACTAATTACTTTCTGAATCCCATAAGTAATGCAATACTTTTTAGAGAGGATAATTAGTACAGCTATCTAATTACACTGTTGAAGATGTAATTAGTTGCTAGTAATTCATCACTTTTTAATAGTATATACTTGCAAATATTTCTTACTACAACCCAGTGAGACGAAGCATACTGATAATCATACTAAAGGACATGTACATGGTCTAAAGAGCGTGACAAAAATGTCCTTACGCAGGCAGTGGCAATGCAGGTGCCCCAGTCCGCATAAGTCTCTATGGTGATATTGGAGAGAGCTTTACGGAGGAGTGGACATAGCAGAGCCCACAGTTTTTCCACCTGTAACACACAAACACACATATGCAGACTCAAGCAAAAGGTGTTCACACTATCATTCTGGTCCAAATAGCCAGAGACAGTTGAGACCCAAGTGTTCAGGTGTGTAACAATCTCAGGACTTAAATCCTATTAATTTGTTGAAGCGCACCCATCATATGTGCATGCATGTAAATACCTTGCTGTAGCTCCAGTGTTTGGAGCCCCTGATGAGTCCAGAGATGATCTCCGCCACACAGCGCTGGGTGCTCTCATGGGTATCTGCAACCAGACGCTCCATATGAGGCATCAGCAAGGGCAGGAAGGCATCATCAAAGTTCCGGAATAGGCCCTTTTACAACACAAGACATTTTTATGATGCAAACAATCAATCATTTTTGAACTGGAGAATGCTGATTGTTTGGAAGCCACTCAGATATAGAACCAAATTGGTCAGAACAAGCATGAAAATCTGGGTCATAGACTTCTACAGATTAGATTTCAGTGGGTTTGAAATACAGACTGTAGATGTGCGTCTAAAGACTCTCACCTTAAAGAGGCAAAATCGCCGTGGGCTGAATTTATCATTCCCCTTCCTTTCCTCCAGAGACAAATACTTGATGAACTGATCTATGAACAGGCGGTCTGAGAAATGATCATAAATGATCTGTTCTCTCTACAACACAGAAAACAGCCATAAACAAAAAAGACAGACTGAAATAAAAAACTGAAATTATGAAGTGGTACAAGCATATGTTGAGTTTTGAGAAACAAAACTTGGTTGGGTTCAGATGTCACTAGGTTTGAATTGAGTGTACCTCATTCATCTCTTCTCTCGTTTTGCCCTGTTTGGGCTGTTCCTCAGGAGGGGCATAGAGCATCAGCTTCCTACGAAAAGAACAGAAATAACAATAACATAAAACACATTTTGTGCTGATTTTCAAAGAGTAGAGACACACACACGCACAAAAAAAAACCCCTGCTAAATACGCCACCATTCAAAAGTTTGGGGTCAAGAAGATTTTTTTATTTTGAGAAATTTTACATTTTTATTCAGTTTTGGATGAAAAGTATAAATTCATCAAAAGCGACAGTAAGATATCTATTTCAAATGAATGATGTTCTTTTGAACTTTCTTTTCACCAAAAAAGAGTGCTGAAAAAAGGATTATGTGACTGAAGACTGGAGTAATGGCTGCTGAAAATCCAGGCTCGCCCACCAGAGTAATAAATTAAAGAATACTAAAATAAACAGTTATTTTAAATTGTAATTATATTTTAGAATATTACCGTTTTACTGTATTTTTTATCAAATGAATCTAATGAAGCCTTGGAGAGTATAAGAAAATTCTTTCAAAAACATTTGAAAAAATGGTCCCAAACTTCTGAACTGTAGAGTAAATTATAATATTATAATGAAAAAGGACATCCTTTGGCTTCTTTGCACAGGGAAAGATCATTAGTAAATAACTTTTAATTTTCAAATAGACCACTTTTATGGTGTTTTTTGGAGCTTGACAGCCACTATAAACTATCGTTGTATGGAAAAGAGCTGTGTAATGATTAAAAACATCCTAACAGCAAACAGTTCTTTTCCATGTTTGGGTGAACTCTTCCTTTAAGCACTGTGTGTATACCGTGGCCATGTGGAATAACCCCAGTGGGTTTTCTCAATGAAGCAGAATTCCTCCCAGTCCTGCTGGGAGTGCGGCAACCTGCTGCTGTCATATTGCAGCCACTGGTTATCAGGCCTGTCTCCCACCAACAGAGAGCTGAAAGCTTTACCATCACCTACATGAAGAACAGGAAGAAAAATAACAAGTCACAAACCTCAGATATTCTATGATACGTGTCCATTTATTAAGACTATATACTCACTTCTTACTGTACGGTTAGTGTACTCACATGACTGAAGAGAGGTTTTGAGTTCAGAAATGTCATAGGGATTTACTGCCACTTTCTTGTGAGGTCTCTTGAGCTGCTTTAGAATTCCACTCACTGCTGATATTGCACCCTGAGCAATAAATAGCACAAAACATAAAGACACATGTTTTTGTTTTGATTTCCTTTCACACATAATGTTCTTAAAGAGTTAGTTCACCCAACAATGAAAATCCTCCATAGACAGCAAGTTAACCACCACTTTCAAGGTCCAGAAAGGTACTAAAGACATCGTTAAAATAATCGATGTGGCTGTAGTGGTTCAACCTTAATGTTATGAAGCGAACAAAATACTTTTTGTGTGCAAAAACTAAACAAAAATAACCACTTTGAACATAAACGGCACAGGAGAATGAAGAGATAATGTTGAATAGCGTTTCTGTTCTACGTCAAAATGCCAACTTATTACTGGCCGACTCCTGCCTGACATGAATAGCATCGGCCAATAGTGAGCTGGCATTCTGATGTAGAACCGCTGAGAGTAAACTGCGTAGGATGTCTTTAGTACTTTTCTGGACCTTGGAAGTGGTGGTTAAATTGCTGTCGATGGAGGAGTCAGATACCTCTAGGATTTCATCAAAAATATCTTAATTAGTGTTCCGAAGATGAACGAAGATCTTAGGGGTGTGGAAAGTCATGAGGATGAGAAATTAATGACAGAATTTTCATTTTTGAATGAGCTAAGCCTTTAACTATAATTGTGACAATGCACACACAAACTCACATTGCGAACTAAGAGAGAATCATGGTTCAGGCTCTCAACGAAAAAGAGGACTGCAGAGGAAGGCAAGGGACGGTCATCTCTCAGCATCAGAGAGAGGAAGCCGATAGCTATCTGCTCAAACTTCCAGGGCCTGCAAAATAATCAAAGGACCAAAGAATTTCTTTTACCATTTAGTAAATACAAATTATTCAGAGGCTGCAATCACAAAGAACAATTTAAATAACAATAAAACAAAGAATAATAAAAAAGAATTATACAATATTTTAGCCAAGCGTAGACGTACATGTTTCGGTCGTAAAGGCAGTCCAAAAGATCCACCACTAGCTTCTCATACTTCCTGTTAGGATTGATAAAATGGGGGGAAAAAAAATTCAATTTTTGTGGATATCCACTGCTTATAATTGGATATAAACTTGCATTTTTCAAGCATTTACTCACTGAACTGCATCTTTGCTTTTCTGTTCCTGCCTCTTTCCTCCCTCCAGTTCCTCCAATTCAGAGGCGGCACGTAGGATTGGTTCTGGCTTACTGGATTTCATAATTTTTAGAGCCACGTCCACACAACTCTCCGGGATCTGAATACAAAACAAAAGAGAAAAGTGTAAAGATACAAAGTCACAAGAAAAATACTTCGGTTACAGTTCGAGTTTATATAGAGAAAAAATGTCAAGCTGATGTGTGCAATGTCAACCAAAATATTAACAAAAATAATGTAATTAAACATTATAAATGAACTGCCTTTTTTCATAATTTAGTTTATGTATCACATTCACTTAGGTATTACTTTTTGCTGAACTCACAGAAAAGTCAAGACCGATGGTCTCGTACTGGCGATGGACCTTGTCGGCCAGGTCATCGAAGAGCCGCACGATTGAAGGCTTCTCTAGAGACATGGAGGGGCTCATGCCAGAACGCACGATGGCAGGCCATGTCAGAGCAATGCACTCCCAGTACTGCAGGGTAGCAAGACAGATCCCAGAGTGGTTCCCTAACAGACAGTACAAGGCACCCTGGAGAAGAGTAATAAAGACAGATCAAACAGAATCCTATTCAATTTCCCATAGCTGGAGAATATCAACAGAAAGAGAAAAGGTTTTTAGACTCTTTCAGGTTTTAGTCATTGCAAACGGTGTGAGACCTACTTTGAATTGCTGCTGGGTGACATCAGTGCGGTTTGGGTCCAGATACTCCAGCACCGCAGGGATGATGTCTCTGCAGCAGAAGTTGTAGGTTCCCAATGCTGTGAACAGCACATTCTGAGCTTTACTCCTCACCTGATGTAAGAGAGAGGCTATTCATGTTGCGTTCATTGCGACTGAATGTGAATGCATGAGAGTGCGTGTTTGTCTGTATGGTGTAGTCATACCTGACTGTACCTGCTGGTGGACAGTCTGAGCAGGTCATTTATCAGGTCTTGATGAACACACCTGTAGATACACCCCTCTATGGTCAGATTTCTTAACTGAAACACAAACAGGCATAAACACACTCAAAACCACTGAAATCGTAACAGAGCATGGTGAAGAGTTTTGAGATATATTTTTATTTAATGGAAGGTACCCAAAGATGTTATATATATAATAAAGCAGAGATTTTTTTTTTGGAAGTATTAATTTCTTTTCATTTTTTAATACTGAATTCAGCAAGGATGCACTAAATTGATCAAAAGTGAGAGTAAAGACACTTGTAACATTACAAAAAAAATTATATTTAAAACAAATGCTGTTACTTTGAACCTTGTATTTATTTAATCAAAGAATCCCGACAAAAATTTTCCACAAAATATTAAGCAGCGCAACTGCTTTGAAGATTAATAATACATATTAAAATAGTTATTTTTTAATAATATTTCACAATATTACTGTATTATTTAACCAAATAAATGCAGCTTTGGTGAGCATCAAAATAGAAACTTTGTTCAAAAATATTTAAAAAAAAATAAATTCGCACCAACCTGAAACTTTTGCACAGTAGTTATATAAAACATACAAAATAGTTATTGAAATAAGCTATTTTATTGAAAAACCCAGTGATGTTCTTGACAGGTTTCCTAAGATTCACCCAAATGATCTAAAAAATATATTAACATTACAATTATTATTATGAGTTACCTCATGTTGCAGCATGACTCTGTCGATGAGTAGAGCTCTAATGTGCTGTTTACTGCCGTGAAGCTGGAGAGAAGAAGAGAGAGTGTCAGTCAACTACATGTCAAATATAGAGAAGATGGACATTAAATGTCTCTCACCTTGTTCTCCATAGACTTCTTAATCAGACTGAAACTCTTCCAGCGGGAGTCAAACTCATGTTTGTGTGAGCCTTTGAAGTGGAGCACGTCATTGATGATCTATAGAGAGAACACTATCCATCAGTCACGCCAATTCTTATTACCAATAAAATAAATATAGGCATACACATACAAATGTTGGAGAAAACCTGACAGTATTATAGTTCACCTTTATAATGGAGAAGAGGGATTTGATATCATCTTCCGAGTGCTCCAGTGTGTAGTCTGTTTAGATAAACAGAGTTAAGAGAGTATTGAAAGGCACATAATAAAAAAAAAAACAGCTTTCATTTAATTTAATATGTGAGAACTATCATTTATTAAATTCCTCTATAGATGTTAAAAGATTTAGAAACATGATCTTCTGTATTAAACTTGAAAGTTTAAAACTAGAAAGGGAATTGAAGTATCTCAGTATGTTGAAGTAACTTACGTAATAAAGGTCTAATCGCCTTACAGATGTCCTCTCTGTAGTTCTCTCTAGACATGTCTGCAAATCAATCAATAATCAATAATCAATCCAAGCAATTAATTCATTAATCAATATAGCTCCAGCACTGATTTTAAAAAAAAGGAAATGCTCACTTACCATAGTCTACTCCAGTGTACACGCTTGTCTCCTGTAGCTGAACCATACTGTTGATCCTAAATGAGAAGCATTTAGAAAGTTAAAATATTACCATAGTAAGTACCAAAGCATCATATATAGTTGCACAAAGTATGCCGAGTTGTTTTTGTAACTGTCATACACTATCATTCAAATGTTTTGATTCGGCAAGATTTTTTAATGTTCTGAAAGAAGTCTCTCATGCTCAACTAGTCTGAACTTATTTGATCAATAATACAGTAAAAACAGTAATATTGTGAAATATTACAATTTAAAATAGCTTCTTTCTATTTTAATACATTTTAAAATGTAATTTTAAAATATATTAAATCTGAAATTTCAGCATCATTACTCCAGTCTTCAGTGTCACATTATCGGAAATCATTCTAATATGCTCGTTTGCAAACATTTCAGGTAACATTTCTTATTACTATCAATGTTGAAAACAGTTGTGCTGCTTCATATTTTTGGGGATTCTTTGATGAATGGAGAAAGTTTAGAAGAACAGCATTTATGTGAAATAGAAATATTTTGTAACATTATAAGTGTCTTTACTATCACTTTTGATCAATTTAATGCATCCTTAATAAATTAAAGTATTAAATCTTACTGACCCCAAACTTTTGAATGGTAGTGTACATTGTGTGTGTTACTTACAGCCCCGGCACGGGTTCTCCATACACTGGGGGCAGAAGGGGGCTTGCTCCCAGAAGACAGTTATGAACAATGGACAGACTCTGTAGAACATCATCCCTGAAGAGACAAAATAAATAAATTAGTACAGCAAATTATTCTTTCCCTGATCTTTTTTCTTAAATATTGATTTGTGGATGTAGATCAATAAATCAAAATAAATTATATACATCTATGAAAAAATAAAAAGATCTCTAAGCTTAAATCAACCCTGAATAATAGTCTCTTACTTCTATGAAGCCCCTCACATGACATGCAGGAAAAAAAAAAAAAAGTAGGCTAAATCGTGCACACGATTTATCATTTCTTTATAAATCAAGAGAACGAAATAGTAAATCATGCACACGATTTAGCAAATCGAGGGAATGAATTAGTAAATCGTGTTCTTCTTGCATGTCATGTGCAGGGCTCCGTAGACTTCTCTAAATCAGTGACACATGGCATGTTTACCATAAGGTCCAGGGGGTTTTAAAGGGATAGTTACAAACAAATTTAGAAAGAATAGAACAAAACTTTATACAGGTTTGGAACTACTTGAGTGGGAGTGAATGATGATAGAATTAATTTTTGGGATTTAAACTATTCCTTTAAGAAAATTTTTATTTTTGCTTTTATATTATTTTTGCTTTTATTTTACTTATTTAATCCGTGTCAGTTCTCCATATTTTTATTTTAAGTTTCATTCTTATAATTAATTATTTATTTAATTTTGTAATAAACACCTCAACACATTCAGCCCATTTTTAAAGAAAGTCCAGTATAATATGAATTTCATGAATTTTATGAACATTTCTGGTATTGATGTATAGGAACTTCCTGATGGGGCTGACCTGTTCATGTCCTGTTCTCCCTGTGTGTGTTTCTGCAGACGCTGGAGTTCCGGCTTTAACAGCAGGTCCAGCAAGTAGAAAACAAACTCTTTTTCTTCTGTGCTGGGCATGTGCCACTGAATGTTCAGGTTCCACAGGTCTCCAGGCCGACCCCAGTCCTGATCCAGAGAGGAGACAGACACAACTAGTGAAATATCAACCTCTATGACATGATTTTTGAAGTTTTTAAAAAAGACAACAGACAAAAGACCAATGTTTTGTTAAATTAAGTAAACTGATGATAACAGTGTAATGCTTAAAGTCATTCTTGTTATCTTATGTTGATCCACTTTTCTTTAAACTGCCCCTATAATGCTTTATCAGATATTACCTTTCATGTAATATAGCGCTTTGCGAGTGTAAAAAGTCAACAAAGTTTCAAAGATAAAAGTGAATGATTTATGGAGTTATTGTCACCCATTCTGAACTGCCTGAAAAGAGTCGTCAGTAATTCCAGTCTTACTTTTGCACAAACCTTCATAGGTTTGTGACACGTGTGCATAATGCCATTTTTCTACAGTTTTCATTGGCTGCCCGCGAACAACTTTGACCCGCAATCAAACAGTTGTAGCTGAGGCCTGGAGAAGTTTGATGTGCGTTATTGACATGTCGAGAAGACGCAGTTTTCAGTGAAAGCAAATCCGGAATGCTCTGCACGTGATCTACTGATGACGCGCAAATTAAAAAACACAGCCGGATATCAATCTACCAACAGCAAAGCACTTTAGCGTCTGGATGAAAGACTTGCTTTTTTAGTGCGGTAAACAATGGCGCAAATTACCTTAGCAAACCTTACCGCAAAACCTTAGCAAATCACCTTGCATCATTTAAATACTCTCCTCCCATAAATTTTGCATCTGAAAGAGAAACTCCAACAAAGGCATATACAATAATGTGTTATTGGATCTTGGATGTCTGTAAACCTATTGTAGGAGACCTCCAAAATAAAATTAAGAGCCTTTAAAATAGCATAATAGGGGTACTTTAAGGCTTTACTATATAGGGATATACAGAGATTTTCTGAGAATCCTGAGTCAAGTTCAAATGAACCATGTCATAAAATGTCTCAAATGTAAAATGACAGTGAGGAAGAGTAATATCTGTCTATCTAAGAAAAGGTTCTTAGGCATACCAATGATAGAGAGGCTGACAGAGTTCCACTAATCCATTCATTCACTCAATCATCTCCTCTCTTCCTCTTCAAAGATACTTGAAAGGATAAAAGTTAAGCCCGGTCAAAGGAGCAAACACAGAAATATCCTAGTGGGGACTTCCCATTCACTCTGTTGTTGTGAATGATAATTTACATATTTTGGATACATTAAATTAAATACACGTTGAGGCATTATTTAGTCCCCTTCACATCTACTGTAATTTTTTTATATTTAATAATAATAATCTTTATACTATACTTCATGATAATATTAGGATATTTGAAAGAATATTAAAATTTACTAACATGAACCCTAAAATATAAAATTTGGCACTTTTAAATATAAATTGTTATTAACCCATAAAAACTACATTTGATTCATCTCAATTGTTTCTCCTGGACATCACTTTATTCTATTATTGCAAACAGTGAGAAATGGAAACTTGCTTAAAGTTTCTCAGATATTTCTCCGGAGTTAAAAAAGAGCTTGATAATCTCACGCATATTTTCTCTAGGGTTTAAGAAGAGATTTCACGATACTGTATCTCAAACTCAGTTTAGATTTACCAAAATACCAAAGTCAGAGACGTCAACTGAACTGAAGCATTTATCATGAAACTGATTTAAGTTACCTGTATGCTTTCCGCAAATACCAAATAGGTCTATACTCTTACTGTATGCCAACAATTTTTAAAATGTACTCTGTGGGCTCTTTTATGATTAGAGCATCATATTTCAGATTTTATTCTGAGCAGAGCTAAGGTCTGTGTCACTTTGAGAGGGTTAGTGGTTAAATCAGTGGTCTCTTTTTCTGCTTGAGGCTGACCTTGATTGGTAGGTATGTGTCAGTGTGCTGCTGGACACCGCCAGGCAGGCTGCAGTATTCTCTGGGATAGATGAGGGATGAGGAACGCAGGATGTGATAGAGCAGCTTACAAGCCAGACTGTAGCCCTGCTTACATTTCAGGTGCAGAGTCAACTGAAGAATCTGCACTAGCTGAGACCTGTAGAGTAACAGTTGATCGCCATCCACACGGGTCACCTACAGACAGAGACAAGGACTGGGATCTTATACATCTCCATCTAGATACATTTATAGTAATAGATTTTTCAGTTATAGATTCTACAGTCAAGTTTTCAGATTTCAAGAGTTCCAAATTTCTAGATATAGATTCTAATTCAAGTTAGAATTCTAGATTTAGAGTTTTATTTCTTCATGTATAGATATACACTACCCGAAGTTGTGTGCCAGCAAGATTTTTTTTAAAGAAATTAATATATATTTTTTTATTTTGGAAGGGTGCAAGTTTTGAAGTAAATTCTAAATGTAGATATCTATATTTCTAGAGTTCAATTTCTAGATATACATTTCAACAAATAACTTTATATTTCTAAATTTTTTTAAATAGATATTTTTATATAGATAAATATTATCTATAGTTTTTTAGATTAAGATTTTAGCATTTCTAAATTTACACAGCTAGTGTACGAGTTGTAAAATCCAGTGACTGACCTCAGACAACAGCTGGAGGTTCCACATCAGTTCTTTATCCAGCTCCTCTTCATTTAATACCTCTTCATCTGAGAACACATGGTATGTTAACAGGAAACTCACAACACATGTAGCAATCCATATACTGACATTAACACAGGTGCTTACTGGATGAGATTTGTAATATGGCATTACAGCAGTGAGGCAAAAAGAGCTTCAGAGCCACTGTTGGGTGACACTAAAAAAGGAGAAAAATCATTTGAAATGGTCAGACAAACGTTTTGAGAAATGCTGTGGATGTCTGTGAGTTGAGCTCAGGGCGCTGACCTTGGTTGTAGCTCGGCACATGTCTGCCACCATCCGTCCAGCAACATGAGTCTCAAAAACGTTTGTAGTGGCGAAGTTGAAGACTTTTTCAAGGGCCACCTGTGAAAATGAAGGAAATATGTTCAGGTATCATCACATAGCACTATGGAAAAATCAATGCTGTTCAAAAGTTTGGGGTCTATAATAGTTTTTCTGTCTGGACACATTAAATTGATCAATTGATCCACTGTACAAATTCAGTGACAGAATTTATATCATTATAAATGTCTTTACAGTTTCAAATAAATGCTGCTTTTGTGAATGCTCTAGTCATCAAAGAATCCTAAAAAAAATGGAATGGTAGTGTATGTTATGGCTAGCTTGTGTGTTTGTGCGTGATTGAAATGACCTGGAATATTTCCATAGAGCATTGTGTGAGGATAGTGTAGAATGTGGAGGACAGGCCCAGCTCCAACAGACTCTCTAGATGAGTCATTTTCTCTGTCTCAACCTCCTCTCGGGTCTGTTCCAGAGTACTAGTGTCAATCAGTGCAAAACACCTAAACACACAAACATGAGAGGGACAATAAAAATACAGAAAGAAAAACACATGTAAAGTATTCATATGGTACCCTGAGTTCTGTACCTATCAATAAATTGAAGAACAAAATCCTCAAACTCTGCAGAGGCTGAACACAACTCTTTTTCCACCTGCACAAAGAAAATCAAAGAAAAGCCTGAGTTCCACATGAACTGTGACATGTAAAAGTAATTAAGGACAGGAGGACAGGATCACCTGTGTAAGGTCATTTCTTGTCTGAACAGCAGCAGAACAGTCCACCAATGGCACAAGAGTAACACAAGTTGCTATTAACTGGAATGTTATCTGAAAAAAACAAAAACTAATATTTGAAAACATACAAACTTCCACAAGACCAGCAAAAAGAAAACAAAAACGAAAAAAATAAATATAACTACATCAAAATTTGCGGTATGGGTGTGTGTAATAAATGCAGAACAAAATGTCGAAGTATTGCCAAGTTGTTTACCATATGCTTTCCTCAACATTTGAAAAACCCCGTTATAAAAACACAGGAAAATCTCAAGGGTATCAAGGGACAAATTAGTCTTCCGGGTTTTGACATCATGCCTGCACCACTCTTGTGGTGTAGTGCCTGGTTGGCACAAAATTGTTACACTTTAACTTTTAATATTCTTACTTATGACAGGACAATATATACTCACTAAATAAAACCCCCAACCATTATCTTCCACCAAGTGTTATTTTAGTATTATTTATTTATATACTATCTGAATTAGCTTTTAGTTTTAGCAATTTTGTTATGTGCTTGGTTTTATTATTTTTTTTTAATATTTCCATTTCTATCTTTAGTTTATATTTATTTCATATTAATTTATATTCTATTTATTTTTTATTAATTTAATGGCTCAATTTAAGCTTATCCATTTTTAGTTTTTCATCTAATATGTTTTTTTTCCCCGTTTATTTTAGTTTTTGTTCACAATTGAACAGACTCTCACCATACACTTGCTGAAGTCATTGGGGTCGACCCCTGGCAGAGCCCTTATGAGGAGAGGCAGCATGTGTGTGGGGCCCTCTGGAAACCTCTGGCCCCCGGCCACCAGGCTGCGTGCCACACTGATCATACAGCTTAAAGTGGCGGTCAGCTGGTGAGGTGCAGTGAGGGTCTCCATGGCGGGATATGTTCTTAAAATGAGAAAAGAGTCCCTTTTGAGAATGCTTTTTGTGATAATGATCAAGCACACTATCTGCTCATCATCAATATATGTAGTATTAATATAATATAATATATAGTTTTTCAATTAAAATACATTAGCATGTGTTTTAAACAAACAAGCACACACACTTACTTCTCTAGTACTGGAGGAATGACCAACTCGGGTCTGAGCAGGGCAAGGTTTTGCAGGGCCTGGGCAGCATCCAGACTACCGGTTTTGCTAAACATGGCAAGCAGGACGGGCTCCTTCATGCTCTCCACAAAGTCTGTGATGTCCTGCTCACTGAGAAGGTGGCTTTCGGGAACAGGGGTCAGCCATGTTGGCGTCCGGTAACGTTCACGATGCAGACGTTTCACAACGCTGGCAGGCAGACGCTGAATGAGTTTCATGAGTTTCATCTGGGGATGGATGGAGCAAAGTAAAATAAAGAGTAATTTATTAATAAAAAAATATATAAAATAAAAAAATTATTTTGAACAGGACTGATTAGGGAACATATATTTACATGCAAAATTATTATAATGTTTTTTTCCATTACAGTAAAGGAGAGGAGGAAGGAAATCATTGGGAAATGGCCTGGAAATGGAGCTCTGTGTTCATTCAGTCTGTTTCCCAGTTGTCACAATATCATTATGGTCAGTGTTCAAAATCTTTGTCATTCACACCCAAAATAAATAAAGCAAACATGGATTTGTGAATGGTTTAAAAAAAATTAGTTCTACTGAGCATTTACCATCACACAATTCATTTGCATCATCAAAGGAAGAACACTTTCTGTAAGCTTCTGAAAACAAATCTGATGCTCTACAGACTGAAAATCTCATCAACAGCAGGCTGAAAGGGGAAGCCAAAGTAAAATGGTAACAATGTGGCGACAATAAAAGGACAAAGCTTTTGCAGGGTTTACTGTGACAACTAGATTCCTCCCTCATACAAAGCAAATACGCATCCCTGGAAAGATGAGCTGTGCTCGTCTATGAGGAGATGCTTCTAGAAAAAGAACGGCATGTATTGTTGATAGCAGCAGTGTGTTTGAAACCGACACAGCTGCAGGCTCCTCTAAAGTATTCTGGGAGACCGATTAAAATCTGGATAGAAACCTGAAGATCTTGTTCATTTTGCTTTTACTTTGTTTTCAATGGAAATGTAATTTTTTTTTAAATTAAATAATCATGTGTCTGGATAACCCAAGGGGATTTGTATATTCTTATTTTTAATTTGTTTATAATTATAAATATTATTTATAATTTAATATACCATTTATTTACAATAAAGTAAAAATATGATATAAAGTAGAAATGAAGCATAAATATCAGAATCCAAAATCTCTAGCAGTAACTCACCAGCCAGCGGCCGTGGTTAGAAGGGTGGAAAAATGAGGCGATGCTGGTGAAAAGGCCACTGAGCTGGGTCTGGGTCTGTTTGCTAGGCCCTCCCTAAAACACATTATTAAATATAAAGCAAATTTAATACATCATAATTTGATGGTATTTCAATAGCATATTTTCAGCAGAAGGTGCCATTACTTTACACTGACCAGCAAAGCAGAAATCCAGATGACCACATGACCGACATCATAGGCATTCGTCAGATATCTGGAAACCAGCATCTGACTGGATCCTACAGGAAGATTAAGACTCCTCAAGGTCCTAGTGAAGATCTGAAAACAGACAGAACACAAACTATATAACCAGCAACTTTGAACTAGCTCTGGATTTAATGGCTTATCATGTACATGAAAATCATTTAAACAAGAAACTTGTGACTGAAAACAAACAGCTGACTAAAATTTTGGAGCGATATCTTTCTATGATGGAAGTAAAGTGACCATCTCACCGTTGGTATATAAGGGTCCCAATCTATGTAACCTATGTTGTCATTTGCCAGTCGTGCAAAAAGACTGACAAGATTCTGGAACAGACGAAATGGGGTTAACACTAATATTATGAATTACTGAGGTTGTTAACAGAAATCCACAGTTAACATGTGATAGTGAGACAATCATACTCACCACTTCCCAGCTAGGAAGGTTCTGCACTGACACCCACAGGCTTATCAAATCATCGAACCAAAGTCTGAAGAAAAATAATTCATAGAACTTTCCATCACATAAAGGTATTTTAGTGTATATTTAACTATATTTAATATTTATACATACAATTTAAATTCTATGACTACAGCATTCCACATCAACCTTTTATTTAATCTTTTTTGAGTGTTTTGAATGAAGTAATACAAAGTAAATCAAATTGTGTTTTCTTTTAGGTTTTTACACTCTAGTTTGTACGTATGACTTTGAAATTAAAATTCATACAGAAAATAGCAACGGCTGTTCATTGTCCATGGTCCATTCTACAACATACAAAACCATTTAAAAGTTTGGGGTCAGTTTCATTTTCTTTAAAAGAAATTAATACTAGAAACAGCTTAAAATTCTGCTTTGCCATCATAGAAATAAATTACACTTTAAAATGTATTAAAATAGTTCTTTTAAAGAGTAAAAATCTTACAATATTACTGTTAGAGACTTGTTTCCAAAATATTAAAAATCTTACTGACCCCAAACCTTTGAATGGTTATGTGTGTGTACTAAAACAATCTTCTCTACATTTAATTTCAAGTCTAGCAGAAAGACTAATAGAACTGACTGTACAAGGACTCAAAGTGTGTTATAAGGTTCAGACAGTGCTCACTTGAAGCCCTTATCATGCAGTTCTGGGGGGAGAGTGGTGGGCAGGAAGAGCTCAAAATATCCCATCGCCTTTTGCATTGTCACGTCAAAAGGGCACATCAGAGGTTTCCACTCATCCAGCATCTCCTGCGTTGCTGATTCTGGGAAATAACTGCACGCATACAAACACAGACAGACATCGAATGATTGAAATGTTGTTGCTGATCTCTGACCTCAAGTCTTATGCACATATATAACAACTTTGTGATGTGCTTTTTTTCTTCTCTTTTTTAAGATTTAAATATGAATTTAAAAGTACCTATATGTCATGGTAAACTGTACGCAGTACAAGTACACTTATTAACTGGATAACTGGTTAATGTGCTTTTGTAAAAGGATTACAGTCCGTCGTTCTAAACCACATTAAGAATTCTGACATCCAGTTCCTGTAGATCATCTACTGGGCCATTCATGAGCAATCTGCAAACAGTGGACCGGGCACATGACAACCTTTTCTGTAATCCCAGATGAGCCGAGAAGAGCTCTGAACATGCAGCCTCACCTCACCCTAGATAACTCCAGAGTCCCTTTTGTCTTACTGTTTTTAAGTAGAAACAAGGTAATCACACTATGTCTCTTTCTATCTCACTTATAATGAATTATAAAAAGATCTTTCAGTATTAAACAGTTTTATCCTAATTTTAATAGTCTGCTGTTAAAGGATATGATGTCCTTTTTGACCTCCTGCTGAGGAACGGATTGCATTGATCCTGGGACACAGTCTCTCAGAGACAGGAAACTCCCACAAAGCCAAATTAAAATAGCATGAAACAGGATTAAATGCCCAGGGAGAAACTGAGCACAGTGTTTATGTACACTACCAGTCAAATGTTTGGACACAGCTTTGCAGAAGTTGGACACATCTTTTATATATTTGTCATTTACTAAAGGCATGAAAACTATGAAATAACTTAAATTACAGTTAGGGAAGTGGTGATCAGAACTTCACATTTATCTGCAAAGCTCATTTCAAACATATACGATAATTTTTTTCAGAACTATTTCTTCAAAAAAATAATTGTATTATGTTAATTAGGTGCTCAAGCAATAATTAGATAGTTAATTAAACAGAACCAAATATTTGTGTCACCAGTAAAAAGTGGCCTACACTATTTTAAATATATCAAGTCAGTGTCAGAGTGCCAGCATATTAGTCTAAAAAAGCATTTTCAGCTTTAGAATCATTAATATTCTGGTGTCACCACTATCCTGTGCATTGGGTTACCAGAACCAAGTCCAAGCCTATTCATTTCCACCCCCAATGTAATACCAAATTTAGCATTTTAAATCAACAGTACATAGCAAAACCCCCAGAGTTAAATCAACTCGGCTAAGAGTACATTTGGTCACTCTCTAAATACTTTAAGATAACACTGAAGCAGAGTTAAAGTCAATGAGACAATTAGGCAATTAATTAAGTGACCATTGAGCATTAGTGATGAACACCTGCTGTTAACATGCAGAATCACTGAAGGAATGAGAAACACAAAAACTACAACTGACTTCAGCCACAGCCTTAGATGAAATCAATTGAAGATAAAATACATTAAATCTCTCAAGATCTGATTAAACAGCATTACTAGCTTCACTTATTACTAACCAGATTGACTTTATTTCTGTCTGATATATACAGAAGCTCTTATGGAGAATTAACAGAGGATAAATAATCAACAATACTTCATTGGTCAAAAAAATGATGCCACCATCATGGTGGTCAGTGTTTGCTTTAGTGGGGCTCTTGACCATTTTATATCTGATAAAATAATGTTTTAATTTGTTTCAGATCAGCTTGTGTTTTCTGCTTGTAAGCCTTTTATTCCTTTGGTTTATTCACTGAGATTCACATTTTAGGGAACTGCAAAAAAAGTTCCATTAAGCAAATGCAACTACTTAATTCTCAGTAAGAGCTTATGTAGATGTGTGACAGAAATAAAGTCAATCTTGTTAGTAATAAGTAATAAGGAGTTGTTTAACCAAATCTTGAAAGATTTGATGTCTTTTATCTTCAGTTGATTTCATCAAAGACTATGGCTGAACTCAGTCGTAGTTCTTATGTTTCTCCTTCCTTCAGTGATTCTGCTTGTTAACAGCAGGTGTTCATCACTAATTGTCAATCATCACTTAATCATATAATTATGTCATTAACTTTAACTCTGCTTCAGTGTTACTTTAACACTATTTTGAAAGGGACCAAATGTACTCTTTGCAGAGTTGATTTAACTTTGGGGATTTTACTGAGTACATTTTTCGTTTACCTTTTACCATATATCGTATCGCAAGTTCTATTTTGTGATATGTATCTAATCGTGACATGAGGGTATCATTACACTAGAAGATAGATATGGAAGAAAGTACTTACGGCCTGCAGTTCTTGATTAAGGTCTTCAGAACTGCTTCCACTGAGCTGCAAATGGAAGAGAAACTTGAAAGTGTCCAACACTAGGATACAACACCACATTATTCCATGCAAACAATTCTACAATAAACAAGACCAACACACTAGTGTTGTTAGACCCATTCATGCATTACAAAAACTCTCCTGTATCTTGTTATAAACCCAAAAAAGCAGGTATGAGTATAGTGGTAGAAGAACTTTTAGGAAGTAGAGTTTTAATGCGGCTTATTGTCCATCTGTGACCTATATACTGCTTTAAAGCTGTTCAGCAAAGCTATTTTAAAGTTTCATCAACACCCTTATCCTGAGCATCTAAAATGGATGAATTCTGTTCTTCAATACCAAAACATCAAATCACATTCACCACTTGCATGAAACCCATCAAACACATGCACCATAAAAATCACACAGCTAAACAAATGTAAACAAGCCTATGAGCGTCACCAAAAATTGCAGGTATGTAACACCCAGACAGGGCCTCTGAACCTGATGACCTATGTTTTTAAATGGGCCAAAGTAATCTTTCACCTCTGGACTCATACAGAGGAAAGAATGTGATTCTCAGAAGGGATTCACTGCTGTAGCCCGTGTAGTGAGAGCCAACAAGGATACTGCAGTATCAGGTGTCTGCATTAAAGAGCATGGGGAAAACAAACGCTACAAACAAGCTCAGCACTCAGAAACAACGTACAATACAGTGTGTTTGGCTTGGGCATTCCAATTGAGAGCAACAGAGTGTTCTTGAATGGTGTGAGAGCAGTACAGCATTGGTTTTCACAGTGCGAGTCCAACAGCCTGTCTGGATGTCAGTATTTTTTTTATTTTTTTGTGCAATGTGACATGCATCTCATTTGGTAAAGGTGCACTCAGTAATCATATATATAATATTAATAATAATATAATCATTTTTATTTAGAGTTCTGTGACGAGCAGGACGGGCGAGAGCCATGAGGGAACGGCGCGAGGCCGGTGATGTGATTGCTAATGAGCGTCAGCTGCGCGCTGCACCGGTCTTGTATCTCTCACGGAGGAGCTCCAGAAGCATAAAAGAGGAGCGACGACAGTGAAGGACGAGAGAGGACCAGGCCTGGATTTTATGTTGTGTTTTTATTATGTTTGTGTCCTTTTACTTTCGTTTTATTGTTCATTTATTTGATTAAAAGTTATGTTTAACGTTCGCCAGTTCCCGACTCCTCCTTCCCATTCTTACGAACTGTGCTACAAGTTCCATTTAAAATAATTGTGTAATTATTAATATAAATAAATTACTATATAATAGTAAAATTATTTATTTATTTTTATTTTTAAAAATAATAAAATAAATAAAATATATATTATTATATATTATATTATATAATAATTATATTATATAATATTATTTTCTTTGGCTGTAAAGACAATAAACTATTTATACTTTTTTTTCTGTTCGGCATTGTCTATAATTTTACCATCAAGTAAAGACATGGAACCATTTTGGCATAAGGAGTATTTCAACAGAAACTAACATTTCCAAAAAGTAAAGGATGTGAACAGCTCAAAGTACAATCGCTCCGTTGATGTATTTGAAACTTAATTTTTAATAAATCAAAAAACATCCATTTCATTGATGTGTGTAGTATGAGATGGAGAATATACATTGATGATCAACAAGGAGCAAAAAGACAAACAGACATTGTTATTGTGCACCAGCAAAAATGTCATGCATCCACTGCAACAGATTTAAAGTCAAGCAAAGTGAGTACAAAGTCAAAGACCACTGGGATGAAATAAGAGCCAGTGAAATTTTTCAAAAATTGAGTGCACCTTTAAATATTAACATAAAGTAACATGGTCCTTACCACCTCTGAGCAAGTTTAACGAGTATGTGTTTAGAGGAAGAGCGTGGCCGCAGAGAACTGAACATGAGAGGAGATAAAAAGACAGGCACACTCAGCACTTCCTGTCTACAAAGACAACATTTTTATGAGCTGCTCAACATCAGCACCAGTTCTAAGATGTTTGCAAATCCCCTGTGACAGAAGTCAAAACAAAGCTGGGATGGAAGTTATTAGGGTAACTATATAAACACATTTATTGTCTGTTTTACTGAATAGTGATGCCAGTATTTGGCGAAAGTGATAAACCAAATAACCAATTTTAAAATGTTGAGATTAAGTTATTGCTGCTTTAATATGCACGTACCTGGGAAACCAGTTCAGGCCGAGGTGCTCCGTCTTAGAGTACAGGATCCTGTCCTGCAACTCATACAGGGGTCGCCAAGGCAATTCTAAGTCCTCTCTTGAAAGCAACTCCTTCTTCCTGGAAGACAAAACCATTAAAACAAAATGATATTTTTCACATGGTTTGTGTCATAGGTGTGGGTGGATATTCAAATCTCAAGAGCCATTCTGCCACTCTGCAATTACAAATTTCTAAGGGAAATTATTACTTATTAATTATTACATGGCTAAACAAATAAGTAAAAATAATGTTTTTTTTTTCATTTTAATTACTGAATTATTGTATTATCTTACCTGTAGACTATTTTATTAGCTTAAGCTGCATTACAAAAAGTAAACAAATGACCTAAAAATAAATGTATATACTATTATTCATCTGTAATACATATAATAGCTAACTAGTCTATTTAGGATGCAACATATGGTTTTGTGTTGGGGACTTCTGAGCCTCTACTCAGCTGGCAAAATGTTTCACTTTTAAATGAATACTTAAGTCCCCTAAAGCCATCTTACTGCTGTTACAAGATGGCCCAAATTAGCAATTCTAATCGGCACTGGTATAAACAAAATGTTTATACTGTTTACAGAAGCCCTTATACAAAAATATTATATATATAAAATAATCCAAGGCTAGCTGTGCATTAAATGATTTTAATGCACAATGTTGAGGCAAAGAAACACCAGATGTGAAGCGGAATGCATTCACATCAATGCAATACACAGCTAATTGTGGATTATCTGATGTTTGCAGTGTAATATTTGACTGGAAGGATCAAAATGACAGTTATATCAGTCACTTACAGCTGGGTAGATCTAGCATTCTGCCCATTTTAAATCAGACACAGAGCTATAGCACTGCGGTAAGATTACATTAATTTGAATGAATAAATTATAGCATTTATTTGAATTAATATAAAACAGCAAAGTTACCCCGTTGTTGCTGAGAAATATAATGTAACAATTCAGTAGGGAAGTTGTTTTATTAATAAAAGTTGCGTGGCAGCTTTGACAAGTTCTGTGCTCCTGAATGTTTCTGTGTCCAACCTCTCTCTGTGTGCTTCAATAAAGGCAGTGCCTTAATATAAAACTGTGATTAAACTGACTGGAATTACCTGTGCATTAAACTGTTTTAATGCACATCTTCCAACCAATCAGAAGAGTATTCAGAAAGACCATGGTATAATTTGATGGAATGACTAATTCAGAATCAAGTATTCCAGATTCCATGAAACAGGGGGGAAAAATTGAATAATTTGGTATGATTTGAATAACTTTAATCTGCTTAAAATGTACAACATCAATCTTTATGGCTGGGCTAAATAGTTTGCAAACTACTACAGAAATGCCACACACTAGTGACAATCTCTATGCCTCCAGTGCGGATGTCATGGCCATGAGTGCATGAACGAAGTCAATCTTACTTCAGCAGGGTGATGAGGAGACGGGCGAAGCTCTGCATCATACTGATCTCCAGTTTGGGGATGGTGACCAGCTCGTACAGCAGCTTGACAAAATGCACATGGTCCTCTTTGCTGAACTTCCTTCCATATAATCGAATGTACCTGAAGGTCAAGGAGGGATTGTAAAAAGTAACATTCAAACAATATTGTGTCTTCCATTGATATTAACAGTTCTGTTGGGGAGTTGTATGATATGGAACAGATCGGTGGTCAGTTTTTGAACTGACAGTGTTATTGTGCTGGCCCTGAACTTCCAATTTATGAAGCTCAAGCTTCATAGTGTAGTCATATTAGATCATAACATCAACAATATGCATTTATGCATAATATCTAAACAAATTTAGATTGCCCCAAAGGATTCCTTTTGGATGTATGCTCCAAGTTGAAATGTGATGTGAACATAAAACAACATGTGATACCCAAGTCAATCACAGATTTAGGTCATAGGTTTTCCAATGAAAAGGAAGTTGACACATGGCTGCCCTGACTCAACTGAATAATCTAGGTCAGACCTGGATACTATAGTATCTGTGCTTAGGCCGGCAATGGCAATGCCTTGCCAAGAAGGCTTTGTTGGGATGCTCTCTGAACTGGCAGTGATAAAGAAAGCCATGTCCTAATCACTTAAGTGCAAACAGAGGTAGCTCCTAACACAAACACTACTATATGTGTACCAATTCACATACTTGCGCAATATTCTATAACGTTTCGTAATATAAATAGTGTGAGTTCACACTTACAATTCCAAAAAATAAAACAGTTTTTTAACATGACTGATTTGTGTAGCCACTGTCTTGAGTCACGGGGGGAAAAAACTTGTTTTTGTTGTCATTTTCTGATATTTATCAGTTTCTTATTCTGCTCCGAAACATTTTTTTTAATGAACTGTCAGTTCAGTGCTTTTCTTTTGTTGTAACATGGAAAAAAGGAATTCAAAAACAACAAGGACTTTGTTGAAAGAACCCACGGTTACCATTTTCTTTCGTGAACATTAAACTAGCAGTCATTAAATGTACCGTCTGACAGGATTTTGCAAAATCTTAAATGTATTAAATAAGGAAACAGTTTTATCAACGTTTTTGCTTGTACTATCCATAAAAGTAACTATATAGTTTTCGACTTATTACGGTACCACAGAAAAAAAGAGGTTTCTGATTGCTGAATTTACACCGGTGAATATGAATTAATCACAAGATTAATAACGTATGCCTCAATTTGTCATGTTGGACATTGTACTGTCGCAGCTTTAATTACGTAGCGGGGGGAGGGGAGAACAAACTCCGATGCGGAATTATAACATTATTACAATCCATAGCTCATATGTACGTGTGTAGGTGCGTAGTGCGTAATTTGGGACATCTCCAAAACATGGACATAGCATACATTCTGGACATACTAAAAAGAAAGACAATCTGGAGATCCATGAATAGATTAAGTGAGGTAGAATATGATGTCTTGGCTTACTCAAATGGCTTGGAAGACGCCGAGGACAATATGTCTCTGCGTGTTTACTGTTTACAGATGAGTATTGCATCTCATAGTCACAAGCAGTCTGACATCAGCGACGGTTTGTGCTTGTTGTGCTCTTAAAATAGCACTGAATGTCAAAAACATAACCAACAAGTCATTTTGCAATCACTGACAAAATATGGCTTGTTGAATACCGCGCCGGTCATTCCCTTCACTGCAATGACAGTTCAAGCCATTCAATAATACACCTTTAAAACCAAAACATTGTGTTGTTGTCAAAGCGTATTGTATTTGTCATCAATGGGTTATCATTTAAAAATAACTGTTACCCAAACAACTTAAGGTAATTGGGGTATTTTATCCTATACGCAGTAAAAATTTCCCAAAGCGATCAAATTGCACGCCCTTCAACAGTTTGTTTGAACGATGACGCAAGTGAAGTTGACTACGCATGCGCATCAGCAGTCAGCGCGCACTCTGATTAGCACTCTATTTAAAACGCAAGGGAGATATTTTTTACCCTAGTCTGCTTTATCCTCCTAAATACAAAGGGGTCATTCGGTGTTCACGTAACTCTAAACACAGCTGCCTAAAGAACAACACATTTCCTGTTTATGATATTAAGATTAAGGGAATATATTTATGATTCAGACATTCTAGGAACAACCCCATAATTTAATTTCGTTGGCTGGACACTGTTTGATGAGCTAATTCCTCCTAAATACTTACGTGGAAAGTTTCCTCGTCCAAAACAAGACACCTGGCCATATCTCTCGGAGTTGGACGGCTCGGCCGAGGTTTCCTTTGATCTGTGCCAAAATTTCATTGGACTCTTCGTCTAGTTTGTCCTTATAAGGCAGAAGTTCGTTGTAAACAATATCTTTTTGCGGAACAAACCCTAATAATTCGGATGCTTCTTTTTTCATATTACAGTCCCCCAACTGTGGTTCCTCCACTTCAATTATATTAGAGACAGTCATGAACAAAAATATTCCACACAGCGACGAGCTTCTGAGATAGGAAGAGAAGTATTACAAACTATACAACTATTATAAATGTCAAAACCATAAAACAGTCGTGGTGTTTTCTTGTTTGAAGACGCGCACTGTCATCGTTCGTGTCGTTTCTGAACTCTCTAGGATAACGATGACTTCTTTTAAGCAGAGCCGCTTGTTGTCATGCATCGTATTTCTATACGAGCGCTCCATGTATCCGTTTCCATTCAGCTGTTACCAACCAAACACACATGCCGCAACTCCACCCTCCTCAGCCTGCGTCACTTCCACCTAATTCTTTCCAAAACAACAGATCCAAGAACAGTTTATTGCTGCGACTTGTCACCGGCGAGGAAAAAATGAATATTACTATGGCAAAGGCGAAGTCCATGAATACTTGTGTCATTCCGATTTACTCGATTACCTTTTTTTTAAAAAAATCATATTATTAGCAGGTTATTAAATTATATCTCTTTGTATCTTATTTACAAATATTTCTTGCAAGTATAACTTCTTATAATCGCTATTAAGTTATGATGACATCGCGTTGTGACCTTCCGATGGGAATGCTTTGCTCATGAATATTAATGAGGTTATGCTGACGGCACTTGGTGTCCTTCCAAAAGCATTGGCCAATTATTAAGGCTCAAACCTTTAACATAGTAGGATTCGTAAATTAGCCTCTTGATTATTAGATTAAATACACAGCGCATTTGTCGCCTCTCATTTTAAGCAAGAAAACATAGCCTATGTTTATTTATTTTATTTTTTTCAAGGGAAAATCTATTTATAAATCTGTGTCAGCCAGTTAGCCACGTAAATAAGCAGGAGCCTAGATTACTCTGTCACGATTGCGGGCAGATATATTTAGTGACATTTGCGCCAAAGTGTGATTACTCAAGAGCTTAGTCCATGAGATCTGTAAACAAGAGGGTCTCAAAAAGCCCCTCTAAACGCCAGGGGTTTATGTGACCTGTGCACATGTGACTGCTTAGTACATCGAGATCTACAGTAGCTGTAAAATTCAGCAGATTTGTTTCCATCACAAAGACACTCCAGAAGAGGAATGACATTTGTAGCAGTGGAAAGTCTAAAGTCAAAAAGAGAGTTGACAAAAAGCACAGTGTGTCCATTTTATCGCTGTAAATGATTGTACAAGAAAATATATAAAACGTAAAAAAGTAATCTTTCTTTTTATTACTAATTAGAATAAATACAAATGAACTAATAACATTAGTCTCTGTTTAATTTAAGTTTCATATTCTAAATAGTATATATTTTCATATTATGTTTAAATGAAATCTATATGTTTTATTTTTCATTCATAAATCTTGTAACACATTAACCTATATAATATGAGCCAGGAAATATTCTCCAGTAGATGTCGCCATTGTACAGATGATATACTTACATCTGCAACATATTCAAGCAATTTACTAGTTATTTCTCTTGACAGTTCATGAGTGCAGTTTTGTTTCATTCATCCATCTGCAACATCTATCTATCTATCTATCTATCTATCTATCTATCTATCTATCTATCTATCTATCTATCTATCTATCTATCTATCTATCTATCTATCTATCTATCTATCCATCCATCCATCCATCCATCTCTAACAATATTTAATGGTCAAATGGCAACACCAGACAGTTGGGGGGTTTGTGTGTGGTTGGGTGTGTGTGTGTGTGTGTGTGTGTGTGTGTGTGTGTGTGTGGTTGTGTGGTTGGGTGGGTGGGTGGGTGGCTGGGGGTGTCCTCACAAAATTGTGTCTAGCAGCAGGCCGTATAAAACTGTGGTTTAGGTACAGTGGGAGGTCTGGCTCCTGTGCTGTGAAGACACACGCCCCCAACAGTGGGAGAATCATTAAGTCCTGGAAAAATGAGGGATTTGGCTTGCCACACCTTAGGAGTATTAATTTATGAGCATCTATGGACTTCTGTTCTTTCCAAAGAGCATGACCTACTTCATTGATTCATTATTAGAATTATAACTTGGCTGTACTCATTGTGAACCTGATAAGGTCAATGGGTGAGGGGAGTCAGTACTAGACATTTAATCATGTACAAACCTGAATGTCAAAGATAAACTGTCAAGCTTTAAGTAACCGAGAAAGCTACGGCAAAGCTTTCAGCTTACTCAAACAGTCACGAGTGCCTGTGTCATAAAGGTGCTGGTTTATGTTGAGGAGCTGAAAGCCTTTTTTTAAACTTGCCTCCCAGGATACTGAACTTCCGAGGCAGTCTAATGGAAACTACTTTATGTTTTCGCATTCACGCGTGATTAGCCAGAACACTAAGAGACACCCTCTCCACTCCGACCTGTGCTGTTTGAGCAGCACTCTGAACCCTGCAACCAGACAAGCAAATATTTCTGACGGTAAACTGAAACTAAACCAGCAATGTCAAGCATTGACACAATATTTACCCATACTGTTGTAACTCAACATTGTAATGAAAAACCCTTTCAGCATTTAAAAAAGCCCCTTTAATGAGGAAGTTGGCTGATCTGATCTGAAAGATGGTTTCTACGAATTAAGAAAAATCATTCAATAGGAACACAATGTTGGGATATTTTCTGCAAATAAGCATATTAGAACTTTTCACAGTCTCTACATCGCAATGCAGACAGTAGCCAAGGGGGACCAGAAGTGAGAATATATCATCAGACAGCTGTATTTAATGACAGCCTTATCAGAGAGAGCACAGGTTTATAAAACAGATCCAGAGCCAATAAGACACGGCTGTGGACAATTAATCACAGCTATAACTGGCTATTAGACACAACCATCCATCACATCATTGTATGCAGATAGCTATATAAAGCATGTAAGTAATAAGGTACAACTCTGGTGTTCTGATAATCCTGTCTGGGCTAATTTTGCGATAATTATCCATCTTATTACTTGTCTACTACGTGTCGAATTATGCATCTTACTACATGTCTACTAAATCTAAACCTGACTTCAAAACATATCCATGATGCTAAAACATGCATACAGGAAAATGAAAGGCTTAAACAATAATACTTAATACACATTAAGCATGCTTATACACACATACATTCACATACTTAGACATTTGAAATAATTGTGTAATGAATCTGCTCCGTCATGTTCCATCCAGCCGCCACCAGAGGTCGCCTACTCACATCATGTACTCCATACACCACACTACATTTCCCATAAGCCCCTCACCCAGTCACTGATCACCCTGCCAGCTGTAACAGGTTACCTTCACACCTGATTCATATCTCACCACTATAAAAGCACTACTCACACTCACCCACATTGCGAAGTATTGTTCCACTGTGACATGTCTAAGTGTTTTCCCTGTCTTGTGTTGCCTGTTTTCGGATCCCGCCTGTTTCTTGTTTTTTGATGTTTATCTGCCTGCCTCTGACCCTTCGCCTGTATATTTACCACGAGACTGTCTTTTCCCTGCTACTGCTGTTTTGCTGTTGAGTTGACCATTGGCTGTCTGACTACGATTGTAATAAAGCTTTGGATTTCAACCCGCTGACTCTCTCATCGTTACAAATTGATAGTTAACAAAATAATTGATAGTTACTTTTAGTCTCTTTATAACACCATTTTCAGGTTTCACATTAATCATAATGTTGCACAATTGTCAAAACTGATACCTTTTGTGTACAAAGTACAAGTGAAGTGATAAACATTGACAAAGTGTGATTGTAAATGTTATAATAGTGATTTTATAATATCTACATATGAACACAAAAGTTAAACCTGTGAAAAGTACTATATTATTGAATAGATTGACAAAATTACCATTATTACCATTAGATGGCAGCAGAGGACTCACTGACTCCCTCTCATTTAAAAAGTGTTTGTTTTCCACCAGTAATCTCCACTAAAGCAAGGCACATTTTCTATGCTAACTCCATTAAACGTGTTTCCGAGACGAACTCCGTGATTCCCTCCTTCGACCATTGGAGGGCGCAATCTCCAGAATATTGACTTTATCTCCCCTCATTTTCACTACATTTCCCATAAGCCGCGTACCTTGGCACTGATTGCTTCACCAGCTGGGAAGCATTAGTAGACTACTTAAGTGACTTCTAACCGGATGATCACCGCAAGGTCTTGTTTCCTATTGGTACATTACTGAGCATTTTTCCCTGTGTTTGTTTACCTGTTGCCGACTATCTGGATTACCGTGTTTGACCCTTTGCTGCCTGCCCCTTTGTTTTGTTTGCCTGGACTGCTTTCTGTGAACGATATCTGCCTGCCCTGATCTGTGCTTGTCTACCCACCACGATTCTGCCATCTCTCTGCCATTCCTGTTAACTGGTAACTGACCACTGCCTTGTTTGACTCTGCTATCTGTTACAATAAAGCTGCATATGGATCCTACTCCTAGTGACGAGTCGTTAGAAAACGTGGAGAAGTCCCCCTGTAGTAAATAATTGTATCCCTTAAAACTCATCTTTGATCTCCAAAAATACCTATTCAAACGTTTTTTCCAGAAAATAATTTTTTTCATGCCTCAAAGTAGCTTGAATTATAACTCTCCTTGCTTCTTTTAGTATATGCAGACCCATGATTAGTCCCCGTCTCCACTCAATCATACCAGCTCGGACTACCTGTAGTAAATGCTACACGATGGCAAGTGTAAACACTGCTTTAATTCAGCCATATATGTTTGAACCAGAAACTGATTCAGAAGAAGAAGAAGAGCCAATTATACAGGCTTGTCTACAAGTCAATGTATCAGAATGATAATGTGTTTTATGTATGTCAGACACATGACGGTAATTGATATGATTAGCCTTTGGCTTGACAACGTTATGAAACTAATAATGTGTTGCTAATGTTACATAAACCATGTTCCCATTCGCAATCTCTGAGTCAGACAGCTACATTCTAAAAATCATTAGAGCAACTTTGAGTACTTACAACATCAGTGGAAAAAGACATAGTTCATTATAAGATCGTAACATACATAAAATATATAATTCATTATTCCCGATTTTTCATATCAACAGAAAAATATACTGGGATAACCTCTCTTGAGACCCCACTGCTTCACACACACACACACACTTGTTGTGTTTTCATTTTTTATGGGGACATTCCATAGGCGTAATGGTTTTTATACTGTACAAACTGTATATTCTGTCCCCCTATTCTACCGCTACTCCTAAACCTACCCATCACAGAAAATGTTCTGCTATATTAGATTTTCAAAAGAGATAATTCTATATGATTTATAAGCTTGTTTCCTCATGGGGACCAAAAAAATGTCCCCACAAGATCAAAATTTACTAGTATTACTATACCTGTGGGAACATTTGGTCCCCATAACGTAGGGAATACCCACACACACACACACGTTTTCAAAGTTATTGGGATATATAATTGTATTTATTTATCAGTCAATAATGGAAACTGATGGAAAAATACAAGGCTTAAAAGATTTCTTATCCTTATCTTAAACTGTATTGTTACAACATTCATCTTTAAGATGCAACAAATACTGAATGTGGAAATTATATTTTAGATTTCTACCTGTATATTATGTTAAAGTTCTTAAAGTTCTAGTAAAAATCAGTCCTTTTAAATTTACAACACAATTGCAAAAAACCTAACATTGCAACATAGTTACAGCAATATTAATACTAAAGGTATTAGAGGTAATTGTTATGGTGGCAGTTTGTGAAAAACAAGAGTGTCTTGAGTGATATGAAAGGCGTTGCCATTGCAATTGACCAATCAAAATACCAATCAGGTATTCCAGATACCAGCAAGAAGGTTCAACAGACCTGTGGATTGCAATTCATTGTTTTTGTACTGTTATTATTGGGCAGTGTTTAATAATTGTAAATTATTCAGCCAAAGTATCTTCATCTGGCAGTATCTGTTCCCGTGCAGAAGCTCATGAACATTTCATTGTTTCAGTGTCCATGGAAAACTGGCTCTAACATGTTATGGGTGCCTGTGGTGCTGGGCCACACTTGTTAACATTTATCCTTCTTGGTTGACAGCACTTGCTAACTTAACATCAGTCACTGAGAAAATTCACAGTCAAGTCTAATTAAAGAAGAATTTACCTTAATGTTTACCAAATGGAGGCCCACATGTGGATTGTTGCTCACAGCAACATGTGGTGCAGGTTTTCTATCCAATGTATGTAATGCCGCGTTAAATATTTGTACACAAATATTTACCATTAAAGGGATAGTCAAAGGGATAGTTCACCCAAAAATTAAAACCCTCATTTACTCACCCTCAAGTTGTTCCAAACCTGTATCAATTTATTTCTTTTGCAAACACAAAAGAAGATATTTTGAAGAATGTTGGTAACAGTTGATGAGCCCCATTGACTTCCATAGTGTGAAAAAATAAAATACTATGGAAGTCAAAGGGCCCGTCAACTGTTTGGTTACCAACATTCTTCAAAATATCTTCTTTTGTGTTCAGCAGAAGAAAGAAATACAGAATTTCCATTTTTGGGCGAACTATCCCTTTAACAAGGCTGCAAATTGAATGAACCCGTTTAGAATTATATATCTGAAATACATTTGAGTGACATGTGGAAGAAGAAAGATTTAAAGCAGAACTATTAATTTCTACCATATGGTGGAAGTTGTTTGGTAAAAGAACCGTTGTTTCTGGAAATGAACCTGGTAATGTCTCACTTATGGTCCATGAGGGAACCCAGGTACTGTAAGAGACTTTTATTTTTGAAGACTGGCACACTTAAAGATCCTGGCATGGTTCCTCTTCATTTGGTTTTAACAGCAGTAGTTGGAAATGACAGTAGTCTTTTAACTTGTTTATCTCTTAAAGCCAGTTGCTGGCTCGTTAAAATGCGCATATTTATGTCTCTTCGGCCTAACCGCATTTACAGCATATCAATGGTATCTTGGCTTCGGCTGTAAACCAGCTGCAAGTCCCAAATGTCAGTTTGTGTTTCAAAGCGGACTTTAAAAGTGTGCCTGCTGGAGATCACAAAAGACTTGGAACGCTTAAAATATAAGCTGAAGGGGATCAAAATTTGTGATGAGGTTTACAAATGCCTAGCGCATGCAAATACACTGTAATCCATGGGAAAGGATGTAGCTGCATATTGTCTGGCTTTTGTCATTTCATTGAAAATTAAACATTTTCAACAAGGTTCTCATATGCAGTTGTGAGATATTTGCACAACAGCGCTCTTTGTTCGGAGTCACGGATATCATTGTAATATTTTGGCATCAAACATAATTTCACATGTTGAGAATTTAATGGGTTTTTTTGTCACCCCCTACGACCATCAAAACAAAAAAAAAACAACAAACAGTAAATGTTGGAAATCATTGCTAGAATATCATCATATTGTTGATGCAACAGCCTGTGTATAATTGTTTTATTGTGTGTAAATATGTACTGTATTAAGAGGTACAGTTCTACTTACAATTAATAAGGGCCGGGAGATTTAAAGTCTCACACCCTCTTGAGTAGGTACATATTTTGAATAAGTAATGACGCCACGACTGTTAAAAAATATAGTATATGAATGTGTGTAGTATGTAATCTGGATACACTAGATTCACCATGTTGTCATTATCATTTGACATACCAGCGTCAGTTGCGCCACTTCACTGCCTTTCACAAATCCTCTCCCATGGCCTCATGGGATAGTAAAGTGTCCATCGTACGCGCAGTTCAGAATCTCGCCGGAAGAAGTTGGTCATCTGGGTAGTTTTTGCCCACTCTGTCATGAGTACTGTGAAACTGGACATACTTATTTTATCACATACGTTTTTTTTCGTCTACTATAAAGTAGGGAAGTAAGCGATTTCTTAGCATAGAACGCTGTGAATGCAGTGATGACACATTTTTGTAGGCAAACCCAAAAGTTAACATCACCCTGGTTCCATAGACAAAAACCCAATGAGATTTTCCCATTGGCTTTTGGATCATTGCAGAATTTATGTTGGTTTTGTTCATCATGATAATATTCACAAATTAATAAAAAAAATTATGAATTTTGAAGCCTATCCAATCGCCAGAATTACAAACCTATACATAGACTGTAAACTAGCTACACCATGGTCACGTGACTTCAACATCATTGAGGCGGCTTCACGCCATGTCGTAATTCCCGAGATTTTATCAAAAAGCATTCTCGTCCTCAGAACTGGTAGTCGTAATTACAATTTGTAAAATGGCAGTTTCCTGACAATCCTGAGAGCAGCTTGTACCACAAGACCATTGTATCACCACATTTAGGTGTTGATAGTGTTGCCATAGAAACTCAAATTCCCAGTCAGAGATCGTGAACAGCTCAGAGTAGAACGTCACGTGTTGTCATCTAGAAATTACGTTAATGACTACATTGCGTGAACGAAGCATAAGCTTCCAACAATTCTTTCTGTCTTTAATTCATTTTCCCTTAAAGTAGAATAGTTTGCATTGCAAGGACGTGATTATTAGTAGATGCATTTACCTGTTCGGACTGATGACGTTTATGTCCCTGAAAACCTGCGTAGTCTCATTTAGCCACTTGTTAGCAACAAGTAAAAGCTTTCTTAAAAAAACCCAGAAGGTTATATTACAGATGTATTTTATGTTGTAGAATAAAACGTGAAAATATAGGCCTATTGAACTATTGAACCAGAAACCCTTCAGGACAATGGAACTAGAGCTAAAAAAATGCTAAAATGTTCGTTTCTGGATTTTGGCCTACAAAAATACATCATCCCCACAGCACTCTACTTTTGTAAGGATGTATATTTTAAACGGTTAGCTCATACCAAAAATAAAATCATGTCATCATTGAACCATAAAATCATATTTCGATCTAAAACAAGTTCATATGAGCTTTGGAGATGAGTGAACATAGGCCAATGTTGCACCCTTCCAGGACTTTTGGGCCTCTTTGTGCATGAACAGTTAAAATAGTTGGTTAGTGAGGGACAGGTGTGATACAGGATTTATGGCAGCAGTGAAGCCACATAAATGAACTGATAGACATCTTTAAAAACTATCATCCCATTACAGTATTTGGAATGATTCCAAAGCACCAGGCAAAATGGAAACTGTGTAAACCTTTTATTAAAGAAAAAAAAAACAAAACGGTGAGAATAACAATATTAGAAAACTTTACAAGGTTTTCTGGGGATGTGGTAAAAAACCCAAAGGCACTTTTTTACAAAATATGAAAAATTGTTATGAAAATAAAATCATTTAAAAAGAAAAGAAATACAACATGAATATTTAGGCTCAGAAAGATCTGGACGACTAACGGCAATTTCTCATGTTTGAAAGTCTCTGTTTCTTTGATAAAACAAAACTTTTTGTCTTATGTCTTGAGCACTTCATGACAGTTTCTTTAATAAACAGACAAGACATAAGAAATGAAAGAAAAAGTGGTTGAAACAAGCAAATTAGTGTTAAATGCACCAAATGGAGTGTGGGATTAAAGGACAGAAATGAAATGAAACAATAGCACACTCATACTCACATTTGAAAAACACTTTTATCAAGTAACGAAAGAAAAACTGCATTGGCATGGAGTTGCGTTATGGATGTCGAGAAGCGCAGCAAAAAAATGGTACTTTTTAAACCTTTATTTCTGCAATAGTCAAATTTTGTCAGTGTAAACAAATAAATTAGTATTTACAATGTCTAGGTTCTGAAAGCATTGCAAAAAAAGCTAGACATAACGATACTGAATTGCAAGAGTCATATAAATACTTTACACAAGTAATTATGATACAGTCTTAATATAAACATCTTCATCTCAAAGGTCTCTAAAACATTTATATGCTGATCAAACCCAAAGCCCCTGTTAGAATCGAGGGTTGTAGAAAAAGATGTCTCCATTACAACAACAAATCCAAAGAAGAAAAATTCGGCACATCGTAACAATACAGAGGAGTTAAAAATATTGTGCAAGTAAAGTTGGTGATAAAGACGTCAGATGAAAGTTTGTGATTGTTTTTCCTCTAGATTGCGTTACATTTTGTAAAAAAATAAAAAAGATACGCAATGTCTGATTAACATTACCCAAACTTTGGCTAACAAAGACTGACTTCAGGACACAAAAACATCTATACAAAAATATCCCTATAAATGTGCTTTGAGTTTAAGTTCATTATTTCTCCTCAGCAGGAGGTTTGGGGTCTGTTGCCATCTCTGATGTTTGTAGTCCACCAATGTCTTTGGTCTTCAATGTTTTGTCAGAGGGTGAAAATGTGTTGTAGAGATGCAGTCTTTTAAGGGTAATTTCTTCTCTTGCTCAGTTATCTGAAAAGCAGAAATAGAATTTAAAAACTGGTTAACTGGCTTTGTTTTTCTGCTTCACTATTAATGATTCTGCTTTGCTAATATTTTAACAGATAACACTAAACCATACGTGACGCAGTTCCTGTTTTCAGAGCCCAGTTACATAATAATAATAATTAAAATAATAACATATATGGAACTGTATTTCAATCAGGTGGAGAAAATGAAGTGGTCGGAGTAGGAAGAATGGAGGAGGGTTTTAGTTTTGACGGGCCACAGCACAGTGATTCGACACACATTACTAATACAACAAGGCTGTAATTTAAACAAATACCCATGTTATGTTATGATAAACTACTCACCTCGACACTCATACTTGAGATCAGAGAAGTAAACCAGTTCCTGGGAGAACACGAACAGTCCTAATCTTCCTCCTGCAAACGATTTATCATAAACTGGCCCTGAGTCTGCCATGATCTGCTTCCCCTCATAAACTACCACTCTGTTGAAAAAGAACATAGATCTGTTAACTCTACATGCTTCATAAGTTTCCTGTTGCAATTAAGGCCTTCCTGTTAATCACCTGATGAATCCTGTCTTGGGTCTGTGGATGAGATGCCACCTGTAGGCGGTATAATCCTTCCAGCCGATATTTTTAGGGTCGTGCCACAGTGTGCGAACCTGTCAGAGGACGTATAGAAATTAGTTTGAGTGAAGCTTACCATAAACGCTAACAGATGTCATATTTGATGAAGAGTCAGCTGCACCTGTCCAGGAGTGTCACCGGTGTGCCACAGGGCGTTACGCAGGTGCTCCCCTGTGCCTGTGGTAGAGTTGACCACTTTCAGAGAAACCCCTGAGATGCCAAAGGCTTTTGAAGGTTTGTCTTCCCAGTAGGTTTGAGTTATCTGCTTCCACATTACCACGTAGAATCGCCCGCTGGACTGATAGCCAAACACAAACCCAGCATAATCGTCATCTCTGTCAGTGTTGACATAGAAAGTGCCACTGAAATCCACAGAGTTGAACTCATCGAAACCTGAAGAGCAATTAAAACGTTGAAGTCTCATTTCCTCAATGACATCAAACTAAAATCATGACCAGATGGGCTACTCTGAAAGCTTATATACTCACCCACAGCAATACCAGGGTCAGAATTGGCAGTCTGAACCAACTCTTTTCCCTGGTGTCTGACCACCCAGTTGGGATCAATTTGTGTTGTTCCTTTGGGGTCCAAATGCACCATCTGAAACTTCCGGAAGTCAGTGATACTGATGGCGTTGTTCTCAGGGCACACATCCAAAATGTCTGGAATGTTGTCATTGTCAAAATCATCTTTGCAGGCATCACCTCTTCCATCCCCTGTGGATAAAGTTAGAATAGAATTCAAAATTAATGTCAATAGATTTGTTAAAACAGTTAAATCTGCCAAATAAATGAAAAACATACACACACATAATAAAAAGAATATTAATATTATTAATTAATATTGTGATAATAATAATAATATGTATAATACACTTTATGTAAAAATGTTTTTTACACTTTTAATAATATATAATATAAATAATATATAATTAATTAAAATAAAAATACAGTAATAATTATTAACTAAGAAATAAATATACATGTTTGCCGTCCCAAATTTAGAGCATGTGCGATTATATTATATTATATTAACATCCACACTGGGTAATAAAATTGTTAGGGGTTAAAGAAATATTGTAACAAAAGGAAGATTTCATTCAGCATCACAACTCTCCTCTCCAAGCACAAAGCAATCTCAGCTGTCTTTTCATGTCATGTACATTAACATGTGACTGGCTTCAAATGTGAAATCTATTAAATCCAGACTTTAGCAAAGGGAAAAGTCAAGTAGGCTTTTGCACAGATGCCAGCTCTTGCTATGATGTCTGTTTTTACAGTAGTTGGCGTTCTCTACTTGGAACCGTTTTGACTTTATCCAATAAACAAAATATAATGAGGTGTGAGAAGTATGATAGCATCTGACAACCTCGACCTCCAACTGTAACCGGTTTCCATTTACCCAGCAACACACAAAAAAAAATCAGGTAGCCTTAACAAAATGCGGCACAGTGGGGCAAATCACACACACCCTTCAGTAACCACCTGCATGTTATGAGAGTGTGACATCATTTTCCTTGACCCTGGCTACACTAAAGGAAATTTTCCAGTTGTAAATATATCTAAATCTCAAAGAATGCAAAAGAGAAAAAAACGTTTGACAAAAATGAACGGATTGAAGATGACTAGTGTGTGTGTGAACTTCTTTGCACAGTCAGTATAAATACAGATAATCACTTCTAGATATTTTAAGCAATAGATTCATTCACCATCAGAGTCTAGTTGATCTTTATTGGGCACCAGTCTGCAGTTGTCTTTGTCATCAGGGATTCCGTCATTATCGTCATCAAAATCACAAGCATCTCCTTTCCCATCTTTGTCATGGTCAGCCTGGTTGGCGTTGGGAATGTAGGGACAATTATCCAGGCTGTTCTGGTGGCCGTCCTCATCAATGTCCTGATTGTTGTCGCACTCATCACCAACTCGGTCATTATCTGAGTCAGACTGTTAAAGCATACAAATTACTTTGTTAAACTGCTGTTAAACATACCTCCTCTTTGTGAGCATGTGTGTTTGCGTGTGTTTACTAAGCCTGTTGTACCTGCTCAGGGTTGTGCAGCAAAGGGCAATTATCACACTGGTCACCCACACCATCCATATCTGTGTCTTTCTGGTCATTATTGTACACATAGGGGCAGTTATCATGCTCATTCAGAACCTCTGAAACACATGCAAACAACAGCATTACACTTCAACAGACAAATTAACCATTGGTTAAAATTTGCACTTGACTGTGGTGAGACATTTGCATTGTTTTTGTTTTGTTATTTATTTACTTAAAGGGGGCCTATGATGCCCCTTTTATGAGATGTAATATAAAGATGTAATTTAAGTCTCTGGTGTCCCCAGAATGTGTCTGTGAAGTTTCAGCTCAAAATATTCCACAGGTCATTTATTATAGCTTGTCAAATTTGCTTCTATTTGGAGCAAAAACTCGCCATTTTGTTTGTGTCCCTTTAAATGCAAATGAGCTGCTGCTTTCCAGAAGAGGGCGGAGCTTTAACAGCTCGCACTCCAGTTGCTCATCAATAACAAAGCTGGAGAATATCATGCAGCTAAAATGATGATTGCAGCTAAAATGACACTGATGGAGAGACTTTTAAAAAAGTTACAACTTTTGGAATGCATCTGGACATTTCTTAATGGTTAGTGGATAAATTCATGTCGTGTTAATCTTTTGTGGATTGAATTGATCCTCGTTTGTGAAGCAGTCCGGCGTAAAATAATGGCATGGCAACAACACTCTACTACAACAAGTCTTCTTCTTTAAAGCAGCCCAACATGGCATCCTTTGTTGCATGTTCTTGGAGGCAGGGTTTATGTTAATTTTAGGGTTAGTGATGTCACTAACCAAGGAAGAAGTTCATTGTAGTCTCTACCAGCCGTTTGTTGAAGTCCTTAAACAGAGAATTCTTTAAAAGAAAATATCTTCCTTTGCATTGAACTTTGAGTGTCGTAACTTTGCAAATGTTGTTTATGCTCAAACAGCAACATTACACACTAACTAAAGTTTAAAAAGTGAAATAATAATCAACCACTCCTTTAAACTGCACTTGGGTTTAAACCCAGCCTGGGTCTAATCCTTACAGAAACCTAAGCTTGTCAAGTCTATGAATAAAATATGATTATTGTTGACTTCGTAATTTGTGTGAATGGATCTGGCAGTTTCTCACCGTCTCCATCGATGTCTACGGAACAGGCATCTCCCTCGCCATTACCGTCTGTGTCGATCTGAGCGGGGTTGTGCTCATATGGGCAGTTATCGCAGCGATCACCGACAAGATCTTTATCATAGTCAAATTGCCTGGGATTATACAGCAGAGGACAGTTGTCCTGGGGCACAGGATAAAAAAACAAGCTTAGTGTAAATAAAAACATGTCAGATTTTCAACAATATGATTATACAATTTGCTTACCCCCTCATCCATGATTCCATCATTATCATCGTCTTTGTCACAGGCGTCTCCTTGACCGTCTTTATCAAAGTCTTCTTGCCCGGAGTTTGGAAGGTTGGGACAATTGTCCTGCAAAATGAAGGGTCGTGTATCGTGAATGTATCGTGGTCTCCACAAAAATATTAAGCAACTGTTTTCAACACTGATAATAAGAAGCATTTCTTGAGCACAAAATTTGCATGTTAGAATGATTTCTGAAGGATCAAGTGACACTGAAGACTGCTGAAAATTCAGCTTTGCCATTACAGACATCATTTTCATTTTAAAATATATTAAAATAGAAAATAGTTATTCTAATTACATTTTACAATATTATTGTTTTAACCGTATTTTTCATCAAATATATGCAGCACTGCTGAGCATAAGAGACTTCTTTCAAAAATGCAATTTCAGAAGAATGCAAATTTTGTCTTGTAGCAACAGAAGAGAAATCTCTATTACCTTTTTGCAGTGATAGGACTGGTTGGCTCCACACACTAGGTTCTGATTGGGCCAGCCATCAAGGTCAGAGTCCTCGCCGCAAATGAGACCGTCCCCAGCATAGCCGATTTTACACTCGCATTTAAACATTGGGTCACTGAAGTGGCCAAGGTAGATACACTCAGCGGATCTGTGGCAATTGTTGGTTTTATCCTTGCAGGGGTTTTCTTGCTCACATACCTGAAAAATAAACAGACTTCAGCAACACTCAATAGCAGTCCAACTATGGTGAATGAACTGGGCCATTGCCTGTGGGGGACAAAAGGGAATAGTGTTGTGAGAGCATTATAAGACTTTCTATTGATAATTTCCTATTATTTTGTTGGTTTCAGATGTGCACATTTGGTTATTTGAAAAGCTATTGTATCGGAGCTATAAAATATAAGACAATTTCTTTCAGCCCTTTGTCAATTTAATACTCTTGGGCATTGGATCAAAGAAATGCAAGTTGGAAGTTGGTGACAAACCTATTACTTGTGGACGTTATGAAACTTTTGGGCAGAAAAGCAAATGAGTCAGCTTTCCAAGAAATCTGCAAAATTTATTCATCCAAGAGGAATAGGAGAATGAGAGCAAGATGGTGGTTGGCCACCATTAAGGGGCCAAATATTTTTTCATTTAGCAGACATGTTTTGACCAAAATGTCTTAGAATACACTTTCTACTTTAATTATTAGCCTAGAGCAACCTAAGCAAAAGTTGGACACATCCAGCCTATTCTCACAACCTCTGACTACTAACATAATGCCTGATCCACAGCGCCACTTAAGAACGGTCCAATTAGACAGGAAGAGACCATCTGACTGACACGCAAAGCAACCAACAACCACACTAGCTTCCTGTAACGGCCATCCGTACGTTCACAAGAGAGTCGAGTTCCGGCTTGTGACATTGGATGTAGGAGTAACGTAAGCCTAGCTAAGAGAATACCTCTCACAATTCAAACAAATAGGGCTGGGCAACAAATTCAAGCTCCTCCGGCATTTTCTCCTTTTTAAAAATTCTTGTTTTAGACTTCTAATTTGTGAACAGTGTTTTGTTTTACTCTGTCCTCTGCGCTTCCGTGTTCGTCAATGTCATGGGTCAGGTCAAAGTTCACTCTTCCGCCGGAATCGGCTTACGTACGGAAGTCAGTGATTCTACTTTATAAAGTTAGAAATATGGATAATCTTCTTAAATAAACCCCTGAGCCATATGGATTACTTTTATGATGGATGTACTTTTTTGGGCTTCTCTGATTGTGTTTGACTGAAAGAGGACAGTCATATTCACCTAGGATGGCTTGTGGGCGAGTAAATTATGGGATAATTTTCATTTTTGGGTTAACTAACCCTTTACGGGCCAGTTTTATATGAAACAGTTCATTTCAAATTAATAGAAAAGAATTGAATTAAATGGTAACCCTAACAAAATAACATAAAATATGTGCAGACACTGTGATCAGAATTTTTGATCTACAAATATTTAACAGTAATAAAACAAACGGAATATATAAAGTTTGAATTTGCCAGATCGAGAAAGTGCTTTTCAGTTTTGTGTAATATGCATCAGACGGTCAACGAACGGACTGTGGGCGGCACGTACTGTAGGCGTGCTGTCTGAGGTCGAGACTAGATTCAGCCAAGCTAATGAGTGTACAATGGGAAACTAACACATTTACATACTTGTGCAATAATTGATCCAATCTGTGTACAGACTGCATAACTGACCTGCTTATTTAGCTTGGCAGCCTCCACTCCCATTCCAAAGGGCTGATTGCCTTTGTATCGAGGAGGGCAAGGCAAACAGTGGAATCCTGGGTCTGTGTTAACGCAGCGCTGGGATTCACCGACTTTGAAGCAGAGATCAGGGACCATGTCACACTATAGGACACAAGAACCAAACAGGCATGTTTAAAAACATATTTGAAAAAGATTTTTTCAATAATCTTAACATTTATTAGGACTTGTTGAGTACAAATCAGTGTATCTAGTGTAAAGGCTGGAAGAAAAAAATTGTTTGGCTATGCTTTCACTGTTGATTTGTGAGTAATGCAGTACAACAACTGCTTGTCACATGGTCCTAACTACATTATGCTTTTTCCCAGCTCTCTTTCCCCTCTGTACCTCATTCACATCCTCACAGAATGTTCCATTGCCACGGAAACCGACGGGGCAGGGCCCGCACTCCCACGAACCATCAGGGGAGCTGGTGCATTCAACACCGCCAAAGCATGGGTTAGATAGACAACCATCTGAGGAAGAAGAGAATGCAGAAGGAGAGGCTTGAAGTTTACTTGTGAAATTGATATGCAATTCATACATTTCAAGACAATATAGAGATGTTATGCATGATCTCAAGATGGCCTTAAATATGTAAGATTAGGGAATTTCACATGTGCACTACCATTCAAAACTTTGAGCTTAGCAATGTTAGAGTAAAAGAGAGTAAAAACAAGAATATTGTAAAATATTATTGTCATTTTTAATAATGGTTTTCTATTTTAATACATTTTTAAATGTAATTTATTCCTGTGATGGTAAAGCTGAATTTTCAGCCTCATTACTCCAGTCTTCAGTGTCACATGATCCTTCAGAAATAATTCTAATAAAAATAATTCTGATGATTAGCTGCTCAAGCAACATTTCTTAATATATTTCTTAATACCAATGTTGAAAACAGTTGTATGCTTAATATTTACTGTCACTTCAATCAATTTAATATGTCCTTGCTGATAATTTCTTTCACAAAAAAATGTACTAAATGTTGGAACAGGTAGTGTAACATCTTGTTTAAATAACTTTTGCTCATATTGCCCCGTAACACCCGAATGGATAAAAATTGACATCTCATTGAACAACAGAGAGTTGCTAGTTTTATTTTGACCAGACTGAGCTGAGGCAGAAGATTTAATAGTGGCTCAGCAATAGGAACAGGAGGGTGGGGATTTGCGAATGCAGATTTGCGAAACACAGCTAAAGAGAATCAAAGAGTGAGAATGTGTGAAAATAGAGTGAGAAATAAGTGACAATATCTGAAGGTAACATACCCACAGGGCAGTCCTGTTTATTGCAGGAATCAGTGTCCTTGGAGTCTCCTGGGCATTTCTTGCCACCATACTGTGGACGAGGGCTGTTACACACACGTGTTCGTGTCCTTGTTCCTCCCCCACAGGTGGCGGAGCAGATCGCCCAAGGAGACCACGGGCCCCAGGCTCCATCAACTATAGAGAACAAGAGAGTACAGTGAAAATCTGAATTTACTGAGACAAATTATGTTAATTATTTTATTCCAAGAACACTCAATGCAAATAGATCTAGTATTGCCTCAGGCTAATTTCACAAATTAAGTCTAGTAGGCTATATAAAGAGAAGCGCATGACTCCCAGTACTCACTCGGACAGGGTTTGGCTTCACACTTTTGCGTCTCTCTCCCACTGCCCTCACAGTCCTTTCCTCCAAGCTGAGGGACAGGGGAGTTGCAGTGACGAATTCGTGTGATCTGTCCCTCTCCACATGTCACAGAGCATGATGACCAGGGGGACCACAAACTCCAACCACCATCTTGTCGGACTATAACAACAGTAGGAAAACTGGTTACCAAAGGGGTGGCTTGGTGAGCATAATCATTTGAGATTTTCAAAAAGATTAAAAAAATTCCTACAGACCCCAAACTTTAAAATGGTAGTGTATTTCTCTCTTATTTCTTACACTTTATTAGATATACTTCATTTGATATACATACATAATGCTTTACTTTATTAAAATAAATGTTTTCTGGCAAGATTTATCGCTATCAGCAGCACAAAAATTTGAAAAAAAGTTGTACAGTAAATATTCAAACTTAACAAAAACAAATCTGGCAATGGAAAATTGGGCCTACAACAAAACTGTGGAGACATTCATGTGCACTCATCTCATTTTCACATGACCTTAAGGCAGTGTTAAAGCAGCAACAAACCCACACAAACAATGACATCTTTCATTTACATTTATAAGTCCAGAGGCATGAGGTCCAGGAATGACACGGGGTGGGACAGCCAAAAAACTTGATGAAGCGATGAGCACCTGGCCGACATCTCTGGACACACCACCCCATCGTATTCAGGCCAGTGGTGACACAATAAGCATTCTGTTGCCACGACCACAAGGGTCTGAGTACACGGGCCCACAATATGAGGAGCAGAGACACTGTAATTCATTTTATATAAATCTAAAAAGCTTAATGCACGAACGCATATAGATATTGTTTTGCGGTAACTGTAACAAAGGCCAGTTTGTCTACTGCTGTCCAAAATACCAGCTGGTAACATTTGTCAGTTATAAAAAAAACATTTGAGTCAGCTGTAAGCCAGAGTTAGCATTGGTACACCACAAAAAGCCATATGCTGCTCATTAAAACCTCACTGAGCATAAGTGACGAATACCAGCTCGTTCCTTTGCTGATGGAAAGGAGTTTGTCTATTAGCACGCGCTCCATAAATATTTACAGCAGACGATGAAAGGAAACACCCATGTTACTAAATCTTCCGCCTGCCACAAAATCAGGTCAATATCATGTGGGATTCTTCAAGGAATGGAATGGCTTGAAATCACAGGGTCAGTATGGCTAATGAATATTAATTAGGTGATGTAACATTCCATCAGTAGCAATAACAGATTTGATGAAATGTAGGTAAGTGGGTGCCAGCCAGTAGGATTACTGCTTACCACTTGAGTGTTTGTTCAGCCTACTGCCAATTCAAATGGATGGCAGGGGCTTCTGTGGTTATTATAGTTACTTCAGCCCTGCTTGAAATCAATGATATATGATTGATATGGTCTACTTCAAAGGATTAGTTGCCTCAAAATTCTCATTATTTTCTTATGCTGTTCCAAACCCATATGAATTTATTACTTCTGAAAAACATAAAAGGAGAAACTCTGACAAATTGTACTGGTCGCTGCTCTTTTTCAAGCCATTACAATATGTGGAGACCTTTCAACCTTCATAAAGGACAAAAAGCACCATAAAAAAATCATAAATGTGATCCATATGATTTGGGCACTATATTGAAAGTGTTCTGAAGTCCTCACACAATGCTATTGCATAGTTTCAGAAAACTTCCAATATAATGTACAAATTGTAAAAACTACTTTTGGGCTCATTACATGCATGTACCTACATATTTTCAGATGAATAAAGATTTGTTTCCACAAGGTTATGTAGTTCTTGCATTTTATTTTATTTCCAAACTTCCACGATAACCAACATGATAGAATGTTGCAAGATTCAAGTTCATCTGTTTTGGATAAAAATAAACACGATTTTAGCCCAATTTCACTTTTAAAGTGTCGCGAAACATGCAAGGAAAAACTCCAAAGGTACATCTTGCTAATGATTGTTGTTTGTTTGTTACACTTTTATTGTGCTTTTGTATCTTTTTTAAACTTAAAAGCATCAGACCTCATTTATTGTAATTGCATTAAAAGAGCAACGAATACTTTCTCAATTTGTTTTCCATGACATAAAAAGTCATACAAGTAAGAAATGAAATTAGTAAATCACTGACTTTTCATTTTTGGATGAACTCCTCTTTCAAAAACTCATAACCAATTCAAAACAACAGCCATAAAAAAATATTTTTCTCCCATAAAGATTTAGAGATTCTGACTGGAACTGAACCGAGAACCAAAGTGTTGGTGAAGCGATTCTTTTTCTTCCATTTTCATTATTTTTAACAGCTGTTTAGATAATATGACAGCTGTTACTCGGTTTCAAACACAAACCGTGCTTCCACCGGGGTTTGTGGAGATGTTATAGATGAGTGCATTATTTTATTATCACAATTAACTCAAATGCACTGATACACATGAAACAAATCAGTGAGTGAGCAAATTGTGCACTCTCAGTTATAAGCTGACGGACCACATTTCTCAAGGCCACAAGCACAGGATTTAATCCAATACCACTTAAACCTCTGTAATGTGGTTTTCATCCAAGATTTTAAACTTTATGGACAAAACAGGGAAGAAAATGGTGTCCAAAATGTGACCAAAGAACAGGTGTTCAGAGAAAGAGTGCAGTTAATAACGGTCAAACATTGGATTGGATGTCTCACCACGACTGTCGCATTTTCCCAAGCTGCATCTGCGGGTTTGGATGGAGGGGCCGCTGCAGGGGTTACTTGTGGCATCACATGACCTGCCTCTTTGCTGGGTGCCCGTTCCACATGTGACGGTACACTCCGTCCATTCAGACCAAGGCGACCAGCCGTCCTCGCTGTCTTTAGCTGCACACAAATGAACACACAAGCACATTTAGCTCTGGTAGCTTCAAGCACAATTCACCCCATTCTAACCCCACCACACCCATCACGGTGCTGCTTGTTTAATATATTTACACAGCAATGGCAACATTGTTCTTCGGCTCTGATGTTTTGGAGCTTAAGTTATACATGACATCATCTTTCTCAACCCACTTCAGAGCATGGGAACATACAGTAATGCTTGTTTCTCATGGATAATAAAAATGTGTGGTTGGCAAACACGAGCACTTTTAAAACAATAAAAGTTCTATATCATTAAAGAAAATAAAAAGTCTGCCTATTTATAAACTTCTGTTCAAAAGTCTGGGGTTGTTAGAATTCTCAAAAAAATAAATAAATAAATTATGTTTTTGAAAAAAGTCCCTTATGCTCACCAAGGCTACATTTATTTGATCAAAAATACAGTAAAAATAATCAAGTAATATTGATAAATATTATATAAATATATAATAAAATGACTTTTTTGTCAATGAGTTTTCAAGTTTAATATATATATATTAAAATGTAATTTATAATTTATTTATGAATTTTCAGCAGCCATTACTCGTCTTCAGCGTCACGTGAAATTATTTTAATATGTAAGCTGCTCATTTGTAATTATCATTTATTATTTTTTAACGCCCAGCAATAAAACTATCTTCATTGCCAGAACAAAGTGAATAACAAAAATGATACAATTACCAAAATGTTATATAAGACAAAAAAATCCAAAATACATTCAGGTGATACATTTTTAAAATACATCAGTTAAAAATTTCTCTGAATAAAAACATTGTCTATTTACATTAAAAAAAGTTTAATAGCCACTGAAGTTTAAAAAGAAGATTAGCAGCTCAAGAAACATTTCTTATTATTATTAGCTGAAAACGGTTGTGCTGAAAGTGGAGTGTTTGTCGATGAACAGTTTAAACAACATTTTGTAACATTATAAATGTCTTTAATGTCACTTTTGATCATTTTAATGCATCCTTGCTAAATAAAAGTATTAATTTCTTAACAAAAATCTTACAGTGCCCACTTTTGAAGAGTAGTTTATGTGCGCACGTAACTGTGTCTACACTCAAAGTGACTGATAACATGAAAAACTTTGTCCTACTATATTTTCAAGGAAAATACATTGGCATAAAAGTCGCATGGGTTAATTTAAAATATCAAAACAATTTCAGGTTACCATAAGAAACACAAGCTGGCTTTGACATAACATCTCATTTCACACAAATGATATTAGTGAATAAAATTACTTTTTACTTTTTTTTTTACTTCAGTCTCTAAATTAGACATGATGGAAAAATGATACATTGAAAATTGTGAATATCAGCAATTTATCAGTAAAAGTAAAAGTTACTCACGCAGACACACAGGACAGCATTCGCCATCTAGGAAAGTGGGGCTGGCACAGGCCACTGGAGGACATGTGATTTGATGGCACACAATCTTTGATTCCTGCGAGATAAAGCCGTAAGGTATAAAGACAGAGTACACGGAACAAAAGCAGAATGCCATTTGCTCTTCTTCTTACATTCGTCATACGTCACAGATCCTCTTACCTGACAGGTACACTTGGTGCAGCTGTCCACAACCCAGTCCTCCTTATCCTCAAAGAGACGGCCGTCTTGCCAGCACATGCGCTTGTCTTTGATGTTCTTCATGTTCCCCAGCACCTCCTTCATCACAGTGTTCTCCTCAGTCTAACCAACAGATGCACAACAAGGCAGATGGACAGACGGTTAAGAGGTGGCAAAACTTCTGTCAATGTCTACCACATGTAGATAATTAGAGGTGATTTAAACGAGCACACTTCTATATAGCAGAGGAACTGTGTTCTTGGCTTTTAAGAACAGGAAGCTCTACCCCGACAATCTTGGATGATTTATTCATTGTGACCTCTTGACTTGGGAAGTTACTTTGTTTTTCCTGCTATCAAATCTCTAATGTTAACCTGTGGGTAATGATGAGGTACTTTAAAGATTTCCATGTACATTACTGTTCAAAAGTTTGGGGGAGGTAAGATTGTAATATTGCAAAATATCATTGCAATTTAAAATACCTGTTTTTTTATTTTAATATATTTTAAAATATAATTTATTCCTGTGATGCAAAGCTGTATTTTCAGCATTATTACTCCAGTGTCACAAGATCCTTTAGAAATTATTCTAATATGCTGATTCGATGCTCACAAAACACTTATTATTATTATTATTATCATCAATCTTAAACACTGTTGTGCTAGTTAATATTTTTATGGAAACATGATTTTCCCCTCAGAAATTTTCAAGTTGACATCATTTATTTAAAAATAAAAATGTTATAACATTATAAATGTCTTTACTGTCACGTTTGATCAATTGTTGAATAAAAGTATTCATCATAGTATATATCTTCAATACAGACAACAAAGACAAAGCTGAAGTTCTCTTTCTGAGGCAGGCACCTAAAGCCCTTTAACACAATCCCTAAATGGCCCAAAATTGACATTTCTGGTTGAACGCCATGCTTAAGTAAAATGTCCTCAAGTGACTTTTGACTTACAAGTAACTTACTTGTCTTAAGATTATGATTTGTGCTAGTAATGTTGACATTTCTAACATCATCTTATTTTTCACTTAGATTCTGTAATGATTCTCTTTTCAGACTTTTGTGTTACTTGTGTTTTGTCTTTGCCAGTTTTCAATTTTCTGTTTTGATTTTTTTTTCTTTTTTAAGAAAAAAATAAAAGGAAAAAAGAACAGTCCTGGGAGTTATCATGTATTTGTGGCCACGAATAAAGAGCTGAGAATGAGGAAAAAGACAGAACAAGAAGTTGAGTGAGGGGAAAAAAATGCAAGGGAGGAAAGGTTATTAACTTCTGAAGCACATTAAGTACATAAAATAACACACAAAAAAAACAGAACCACGGTGTGTGCTGATGAATTAATTTGTACATGTGTGAGTGAGAACAAAATGTATAGGTAGCAACCATGAGTGTTAGGCTGTGAAACAGAACACCACATGGTCTGGAAGAGCCTCTGGGACCCGCAGCATCCAACGGCTGGATTTCCCAAAGATTATGCCCAGACTCCCTCATCGCTGGGAAGCTCCCAGTGGAGGATAAAGAGGCTGTTTAAACACTGCCAGACACGACTCGGTTCCTATTCACACTTCCTATCTCCCTCTAAAACAAACCATAAAACCCCAGCCCACATCTTCACGTTTTCCACTGCCTCTTCAGCCCTGTTTTCCTTTAATGGCTCTGTTTAGACTACAAGAATTTTTGCTTGCATGGTCAGATATTTAATCTGTAATAAAATTCTCCAAATCAGAGATGGCCACCAACCTGAACAATGGCGCTTCATGAAATAAAGTTTACATTTCAGATCAACCAAACAGACATGATTTATTCACCCTCTTGTCGTTCCAAATCTGTATGACTTTTTTCCCCCCGTGGAACACAAAGGGAGAAATTTGATGGTCGCTCTTTTCCATGCAATTACAATGAAAGAGAACTGAGGTTTTCAAGGTGTTTTTCTCACATAAAGCTATTGTATGACTTCAGAAGACCTGGTGTATAGTGTACAAGTCGTATGGACTACTTTTATGAGACTTTTATGGTGCTGTTGTGACCTTATTGAAGCTTGAAAGCCTCAGTCCCTATTCATTGCAATTGCATGCGAAAACAGTTCTTATTTTGTGTTCTTTTTCAGGTTGAATGAACTAATCTAAAACAAAACATATGTAAAGTAAAACAACTTTACCACTTTCTGCAAGCCATCGATGAGATTGCCCACAATGATACGGAGACCTTTGAGCTCCTGCACCATGTTGCTGAGCTCCTCACAGGAACGCTCGCACACGTCCGATGCCAGTTTCTCCTTCTGCCCAACGAAGTTGGTGGAGAGGGCCGTACTGACAGACACAGTCTCTGTGCTCTCATTAACCACATTAACTTCCTCTGAGAGAGAAAAGAATGTTAAAGAACGTCATTGTTTTAATTGTGTTCATTACTTGAGAGAACCCAATAAATTTAATGTGATTAAATTTAAGAACTGACCCTAAAGAGCAAGAAAAAAGACTTTCATTTTAAAATGGTACATGTAAATGAGAACACCCAACTGATAGACAATGGCCCCATGAATACAATCAGAATACAGCAGCTATGTTTGAGATGTCATTCCTCACGCCACACATTTATTCTCTCACTATATTTCTGACATAACTATAATAAATGCGCAGAAGATACCCAGAAGTTACATTTAAAGAAAGATAGTTATTTTTCAAAGCACGTCTTGGAAAAGGAGGAAGGTGGTGGGGTTGGGGGATACGCAACAGCAGAGGAATGCTGTCCATTATGCCAAAACTCCCATTAGATATCTGCAGCCATTTTGGGGTCATTTGCGTAAATTTTCTCCAGATTAATGGAGAACAGGAGACACTAAATCAGGGAGCCATGTTGATACCTCCAGAGGTTCCTTTGAGACTCATGCAGGGTTAGCAGCTTTTTAGAGACTGCTGAACTCGTTCAAATCTCTTTGGGGTTTCAGTCAACGCTGGGAAAATAAGTGTGTGTGTGTGTGTCTGTTTCAGCGACTTTCTAGGCAGGCTTTTGTGCATTTCAGTTTAGCTTTTATTTAGCAATACGTGGCACTCCTAAACTGGGGCACCAGAGAGTTGAGAGGGACCTCTGTACTGGCATCCTAACGTTCAGCAGTTGGCATGCATTTGTGCTGGCAATGGAAATGGAAGCCTTTTTGACTGCCCATATCCTATGCATACTTATTCAGTTATAATTAAAAGGAACTGAGGCAGCAGGGATGGAGAACCTGCACATCTCACACAAAGCTTAGTTTTGTCATGATCTAAAACTATTTATTTCAGCACATGTAAGCCAGCTTCAGGGATCAGTTTATTTACTTGTTATCTTAGACTCTTCTCTGCATTAAAATGGAAACAATGACATCTGATGCAAAACATTACAGATTGGTTTGTTGTTTAAAGGCCCTGACACATCGAGCTGGTGTCGGACGTCACACAAACGTCAGGTTGGCCCAGATTTTGCAGTGTGTTCCGGACCATTGGCACTTGTCGGACCCCATCAGGGTTTTTTTTGGCCGATTGAGCATGTTGAATTGGGGTCTTTCTGCGTCGCCACCGTCGGTGAGAGAGAGATTGTCTGATTGTATATCTCGGTTTGTATACAGTATCTGCAGTACTAGTGTCAGTTTCCCTTTTTGAATGAGGAACACAGACTATTGATACCTGCTGATAAAGACAGTTATTTCCTTCCAAGCAGGCGCAGAACGCAGATGCTAGCTGACAGTTGACTGCATTCTTTGTGGTGTATGTCTTTTTGACCAAAACGCAGCCGATGCAAGGAAACAACACAGTCAGCTTTCGTCACCACTAGTTCTTTGCGTGTTCTTATGCTTCCAACACTATCAAAAATCATTTTTTGTAAATTTGAGAAAAGCTTATTTATGTTAGGCAGGTAGGTAACATTATTGAGCTGATAAATCTACAGAAATTGCAGCAAAAATGTAGAATACCAAATGTTTCCAAGGCAGTTTGCCAGGCATAAAAATGGATGTACAACATTATAGAGTAAGACTGTCGCTGGCAATGCTGCACTGGCCTGCAAAGGGCAAGAGGACCATTCTTAATGTTGAGCCCAGCAAACCAAAGCTTTAGGGAACAGTCAGTCAAACCAGCCAGTTTGTGATCTGACCATGTGCATGTTTAAAATTATGAGTATGTACTTCTTCCATTTTTCCACCTTCTCTTAAAATATGAACATCCTGCCAATGTATATTAATGTGACAATCTTTATCCTCTTTATGGCATGTGCAAACTGGTTGACCCTTATACCACCACACTAACATGAGCGTTTTCCGTAAACATGATGTAATACGGTCAGAAATTTCCACAGCTCTGATCTGCAGATTTCGTGACCCACTTAGGTGAAAGCCAGAAGAGCTTAAAATGAAAACTGAATCCAACGGAAAACATACCAACCCTTTTAAAACAAATTTGATCATGAACTGCACAGAATAAATCCAATACAGCTCCTGAAACCCAGAACATTCAGAAGTCCATGCATTATGAGAGCCTAATCTGACCCCTAAAAAAACCCAGTCTAACACAAAAATAAGCCAGAGATCATAAACGCAGACAATTAAGGTGAAAATTCGGAATTACAGCAAGAACTTTCTATGGCTTTCCCAGGCTGACCTTTATAGTGTTCATGTTTAAGAGATATGAATGAATTCTTACCAGGTTTGGCGATCTCACAACCTTTCTTTCTCAGGATGTTCTCTATCGGTGTGTCAAATAGGAATTGCACATTCTGTAGTAAACCCTGTGAAATGACAGAGATTATAACAAGTCCATTATAATGTTAGATGGAGGAGATTTATGGTTATTTTCTTTAAATCACACTTAAACCCCCACAACAGTGGTGAATTTGTAGCATTTCTAGACAAAAGTCAATAGAGCATCGTTCCTTAAAAGATCCTTTTAATTAAATGAACTCACTAATTAACTTTATATATATATATATATATATATATATATATATTTTATATATTATGAATAAACATTTTTATGACTTTTTAACATAGATATAACTTTCCCATTTCATTTATAATTCAGAATATATTTTCACTTTCAGAGTTTTCAGACACTTTCAGAAAGAATGTTCCTGTTTGAGGTTTATTAGACACTTAATATTCAGTAATATTATCAATTTGACTGCAGTGACACTATTGGATGAGAACAAATCTTAAAGTGAACTGAGCAAAGTGATGGCACCACTGTTTTCTGCAGAGCTGCTTTATAGCTGATTGAAATTTGTTTCGTAATTGACAAATTTTGCAACATCAACACTGTCATTGAACTGAATTGAATCAACAATGAACTCAAGCTGAATAATGACACTATTGTCTGTTTTAGAGCTGCTGTACAAAGTTAATTTGTAATTTGTATTTGTCTCAGATTTGATGATGTTTTCAATCATTGATCATTAGTTTGCTATTTCTTAATGTGAAGCTGCTTTAAAAATATCTGTATTGTATAAAGGAATATATAACAAAGCTGACTACTATTTCACAGCACAGAGTATCACTACGCAGAAATAGCATAACAAGCATGGAATGAAGTACAAATGATGTTCACAGAGCACAACTGGCCTTACCCTGAAGTGGTTTTCCCTGATAGATCCCTTAGCCACAAACATCTGACTGCTGTCCGGCTGCAGGTGCTCATAGAAAGGCTCGTCCAGGATCACGCTGTCAATGAGGCTACAGCCTACGTACAGGTGAGCATTCTCTCCGTGAATGTACAGCGTGATGTTCTTCCACTGCGAATCAGACAAATCCACATCCTCAAAGGACACCACATTCTGAGATCCCTTAACCATGTAGACCAGATCCAGCGTGTTGGCGCGTCCATTGGACACAATCTCAAACTGACGCCTCCCACTGGGACCCTCCAGACCAATCAGGGTGCCCCTGGAGCCCTTGTCTTGTCGCATGGTAGCCACAAACACAAAACCCTCATTGTTCTGGACCTGCTTTAGGATCTGATGGAGGGCCAGGTTGTTCACAGCAGGGATGTGGTCAAAGCGGATGAAGCGGTATGCCGGCGAGTCCCAATCGTGGCCTTTGAAGAGCTTGGCACCAATCGTCTTTCTGCTGATGCTGCTGATTTTGAAAAGGTCGTAGATGGATTCATCTTCCACGTGGCCATCTTTGAATGAGCCAACATGAGCATTTCAGAAAAGTATAGATGATTATGTGAAAATACACAATACATTTTATGTGATAATTATGCAAGCCCATTATAGATTTTCAGGAAAATATAACATCCTCTCAGGTCAAAATCATTCAAAAGCTGTTTTGCATTGAATACCACATAGAGACTGTGATAATGAATCAAACACAGATGTGCCTGGAGGCACAAAGTGTAATGGGCAAACTGTGTAATATGGACATCTCAAATTCAGAATAAGATATAAAGTGGGTAAACACCAATGGTAGCAGAAAAATAGGTTAAACCGTAAATATTTAAAAACAATTTAGGAACAGGTGCATCATGGATTTACCTTGAGGTAGTGCTCTGATGCATAGTAACAGCAAGGGCAGAAAGCAGAGATTTCTCCTGAGTATCATAACTCCTTCAAAATACACATATACATATATAAAACATAAAATATTATTAACCCATTTATTAGCAAATACTCATTAGATATCCCAATGAAACATACCACGTGCAATTGTGTTGAAAATTGGATAATAATACAAATATATTATTAAAACGGGGCTCTGGGTTTCCTGTTTCCACATTCCTGTATTCTTTATGCATTTATATAAGTATAAATTCTCAGAAAGAAATTAATAATAGACCCTTTAACCATTTTATGTATCTCAATTATGACATTTTAAGGAGAATTGACAGACATCTTTCTGAGCGGCAAACAGTAGGCTAATTAAACAGCTGTGGTCATGTGACCACTTAAACCAATAAAAGTTCACATAAAATCAAAGCAGTCTGAACTTTCGTTTATAGTCGACAACTCTGTATAAAATACATCAACAGCACCTGTAGAGCAGTCAAAGTGAAATGCACTCTGGGATTAAATGATTTTTCAAGTTAAAAATAGGCTACATTAAATACATTATGCAGCATCACTATCAGAATTACATCCCAAATATTTGTGCTGAGTGCAGTAACAGGTCTTTAAAAGCGTTTTACTGCTTTTAAAAAGTTTTGAAACAACTGTGACAGTCAGTCAAACGTGGTTTTAGAGGAAAGAATGTCATAATAATTCTCACGGAGTAAATAATTTAAATTAGTTAAGCCTATAAGAAGCCAAAAAATATAAAAATGCCCCCAAAACAGAAAGACTCACCTGTTCTGATGTGCAATCCAACTGAAACAGCACAAGTCTATATGTCCTCCAAGCAAAAGAAAAAAAGGGGGGAAAAAATCTTCTAGACAAATATGCAATATGCAAGAACTAAAATCCACAGTGTCTATAACATCCACACGGCTCCGAGTTTCAGTTCAATGGACTGAGAACTACTGGACTAAAGCCCTTTATACGGTTCAGTCCGAACCATGTCAGTCAAGTTCGGATTAAGCTGGACCTGCTGAGGGGGCTGAATTATAAGTTTCCCATCATATAATGTCATGCCGGTAGCCTACCAATGCAGTGAAACCTCATGTCCTCCCTGCAGTGACGTCTCCGCGTCCAAATTCCGAGCCAGAGTCTCCACTGGGAGGAGGAACAGAGATGTGGAGAAGCACATGCGCGCGCAAGATGCGAGAGGTGCTTCTGACTCGAGAGTACAACCACTCACTGTCAAACACAGTGTCAATTATATTATAAATACATCTTTGTTTACATCTCACTTTTTGGCAGTATAATCCATTGTATGGGTTTTCAGAGTTTCAAGAGCTGTAGGTTAATTAAATCGCTGTTGTAAAAGAGCAATGAACTTAAGTTGAGACTTGACAAGTTGAGTACTAGTCTTAGTACAAGGCCTATTATTTTAGACTAAAAGCTGTTCTATAAAGGCATATAAGTGGACGGGAGTCCCCTGCTCCTCCTGTGTTCTGATCCACTCGGCTTCTGATCCACTCCCAGGTTTTCCTTTTCACACTCGATGATAGAAACCCTGCTCGAGCGATCTTGGAGCGAGACCGCCTTTCAGAAATCACACAGCTCTGCAAACAAGCGGAGGAATACAAATAGTTAAATGTCCCAGTGACAATCGACAACTCATTTGGGGTAAAGACTAGAAGGGATACAGCTACGGCCACTGGGCATGCGCACATCAATTTTGCGTCATTTGATATATATTTATTTAATTTAATATTGTATTTGCAGTATTGTAAGGGTAGGTTTAGGATTGGGGTAGGGGTAGATGTTAAAAAATACAGTTTGATAAGTAGCACATTTAATTTACTGTTATTTATCCTGAGGTTTTGCCTCACTTCCGGCCGTAGCTGTATCCCTTCCATAGACATGTACATGTATATGTCTATGTATCCCTTCTAGACACAACCCTCATTTGGACAAGCATTTGAGGACAGGAAGTTTGGAACTAACTGGTGTTTTATTAACACACACACACACACACACACATATATATATATATATATATATATATATATATATATAAAACACCATTTAGTTTTATATAGGCCCAGGGGTCTATATTACTGTAATAATGAATTAAGAAAAGACTAACATTATAATTCTTTATATACCCTAATTTTTGCTATAGAATTAGGTTTTAATGAGGTTTTAATTTCCACTCATTGTCTGTGAAGTGAAGCAGGACAACGTCCTACCAGTCTTGTTTTATACTCTCATCCACAATCGACTGGTTTTGGGCAGGCGCTTTTACTGCTTGATAAATAAGCTCAGCGGTTCATGAGCTCTTCGTCGCCTAATTAGGACCCCAAATAGATATTAAAGAGTTCTTATAATGCCACTTTTACAATATGTAAAATAAGACTCTGATGTCCCCAGGGTGTGTATGTTAAGTTTTAGCTCAAAATAACCCACAGATAATTTTTTATAGCGTGCTAAATTTGTCATTTTTTGAGGGTGTCCCTTTAAGTGCAAATGAGCTGCTGCTCCCTAGAAGAGGGCGGAGTTTCAAGAGCTTAGCAGCTCTGATTATCTTACGCATACTCACTGAAAATGTCAGAAATTGGTCAGCCTTTAATGTTCAAACCGGAGTCGGACAATGATGGAGAGACTCAAGAAGAAGTGACAACATGTAGAATGGAACAGGACATTTCTGAATGGTTAGTTAATTCATTTATGTAACGTTAGCTGATGTGGCGTTAACTATCTTAAAGTCATTGATTAGCATATTCTGTTATGATAATCTATAAATAGTGGAACAGTTTTAAAATGCCTACAGAGACAGAGAATATATGAAGATAGAACAGGTATAGTTTAGTTTAATTACGGTTATAACTTGTCAACTTGCTTTTATGACATGCTATTGAATTTGTGTTACTTACTGTATTGCAATAACATGGCCTCTCCCCTTTGTTGCGTGTTCTCAGGGTTTATGTAAATTTTAGGGTTAGTGATGTCACTAACCTGGGAAGAAGCTTAGTCCCTACCAGATGTTTGTTGTAGTCCTTAAACAGAGAATTCTTTAAAAGAAAATAACTCTCTTTGCTTTGTCTGCTTTTTAAAACAGAAAAGGGGGATGGTTAGTATGAAGCAACGGCGGGAAACCATATATTTGTGCAGCGTGCACATGTCAAAAGATTAAATCCAACCAGAAGTTTGTGACATATAAAACACATCAACATGATCACTTTATTTAGCGTTCATGTAAACACTACGCTCGGATTCATTAATTCATTCAGATTAAAGGAAAAAGTGTCCATGTAAACTTAGCTAATGTTCATATAGCTTTCTAAGTTCAAGACTTTCATTAAATACAGATTCAATGAATTCCAATATGCATATAAATTGATTTAGAAACATTGTGCACTCACAGTTCTTTCACATTTATTCCTGTGTATGCACAAAATTGATAAATTTATGATGATTACATGCATTATGCATGCACTTTTCAGCTCTAAAATTATTCCACACATTATTTAGTGTTTGAACAATTTGTTCTCATATGAACAGTTTAAGTGGTAAATTGAGGAAAGATTTTAGCCATTCTGGACACATGCACATTTACACCTTCTTTTGTGCGAAAGTCTGAAGAAAATCTGCTTTTTTGCTGACTTTTTGCCTCTGTGTACAATGGGGCAAAAATATGTCATGCAACAACATATTGTTGTCTCAAAGAAACCAGAGAAAAGGACACACCAAGGATGACTTTATTCATAACCTACCAATATCAATGTTGGAGACAAACAAAACTCTCCAAGTCTCCATGACACAATGGTCATTCGGTGCACGAGCAAAGATATTGCGTGACGAGGCTTAATCGTCTGAGAAAATTGGTTTGTTTTAGATATTGTGCCATCTTTGAAAAGATTTCTTCTGGAAGTACCACTTGGCCAAATTCAAAATGCTTATTTTGCCATTTAATAGTAAGAGTCTGTTGGTCTCATGTGGTTCCATTCAAGCCCCAGAGAGTGATATTTCATCCAGAGCTGAGCACACATGCACGCTATCAAAACACATCCCTGCTGAACATACTGAATATCACTTCTTTTGTTGAAGTGTTTCCATAAGCTGAAAGTGTGTGTTTTTTAAATTGGGTTTGTGTGACATTGCCTCAAATTTGTCTCTAGTTCCGTAATACTTACATTGATGCCTCTGTCATACTAATGCTGTCATCTCTGTCTTCATGTTCAATTCTGTAATGTCTTTATGCCGGTCCATTCTTGTGCCCCCAAGAGGTCACTTATCCTTTGCACCCAAACCTTTAGCATGGCAGTTTCATAAATCAATTTGTAATGGACATACATCTTCACTGGATTTCAAATGATGTTTATATCATGCATGTGTTCTTTTTTGATGGTTGATAATTGTTGAATCTATATCAGAGAACTGTAACAGTATTGCATCTTCCACACATATTGGTTTCATATTTGAATAAAATGATTTTCTTTATCTTAGGCATCTCAACATTTTTCTTACAGGGAAAAAAAAACCCCTCTGATTTTCTTTAATTACAGCAAGAGTATGCTGAGGTTATGTAAGCCAGACTCCTTTAATCTGTGTTTTATTACCGTCGTTCTAACTTCAGAATCTGTGGTATTCGATAAAATACTTTGCTTATTTGATAGAAGGTTACGCAAGTTCTGAAGAACCCACAGGAGGTGGAATGTTCCATTATGATGTTGGAGAGATAAACGTCAAAGCAGAGATGGAGGAATCTCACCAAAACACAGATAAATAGACCTCTGAATATCCATCTGTCAAAAACCACACAGTGTGCCATAAAACCAAACACCAAAGTGTCTCACAAGGAACTCTTTACATAATGTTGGATTGTAAAATGGACCTTTTGAAGATATTCTCAGGGGGAAAAACATTGTTTTTTTGAAGTCACAAAAATGGAAAATGGAAAGATTGGTCTGCTAAATGAATGGACCATTTGCACAACGAAGAAAACTGATGGTAAGATTTGCATGAAAATTCATTTTTAGTAAGACTTCATTTTTAATCTTACGACTGCAGTCTATATATCACTTACCAGCTCATAACAAATCTGTGTCACTGTAAGTGACATTTCCTTGCATGCACAAAACAAGCATAAACTTTTAAAGGGTTAATTAACCAATAGAGGAACAGCTGTTCAGCATTTTTCAATTATATTCAGTATGAGACACAGAGGAGTCAAGCTGATTGGTCACACTTGATGCTGAATTCATCCAAATGCCATCCAGTTGTTGATTTCCTTTTACACAGAAACACAACAATGCCTGAAGACAGACAAAATGCTGAGGAAAGTTACTGTAATTATGAGAAACAATAGCATAATAGAAATGAACCTGAGTTGGAACTTTCTGACTCTGTTTAAAACAAAAAGAGGCAAAAGAGAGCAAGACAGAGAGAGAGAGAGAATAGGCTGTTTAGGGAGGGAGGAGCTCTGGCCCTGGGTCCCTGGGCACAGAAGGTGCTGCAATGCTGCTTTACTAACAGTCGGAATGGGAAGCACCTCTCAGCTCCGTTTCCTCCCCCCCACCCACTAAAAAACCTCTCCAAGTCCACAACACAAATGCAAGACAGACGTGTTCCTCTGTCTCTCATTCTCGCACTTTGAAGATCCAGTGCAAAAATCCACACTACTTCCTTTACCATCTATTTTATATCATGACATTCATGTCAGATGCATTTCAGCTCAGTGTCCAAGAGTTCTGTTCCATGAGGAAATTCAGGTTTGTTCTCATTTAGAGCTTGAAGAATATATTGGTCTTAAACGAGTATCTCTGTATGAATACCTAGAAAGTGTGAAAAATGTGGGTTTTAAAATTAATCCACTGAAATATATATATATGCTATATATATATATATATATATATATATATATATAAGCATATAAGACATATCTTTTCTTCTAATTTTTCTAATTGAAAATAATTTTTATATTGTCATGTAATTATATAATATGATATAAAATATAATTATATTTTGCACCATTACAGATTCTTTTTAAAGTTCAATATGTTTTCTCCCTTTCTCATAGAATTGGACTTAGAATTGAAATTAGAACTGACAAGTAGTAAAACTTGTATGTTGTGGGAGAGAATCTGACAAGTTTAAAAAATATTTTCTGGCAGAGGTCATACAATCAAATGACTTCAGTAACAAGAAACATCCCGCAGCTGCCTTCCGCGTACACTGACCGTACATTTTCCCTCACCATATGAACAATATGAATAAGAAGTGCAGAAATTTTCATTGTAAGTCTAGTGAGAGTCTTGAACTCTGGGAACTGGATGACCTAACCTCACACAGCTCAATGTAAAACCACCCTAAACTAACATGCTATTATTTGAAAAGAGCAATAAAGAATCTAAGGGTCTGACTGTTTTCTCTTACAGTGGGGTCCAAAATTCGGAGACCACATTGAAAATCTGGATTGTTTTTCATTTAAACCTGGGAATAATGGAAACTCAAGGAGATCATCATCCAAAAACGAAAATTCTGTGATCATTTACTCACCCTCACTGTACTGCAACCTGTACGTTTTTGTTGTCCATACAATGAAAGTCAATGGGGTCCAATATTGTTGGGCTTATTTTGTGTTCCACTTCAAACTCTAAAGGTAAAGTGTAAATCTAAGTGTTTGGGTGGAAAATGAAAAATGTGTTATGTTTTTTGATGCATTAAACAGTGGACCTCAGAAAAAAAAGAAAAGATAAATGAAATAATGAAATGACCTCTTTAAAGTCTGGTGGTCTATGTGTCATTAACACACACACAAACACACACACATGGTTATGTCTTTGTTCTGACTTCCCACATGTCAAGTTCAGCAGCTGCGTCCATCTGTTCCTAATTTCAGTGTCAGTCACTGTCTGCAGGGAAAGCAAGGAAAACGGCCTGATCCAGTGTTCCGTTTGGCCGTCGGGCGATCATTTTATCAATGTAACCCAGCATCCAGACTTCAGACGGTTCTCAGAGTTCTCTCCAAAACGTTGCATGCAGTATAAAGCTAAAATATCAGAACTGGACTGTGTTAGAACTGACAAGCAGTAAATATTGTATGTTGGTGGAGTGAATCTAAAAGCGAGAGTCTTAAAAATATTTTGTGGCAGAGGTCACACAATCAAATGACTTCAGTTACGAGAAACGTCTCACAGCTGCCTTCTGCGTACACTGACCGTAGTTTAGCACACCATATGGCTATGAATAATAACAACTGAAGTGAAGGTCTTGAACTCTGGGAGCTTCCCATGACTTTTGATCTAACCTGTAAAACCATTCAAAATTTTCTTAATTAGTATTTTTGCTTTATTTCATCATTAATTTCATCATATAGTTTGTTATCCTTGTATTTTTAAGTTCCTCTTTGCTGTCATGTTACCTGTTTATCATCTGTGGATTACTTGAGTTTGTTTTATATAATAAGTAGTTTTGTTTTGGAATCTTATGAATTCTTATCATCATCATCTGGACTAAAGTGTTACTGCATACCGTTCCCCTAAAAAGTTAAATGGTGATTGCGTCCATTAACATTGCCCCAATGGGGAGCTTGTCCAAGCCCAACTGGACTATGATTTTTATTTTGCAAGGAGGAAGAGACCTGGAGGAGTACGTGGAGGGTACTTCAGCGCCAGCCACCTTGCCAACTGCGATGACATCACTCTCATGGAGGGATCAGCCATTACCTGCCAGGGCCATTATGCCTGAGCCCATGCTGCAACGGAGCCAATGTTTGTCCAAGTTTGTCGTTGCCACCAGTCCTGTCCATCACAGAGTGTTCTTTGTCACCACCATCCCTGTCCATTATGGAGCTTGCTTCCACACCCAGCCTTTCATCTCCTGCACGCTCCAATGAAGCCAGACATTCCCTCAACTCTTCTGGCTCCCTTCAGCCGCTCAGCTCCACCATCAGCCCTGATCTGCTTTGGGGCTTCTGGTCCCCATCTCTGCCCTGACATGAAGAGTCCCAGGCTCCATCTTATCCCTTGGAGCCCACAGTTCCACCTTGGCCTGTCAACCAATCAGCTCCTCCCTGGCTCCTCTTCACCTTGTCTCAACCTGGGACCTTCGTCCCTTCAGCTCCACAGGGCTCCCTCGTCCCACTGGCTTCAACTCGGTCAGTCATCGTTCTACTATCGCCACAGACTTACAGGCCTTTGGCTGTGTCTCATCCCTCCACCCCTACAGCTCCATTGGGTGGCTCCTTCCCCCCGGACTCTGCCTCTGTCCTCACTCGCACTGCTGTCGCTTCAATCCTCCAGCACCCTGGCTCCATCTCGGCCACTCGTCACCGGGACTCTGCCTTTGTCTCCCAGTCTTTCGGCAGCACCGTGTCTGTTGGTCCATTGTTGTTAGTTGGACTCAAAAGACCACCTTGGCTCCACTACCTCCGTGGTTCGCCTCCCACATGGCCATCTCCTGGGTCGCTCCGGGATCTCGTCAGCCATCCGTTCCTCCCTGGATCCTACCACTATCCACTCTTCCATGAGACCTTCCACCCTAATCTTCTCCATGGCTCCTCCCAAAATCAACTTCTCCATGCTTCCTCCCATCCACTCCTCAACCCATCTGCTCCCCTACTGGTATCCAGCACCTCGTCAGTCCCTCGTCCACCTCCTGTACCTCCACCCTCCTCCCTCCAATCCAACCAACACGGTGGTTGTTCTTCCAGTAACGGAAGACGCCATGTTCTTCCAGTAACATTAACAGAACGTTCGCTCAAAGTTATCTGGTGTTTAATAATGTTTTAAAAAATGTCAGCACACAAACATTATTTATACATCACTCATGGAGTGTTTTTTTCTGAAACGTTTTAGTTGGACATTCGTCTAACGTTTTTTTAAATGTTACTACTTGTTCCGGAAGAGAACAAACATTCCCTTAATGTTTGAAGAATTATAAAATGGAATTTTCCCTTTACATTGTAATGATAGATTGTTGTATTAATGTGCATGACGAAAGAAGTAGGGTACAAATACAGTCTATATTAAATCCACAAAGGAACAATACAGGAGTAAACTAATTCTCAACCACACTAAACAAAGATGATACAACACAAATGAACTGAGAGCTTAAATACAGACAGAGAGTAATCAATGGAAAACAAAATAAGGACAATGAAATTAATTAACAACCAAGGGTGCTAACTATGGAACACAGGTAAACATGAACACAGGCAAACAGGAACACAGGTAAACAGGAACACAGGCAAACAGGAACACAGACAAACAGGAACACAGGCAAACAGGAACACAGGCAAACAGGAACACAGGCAAACAGGAACACAGGTAAACAGGAACACAGGCAAACAGGAACAGAGGTAAACAGGAACACAGGTAAACATGAACACAGGTAAACATGAACACAGACAAACAGGAACACAGGCAAACAGGAACACAGGTAAACATGAACACAGACAAACAGGAACACAGGCAAACAGGAACACAGGCAAACAGGAACACAGGCAAACAGGAACACAGGTAAACATGAACACAGACAAACAGGAACACAGGCAAACAGGAACACAGGTAAACAGGAACACAGGCAAACAGGAACGCAGGCAAACAGGAACACAGGCAAACAGGAACAGAGGTAAACAGGAACACAGGCAAATGGGAACACAGGCAAACGGGAACATAGGCAAACAGGAACACAGGCAAACAGGAACGCAGGCAAACAGGAACAGAGGTAAACAGGAACACAGGCAAACGGGAACACAGGCAAACGGGAACACAGGCAAACAGGAACACAGGCAAACAGGAACAGAGGTAAACAGGAACACAGGCAAACAGGAACACAGGCAAACAGGAACACAGGAAAACAGGAACATAGGCAAACAGGAACAGAGGTAAACAGGAACACAGGCAAAAAGGAACACAGGCAAACAGGAACAGCACACAGTGAAAACGACAAGCAAAACTGACCATATTCGTTACAAACATTTGCATAACAAAGACAACTGTAAGTTTTGAATATTCAGAGCAGATTCAGAAATTTCATTTTCATAACTTAATGGGAATGTTAGATAACATTCTTAGAACATTTTTACACACACATGTTCATGTTCAAGTTAGTTCATAGCTAATTTTCACAGATACAACTTTGGATCTTAGTAGTAAATGTTGAAATTAACATAATTAACATAGATTACATTAACATAGAATAAATGCTGTAGAAGTATTGTTCATTTTTAGTTCATGTGAACAAATGAAACTACTGTAAAGTGTTACCACTAAATCAACAAAAATACTAAAACATACAATGAAAAGCATTGAATGAAATTCACATCTTGCTCATGAAAATGAACTAATTAGTCATTAAACTTCATAAGTCAAAAAACTATCATTAAAAAAAATAAACAGTTGTCTTTGGCAAAACCATGGATATGCAAACCCACACATATGAATCTGTCGTTCTCTCATCATTAATATGTGCACACCTCCTCTGATAAAGCACTCCTCTCTCTCCCCCATCAACAATATCTAAAATAAATGAATAACATCCTGTGGTGACAGAGTAAAGAACATCCTTTCAATGAACTTTCAGATATAGAGCTAATGTGGGAAAGTCTGTTTTATCCTTGAGTCCTTGAGTTCGTTAAATGGTGAGGGAAATAAGGCATCAACAAACGTTTTCAGACTTGGCATAATCTTTAAGGACAATGAGGTGGACAAAACAAAACACTTTAATACGACTTTGATGTTTTCCATGCACACTTGGCACATCTGTCTAAATGGACTGAGAATGCCAACTAAGCTATGATGAACAGCTGCATTTTTATATAACAACAGAGGTCTTGAACAACTGATCGAATGGTTTATCGTCATTCTGATGTTTTTATAATTAATAATTGTACTAAATTAACAAGTTACATTGGCTGCTCTAATAGAAAGAGGTTTGAAACAGCATTGTGGCCAATTCAGTATTGTCCATTTGTTTCTGACAGCTCATTTCACACATTGCCAAAGCAAGATTTCAGCATCCTGTCATAAACTTGGAGCCCTTAAGAACATTTTTAAAAAAAAAAAAAACGAGGTCTCTAAAAGTAGCTTGCACACAGACTTTGTTAGAAACAGGCTATCACGAGGTAGTTAAGTGCATCCATATTTGGCATCACTCTGTTTACCATTATAAGTGAACAGCTTCTTTGTTTAGGAAAAGCAGCCAAACCCCATTATAAGAGAGAAGTTGAAGCGTTATTGTTTTTCTTTAATTCAAAAGTAAAGATCAAACGTGAAACCACTACATAACTTCCTCAGCTATTGCTTGAAGTCATGTGGGGTGAAAATGTTTTCCTGTAATGGCTCATGACAATGAAGAAAAACTGCTGAATTGTTTCCATTCACATTTAGAACTTGAGCCGAAATAAAACATTAAAAATTTTACTTTTATTAGCAGTTGCCTCTTGGAATTTCATATACTTTTGAAATGAAAATGTGACCTACAGTACATTGTCATTTCCAAAGAAACGAATGCATATGTTGCCATTTGCATGCTAAACCTATTACTGCCGTTAGATATTAATGTATAACGTTCACAGTCAATGCAAGCTGTTGTAGAACGCACTCCGCTAAAGATAACCCTCCATGGGATAGGTTTGTTTCTAAATGGGCAGAGAACAGAATGACCTCAGAAAAGTTATTGGTGCAGAAATGCTGCCAGCTGTTGTAGTGGACACCACCCATCATTAAAGACTCCAACATTACTCTCTATCACTCACATGAAGATCTATTGGCACCAGACAGACACAATACATGTATTGCTTTCAGATGAGCATCCTGTCTCATTTACCACATCTTGGTGAATTTTTTGTCCTAAACCCGAAACCATATATTTTAGACCTGCGCAAATAATTTACCCCAAAGCGTTTATTTACAGAGGTCACTCAAACTTTGTTTTGTAGATAATGTCAGTCTTAGGTTGACTGTATATTTTTGTTTTAGTAAAGGTAATAACAGCCTCTGACTAAAATGGTTGCAAATGTGACAAAAAATAAAATTACCATTAATTTATAATCTAATCGCCATTACCGATATGGGGAAAACTTGTCATATAGGCCAGTTCAGTCTTGGCAACGAACACAGCACAAGTCATGATGACCGATTCTCAAAACAAATGACTTTTATGAATGGATTCATTTTAATGAATCAGTCACAAAATTCACAAAACATTGAACTTAACATTTCGAATCAGACTTATTCAGTCAGAGAATTGATCAGGGACTTCATCACTAAAAGTCATTATATGGTTCTGTCCGATTCAAAACTAACCGGAAACCACTACTCTGATACTTACCTTGGTTGTTCATTTGATAATGTGTCATTAAAGATACATATTCACAGCTGAGTTTACTTATGCAATAAATTAATTTGTGCATTAAAAACATACAAATATGTTTCTGGAAGCATTACTCCTTTATTAAAATCTTCCATGTTTTGATCTTAAGCATTCAAAATGTAGAAGATGATGAAGCGGTCACAATATTTGCACACTAAATAGTCTGCAAATGGTCTTTTTTCTTACTTCTATTTGCATATTGAATCATGATTGGTTCTTTGCATACTTTACAACTATTGTGTCAACTATAGCCACATTCATACTACTGTTGATTCTTGAGAGAAGCCGACAGAAAGATTACGAGAACGCTAAAGGTGCTCTGATGTATAGCATTTAATTTATGTGAAACCAAATCTAAAACATAAACTTGCCTAAAAATGATATCCTTCTACCCATCTTCATTTCAAAGTGCTACAAAATGGGATGTTTTATTCAGCACACAGCTGAACCATTTTGGGTTGAAATTGTAAAGTATATATAAAAAAGTATTTAAGTATGTTTAATTGGTAAATTTTATATAAACTGAGTCACTCTACAAATAATAAATAAGATTTACATTCACAATTTAGGTCATTAATATCATTTTGCTGCAAAACACATCAACTTGAGCATAATACTGCATAGTGTGTATGTGTATCTGTGCATGGGAACGTGTTGCTAAGTAAAGTTCAAATGGACTTTTCTCTGAGGGTGCGTCTTTGGCTAAACGGTTGAGGGCGTGAGCAAGTTGTCACATCTGTAGGTTGTCAATGGTGGCTGAAATGATGAAATCACAGATCCCATCCATGATGTAGGTCTCAAAGGTGGCACGCCAGCATCTCAACGTGACTGATGTAAGACTTTCATTAGTCTGCTGCATCGGTGGACTTGGGGCAAGAACTGAGCCATAGGGTAAATTCCACACTTAAGGGAGAAGAGATTCTGCCGGATGAAACAAAGCCAGTTTTCCATCGAGTGTTCCAGTCAACAGCTGTGAATAAAAAAAGACTTCACTCATGAAACATTCTGTTGTAGAGTGAATAAGTTCATGATTAAACTCTTTATTCTAATTGTGAGGTCCTGAATGTTTCAAATGAACTTAAGTGCTTGTTTGCAGTCAGGGCTGTATTTATGCAAAGGCATACCTGGGGGTGGGGATTGGTGCAATTAAAATGAGAAGAAATAACTTTTTTTAAAAAAAATTATTATTATTTAAAAGAAATAAAAAGAGTTTGTCACTAAACATCATGTCTCCATTGGATCCTCAAACTATCGGTCAAACCTCATAACTCCATCCCACCTCTATCGTGAATGAAGTGCCGCACACGGTTTGGACCAGCTCTGCTTGTTTGCGAGGGTAAATAAAGAAGTGGTTGTTTGAATAAATACAGGGTTTTCTTCACTCCAACTAATGATTTATGTACTCGAGGTGTGGAGAAGATGATTTGTCATTGAGTCATAGCCAATACTGCTTTAAACAGTCCCTAGGTAGCACATTTATAGCCTGACATTTTGGACAAATTACAGAAAAACTTTTCTGTAATTCTGTTTGTTCAACATTCACTGGTCAAAAAACATGTTAGAAACATTACACAGGTAGATCTTTGCCTGCTAAGGCATTGCTGCAAGCCACGGCTCCACCTGTGCCTACAAATTGGCAGGTTGCAAGGTCATCAGGCGGGTACCACCGCTCATTGATGTTTCGCCCCTTTAAACCCAGAATGCCTCCTTGTGGCAAGGGAATGACAGGGACGTCTCCCTGTCCCCCCCTGCAGCATGCCTCTGTACTAGGTGGTGTCCCAACACATAATCCTTCCTCTTTAGCCAGAGACAAAAGCTACTTTTCTTGGCTTCCTCAGCCAGATCTTTGAGGCAACCCACCTCTATTGGGTCAGTGGTGGTTTTCCCAGTACTCAGCCCCAAGATCTGCGTATTTCAGCCTCTCCTTGTCCCATGCAGCCTCCAACCCTGCATCCCACGGAATGGTTAACTCATGTTACTAATATGACAAATGCAAGTGTCTGACCATATACAGCCAGATTATCAACTTTGAAAACACAGTGTTTTTTTTTCTTTCTAAATAATTAAAGTTTTTTTCATCTCCTAAAAATCAGCATTTTTTTTTTATCATACCCCCAAATATATGATATATGGGGGGGATGATATATGTCACAATATGAGATAAATCTGGCCCTGTTTGTAGTTATTCATTCCAAAAATTCCGCTTCACATAATCAATGGCATAAACAAATATTAAAGTGAAGCCACAGACAAAACAGGAACTTTAATTTCATAACAACACATCTGCTATCTTAATGACATAGTAAAAGGGTTGATGGTTTTCATTTATTTATATTTGCCAATAAAAATGTTCTTAAACTTTTATGTCCTGCACTTGAATTGTGCTCTCCTGAAGACAATTAGCCATTTAGTTATGAAACCCCATTTATTCAGCAGATTGTTTACTGGAATCCCACCAACTCTGGATTTTCTATTAACTCTCTATATCTTTTATTGTTTTGACAGACACAAATCAGAAACAAAACTTCAGAAGTGTGTTGTGACATGCAGTCCCGCAGGGTTAAGGATCTAACTACCACATGGTGCCTGGAGGGTTATAGACTTGGGGTAGCAACAATGACCTCATTGCTTTGTCATAGGTGGGAAATTGTCCAGTCAGGTTTTACAGAGTGACATGAAACTGTTTTGGCAGTGGCCTGGAGTCGGTTCTGAACCGAGAATGTCACATACCTGCCTTTACAGACAGTAAAATCTTTTGAAAGGCATTTTAAAGACATTTGAAAAGGCAAAATGAATTTATCTCTTGGCTTATATTATCTGGTCTGGTAAAAAACATATTCACTTCCAAACTTTTTCAGTCACACAGAATTTCATCTGAGAAAGATTAGAGATACAGCATCTCCACACAGCAAATGCTTTGTCAGTGCAATCACCTTTCAGAAAATATAGCTCCATAAAACATTTCATTGTTTGTTCAACTCGTCATTTTGTAATTTCGTTATATAATTAAATCATTTCATGTGTTTAAACTACTGCAATTTACATCACTGTGGTGTTTGCTCATGCACAAATCATTGATCTAGTACTTTTAACGGTGCAATAATCAATATCTGAGAAACACTGTTGATATTTGAAATCAATCCAAACACAACCCCACCTCATTGCTCCGCCCCCTAAATGCACAAACACACAATGCAAGAGTGGATGCCTCTTGCTAAAATAATGCTTTGCGAAAAAATAAAGCAAAAGCTATGAACAAACATAATGAACATACAGCAAGAGTTGTTTGTCAACAGCACCACACCAGCTCCAGACAAACAATGACACTCAAAACTGTCCCGTTACTACAACTAACATTACAGCAACAGCCTAAGCCTAAGAACACTTCCTGTAACACCAAATGTACTTTTTACATCATAAGAAGAATGGCATCTACACTAATATTAGTCTCTCCGTTTATCCCGAGGTTTAACGTGGTCAGCCGGATCCGGGCCATATCCAGATTAGATGGAGGACCAGTGCCTACGCATCCTCAACGCATGACCTCAACGCATCCTTAAAGTGTCAGCAAAGATTGTGTCAACCACAGTATCCCCTGTGAAGGCCTCAACGATTCGACAGCTAGTGGCACAGATCCTCAACAAACCCGTCTCCATACCAGCATGATGAATCCGATCTTCGATCAGATGGAACTGGAATAAATATTTTGAATGATCTGATCCAATCTCACTTCTGACCTATAACGCTGCCTGAATCATAGTCATGCACTGTTTGTTTGTTGGCCAGAGGAGAACTAGCCCCTCCACTGAGCCTGTTTCTCCCATGGTTTTTTTTCTCCATTCTGTCACCTGCAAGAATTTGGGTTCCTTGCCACTGATGCCTCTGGCTTGCTTGGTTGAGGGCACTATATTATTATAGATCTGACTGTACGGAGACCATTGTATGAGAACTGAACTGAGCTGGATGATGACATCACTGTCTTGTACAGATAAATGAGCCAATAACTTTTGTAAGTTAATGAATCAACACTGAACTTACTTAAGCCAGACAATGACACTCTTTTCTTCTAGAGCTGCTGTACAGCCAAAACAAACTTTGTTGGATTATTTTCCTGTTATCACTGTAAAGATGCTTTGAAACAATTTGTACTGTAAAAAGTGCTATATAAATAAAGGTCACTTGACTTGAGAAACACTGCAAAACCAATGTTATTCACATATGGAGAAGAAACAATGCAACCTCAGAATCCATTTTCAGGCCTTTCTGCTTCCCGTCTCTCCAGCACTGAAAAGCTTTTCTAATATTAACACGGGTCCTAAAGCTCTTACCTGACCCTTTTCCTAGTGATATTCCTCTGATCTTTTCTCTTTTGTAATGTCTCTCAGCCATCTCTCCTTCTACAGTCTTTCTTCAAATCTCCCTCTTCCTCACTCTTTCTTCTTCCCCATCATGGATGTATATGAATTTCCATGATTTTCCCCAATCTGGTGTTTACATCCATCCACAAATCATTGTTCTTGTGCATTTAGATACACAAGTACAATTTAATTTTTTCAGCAATAAATTAAACTGGCTACAGTCATTTTCATTACTTTTCCTATGACTTTTAAAGATTATATTGACTTTCCTTGATTTCCAGGCATGGAAAAAACTTTTTTTTTGTGTGTGATTTCTCAATCTGAATAAAAATGTAACTATTCAAACTATTAAAAAAGTATTTCTTGCTTTTTTTTAGGAAGATTTTTGTTTTTCAATGAAAAATATGGATGAGACATTTTTTTGTGTGGAAGGAAGCAGAAAGAGGTTTCCGTCATAAAATCTACCAAAAATAATGAATTATTAGGGAAGAATTCCCTGTTCCATGTATCCTGATCTTCTTTTCATTGAATATTTCTACCATAGGAGTATACTTTAGCCTAAATGGTTTTACAAGCAACTTGATGATAAATCAGAATGCAAAATATCGTACTTTCTGACGCAGGTTTCACAACCTGATTTATTGCAGGGTTCACTGGGCTGAAGGCTAAACAAGGAAGAAACACAAATCAAGATTTCAAATAGAAAGCTGAAGAATAAATAACTTGTAGACATGTTTACATGTTTGTTTTTAGCTCAAAGGGGATCATTTAATATAGTTAGAATAGCCTCCTCAGGATATAAAACTTTTTGTCATTTAGTCTATGCTCGCAGTGACCCAAGAAACCCTGTATTTTCATTTAAATTAAGTCACAGGGAACATCCTCTATCAACTAAGCACCTTGAAGCTGAATTTGAAGACTCAATTACTCAATTTAATTGCTTTAAACTTTTCTTTGAATAAAAAAGCTACTAGAACTATGAGAACATATAACATGACGAAAACCTTTTGCCAAATAGCCTGGCATAACAGACTGAACTGCTAGCTGACTGCTTCTGGGCTGTTGTCAGTATGCAGAGAGGTGTCTCCAAAAAATGTGTTGAGGCTCAGAGGGAAAAGCTGAGAACAGAGACAAAGCAAACTGACAGTGCCACTGCCACTGCCCAAAGCCACAAGTATTATACAAGCAGGAAAATATGCCATCCTGCTGGCCTCACACTCTTCTTTTACCATGGATATTAGCTTCTGAGCAAAACTGGGCGAGATTATTTATTTAGTATACAAATCTTGATGATTTAAGAATTCTACAGAGTTAACAACTGTAGGGTAGGCGGGGACAAGATGACCCCCCAACTTCATTTTTTCTCCTGACCATAGACGACACAAAATCTCATTTTAGCACTTTTGATAAGTGGCTACACTATTTTTAATTTTGCCATTTCATCTGAATATCAACATTTGTTAGATTTAGTCAGTCTAAGTTTGTGTTTTAATGTTTTTGGAAGTCTGTTATACTCACCAAGGCTGCATTTATTTAATAAAAATACAGTAAAACAGTAATACTGCGAAATATTATTACAATAATTTACAATTTTAAAATAATTGCTTTATTCATTCTAATATTCTGATTTGCTGCTTAAGAAACATTCACCATGTTGAAAACAGTTGTGCTGCTTAATATTTTTGTGGAAACTGTGATACCTAAAGGATATTTTGATGAATAGAAAACCTAAAAAAAATAGCATTTATTTAAAATAGATTTTTTTGCAACATTATAAATGTCTTTACTATCAATTTTAATCAATTTAATACATCCATACTGAAAAAAGTATTAATTTATTCCCAAAGATAAAGATAAAGATTTTTATTTAGTATTTACTCTTCATTCTTAAAATTGACCTGAACATTTGAAACTAAACTGACCTGAAATTGTAATTTATTATAACATCATTAATCGAATAAATGATAACAAAACAAAAGACTTAAGCAAATAGACGGGGACAGCTAAATAATTTAGTATAATTTGAGGCCTTTCAATTATGCAAACCTTTGCTGGCTTTTTGTTGACATTGTTGCTCTTCCCTAAAAGGCTTTAAGGTGCTAGCAACCCTTCTGGAGAATGGAGAACCTGTGCGATATCACAGAAGACATCTGTGAATGTCACCGAAGGGTCACACCTCTGCACTAACTTCCACAGGAACGTCTCAGTCTTGGCTTATGGGTAGTGTCTGCCTGAACGGAAAGTCTCTCTCACTCTCTCTGAAGCCCATTAGTTGGTCAAACTGTGAGTATTTGAAGCAGGAAAAATCAAGGCCAACTCAAAGAGATTATACTTTCAGATTCATACATAGTAGTTGTGCTATTTGGACGCCAAAGGTGTGAGTCACACACTGATATCTTCATGTGCGCAAACCACTGTTTAAATGACTTCATTTTTCTTACCTATCTTTATCTGCCAACAATGACTCATCCTTAAATGTCCTAATAACACAAAAAGCCAGTGTTTTGAAAAGAGGAACTTAACTTGAATAATTGGATTAAATATAATACACAGTGACTATTCACAATAGGAACTTCTGTAAGTGGCTGAATAACAAGCAAAAGTAGGTTACAAAGACTGACTGCCATATCTTCTCGTTAAGTTATGTGAATAATAGGTCAAACATAAACACAAAAGGCTACTTTTTGACATCACATTGCTTTGCATTACAAAAGTTAGTGAAACAGATAATTGAATAGCACCGAAAACCCAGTGCTAGGAGAATCTTACACCTGAAATACATTAAAACAGGGAATAAGGATGACATCTCCTTTGGCTGAGACGAGAAAAGCATTACAGAGACCATCTGCAGTGCAAAACAAGCTGCTAACCTCATTGTGAATGATATAAAGTGCCCGACCATCCACTGCTGACCAAGGATTTCTAAAATATAATTTAATGAAATATATAAAAATCTAAAATAAGAAATTAAAAAGAAATAAATATCTAACATAAACATAAATATTTATTGTAAATAAATACATTTTATGTCAACATCACATCATAAGAATGCAAATATATTTGAAAGCATTTATTATTATTATTATTATTATTTTTTAGATTGTGAAATGATGCAGAGTTGAAATGTTGACCTCAAGGTTGTGTACCGTTTTATGCAACATGGCTTCCATTGCACTGGATCTCTCCAAACTTATGACCATAAAGCAGCCAAGAGATACAGCTACAGCTGTTTATGCAATAAAATCCGGCCTCTGCCTAAGGATATAACTCTTTCTCGTCACACAGAACTTCCAAAATCCATGTGCTACAACTTAAAGACAAATACCGATGAACGTGCAAAAAATAATATACAGTGGCCTCAAAAAGTATTTGGTCACTTAAGTCAAATAAAAATGTCTGAATCCCAGTGTATTATATAACGAAATATCAAAGCAAGTGGGATCTGCAACCAAATGCTGCTCTGCATGGTTTCAATACTAAATTCACTTTGATTTTTAGTGAATGTACTGTATGAATTGTAGGACCAGGTGTAATCGCAACTAAGTGCCCAAATATTTTTTGACTTAATTTTGAACCGTATATCTTTTTTAAATTGTATTTAAATCCTAACGAACCTGAAGAAACAGAAAATATTTTGCCTGAAAAGTGCACTTAATTTAATGACATTAAGATATAAAGTGTGACTTAAGTGTTCAAATACTGTTTGGGGCCACTGTATGTTGTAAAGAGCATCTAGTGTAGAAAAGAATTTTCGAATTGCAAACTCTAGCATTCTTCACTCTCTGAGTGAGTAAAAACATCAAATACAAATTCGACTGGAGTACATTTCTAATAGGAAGATATAAAAATCATATTAAAATAAGGTCCGAATGAAATGAGACCTGAGAGTGAATGCATGTTGACTTATTATCTGAGCTTTTAAACTTCACAGATCTTTGTATATGAGCCAGTACAACAGCGACCACTAAGACTTTCCACTTCCAGTCTTGGAAATCTGAATGAATAAGAGCTTGGAACAGGACAAAGAAAAAGAGCAAAACAGTGCATGCAAATCCGAAGGCCATGTGCATATCAGTACCAGCCCAAAACACAAGGACTAATTCACATTGGAGAGTTTAAGGCATAATATGGGACTGGATGTGATTACACCTATCAAAGCAAATGAACAGTGAACCACTTTGTGGATCAAAGACTGCCAAAAATGAAGCCAGCCAAAGATGCGAGTTTATATATTTCCTAAAAAATAGTAGGGAAATAAGCTTTTAAGCTTAAAGAATTATGCAAAATCACCCCAAGAGTCTATAAAAATATTCTAAAGCCATCCAACAGCTTTGTAAGAGGCAAATTCATCAAAACAGTCATTCATGAAATGTTCTGTACCTCTTTCATGAACGCAAGAAGAGCTAGGGAAGAAGATAGGATTCAGAGAATTATGAAGCTTGAAAGCTTCAGTTCCCATTCATTGCAATCACATGGAAAAGAGAATGAAAATTAAAATTAGTCTTCAAAACAGCTCTTTTTGTGTTCTGCAGAAGAAGAACAACATGAGGGTGATAGATTTCTGAGTGAATGAGCCCTTTAAGTGATAAATTTGGAGTTGTGGCAGAAGACGTTTTCCAGAGGACACTTTAATTTTCTTCTCAAGAACAGACAAGCTGCAATTGAACATCTGCTGTGTGTACTTGAAAATACCAGCAAAAGCAAAACAAGCCATTTATGATCCACATAATGATCTGATCAGCTATTTTAGTGAACATCCACGTCCAAGATCTCTGATAACCTGACTCATAAACAACAAAAGAACTAAGAAGCTGACCTTGTAAGGCTAGAGATGACACTACAGACATGTGTTGTAGATACATCCTACACTAGCTGTATGGAAAATACATGCTCAACTACAGAACCATCAAAAACACTGCATCAAAAAAAATATAATTTAAAAATTTATGATTTTTTTGGTTGGCTCATTGCATGCCCAGGGGTCTCTCTATAAAACATACAGAGTTAGGCTAATGTATACACATATTCAGGCTTCCCCTAAACTTTGTTCAATGTGAGTGCTGTACGCTATGACCAGTCATTTACACCGTTCACCCGATTGTTACCGCGCACACATTGACTGCCTATCTGTGTTTAAACTAAACTCATTTAAGCCTCATCAAGTTAAACATTGGAGCGCAAGACGCGAAAGAGGATTTGCATGGGCGATGTGAGATTTGTGCACCCGGTCACTCAATTGCTTGATGCCTTACCTACCAATTTTAAGGAGGTCTTCTGTCACATGGTCAGTACTGTCTGTGTTCATTATCAGTTATGCCATCTCCGCCAAAGGGTTTTCGTCTGTGGCTGACTATTCACAGTGGTTTAGAACTCTTGCAGCAGCAAGTGGATGGAACAAAGTGGCACTGATTACCGCACCTCTGACTTTCATGTTAAAAAAAACGGCCCAAGTATCCATCCTGGGATTCATCAGCCATGAGAGCACTTCAACAGTTAAAACAGGCCTTTTGCACCACACCTACCTTAGGTCATCCTAGCCCAGAACTCCCTTTTGTCATAGAGCTAGGGTAGGGGCGGTTCTCTTGCAGTGGCAGGGGAAACCCCCAAACTCCATCCATGTGCCTTTTACTCTAAGAAACTGTCCCCTGCAGAGCAAAATTCTAGCATTGGTAATTGAGAGCTGTTGGCCATCAAGCTGGCTCTTAAGGAGTGGAGACACTGGCGGATGAAGCCAAACACCCCTTCAAAGTGATAACGGATCGAAATTTTGAAAACTTACATGAAGCTTGCCATCTCAAGCCCTGTCACGCTCGTTGGGCTCTCTTTTTCACACGTTTCCATTTCACTGTGTCCTACAGACCCAAGGAGGTAAACTGGTACCACTTCCCATCCCACGTAGACCCTGGTCACGTTATAGATTTCATCACTGATCTGCCTTCCTCCAATTCCTTCAAATGCATCCTCATCACTGTAGACTGGTTCTCTAAGGTATGCCGCCTCAACCCTTTGAGGGGACTTCCATCCACTATGGAGACCGCTGAAGCCCTCTTTCAACAGTTTTTTTTTGTAATTACAGCTTACCTGAAGAGCTAGTATCTGACCACGGCCCCCAGTTTATCTCATGGGTATGGAAATCGTTGTTCCAACTGCTGGTGGTCTCTGTCAGCATTACTTTGGGATACCATCCTCAAACTGATGGACAAACTTAGCAAAAGCTTCAGGAGATCGGACGCTACCTGCAGTCATACTGCATACTTCTTGTGACAATCCACCACAGGATTAACACCCTTCCAATGCATACTTGTTACCAACCGCCCCTGTTTCCCTGGTCAGGTGAGCCATCACACATTCCAGCTGTGAACCATAGGTTTGAGGAGAATAAGAGAGTTTAGGACTCAGCACATGTCCATCTTTGCTAGGGCATAAGAGCCAGGATGATGCCAGAGAAGCTGTGACACCCATCTACCATCTAGGTCAGAAGGTCTGGCACCTCCCCCTGCCTTGTCGCAAGCTGAGTCCCTGCTATATAAGTCCATATACCAACCAGAGACAAATCAACGAGGTCACATACAGATCATTAACAGGTTAAATCGCACTACAGAATCTCACTTACCTTTTACCGTCTCCCTATTGAAACCTCACTCTAATTCTCTGATCTCTTCTTCCGCAGGATCTGGTGCTGCTGACGTACCTCCTACATCTATAATGTGCATAACATCCTGGACTGACTAGAATATCTCGTGGATTGTGAAGGCTTTGGTCTAGATGAACGATCCTGGGTACCACAAAACGACATCTTGGTCCCGTCCCTATTAACAGAATTCCATGCTAACCACCCTGGCCGTCTTGCCCACAGAGGTAGAGGCCACCCCCGTCACCGTCCATCTCGGTCTTCGGGAGCCACCCATGGAGGAGGGGGTACTGTCATAGACTCAGCTACACCCTCAGCATCAGACCTCATAACTCCTCCCACATGATCACATTCACCCGAATTCTGACTCAGCACACCTGTTGCACCTCATCACAGCCACAAATAAATATCAGCACTTCACCAACATTCAGCGTCTGGTCTCATCAACCACTATGGCATGTTACTGCCCGACTGCCTATCTGCTAACCAACTAACCTACGGTGAATCTTCATTTTCAGATCTTCATCTTCTTCCATCCTGAGCCTGATCCTCAATTCATCACGAACCTGTTCAGCAAAGATACCTTTTAAAAGGCTGTTTTTCAAGAGAAGTGTCAGTGGGGTAGTTATGGCCTAATGGTGAGAGTCGGGCTTGTAACCTGAAGGTTGTTGGTTCGATTCCCACGCCGGCAGGAATTGAAGGTGGGGATTGTGAATGAACAGCACTCTCTCCACCTTCAATACCATGATTAAGGTGTCCTTGAGCAAGACACCTAACCCCTAACTGCTCCCCTCGTAAGTCGCTTTGGATAAAAGCGTCTGCCAAATGAATAAATGCAAATGCAACATTATCGCTCATCTGTTCAAGTTTGCTTTTGTACATCTCTGCCAATAAAGCCTATTACATTATCTTCGTGAGTCTCCTCTTCTTTTTCGTGACAAATTCAAACTATAATTGGTCGAACCTCTGCAGCACCACCATTGACCCCATTTGAAAACTCCTGACCTAAAGAAATGTGTTTTAATGATAAGCCCTTCAATCTAACGGTCTATATTCCAACTGATGTCCATTCACATCATTCCAGAAAGACATACTGTAGTGTTGAGCACCTAATGCAAAGCAGGTGCATGACATTCTCTTTTGTCAGGGCTAATACATAACCCTGACATTAAAGTTCGTACTTCAGTGTGGAAGGGTTTTTCAAGGCCATCTCTACGAAATATGATCCTGCATCTGTTTCTGGCCTCAGACAAGTAATTCTGTCAAAAGCTCAGGCTAATCAGTTAAAGTGCTACATCCTGACTTCCTACACACTCCAATGTATAAACAGATGCTCCAATGGATCATTCAGAGCATGTGCTGTCAAAGCCTGTAATTCAGTTTTATATTTTCTATGTGCTAACATGAAACTGAGATAAATCTTTTGGGGATCTCTGAAAGATGACATGATGTGGCTTTGTACAAGACCCACAATTATATTTACAATACAGACTCCCCAGAAAGTTGTGATTGGTGTGACCAATTAATGTCATCTACACAACCTCAATGTCTGTAAATCATTCATGGGGGTTTTCAATAGTTTATCCCTTTCAGCCCGATGTGTGGTCACACGTTGATGGACTGCCCACAAAAGTTCTCATTTTTCACAAAGACAAATTTTGACCCAGATTTGGACTTGATTTTCTATTCTCATTATCTTTCGTAGACTCATCTTTCTATAATCCTTCTGTTTTAATGAGATTTGCAGGACAATATGCCTTAGGGAATGGTAAAGCTATAAAAAACAGGCTTTTAAATCATTTACAACAAATCCTCTCATACATCTTATTCAAAACCATAAAGCAGCCATGAACAAATATTATCTGTTTTTCTTGTTTGTGGGGTAACATCAGAAAAAATAACTCAATGCCTTCAGTCTTCTGGAATGCCTTCCGTAAAAGACGGAGGATACAGTTTGGTGTTTGCAATGACCCTCGAAAAACATTTGAAACACAATATCTTTTTTTGTGTTCCACAGAGGAAAGAAGGTCATACAGGTGTAAACGACATGATGGTGAGTAAATGGCAGAATTTTTATATTGGTATTAACTACTCCTTTATAGTTATAATATAAATTGATGTAGCCAGTATGTTATTCTGTTCCTACAACTGCTCATCTCTCAAAGATTCACCGTTTCTTATTCATAAACAGAGCATAGCAAAGAGGAGCACACACTTTTTCTGCTCTGATAAGGAATGCTCTGTAGACGACAGATAGTTGAGTTATGGAGCAGAGGTACTGGCACCACAACTAGTGCTGGGGATCCAAAAGGTGTCAGTCTGAGCGCAAGACGCTTTGGGAAGTTTTGACATGGACAGAGGAAGAGTTGCAGTCACACTAAAGGAGCTGAGCTAAAGCACATGGGAAAGGAGGTTAAGATGTAAGACAGCTAGTGTGGAGAAGATTGGCTATTAAAAAAGCCTGGTCCAAAAAACAATGTTTGGGCACCTATAGGAATAGTTCATGAAATTAAACTTCTAACAGAGCTATTGTATGTTGTATTGTATGTATTGTATGTATGTGAAAACTGGAGTAATGGCTGCTGAAAATTCAGCTTTACCATAACAGGAATAAATTAAAAATATACTATAATAGGAAACAATTCATTTGAATTGTACCATTTCACAGTATTACTATTTTTTACTGTATTTTTTATCAAATAAATGTAGCCTTGGTGAATATAAGACTTTTTTTTCAAAAAGACACATGCAAAAAATTCTTACCAACCCTAACCATTTGCAATCTAGTGCATTTTAGATTTTAAAAAATGTGTGTGTTTCACAGGACAAAAATAACAGCGTATGTTTGGAAAGACATGATGGTGAGTAAATGACAACAGAATTTTGCTTCTGTTTTTTTTCTGTTTTCAATTTCAAAATAAGTGGCATTTATTTTAAAGAAAGATAGCGCAATAAAAAAAATTCACACACAAAGGAAAAAGACAAAAACCTGCCCATAGGTAGTGTGTGAGGTAGATCTACTGACTTCATAAAGTCGGTAAAAAAACATCTTGGAATCAGTTAGGAACCACTGGAAAAATACTTTAAAACAAGTCAAGTTAGTTCTGAGATACATTATACATTTGTTCCCAGATACCACTTGGTTTGATCTTTAGTTATCTAATTGTCATCAATAAAATGAATGCACTGTAATTGTGTGCAAATATGTTTTGGGGTCACTGTATCTGAGATCACTCTAGAGTCTCAATCTGAAATATTTAAGATCAAGAAACACATTTATTGTAAAAGAAAGTTCATGTAAAATCTACCTGTAGATGTTGGTAAAGTATTTGATCTGATTGTTTAGATCACTAGAGTTTGTCTGCCAAAGATGTTATAGCCCCGGGGTTTCAATGCACTGAATCCCTTAATGGAAAGCACAAAAGTCGTTCACAGGATCATTTGCTCAAGGGCCAGAGACAAGGCAAGACTTCAGACAGGTTTAGCTCTGTTGTTGATATACTGACCAGATGATGACCGAGCATCTATTCCCCATCAAGGAAGATTTCCCTGCCGATCAAGTCTCTCTCTCATGGCCCAGAGATGTGAGCACATGTTGAGCTCACTCCAGAGCGCTTTATAAATCCCACACATTTGCAATGCATGAATCACACTTTCCCTCGCAAAAACGTCCTGTAGCACTAAACCAAAGAATACATTTTACAGCCCTGTAAATTACCATTCACTCCTCCCTGCATTCCACCGTCCAAGGTAGCAGCATGTTCGGATCGACCGCTGATCAAAAACGGTTAGTGAGATTGCTAATTTGTAGTATACAGATATAGTTCACCAAAAATAAAAGTCCTTTCATTATTTTCCCATTCTTATATTGTTCAAAACTCATGACTTCCCGTTATAATTTATATTATAACAAATGAGGAATACAACAAATTATCAGGAAATAATGACTTAAATCTATTTGTCACACAAAGCTATTATATTACTTTGGAATACTTGGAATAGAACCATATAGGAGTCATATGGAATACTTTTATGACTCTTTTAAGCTGGTTTTTTGAAACCTCAAATTTTAAGGCAACCAGGAAATTTTTGAGTTTTCTCAACTTTTTGTGGAATAACAAGTTCAATTTACCATTAGTTGAGAAAACTCAAAAATCTTCTACAGCAGGTTGCCTTTAACTTTTAAGTTTTCTAAACTTTTTACAGTGTATGCATGTTATTGTACGCATGTTATTTATCTTATTGTGAATGACTAATCCATGCATGTTTGATTTTTAATCTTGTAATGAATCAAATGATAATAACAATTTACCAGTAAAATAACTTTTTTCTAGTGACATGCACCGGACTTTTCCAATCATTTCGTCTGCATAAAACCCGACCCTTTCTTAAAATTGACTGCACGCTTACATTCAGATTTGTCTTCATCCAATCAACAACCGGTGGATTGACTCAAGTCCACCCCCTACATTTCTTCATTTCAATAAAACGTTTCACTTGGATCTACATCACAATACAGGAAAAAGGATCTGTCGCTACTTCCATAACATCACAACTGTTCTATTTTTCTTTTATTCTAGTTCCAGTTTCCTTTGTTTTCATTTTCCTGCCACTGGTTTGTTTCAATGGTTGTTAATTCATAGGGGCGGGGGAAATCGATTCACATATGAATCACGATTCTATCTTCCACCGATTTAAATCGATAAACAAATTTTGAAAATCGATTTTCTAAATATTTATTTATGACGTGATGTTGTTGGGTCAACGGAGGCGAAAGTCACCTGGGAGAGCTGTTCAGTAGCTGGACAGATTAGAGGAGCGCACAGCGCACTTGCAACGGAAGAAGCATTGTGAAGCTTACTTGACAAAAACAGTTATCAGTAACTTAATGAATAAAAAATAGCCTTAAATGTTTAGTTACAAGTTTTTCTTGCTGTATAGTGTTTACACAAAAAAACATGTTCAAATATCCTATAAAAGTGAATGAACATATCCTGTATCTGTAGCTAAATTAGGCTATATTGAGAATCGAACAGCGCATATATATATATATATATATATATATATATATATATATATATTTCTAATCCCAAACGATCGTCTACTAATTGGATGCAGCTGATAATCACTTCCTTTGTTTCTAAATATCTGTCAACTTTATGTTCACATAAACTGATAACATTTTAACTATGCAAAAGTCACACCGAAAAGGCGAATATGAAGACTGAGCGCCAGTGGGCTAGAGTACAATAACACACCTACAAGGTTTGTACAATTTAAACTACTTTCATAAATAGGTCCCGACTGATTGGCACTAACAGTAGCTATTGCTCTTTTGCACTCTTCCTGAAAGCGCCCTTCATTAAAGTGACAGGTGAAGGGTTGCCAGATATCACAAAAAAAACCCCCAACTAAACATCCCCTTAAAACGTAATAAAGCAAAACTACTAATATAAACAATATAACTAGTATTATCCTACAGTTAAAAGGCAGGAAATATAAGATCTTTCAAGAAGAACAGTTCAATATAAGATGTTTACATAGGACTATTATAAACTGATTGAGGATGAGATTGAAAAATAATAATTTAACAAAACTTTAAAGTTTAATTACACCTGTGAGTTGTAATTAATATCAATCGAGGGCACAGGATTTCTTATGCATGGGGATGAACTGAATCATGACATTCCAAAAAAATTCCCACCCCTATTAATAAGGTCCCCACACCTGTTCTTTTTTTTCTCCCTTTATTACCTCTTGTGTTTATAAGCCCTGTGTTCTTTCAGTTCTTTGTCCAATCTCATTATGTTTGCTGTGTTTCTCCAGCTTGTTTTGTGCAGTTTTGGATTAAAGACTATTTGTTTTATTGTTCTGTGTTGTGCGCTTTGTACACAGCCTGACCATTACACTAACTCACTAGACTCTTAAACCTGTTGTGATTTCCATGGCAACACAAAAAAGTATGTTTTAAAGCTCTCTTGTGCCTAAAGTAACAACCTTAGCAGAGTACATATACTTGATTCACAGCCCTCCATACACCCAGGAACAAAACATATAATATCCATAAAAAACAAAAAACAAATCCTTCCTTAAAACATACCTTTACCACAGTTGGTAAAATCATTCATGTGAACACGACAATGAAAATTGTTGGGGTGTATTTGACTAACATTCGATATGAAGACATTCGGTATGATGACTATAACAGGCCTGTTTCAGTGATGTGTTGAGTTGTGTTGGAAACCAGGGACCGAGGTGAGCACACATTGGACTGAATGAGGGGTGTAGAGGCTCGTGCTGTGTCTCACAGCGATCTCCCCACACAACCTTTGATTCGCTGTGTGAAACCCCCCTGTGGAAGCATTTTCTGTGGATTCATTTAATGGTGAAAAGAAGATTGGGTTCCTCATAGGTCCCATAGCAAGGCAGTGGGACAAAACACACACTGTAAAACATATTCAGCAGCTGTAATAAAAGAATCCCATTCAGTAGTCAAAAAGATGCTTCCTTTCAGTTCCTTCATACCTTACTGGATGTTATTATAATCTATGTCATGAGGTATTTGAGAGTCATTTACTTCAGTCTGTGGTTAGTATAAGACGGAAAAAAAAAACAATCACACACAAAAAAACAACAACAAGTACACACAAACAATTCCATTTCAATAGGAATTCACATGACCAGGAATATCTCATGAGGGTGAAACATTTCCCCATGCAGATATATCAGTGGGTTCAAGTTTGTCTCACAAATGAACTGTGACAGAACCTTTTTTGCTGGCAAGAATTTGCTTATGTGACTGCATCTTAATTCTAATTAAGGCAGGATAGCATGTATGCTTTGTTGGGAAGCATCCCAGAATGCACAGCAATAGCCTTGGTGAAAAAAACCAAGCCTGCAGACAAGAAATGCAGTATAAAAACTTTTTAATTCAGTACTGAAAAAATACTGAAAAAAAATTGTGTAGTGTAATTAAAATTGATTATTTTACCTTATAGCTTAAGGTCAAACATAACTGAAATTAATAATGAGTGCTGGCTTATAGGTAGCTGCCTATATAGGTAATTGGTTTTGGAACAGAGCTAGATTACAGCGCTTGCAAGGCAACATTGTATTGGTATTTGCCAAATGTTATATTTATATGGTTTGGGAATGTTCTACACACCTAAGCTATAACTTTTAATTATTTAAACCCTAATCAGGTAATGTACAAAAACATTTTTTTAGACAATTTCAGTCTTAGGTTGTGCAATTGGTGTTCTTTTCTTACACCGTCTTTTCTTGCACACTGATATACAATCGGAGGCATTAAACCAAATTCTAAAACTACCCAAAACTTTAACACTAGTCTTTAGCTACTTTGTAAGCACTGGTATTTTTTCAATAAAATTAATTGTTTTAGAGTTATCATTTAATTAGTTTTTGTTTTAATATTGTTTACCTCTGGATTGGCAGGGTTGAATGCCACATTTAGGACCGTTTCAGAGTGTCTCTGGAGCTTATGAAGAAAGTTGCTGCTGCGTGTGTCATATATATAGGCCTGAAAGAAAGGTTAAAGGACAAAACACATGAACATAATCAGAGGTGGAAAGGAACTAATTACAAATACTTTTGTTACAGTACTTGAGTACATTTTCAATTTTTTCTACTTTCTTGAGTATAACTAAACTGTGGTACTTTTACTTGAGTAAAATAAAAATAAAGTATTCAACTTTGCAACATTTATTTTTCACCAAAAGTATAAAGTACTTTGCTAAAGGTGCTGACCGAGCAACAGGGTGAGCTGGCATTTGACAGGCACTTTTCACTGCTGCTGTGAAGCCCTGCTTTGGTAGCTCCTGAAACGGGTCATATTGACATTACCAGAGCACTGAGCAGTTAAAGTAAATAGAAAACTCGGCTCATAAGGACACAGTTATTACATTGTTCTTGCTCCATCCATGCAAGTGTCTAAAATGCATCCACACGGTTCAGTTGAATGGTAAAGCTTGCCCTCTTTAATAATGCAGTTAAACTAAATGTACAAAGCTGAAATATCCTCAACATTAGCAACAACAGTGGAATAAGATTGCATAATTTATCTGTCAATCATATGCAAATAAAAGTGCAGTTCATTAGTTAGTGGGCCCTGGCACGAAAAAACAGCTCAGAATTTTATTTAACATGTTAACTTGTACCCCGATTTATTATTTTACAGCCACTTTTCTTTTCTTACTGTTTTAATGGAATCTTCTTGACAGCACTTTGGCAGTATTCATAGCTAAAAGGGTTACCCAAACAATCGGCAGATCTGCACTATTTCCAAGCTAATTTCCACACAAAGCTACACTACTGTTCAAAAGTTAAGCTGATTAAAACTAACAGTAAAGACATTTATAATTTTATAAGCATCTTTATTTCAAATAAATGCAGTTTATCACAGGAATAAATAAAATAGTTTTTAAAAAACAGTTATCTTAAATTGTAATAATATTTCACAATATTACTGTTTTACAGGATTTTTTGATTTAAAAAAAATGTAGCTTGTGTGAGACTTCAAAATGTATTTAAAAAAGCTTAAAGATCCCAAACTTTTGAATGGTAGTATAATTTTCTTCAACAAGGGTTAAACGAATGAAAAGGTAGATGAGGTAAAGAAAACCTGCCATTAAAAAAATCTGCCATAAACATAGATAAAACATGAGACGCATCACAGATGACTGGTTGGGTTCCTCCAAATGTTTCTTATTCAGTCCTCTTAGGAAATACATTGAGAGTGTTCTGGGGAAGACACAGGTCTCTGTGCCAAAAAGAAGCCAGAGATCACTAACAGGTTTTTGCAACATCCAATTACGTGTAAATTTAAGGCATTTAGCAGATGGCCTCATTTAGAACAACTTAGAAATCAGCTTCAGCTTGCTTCAGCTTCCCATGCGAAATTAACATGGACAACAGATAGAAAGTCATGAGATCTGCCGGCACTGTCCAAACAAGAGGCAATATGAAAAAGCAACACGCAATAAATACACTTTCAAGTTCAAGATTTTATTCTAACCAGCTACAAATGGCATTTTGTCAATGGCTGGCTTTTATTTATCATTTCTTTTGTGGAACACAAAACAAATCAGTAGGGTCCAGTGTTGACTTGGACACAGAAAAAAAAAATCCACAGAAGAAAGTCACATAGACATAAGGTTGGGTAAATGATGACAATTGTGTTTTTGTTTTTTTTAGCCATCCTTTTAAATTACTTCTGATAAGTAATGAAAAAACAGTTAAAAGCACAATTTACAATGTGGTTAAAGGCACAATTTGCCATGTTTTCCATGTCCTCACTCCTATGAGGTCAAAATCAATTACTTTTTGTTGATCATACTTGTATTTGTTACTTATGGCTTAAAATAATAAGGCCTGGGATTAATGCAGTAATGGTGTGGCGATGAAGTTCTTGATTATCTTCTGAAATATAAAATGTACCAACAAATTCATCTGGCTTATCGAAGTCTCAAGACAGCTACTACTGTTCTCTCTCCGTTCGGCTTCCAGGAAACACTGGAAAGCAGGCGGTGCTGTGGAGATCTTCTCAAAACTCTCCTGCTTTACCCAGTGCCGGCGATTAATAACAGCTATCAACACGCACATATTATTCCACTGACTTGAGCAAAGACTAAACACACATACACAAACAGAGCAGAGACAGCAGTCCTCCCACACTGGCAACGAGACACATATGGAAAAGTAATTTGATTGATTCAAAAGGACAAAAAAAACAAAAAAAACACATTCAGTTCAAAATATGGATTATAAGAAATAAGTAAGTGGTTGCTTTAAATGGCAAGTTTGTGTAAAACCTGATGATCCTATTCAGCTTTAGAGAATCAACCAAAGAGCATCTTGTGCTTCATTGGAAGCAAGAACATCTGAACATCTGTATAAAGACATCCACATGATCAATTTTATTTGAAACAAATCAAATTTTATTAGGGACTTAGAAATCTTGCTGAATCTTAAATACTTCTCTGTGAAATCCTAAATCTAGGCTATTCTTGAGCATTCTCATGAGCCAAAACCCACTATCGCGAGTCATTGTTGAGTAACATCCACCATTTTTTTTAAGGTCAATTGGCCATAGCTCTGTAAAAGGCACTTATTTTTCTCAGAGCTCTTTTAACAACAGAACACCATGAAAGTATGGACATCCCACTGTTTTTCTTATATGAGTGAATTGTTTTGACAATTCTGGCAAAAGACACAAGACATGGAGAAGCTCAGCAGTAAATGTGATGCAGCTGCTGGATATGATAAGAGATACTCAGAGAGGGAGAATTAAAGAGGTCAACGGAAAAAGTGGTCCAGTGTAATAGGGATGATTGTAGGTTCTTCTCAAGCCCCTTTTAGATATCATTTGTGGTGTAAATTTAATGCACAGTTTAATTCAGTCTATCTATCTTTATGTCTGTTTGTCTCTTTATCTATCTATCTAGATAATTGTATGTTCCTCTCAAGCTCCCCCCTGTAGATAACGTTTGTGGTGTAAAGTTAATATTAAGTTTAATGCAGTCTGGCTGTCTCTCTCTCAGTCTGCCTGCCTGCCCATCCCGTCTGTTCTTTCAATGAAGGCTTTGCAGACAAACTTTGCAATTCCATTTGGTGCAAAAATAATATATTTAACCTTTAACTAAGAAATCAATAATTTACCTAAGAGCATTGGATTGAAATGTGACACTGCCTTTACATATTCAAAACATTTTGAAAATAACATTTCATAACTCCAATAAGAGATAAAAGAAAAAAGTACTGACTACAAAACTTAAAAAAAAAAAAAAAAAAGAAAAAGAAAAAAGTTCTTACCTATAATGTGAAAAATGTGGTATTCAGCAGTCCTGAATGCTGGTTTTATTACTTGTCAAGATACACAGGCTCACCCTGGGCCAGGACAGGATTATCTGATTTACAATTATGCTGTACATTCTGTACAATGCTCGTGAAATATGTAGAGGTACTATGAATTATTGGTCTTATGAATTCTATTACACCTTGTGCTCATCATGACACCATAAAACACTCCACTTAAGCAAGGAGAAACTGTTCTCAATAAACACAGGGGTTGAAAGAAACAGAGAAATGGGATACAGGACATTGTAGCAGGAGATATTAAATGTACTCACACAACGGTCCTCTGAGCCAGTAGCTATGAAGCGACCGCAGGGTGAGAAGGCCGCAGTGCAGTGATGACAGCGGTTGACATGGCTCTCATAGCGGCGAACACACCTGAACGAAATCGACCGAAAGGAGAAATTAATCAGCTGACTTTTGTGAATAATTCTAGAATTTACATTTTTGCGGCTGCCTAAACTGGTTTGCAGGCTTTTTGTGAATTATACCATACACTAAAGACTAAAGACTAAATAACATACAGTATAAATGACTATTACCACATTTGAAGACATGTATTGTACACATTCACAATAGGTAGGACAATACAAAGGCAAGGAAATTTATTTGTAAAGCACCATTAAAGACAACAGTTAGCTGACCAATGTGCTGTACACCTTTTAAGCATACAAAAAACAAACACATACATTATGTGAAGAAAAACCAAAAAAAACCCCAAACAAACACTGTTTAAAAATCAGCTTTTCATTTTCATTTGGGGCTGTGTTTGCAATTGCTAGATCACATTTGCCTGCATTCTTCTAGTTCTTCTACTTTAATAAGCGTCATTAGGGGTGTGCGATATATATCGTGTGTGATATCGTAATTGATGTTTTAACGACATGCCAAATCATATTATCGAGTATTTCACTCATTTTTAGAAACCAATCAAAACGCTGCATGAAGTGTTCACGAACCGAAGTGTTCACGTGATGTATTTAAGTGTATACTAAGTACTATTGCGTGCGCATATTCATAGTGGTGTTTGACAGAAGTTAAAATGAGTGAAGTGAAGGGGTGGATTCTGTAATCCACTGCCGCTTCAATATATATATATTTTGAGCGATTTATCACGCAATTATCTTTCTAAATATTGAAGTATTTAGAATGACTAACTTCAACTTATGTTAAAGCCTTTAATTTCCTTTTCATTTTCAAACACTAGAAAATAATGATGTATATTGTCTGTACCTCTGACTGAGAGAAAAGTACAACTTATCAGTATGTTTTGGGAAAGTTTCCTGTTCAGTGCAGAGCTCAGATCAACTTCAGCCTTGAAGAAGCTGTGAATCATGTGTATCCATGTATGTGCGCTAAGTGTTCTGTACAGGTCTGTTATGGGCACTGGTGGACTGTTGTCATCTGGACTGGAGACCTGAAGGCGCCTAGGCCTGACCTAGAGGGACATTCTGTCCCTAACTTCAGGGTCCAATCGTCAGCGTCATAATGGAAGAAGATATGCTTCTGACTATCTGTCCATGTCTGGAAAATTACCAGTTTTGTCTAGTGTTCTTAACCAATCAGAATCTTAGCAATGACGTAGTTAGTAGACTCTGTTAGAGTATAATTGTTCTGGAAATGTGAATGTACGAAAAGAAAGAAGGAGAGAGGGGGGAGAGAGAGCGGCCTACGAACTCCTTGTGAGACTTGAAGCTGGCTTCTGCTGATGAAACTGCAAACTATTCTTTATTAAAATTTTCTTCAAATTATTTTTTTAAACTCTGACTCCGGGTCTTCATTTATCATATCTGGTCTTTTGGGTCTTTAACTGTAAAATCCCCTACAGAAGAAACTGTGAAGAAGCTTGTCAAAGTACGGCTCCAAAAGCTAATCCATCTGAAAGCACTGCGAGTTTGAGTCGCTTATAATGTACATTTGAAAAAGCAACACGCGTCAAACATCTTTCCAGACATGAGAAGCATTTATTAACATCTTGTCCAACAAAAGACAACATTTAATCAGTTGAGCATCCTTCTGTGAGATGATGTGGCTTCTTACACAGAATAAGGCAGTCGTATGTTTATTCGTCATATTTAATCAATCAAAGCATTTCAATCTTCTGTTTATTGAACTACAGCGATATGACGCATTATCTTCTTCTGCCGCAGGGCATATTTTGAGTTCCTGCACAAGAGCGCCCTCTGGCTTTCAGATAGAGAAGCCTTTACTACTGATCACAGAGCCATACAGCTCTGACAAGCTGCGTATTAAATAATCGCAGCCTTTGCCAAATCGCGTGCGATTTAACCACGATACATCGTGCACCCCTAATATGAGGATTATGAAAAGTTTCAGGAGTCAGCTGAACACTGCACGTCTGCAGCACACAGAGTCCAGATCAGATGTAACAACATAGAATTCAAACACATGCACATTCTTTGGGAATTTAAGGTCTGTACTTTGAGCATCCACGATTTAAAAAGTGCTATTTTAAAATCCACAGATGGGAAATTACTCTTAGAGTTTAACCCTAACCTTTTTATAAATATAAACCAATGATTTGTGCCTAATGAGATCATTATGCCATTAAGGAAGTCACAAAAGGGGCATATAAAGTGATTTAATGCTAGCCATAGCATCAGCCTTTATGAAGCAGCACAACCATATAATAAATTAACTCTTTTAATGAGACTACATAGACTGCCAAAGCATGCTGTTTCTGTCCATGCAATAAAAACAACACCATTAAAAAAAACAAAAAACAAACAAACAAACAAACAAACAAAAAAAAACCTGGCATAGACACAACCAGAAAATTCAAAAGATATTAATATAAACGTTAGAATAAATTGGACTGAAATAGGAAAAAGAAAAACATCATGGAAGAGCTTGCCCGAGGTTCTTGCTCATCATATGAGATGGGTCTGGTTGTTATGTTCACTCTGATTGCTCTGTACGCCTTTATGAATCTAGAGTGCTTTTCTGGGGGTCTGGGCAATTCACATTCTGTACAAGCCAGGTTAATCTGTTTCTCATTACGAGAAAAGATTATGCTTTAAGAGAAAGCATAAACAAATTTATTGTGTAAAGCCTGCATATTTTCTTCACATTTAGTCAACCACCAGAGCGGAAACAATCAGAATTCCAACCAGAGAGCCACCAGAAACTCTGCAAGCACCTTTAAAAATCGAAATGAAAATACCAAGCAATAACCACCAATCAGTCACCTAGAACACTCTAGGAACTGTGTACAAGCGTGCTAACAACCACATAACAGTATCTTCTCTGACTTTGGTAATTCCCCATTTAAGGGGTGCACTTGAATGACTATAAAAAAGCTGCCTGGGGACATTGCCATGATGGCTGCTGAGTGAGCTGGATTGGGATCAGTCCCAAAAATAAGAATAAATTCTCTATGCACAAGGGTTGATTTTAAAAGTCACAGTTGTTTATATTTGTTCACTGATTGATTTGAGGAATTATCTCTGTAGGTTACTGTACCTGTACAATGTAAAAAATTATAGTTGCAATTCGCTATCACAACTTAAAATTTAGCGTTAGAGTAAGTTTCCTGAATTTAACTTGATAACTGCAATATCCAAGTTGTCTTTTAATATAAGTCCACATTTCAAGTTGACTAAACTTAAAATTGTAAGGAAGTATGAACACTTTTTTTTAAAGTTTTAAATAATGCTGGGCAAACGATTAATCGCATAATAGTGTTTACATAATATATGTGTGTGTGCTGTACTTATTTTGTATATTTAAATACACACACATACATGTATATATTTAAGAAGTATTTGCTTGTATATACTGTACATATATGTATATAATTTATATTATATATAAATATTTTATATATAAATAATTTTTTCTTAAATATATTACATGCATATGTGTGTATTTATATATACATAATAATTATAGACAGCACACATACATATTATGTAAAATACAAACTTTTATTTAGGATGTGATTAATCACGATTAATCATGCATTACTTTTGAACAATGTATTTTTTTTACACTGTTCCAACACTTATTCACCAATAAATAACTAATAACGGTTTTTGAAAGATGGCAGTTATGAAAAATAAATTAAGGATGAACAAACACTGAAAAATGCTTTCGCAGTGTGTGTTGACTGAGTACCAGGGACCCACCAGCAGTGCCCTGACCTCCTATGCAGCTGAAAGCAGAGTGATGCTTCATAAAAGAGTTTTTAGAAAGTCTTCATGAAGAACTTCAGAGTCTCTTGCCAGTATTTCTCATACATAATTCAAAATCCAGAGAGCTGCTGCTCCCATCTTAGTCTGAAGTTCAATATACTACAGTATACTTATAAAAGAAGCATTTTAATTTTCATATGCAAACATACATTCCCAGAACAGGTAGACAAGGGTTATGCGGAAGATCACAAGCCTCCCAAGTCTTCCAAAGATCCTTGGCTTTTGGCTGAAGGTTTTGTCTTGGCCTGTTGAATGATGTCACTTGTGCTTTAAATGAAGTCTTGGGGGAGATAAATTCATTTCACGTGCTTGAAGTTGGAGCACTGTTAAAGAGCCAGCCATTGGAAAAATGGAAAATACACATAAAATGGCCTGCGCCGAAAGACTTCATTGCCAGACCTCAGTTTGTCAATGACTGCAGGCAAATGATGTCACTAATTCTCACATATGCTCCCGTCCATGTTTCCTGTGTTTGACCTGCATTTATCTTTAGTATTTTGTCTTAAGTGTTTTTCATGGTTTCCTCCCTGTGACAATTTTCCTTTCTCTTTTCCACTGGAACCAATCCTTCAAAGAAGTGAAAAAATATGCTGTCCTGCAAGGCTGTTTTTAGGCAATCAGTGTAATCACATAATTTTCTTGCAGCTCAAGAATTAGTCACATGGTTTTTACAACTAAGGTGATTGGCTCTATAAACATTCTGAGGTTCCATAAGCAAAAATGGCTGAATTCGACTTAGAAATAGCAGAATTTGTCCTGCAGGTCCTGGAGGTCATGTGGCATTAGAAAAGTCTCCATTGAGATGAAAGGGAATGCTTTTGGAGGTGTAACAGAACTACTTGGGGAGGAAAGTTTCAGTTGTGAAACGTACAGCATGTTTGCATAACATATCAAACTCTTATTTTACTTATTTTAAAGCAGAGAATTCATGCTTCGTTAAAGATGTTGGGAGGTCATGTGGCATTAGAAAAGTCTCCATTGAGATGAAAGGGAATGCTTTTGGATAGCTCTCTCTAGGTATAACAGAACCCCTTGGGCAGGAAAGTGTCAGTTGTGAAACGTACAACATGTTTGCATAACATATCAAACTCTTATTTTACTTATTTTAAAGCAGAGAATTCATGCTTCGTTAAAGATGTTAGTTTCTGCAGCGATGGATGAAGTTGTTAAATTGTCCTGACCAGAACTTGACCTGGAACTCTGTGCAAATATTTATCAAGGCAAGTAAAAGGGATTTGACACTTTCTGGATTTTGCAAGTAAGAGCAGGAAGATCTCCAAGCATAACAAAATGAAGGATGTATAAGTATAGAAGAAATTCAGACCATTTCACAAAGTGAAAGAAATAAAATAAGACTTTCATCAATTATTTCAGCAGTCCTTATAAGGGAAATAAAACTAAATGGAGAGGTTCTGGTGCAGAATATCTATATGGAGATGAAATATCAATTAGTTCAGAGAAAACAAATATGTTCAGAGTCTGGAACTTTCCATACAGATTCCTGTACCTGCAGTTGTTGTCTCTGTACTATTTTTGTTTCTCCCTTCATAGGAGGACAAATGAGTCCAAAATGCTTTTTCCACCCTGATGCATTCACATAGTGTTCTTAAAGGAACAGGCAACTCAAAAAGGAAAATCTGTTAATTATTAATCATTAATCTCTTGCTCCATCAATAATCTCTGTTTTTCCAAACCAGTGTGACATTTAAAAATATTATGACGTAAATTATGAAAAGTTTTTTTGGGTGAACTGTTCTTTTAGAAGAACACTGTAAACACTTCAAGTTGAAGAAAGCATTTCTGATTAATCTTTCCTCCTACGAAGAAACAAAACCATGCCAAAGACAGAAACTACAGGTACAAGAATCTTTATGTAAAGTTTCAGACTCTAAAGACTCTGAAAAATGTGTTTGCAACATCATGTGTGAAAAGTTTATATTATTTTCTATTACTTTCAAATGATAAATGGATAGCAAAACAAACGCACTATACAACCACAGAATTCATTTTGAACCAGAACTAATTGAATTAAGATTCAATTTAGAATTTATTAACCAGTTTATTTTTCAGATACCTTTGGTATCGGTGTCTGTTTATCTATATATTTAACTTGATTTTATACAGGCTGTCACGTATTTGTTCAGTTTAGTTCATTTTACCAGGCCTGCGGGGAAGCCGCCTCAGGCCAAAGCACTGAAGGACCTGCATGAGGGTGGTCACGATCCACAGGTTCTTCAGAAACTGGAGCAGCAGCCTCCATCCAAGTGGCGCCAAGGAGCCAATCGCAGGCGGTACGCCCTGCCTGTCCAGGTCCCCACCAAGAGGGGTAGTAAAGCCAAAGTGCAAGAGGCCCTAGGATGGGCGACCGAGAGATGGATGGGAGATGGTCACCTCACCAGTCCTTGCCCAGGAGGTGGTAAATCCTTTGTTTTTTCATTCTGTTCCGCCACTGGCCCAACAACCAACGATACTCAAATTTTCAATGAAAGAGCAGTTTCCTTCATCTCTAGGTCCAAAGAGGGCTTGGAGAGCAGTTGGAGGAGAGAAACCAGTCCACTCTTATCCCCCTCTTCCATTGTCAGTGGGCAGCAGCATGCAGTTCGTGAAGGCAACCAAAGCCTCTCCTACAACCCTGCCCAACTGTGGAACCAGGTAAGTGTTGCACAGCACACTCAGACCCCGCACCAGGCCGCCTCACAAAGAGAGCCCCCTGAGCCGCGTTCCACCTCGCTGCCTCACTGCAGGTATGGCTATGGTCCCCTTGGTCTTCTTTGTATGGTCTGTGCGAGCCTGGCTAGCACTGCCTAGTCCATCTCGCTGGCTTATTCAGACCAGCAGGCTCATCTATGCCCATGTCTTGCGTGCAGAGATCGCGGTCCTACTGGCAAAGGACGCAATAGAGCCGGTCCCTCCAGCCGATATGAGGTCAGGGTTCTACAGCCTCTACTTCACTGTACCCAAGAAAAGCAGTGAGCTATGACCAATCTTGGACCTGCTAGTTTTGAATCGGAGCCTTCACAAGCAACCATTCAGAAACACATCTTCGAGTGCATCCATCCCCAAGATTGGTTTGCAGCGATCAACCTTTCATGTCTCGATTCTCCCTTGACACAGGCTGTTCCTGCGCTTTGCATTCGAGGGTCGGGCATATTAGTACAAGGTCCTGCGCTGCCCAGGAGGGTTCCCATGAGAGAAGTCAAGGTGGTCTATGCTCCCGTTGCATGTCGCGACTCTCCTGGCATCTCCTCCTATGGCGTTAGCTTCTGAGGCTGCTTTGCGTCATTCATGTCCCCGGGTAGCTCAACTGTGTGTCCTTTCATGAGTTGCGCTGCAGGGAGAGGGGCTACTCCTTCCCCTGGTGGTCAAGCTGATTTAGAGAGAGTTCGGGGAATCTCAGGTAGACCTGTTTGCTTCTCCAGAAACCTCTCACTGCCAGCGGTTTTACTCCCTATCAAACAGATGCGCTTACACACAGCTGGCTCCGGGGCCTACGCAAATATGCGTTTCCCCCAGTGAGCCTCCTTGCACAGACCCTGCGCAAAATCAGGGAGAACGAGGAGCAGGTCTTGAAAGTTGTGCCCAATTGGCCCATCTGGACATGGTTCCCAGAACTCATGCTCCTCTAAACAGCCCCTCCCTGGCACATTTCTTCTGAAGGGGGACCTTCTTTCTCAGAGACAGGGCACCCTTTGGCCCTAACCCTAACCCACGTCCAGGCCTCTGGAAACTCCATGTCTGGTCCCAGGATGGGACGCAGATGTTCTAAGTGACTTACCCCCTGAGGTACTTAACATCGTCACTTCAGCTCGTGCACTGTCTACGAGACATGTTTATGCCTTGAAGTGGAACCTGTTTGTCGAGTGGTGTTCTTCTCGCCGAGAAGACCCCTGAAGCTGTTCGATCAGAGTCTTTCTTTCCTTCTTGCAGCACGGGTTGGAGCGAAGGCTGTCTCCCTCCACCCTCAAAGTCCAATGCTGCTGCTATTTTCACATATCACGACCACATAGATGGCAAGTCTGTTGGTAGGGATAACCTGGTTGTCAGATTCCTTAGGAGGGCGAGAAGGCTAAATCCTCCTTGTGCTCCCTCCATTCTCTCTTGGGACCTTGCTCTGGTGCTTCGAGCACTTCAGAATGCTCCCTTTGAGCCTTTGCAGTCAGCAGACTTGAAGATTCTGTCTACAAAAACTTTGCTGCTGTTTGCATTGGCCTCAATCAAGAGGGTAACAATCAAGAGGGACCTGCAGGCATTTTCGGTCGACGAATCATGCCTAGAGTTTGAGCCGGGCAACGGCCACATGGCTATGGCCAGACCCCGGCCTGACTATGTGCCCAAGGTTCCAACTACTCCCTTCAGGGACAAGGTAGTGAGCCTGCAAGCGCTGCCCCCGGAGGAGGCAGACCCAGCCCTGGCTTTGCTCTGTTCAGTCCACCCTTTGCGACTGTACATAGACAGAACTCAAAGCCTCAGGATCTAAGAAAAGCTCTTTGTCTGTTATGAAGGCCAGCAGAAGGGCAAGGCGGTCTCCAAGCAGAGGATGGCCCACTGGATAGTGGACGCATAGTCTTGGCTTACCAACCACAAGGCGTGCCCTGCCCGCTCAAGTTACGTGCTCACTCTATGAGAGGTGTTGCATCCTCCTTGGCAATGGCTCTTGGCGCCTCGCTGACAGATACTTGTAGAGCTGTGGGCTGGGAGACACCTAACAGATTCTAGATTCTATAGCATTCGTGTCGAGCCGGCTACTCCTGGGTTCTCACCTCAACTGGTCAGCGACACGGAGAGGCCCCGGCTGGGTGACGGTTTGCTGCGCTTATTGCTCCAGAGAGTCCCTACAAGGCAGACCCTGTTGAGTCCTCCGTTCACCCTTCGACAGCCAGACATAGCGGAGAATCTGGCGCCAGGCCTATACTCTGTTGCATCCTTGAGAACTGGATTTAGGCTCGGTACCATATGTGTGACCCCACGGAGATCCCATATGGTTAACTCCAGGGTTGCTCCTATACAAAGCCTGTGTCTTTCCCTCTTGGAGAACCCAAATCTTACCAGGTTGGAGTCACCCATGTACTTCCATATGTAGTACGGTGTTATGGAGTTAGTCCATATGTACTTCTCCAAGTAACTCCTTGGAGGAAGGATGTGGCTTCTGCAGCGTTCTTTTCCAGTGAAAGGGTATGCTTTCCCAGTGTTATTCAATAGTTTCACTGAATGGGTTATGTGGAACAGGAGTGATTGACACTCTCTGTGTTAGCCCTGCTCCACCGTCCTTTAGGTAAGGGGGTGCAGGAGGCTTGCACAAAGCACTGGAAGGGGGCAGCGCCTGTGGTGCTTTGGCAGGGATCTCTTTTCGTCGGTCTGTCCGGCATACGTTGAACGTGACCGATGGAATGTCTCTGTTACAAATGTAATGCTCCTTCCCTGAAGGAGGGAACAAAGACGTACGTCCCGTCGCCACAGTCACTGTACCCCACTGATGCTGTCGCCTCACCTACTCAGCTACTCAGTGACAACCTGAAGATGCAACGCACCTGCTGCTCATTAAATACCCACGCTGCAAGGCAGAGCAGCTGCTGCATATGACTGCATGTCAATGTGCATTGGCTTGTTTTAGTTACACTCGAAGCAGATTGGCCTCTGTAGCGAGATTCCTATTCGTCGGTCTGCCCGACGTATGTCTCCGTTCCCTCCTTTAGGGAACAAGGGTTACCTTTATAACCGGGATTTTCTCATTAGTTGCCCTGGTGTCTGATTAGTCCAGCAGTTCCTGTTTAGTGTCCTTATTTAACATGTGTATTTATAATCCCTTTTCTGTTCAGTCCCTTGTCAGTTCTCGTTGATGTTTAACGTGGTTGTTTATGTTCTGACTGAGTTTACTAAGTGAAGATTGTGTCTTTCACTTTCACCTTAATTATGTGCTTTCCACAACAATATAACCATGACACAGACAGGGACTGTGAAAGAAACCGCATTGCTGAACTCACTCAGTGTCCACCTAAAGCAGAGTGGTTATGGTTAGGTCAACTGTAGGGAGGGAATTCTTTCCAGAGTGTTTTTGGCTGAGGTCCGGGCAGGCTCAGCTTCTAGAGAATCTGGAAATTTTGGATTCTTCGTTTAAATGATATATGTACCTTTCTGACTTCCCCTAATCCTGGTTGTTCTGAACGATCTTCAGGGCATTATGTAATGGTAGTATCCCGCAAGCCTATAAACAACCTGGGATTTGACCATTATTCACTTTTCTGAAGGAGAGGTTATCAGCGCTTTAGTGAGGTGAGGGCATGAAAATGTATGCTAGACTGGAAAAACATAACTTGAGCAACATATGTAGAAGGTCAATTACTCAATAGTCAACTTCAAATCATAAATTTCAAAAAGACACAAAAGTAGACATTTCATCTACTTCATCATTGGCTCAATTGTGATAATTAGTCATGTTCTGTAAGCTTAAGCAAGGTACCTAACTAAATCTTTAGGATATTGCAAAATTTATCAAAAAGGTAATTGCCTAATTCAACATTTAGGTCTTGGTAAATGAGGTGAATTTTATGCAGTCTTACCCTCTAAAGATCTCAGAAAGCCAAGGAAAGGAGATCAAGAGATTTACCTTGCTGTGCGCAGGTCCCACAATTTCAGACTGTCTGTTATGGCACTGCTCAGGAAGAGATTGTACGATTCAAGGGCCTGTGTACAGAACGGGGACCCCTCCAATAAAAGAAACAGAGGAAAGAATCACACCAAAATAAATTGGCACAATAAAAGGAAATCATAGATCCTAAATAGGAAAACATTTACAAAACTGCCAATAACTAATATGGACACAATGAGGACATCAACACCTACAGAAGATAATAAAGTACAGATGTTCATTGTCTTATAAAAGCCTTCAATTAGCCTGATGTTCAGAGAGAATGTAGCATTTTTTAAGTTTTACTAGTGATTTAATCCCTCTGTGAGCTGCAATATCAGGTCAGTCTTTAAATATATATGACTGTTCAAAAGTTTGGGGTCGGTTGATTTAATATTTTTGAAAGAACTCTTTTATGCTCACCAAAGCTGCATTTATTTGATCAAATTACAATAAAAACAGTAATATTGTGAAATAAGATTACATTTTAAAATAACAAGTGTCCATTTTAAAATATTTTAAAATGTAATTTATTCCTGAAATGGCAAAGCTGAATTTCTTCAGTGTCACATGATCCTTCGGAAACCATTCTAATATGCTGATTTGGTGCTCAAGAAACATTTATTATTATTATCAATGTTGATAATAAAATAGTTGTGCTACGTAATATTTTTGTGAAAATCAGGATTAATTTTTTTTTCAGGACACATGACTTTACTGTCACTTTTGATCAATTTCATGCACCCTTGATTAATAAAATTATCAATGATATTATTAAAAAAAAACAAAAAACTTTTGAATGGTATCGTACCTGAATTGCAAGAAAGATGAGCATATGACATGTATTTGGTCTAAGGTTTCTCATTCATATAAAGCTACTGTCCTAAACAAATACAAGCTTGTAGCATCCTTGTTAGAATTAGTTGTCATAGCTGTTGTCTGGTCATAGAAAGAGATATAAATTTGGCAGGAGATTGCAAACAAGCTGCACGTGCACGCTGAAAGCATGCAGACTTTCCAGGACTGCAGTTCTACCAAAAAGCCAGAAAAGTCCACAGAATGGAAATGTTTGTCATACATTGTGGAAGACCAGTGAATAAATCTCTCTCCTGCCCTAACACAAATAAAGATGGTTTAAAGTGTCCTGCATGATTATTCTCAGACAATTAGACATTCATCAGAAATATTCTCTACGAAAGTAGCTTTAGAAAGAGGAACATGTTGCCCACGGAGGAGAATGTAGAATAGCTTGAATGTAGAATAGTTTGTTGTAGCTCATTCACAGCTGGCAGGAATTCCAAGTTATCAGCTCTCTTGATCCCTCTATGCGTCTCTAATACATACGCTTCTTGTTGGAGGATCCCATATGTATGTAAGAGCCAGGTTGTGTTATTGTGAAGAGATCAGACTCACAAGTACAGCAGACAATGTGTAGCGTGACTGGAGGATGGTATGCTGGTATGGAAAGTGGCCGCTCGGGGAACGTGGGAGAGTGCCCGCTAGCTAAAGCCATTATACTGCGTTAGATCAGTTATTCCAGTCCACTGTCCACTTGTGTACCCAACTAATCTCAGTTGACCCTCTCAAACTTTGGAGTATCTGAGGCAATGAATCTGCAAAACACGTGATACACTGCTCTCACGTCATATAAGACATGGAAGCCGAGGTCGATAAGGGCAATATACCTTACAAAAGCCTTAGTTTATCCGGTTTCATCTTATGTCTGGAAGTATGAATTTTCTGATACTCAATATTTAAAAATACAAATACAAAAGAATGTTTCAGTACATTTTGCAGGAACCATCGCAGCAGTAATTTATTAAATCATTATCAAATGATAGAGAAGAGCAATAGAGTGCACATGCACAGGAAGTTTTTTTTAAAGAAATTAATACTTTTAGTCAGTAAGGATGCATTAAATTGGTCAAAAGTGACAGTAAAGACTTTTACTGTACATCGTTACAAAGAATCCTGACGGTTTCCACAAAAATATTAAGCAGCACAACCATTTAATAGTTTTCCATTTTGTGATAATAATAACAAGAAATGTTTCTTGAGCATCAAATCAGAATATTAGAATAATTTCTGAAGGATCCCGTGTCACTGAAGACTGGAGTAATGATGCTGAAAACGTAGCTTTGCCATCACAGGAATAAATTACATTTTAAAAATATTAAAATAGAAAACAGTTATTTTAAATTGTAATAATATTTCACAGTTTTACTTTTCAGTGTATTTTTGATCAAATAAATGCATAAGTGACTTAAATGAGCATAAGTGACTTAATCTGAATTTCAGGTGAATGGAGTGCAATTGTGGAGCCTATGTAGGTTCAACACAATTTCAGAAATGCGAAAGGACAGTATGCAGACATTCGTAAAGCATCACCCTCAACAGACAGAATGTGCTTACCCAACATGCTTGGCTTAAGTGTGATCCTCCCTCAACTTATTTCATGTTTCCTTCCTAATCTGTAAACCTGAGGGATTTATACCAAGATACTCAGTAAGATAAATGGGACACGCGAGACCTACAACTTAGGCCCACCTTGGAAAACCTCACACAACTGTGGTTTGGATTGTCCCAAATAAGCAATGAACTTTTATCCTTCAAAGAAGAAGACATCATATCCTGCATAACGTTCAGAAGGGCCTTATATAATGGGAGGATGGGATTGCCAAACTACAGAGAAAATTTGGTTTGGAAAATGGACTTGTTAAGCAACTCCAACACGAGCTGAATCCGTTCATTATCTTTCATTCCTTTTAAGGATGCCATACATTAAAGTTGAGGTTAATCTTGTACATTCAGAACCATCTACTTCTTCCTGACTACACTAAGCTCCTGTTCAAAGCAGCCTGAATAAAGTAATATCTGGGTGTGGACAGTAGTATTAGTATGGGCCCTGTTTCCCCTCAGTATGAATTCCCAGCAAACAAAACTCATCCAATCAGCTTCATTAACTATAATTATCTTTAAGATGAGGGCTCAGTCAGTATTTCCTTGGTATTGTTTCTGAAAGTGACTTCATCATGGTTGCCATGGATATGAGGTTAACCCAAGAGCAAAGTGAGTCAGAAGCAAAGCGTCTTAATTTGGGTTTACAATGAACCCAGAGCACAGTCCTGCTTCACAATGAAAATACATACACAACCCACAAACAGCTTAAGTGGTTTGTAATTAAAATTTTAGTGTTGTAGCTCAAGGGTCACACCAGTATTGAGTCGTGTGCACCTTGTAAATGACCACTGAGGTCAGAAAATTCTGAGTGAAAAGAGCACTGGTCTCTGCAGCATGAGCGTCACTGCATTGTTTTTAAAATGGTGGAGACAGTCACAACAAAAGTTTTAGAGGGTGGAGTAAAAGGCTGGTTGCCATTAATATACACTACCATTCAGGAATTTAATTGAAACAAGTCTCTTATGCTTTTCAAAGATGCATTAATTTGCTAAAAATACAGTAAAAACACTAATATTCTGAAAAATTATTACTATTTCTAAGAAATGTTTTCTAGTTTAAAATGTAATGTAATTCCTGTGATGGCAAAGCTTCATTTTCAGCAGCTTTACTCCAGACTTCAGTCAGTGTCACATGATCCTTCAGAAAATCATTCAAATATACTGATTTGCTGCTCAAGAGACATTACTATTATTACAATGTTGAAAACAATTGTGCTGCTTAATGTTTTTGAGGAAACTGTGATACATTTTTTTTTCAGGATTCTAAGATGAATATAAGGTTAAAAATAACAGCATTTATTTGAAATAGAAACCTTTTGTAAGATTATAAATATATTTGCTGTCAATTCAAAGCATCACTGCTGAAAAAGGTTCAGATATTTTAAAATGTTTTTTTACTGTTTTAAATATGACATTGAGCATTTGCTCATTTTCAAGTCAAAAACTGCAATGACAATATTTGTCAGTAACATATGATTAAAAATAAAACATACAAAAACATTTAAATCACTTTAAAAGCTAAATTCCTCATAATTAAAAAAAAAAAAATTATATAACAGGACTCCTCACAACAAAAATTACTAAGGAGTGTCTGGCTTTTTAGTTGCCAAATAAAAAAACTATAAAACTTTTTCATTTTATAAATAAAATATTTGTAACATCCAGTCACAGTCTTTGGATTGTTTTGGGAAACTGTATATATGTCTCCCTTATTTGCCACACCTGTTTAGGTATTGGAGTCTTTACTAATTAAATGATGAGAAGAATCAAGTGTGTTTGATTGGGAGGGATTTGGGAGGGATCTTCAGAAACATTGATGGGAAACCAGTGGTCTACATAGTACAACAGTCACTTTTAAAAAACAAAAAACAAAAAAATAGAAAAATCTTGGCTGACATCATATGGATTTATTGTCTTACCTTGTTCTGTGTGAGGTGGTGGACAGCTCTAGAGTGGGCATCAGCAATCTGAGTGGCCATACAGCCTTGGTTCATATCGAACACCTGGATGGTACGGTCAGCGCCAGCAGCCAAGACGATATCTGATACACTAAGGTTAAAGAGGTAAACTCAACTTAAACAGTCACATTTAATGAAATCCAATATAGTTAAATCACAATTTTCTGAATAGTTCATGCTTTTATAGCACTACCAAAGAGGCTATGAGATTACCATATACATTATATATTATAATCTGTAGAAGTTTTATTTCATAATCCAAGGTACACGCAGAAAAACTTTAACAAAATTGTATCATTACGCTGTGTTCCACTGCATGTGCTGCCAAATCAGGTCTACCACATTACCTTATATAAGGATAGACTGAACTGAATGAATTATTAACAAACTGCAGTGTTCAGAACATTTATTGGTTAATAAATCAGGGGTTTTCCTACATCTAAATCAACTGGCACAATGCTAAAAGTTTGGGAGACCGAATCCATGTTTCACGTGGCGCAACTTTTCTTCCTGACTTACCACTGGGTGTGAATAGTGCTCAAAAAAACATCACCTCATCTTCTCTGACAGGCGTTCTGCACATGCAACTGACATAAACCACACTTTCAATAAACGAGAAAAAAAAAAATCATATCCAGTGATAAAATGGGTTCTGTGCTGACAAATCTTTTGCGATGTCCTAACAGCTGGGATTCGCACACATCATGTCCATGTCCGCTAATGTCCGATTCGGTACCTAAAGACTTATTTGAATCGATTCATTTTAATCAATGATTAAAACAATTGATCTACCCAACACTGAACTCACAAGATATCACTGTCTGAATCGGTGTATAACAAATAATTTGCTCAGAGCACCTCTGAAATGAGAATGTAAGTGTGCTTACCCCAGAATGGTTAGTAAGATTTAGCCTTAATAATCCACAGTATTTTCAGGTTATTTATTTGACAATGTGTGGTATATTACTTATAAAATCAGTTAGTTTAGACTGAAGTCAGGTGAAACCGGAAGTTTTTGTTAGCTAGGTGCATTCAATTGTATATTGTATTGATTATTAATTATCAATAATTAATAATATATAGGGTAGTCGTGGCCTAATGGTGAGGGAGTTGGGCTTGTAACGTGAAGGTTGCTGGTTCGATACTACTCACTGCTGTGTGTGTGCACTTGGATGGGATAAATGCAGAGCACAAATTTCGAGTATGGGTCACCATACTTGATAATACAACTTTCACTTTTTTCACTTTTTTTCAGATATAACAAAGAAGCATCTTCTCTTACAAAGCAATGAAAATGATTTTTTTTTTGTTTTTTGCAAAGAGGGCAAGAAAGGATTACAGTGAGTGTGGCAGGTAATTTATTGTCAGTACTGGGCTCACAGATCACGTGGGTCGGGTGCTTTTTACTGTTTGGACGAACATGTCTGTCAGCCACCACCAAAGACAATTTTTGACGCAGGAAAAACCCTGTAAATTAAATGTAAAACATTTAATAAGGAAAAGGTTTGGACACACTTGTCTGAGTTAAGAGCTTAAAAAAACTTTCAATTTAAAAGTTTATGCTTAAATGCCTGAAATTCAGTTGGTTGACAAATATACATTTTTATGTTAATTTATGTTATAGGTATTCATACTTATATACCAAAATATTCAGAACAAGCCTATGTGGTAATTATAGCCAATGACAAATTTAAAAGTTAACTGTGTCCTTTAGGAATCTTCTATTCCTCATGCACTGACACTTTCAGCTATCACTTTTTGAATTGTGCAAACACTAAATTCTCAGTCAAGTTTTTTAGGATACAGGAGTAGAAGTCATTGATCGCTGACACTGAAGTGATGTCCGTTCCTGATTTCATGCTTAATTTACTGGCCAGTTTGGACTTGCTTCTTTGCTTATACCTGTGTTTTAGGAGAAACAAGAGCAAAATAAAATGAAACATTTCATATAATTCTGAAATAATTTTAGAATTGTTTCTATGGACGATAAAAGCATTGCAGTAGTAGTACATAGGTAGCCCTCCTGACACAAAATAATATTCTACCATTCAGAAGTTTATATTATGCAGCAATTTTTGCTTGAAAAAGCACCAATCAGCATTTTCAAATTATTTCTCTAGGATCGTATGACACTAAAGACTGGGTTAATGGCTACTGACAATTCAGGTTTGCCACAGGAATAAATTATAATTTAAAATATATTAAAATAGAAAACAGTTATTTTAAATAGTAATAATATCTCACGATATGTCACAAGACAAAGAACTGAACAAACTGATGGCTGAATGATAATTAACAGAACAGGGAACAGGTGTGTAGCTCAATTGGAAACCATGGCAACCAACAATGAACGAGAACTAAGTCAAACAGGAACAGAGAAAACCAAACTAAAACGCAATGAAACTAAAAATAACCATTACACAATATCACTGTAATTTTGGTCAAATAAACACAGCCTTGGTGAGCAGACTTCTTTCAAAAACATTACAAAATCTTACTGACCCTCATACTTCTTTTAACAGTATCAACTGAGATTGCATGTGGACCATTTTAGAGAAATGTGGAAAAAGCAGAGATTTTCTACCGCCTTACATAATGCTGAAAAAGGTCTTGCGCACATAATTATTCCCTGTAAGAGGAATAGAAATATGTTCCATCATAAATAGAATATGATGTGCAATATCTGGCTCATGTTTCATACGTATCTCTTCCAGGGATTCCCCAACACGTGTTTAGACATATAAAGGTAGTCTGGCCAAACTGAGCTATCGCAGATAAGAGCCTTGGTGAGAAAGGTAAAGAAGAACCCAAAGATCACTGTGGCTGAGCTCCAGAGATGCAGTCGGGAGATGGGAGAAAGTTGTAGAAAGTCAACCATCACTGCAGCCCTCTACCAGTCGGGGCTTTATGGCAGAGTGGCCCGTCGGAAGCCTCTCCTCAGTACAAGACACATGAAAGCCTGCATGAAGTTTGCTAAAAACACCTGAAGGACTCCAAGATGGTGAGAAATAAGATTCCCTGGTCTGATGAGACCAAGATAGAACTTTTTGGCCTTAATTCTAAACGGTATGTGTGGAGAAAACCAGGCACTGCTAATCACCTGTCCAGTACAGTCCCAACAGTGAAGCATGGTGGTGGCAGCATCATGCTGTGGGGGTGTTTTTCAGCTGCAGGGACAGGACGACTGGTTGCAATCGAGGGAAAGATGAATGAGGCCAAGTACAGGGATATCCTGCACGAAAACCTTCTCAAGGGTGCTCAGGACCTTAGACTGGGCCGAAAGTTTACCTTCCAACAAGACAATGACACTAAGCACACAGCTAAAATAACGAAGGAGTGGCTTCACAACAACTCCGTGTCTGTTCTTAAATGGCCCAGCCAAAGCCCTGACTTAAACCCAATTGAGCATCTCTGGAGAGACCTAAAAATGGCTGTCCACCAACGTTTACCATCCAACCTGACAGAACAGGAGAAGATCTGTAAGGAGGAATGGCAGAGGATCCCCAAATCCAGGTGTGAAAAACTTTGCATCTTGCATCTTTCCCAAAAAGACTCATGGCTGTATTAGATCAAAAGAGTGTTTCTACTAAATACTGAGCAAAGGGTCTGAATACTTAGGACCATGTGATATTTCAGTTTTTCTTATAAATCTGCAAAAATGTCAAGAATTCTGTGTTTTTCTGTCTATATGGGGTGCTGTGTGTAAATTAATGAGGAAAAAAAATGAACTTAAATGATTTTAGCAAATGGCTGCAATATAACAAAGAGTGAAAAATTTAAGGGGGTCTGAATACTTTCCGTACCCACTGTATGGCTATAAATCTGATAGCATGGCATACTTCCAGTTTTTACAAGCCCTCGAACTGAACCTTTTTTTTTGGCAGAGCAGGTCTTCAGTTGTTGTATGGTCATTAATACCCTGCGTTTACGATTACTTGCTCATTGTCTATTAACTGCTTGTGTGAGTGTGTGTGTCCTGTACCTCTTGATGTCATCTCTTGTGGTGTCCAGATGGTAAAGGTACAGCATTAGAGTCGATCCTGACGCCAGCAGTATAAACTTGTCCAGATAATAAAACTGAGCCGTTCTGATGTGCTTTGTGAACTGGATAAAAGTTAAACAAACAATGCATAAACAGACAGTAAGTCACATCAACTTTGCAGTTTATTAATAGCCTTTAAATAAGTGCTAAGTGCATTCATATGTCACACCATATAAATTACAGCACCATATCACCTTAAACTATCAAGATCTCAGTCATTCTCTCTTTTTTTTTTTTTTTTACTAAAGATGGAGTGTGAAGAGATAAATGAGGATAGAGGAGCATAGGAATGTTGTTTTTTCTGTCTGGAAAGTATGACATTGTTGAAAGTCAGTGAGAGACAATTTGGTGAGTGGAATATGAGTGCTACTGGATGCTTAGAACACTTATTGTATGGTGTAGTGTAGGTACGTAAATTTATGTAGTTTCTAGATTAAAGGTTTAAAGCATTGTTGCCTTACAACTATTTGCCCCAATTATCATCACTACCACAAGTTCCACTATATTGGACATAAGTGTAAACTGTTTGCTTTTATTAGGCTATTTTGTTTTAATATTCTTACTTTTTACTTAATTTTATGCTACCAGCCAAACCTTGAACCCTTGTCTGCAATGTGCTTGCCAAACATTTGTCTTCGTTTGCATATTTACTTGAGTGTATTTCTGGCCAAAATGTCTAAAATGTCTAAAAATTTATACTCTGCTTTCAACATGAAGTAGCCCTGTTTATTATTGCAGACTTTTTCTCTTTAAATTTTCTCTTTAATATGAATGACACAAACACTGATGTACTGGGTCATACTTGGCTCTACAGATGCACACACAGGTGCACAGGTCTTGAAGACTGGGTGGGAAGACAGCTGATAGACACCGTAAGCCAGAATGTAAATGAAGAAAACTGATTTGAATGAACTTCAGTTGTGTTGGGAATTTTGGGAAAGAGGGAAATTAGGGTTTAGAGAGGTCTGCAAGTGGTTAGAGCACTGATGTGCTGACCAGGGGACTGCACAGATGCCTTTGATGTTCCAACAGAGGACTACTGCCAAGAGAAACACTTCTCACAGGAGTACGCATTCAAATGAAAATCAGTTTCTTGAATCTTAAAACTTTCTTCACATACTTTGCTCATTTGTTCACTCTGAGCTGGGCTTCACGATAATTATAGGTACTGCAAAATCTCAGAACTAATATAACTTTTTAAATTGCTCATGTCAGCGAAAGAACTGTATTTGGCTTAATTGTTGATACGTTACCATGGTCAGAACAGGTTCAGAAGCACTTGCAGTCCAGATGCAAAGGGTGGGGTCCTCAGAGGTACTCAAAAACCACTGCTTACTATGACTCCAGCATACAGTGTTCACAGCTCTACTGTGTCCTGCAAACAGAAAGCAATAGAGCCAATTGAGGAACAACATATTGTCATCCTTATTGAGTTTTCCAGTTCAAAATACTGATGCCAAAGCCCCCAAAAATGATGATCCCCTTGCAAGGAACCCCCTGATAAATCTACATAGGCAGCTATATAAGACTATAAAAGATTAAGAAACTATATTAGACTAATTTAAACTGTTTACGAAGAAATTAGTAAGCCTGATTTTATAAAAACAACGTTATTTCAGTTTCAGTGCATTCCTGTCTAAAACTCTCCACAAAGGCATATGAGGACTTAAGATCTGTCTTTGAAATGAATGTCATGAACTGTTGAGTGACATGAACTTAAAACACAAACATATTTAGGCTTTTTTTTTAACATATATAAGTTGCAACACGTGTGTGGACTGTTGTTACGCTCTTCCTTGTTTACAACAATCCTTAAAAAGTACATCTATTTCAGGGACAAGAAGGCCCTCCAAATATCAAAATTCCCCAACTGTCAGTTTCAGCTGTCAGTGTCAAGTGCTGTCAGAACGGCATGGAAAAATTCAAATACTGTATCAATTCCTTTGCGTCACTCATTCAGGAAATGAAAATAAGAGACATGCAAAGGAATTTTACAAAAATAAACACTACAGATCTGAAGCTCTCCCACTACCTGTGTAGACAGCTGGGTCGCCGGTGAGTGAAGAGTTATACAACAAAACTGAACTGTCTCCAAGACCACACACAAGCTGCTTTCCATCTCCTAGACACAAAAATAGAAAGGTAACAGACAAAAACTAAGGCATAATTAGTTAAATAATGACGCTCCTGAGGCGAAAATCTAAAATAACAACAACAGCACTCTTAAAATTAGAAGTGCACAACTTTATTGTGTTTAACTCCTGGAGTCTACACTGCTTTGCTGCTGCTGCTACTACAGTATATTGCATCTTTATGTGAGACCACAGGCGATCCAAAAATGCAAATAATCAACAGACAAATGATTGTCATGCACTATTAAGTGCTATTGGTCATGCATAAAGTTGGAAAAGAAACTGTGTGCTATGCAATGTTAAACCAATGAAATCACAGAAGGTTACTACAGCGGTATAGGGCTACATTTTATGATTTTTCATTTTTTGATCATAAAAAAAACCCCTCACGTTTAAAGCCCAGTGTGATCGTACAATCATTCACCTGAGTACTGTAGAGAGTTGACTATGGTTGGAGTTGTGGAAACCATCAAATGCGTGTAAGGCACACTTGGTGCTTCAAAGTGTGATGGATACTCATTTAAGAGGCCTTTCCTATTGGAAAAAAAAGCAAATAGATTTAAGCAGAAGCTACAATGAGCTTACTGAGTGCTGCATTCTTGAGACTGAAACAGGCAAAATACTTACTTATTAGCGCTAGTTGTTGAGGCAGAGTTGCTTTTCTTCTTAACGTTGGTCTTTGGTCTAAACATTGTCCTACTATAAGAAGAGATATATGCTACAGTTTATAGTCTAATTCTTGAAAAATTTCAATAGAACACATCCTAGTTTCACATACACAAGTTACATGACCTGACCACAAGCAGATGCAGCAACAACATTTATGATCAATATCATGAAAATACTTCCCTAAGGTCCTCTTGTTCCTTCACTACATAATATTGAAGAAGAAGAAAAAAAAAAACTTAAGGCAAAAAAAAAGAAGCCTTTCAGTAAAGTGAGTCTGAGCAGGCCTGTAGGTTCCGTGGAAACGGAATTAAACAGTGTTTAAATAAATATATTATGCTATTGACCTCAGATTAAACTCCAAAGTTACTGCATGGAAGATATTAGGTATAAGCACAATTAGAGTAATTTGCTGTAAGTCACATTTCAAAGCCACCAGAACACAGCCTGAGTAATATTTTAAAATAATTCTACTACTTCTTTGTCTATATTAATTTAGTTTCTAAAATGAAGTTTTAACATATGCACCATTTTATAAATATGTAAAACACTGAAGGGATGAATTTCACACACTTTCAAAATGCTGTACTCAACAGGGTGCTTGATTGCTTATGACTTTTAAAGCCTAAAAGCATGCAAACTATATGAAACTAATCTGAAACCGTAAGGTTTGTTAGACTTCTGACCTAAAAATGCATTTCTCTGTGTCGTCTACTGACTTACTGAGGAGCTGCATTGTATCCTGATGACTTCACTTGTGTGTGAAAGACTAAAGCCTGATCCTTTACACTCTTCTGACAGCTCACACCTAGAAGACGAAAACAGATCAGTCACAATTAAACTCTGCCTATATGTAGTCTGAACTTTATCATAATTGTGTGTTACTAACACTATCATTTAAAATATGTTTGATGGATTATTCACAAAATGGTGACTAAAGCATGTAATAACCCAGCTGATTTGCTCTTTAACTATTTTTATAACTCTCATATCACTCTTCAGTCTTTTTCTGCTTACATAATAAATTTATTTCAATATTTATTGCCTATACATGATGTATTATATCACTTCAGAATCACACACGATTTTATTTGGGTTTATTTTGTGATACTGAGCCGTTGACTGTACATTATACCTGACTAAATAGTCACTGACCACAACATTTATACTAATAGGAACTTATTAAAATAAAGTCTTATTACAGTAAAAAGATGTCATATGATACAAATCACAACCTGAAGAACTGACATTTTTCCAAGTTTCCTTCACTTCAGTATACTCATTTTTTCCAGCTCCATTAAAGCTAATGTACACTCTTCCAAAAACGTTCCTCTGTCAACCACAGACCAAATGTATATTCTGAAAAGAGGCTAATAAATGCAACTACTTCCTAAAGCAGGAGTGTCCAGTCCTACTTCTGGAGGGCCAATGTCCAGCTAAGTGTAGCGCCAACCTTCCCCAACACTCTTGCTTGCAAGTTATTAATCCTGAAAACCTTGAATAGCTGGTTCAGGTGTGTTTATTTAGGACATGAGCTAAACTCTGCAGGGTAGTGGCAAAAGCAAGATTAGACACCCCCGTCCTAAAGGGATCAAAAAATATTAAAAAGTCCCTGTAATGAGTTAAGTCAATAAGAAATCATGTATGGTATTCTTTCATAACTCATACTTTTAACTGTGGTATCCTGAATTTTTTCACTTACTGGCAAATCATACTGAAACAGTGTACTGAAGAAAAGTAGTGGTTTCAGTTCATTGTCAACAAACCACATCCTGACATAACCCATTCTTCAAGAATCTTACACTGTTCTGAGATCAGCCTGTTATCAGACCTTTAATCACACAGACCCTAAACTGCTGGATCCTGACTAGTGCATGTCAAAGCCTGGCAGTATGAAGAAAGAATGAGTTGTCCTAGTTATGGTATTGACTTAGGCCCCAGAAAAAGCTATGGAATAAATTGAAACCTCTAAGGATATGTAACCCTAGTAAGGAAGAGAAATAATGCACAGTTGGAGATGGAAGAAGAGCCTCCCTTAAGGGAAAGAGAGAGAAATGATGATGGATTGCTTTTACATCTTTTAGACATGCGTATAAGAATCATTATGCAGTTAAAACACACACTCAAGAAAGAGAAAAGTGTTCGCAAGGAAATAAAAGAGCATGAAAAAGTATTTTATCATTTATTCTTCAAACTCATTTTAATTTTGAGAATAGGAGGGAGTACTACAGCAGATCAGTATGTGGGCCACATATATTACTTTTTTGCTGTGTGTTTGATCAAATATATGCAGCCATGGTTTGCATAAGAGACTTCTTTTAAAAACATTAAAAAAAAAAAATATATATATATATATATATATATATATATCGTACTGAACCCAAACTTTTGAATGTTAGTGTAGCTTAGACTGTAGTATATGTTCTCAGTTTATTCTATTTCAGCCTTTACAAACATGCTGCAACATTTATTTATTTATTTTTGCATTTGGAACAATATGCAGTGAATCATGCAAATTAAGGCAAGATCATGTGTTAAGAAAATAAATTGGGTACATTCTGATTTAATGTTGGATTTTGTGACATAGTTTGGGGCTTGACTCTTCATTCTGTGGTTTTTAAAAACCTGTATCTGTATGACTTCAGACACCAGATGGCATCAGACTGTTTTACAGAAGATAAATATTCAAGAGTAACAGTTTCATTGGATGGTTTTCTTTCCATGTATTTCAAAAGTATTTCAAATCAACCCAAATATCTCAAACTGCAGTCTATAAAGAATGCGGCTGTGCCTAATAAGGAACTTTCTTTTGAAAAGCTATACCATGGTACAGTCCTTTCAGCAGGCCAGAAGGATTAACATCTTGGACAGTAATTCGTTAGCTTCATAAATTTTACCATAGAGGGGTGTCAATGACACTTGAATGCTTATTAATCCAAAGGTGGGGATTTATTTATTTGGCGTGTGTGTGTGTGTGTGTGTGTGGTTTTGTAAACTCCAACCTATTTTTCTCTGAGGTTTTGGGTCCTGTTTTGCCAGCTCAGCATTCAGAGGGGACATAGTCATCAGAGGAGAGCTGAAAATGGTGAATAAAGGAAAAAATGGCAGAAAATCAAGAGGGGGGAAAAAACAACATAAATAGACTTCTATTACTGGAAATAATAAAATAAAGAATTTTCCATTGTGGTAGTTGACTCATCAAGAATACGGCTGTTAGTCTACGACAGATGATATGTCTACTAAAGACAGTTGTGGCTAAACCCAGAATCAAACATTGAGTAAATTATTTTACACCACTCGGATGATGTTCAAAATGATACCCTGCATATCCTTAATCCAAGCACCTCCCGACCAGAAGTTGAAAGATAAGTGTTACCTGGGCACGACTGAAAGATGCTCTTCCACAGAGAAGCTTTTCGACATCCTAAAGCAGAGGTCATTCAGCCAGGCACTGTTAACCTCAAAAAGGACGACTGAATTCCCAAATAGAGAGGTCACCAAACAACACATCTAACCAGAAAGAGAGGGGATGAGGGTAGTCCTCATGTTATACTGCGTCTCACACAGACCACTTTCCTCCCAGAATGCAAACCACAGCCAAACCTTGTAAAAGCTTTACATCTTAAATAATCCAGGATTTTAGAAACTGTAAACTGCTAATTGCAGGGCTGTAAAAATACCAAAGGTGCTATACATGTGAGCTGTAGAGCGGCTTAAGGTTAACTATAGGAATCATTAAAAAATAGCAAGTAGGACTTCTATAAAGGCGATCCTCACAGTTTCCCTTTAATATGGAAATTTATTCTGTTAATAAAATCATAATACAAATCTATCAAGAGCTGACATAGAATACCCTAAATCATTCAAATATTGTATTTGTATACATGATGCACAGGCCAGCCGTCCTTTACAGACACCAAAAATTTTGCATAGTACTTACATTGCCACCGTGTCCATGTGTGATGGCCCATGATCCTGCCATTGAAATGCTAAGGTCACCTGCCAGAGGAAAATTTGCCACTCAACATTTCAAAAGATCTAAAACAAATTCAAGTTACATTTAGAGATAACCAGGCAAATATTTAATGACTACAGCATTGCTGTCTCAGACATTCTGAACTTGATTTTGGTTTGGAATAAATCTGAACATAGCCATTATGTTAAGACTATGGCTTAAGAACTTGTTTAACCAACTAGCAGTTAGTTAGGGGTAATCAGTCATACTTTTCGGTATCAAATTAGATCAATCTAGGTTTTTATATAACTGAGATAAAAAAAAGTTACAGACAGTCTTAAAGAAAAATATTTGATGACTAACTTGTAAGACTAGTCTTAGCAGTTTATGTAACAGGCCACAGAAGAAATTAGTGTATTTGAAAGAAAACAGTCATACTCAACCCTCAGAAAGCCAAGCATTTATATTGATGGTGACTTTTTCCCTGTTTAAAAGAACTTCTCGGAAGCCACTTGTTTTGAAAAGAATTATGATGTTTATGCATATTTTTTAGGTGAATTTTGTTTTGAGGTTGCAAGATTTTACCAATGTTATCATTAAGTGTACAAGTATATATGCACTGACTTTCTAAAGTTTCATAATCCTGGAATATTTCAAGCTAGAACACTGAAATCTTAATTGGTTTTCTCATAGCAGCCCGCAGACAAGTTTTACACAACAAGTTTTGATAGGTTGTGCAGAAAAGTGAAAACTATTGATTTATCATTTACTGAATGCGGTCTGTTGTATAACGCATAATATTAAAATGGTTGATCACTATGACCCACTGTTGCATTTATTTGTATTACACTTAAATGTACATTTTGGAATATGTTGCCATTTTATGCTAATAAATACCCTTTTCTGTGAGAAAATACCAGGAACTGAGAAAAAAATATAACAGGTCAAATATATACTTGGCAAATGGGTAAATTCGAACCTAAATCATGTTTAAATATCTGCAAGAGTTAAGTGAATACTTATTATGCCTTTGAGTGGAAGAATCGTGAGAAGCTCTGAAGTATCCAGGTCAAGCAGATACAGCCCATCAGTACTTCCGATCCACACACAGCTTCCTCTATGGAAAAAGTACAAAGTGGAAACTCTTTGCCAAAAAATACTAAAAGGAACTAAGGCCTGGTTAATGTTAATGTAGTACAAGAGAAAAAAAGATCTCTATTGTATAGGCCTATTGTAGTAATTAAAACCCAAAAAGTCTATAATAGAAAACATCTATGAAAGGCTGTCATTTTTAATTCAATCTACAGCGGCAGACTCTATGATTAGAGATTGCACAAGCTTGCTCTAAAGGAGAACACTAAAGCTTTGAAAAACATGATTTAAGTCGGTGTTCAAACCTGTCTTATTGCAGTGCAAATCATAAAGTGACAGGGGTCAAGGGTCATCTCTCATGTCCAATAAACTAGAGTTGTTGGGGTAACATGTTGTTTTCTATTAATCACTGGGACAAGTGAAGAATTCATACACGGTTACAACTAAACAAGAGTGTAAAGAGTGTAAAAGAAGAAATTCAATTCATATATTTTATATTGTAATAAAATGAAAGGTTTTTGTCCATGTTCAAAGTGGTTAGTATTAATGCTTTGGAAAACAAAGTCATTTTTGTGACATTGCCTATTCCACTGAAGATTATTGGACTATTGGGGTCTGCAAATATTCCTCCAACAGTGTTTACAACATTTGATATTACAAATTTCATATAATGTCACGATTTTCATGACATGCTAAAGCTCTCAGGATCAGCTCTGAAGTCAGCAGGGCCTGCCCTTGGAGGGAATTTAGATTTTGTACACCATTGAAGACAGGAATAGCATGCTCTATATCACTGCCAAAACTTTACAATGTCACGTCTTCAACAGTAATGACTGTTAGAATACATACACTGTGCTTGTGAATACATTTTAGCAACCTAATAAAGATTTGACAAATATTATGCTGCAGTAAGCAGTTTCAAAGGAACAGCATTTAAAAATGGGCAACTACAAATTAAAATATTGTGGTATGTGCAAAATAACCGTCCCATGTCTGCCTTACATCATATCTCACCCCAAAAATTCCACAACTGCACAAGCAGATAAAGGAGAACACCACCAACAACAACAAAATGACAAAGACAGACCTCTGCTGCAGGCTAGCATGGCTGGACTGTGGACTCTGTGCCCAAACTCTCAGAACAGGCTTTGCTGTCTCCACTGTTCCTCTCACATCATTACGAGTCGTTCCTAGAAAAGCACACAGATGAAGCTTAGTGAGATCTTTTTCACTTGAAGCAGATGTATCGTTTTCCACAGTGAGGTAGGCACATGAAAAACAGTAGTCATACGCAGTCTCAATTGTGGCTTGTGGGTTTTTTTCTAACCATCTGCTCTATTTTGAGGTGGGTTGATTTTCCTGAGGTTTCTCTCATGCTTCTGTTCAAGCTTTGAAAGGTCCACTTTTGTCACCAAGCGACATTTGTGGTCCCCAGGGAGAGTATAGCACCAAATCTTGAATAACAGAGATCCCAACATAAATAAAGTGATATATGGATACACAAATGAGGCCAAAAGTGTTTGTGTGTGTGTGTATGACTCACCTGTCCATCACCAGACCCTGTGATGAACTGACTGTTTTGCTCCATGAAGAACAGACTAAGCAGTGGATACGCTGTGAACCGAAAACATCTTCACTACATACTTTCTACATTTACAGACTATAATGAGTAAAGAACTTCAATTTCTGTTGGTGTTAGAAATTATACACTGACCTGATAGAACAGCAGATTCAAAGAGTGCATCCCGCTTCCTCACATCCCATATCTGATAGAAAAAAGAAATTATTTTTTATTTATAAAAAGCAATTAATAATAATGTATAAAACTGTAAAAGTTAATTGTGTAATGTTGATTTGGAGCTCAAAAAACATGATCTTTCATTTTTATCATTATCTTATAATGAATTTTGAAAATATTTGTGCTTTTTAATATTTTAAATCTATATCTACATTTTTTACAGTATTTTTTTTGATGAATAAAAAAACAAAATTCCCTCAAACTTCTGAATGGTAGTGTGTGTGAGCACAATTAACACCATATTAGAAAATCCATATTTAGGACAGGTACAGTCATGCTCTCATGGCTTGTATCGTATCTGTAGTACCTTGAATGTTCGGTCTTCTGAGATTGAGATGAGAAGATTAGCATCCCAGGGACAGAACTCTGATGCAGTCACAGGACCAAGATGAGCTTTCAACACTCCAAGCACTTCCTCTTTCTATAGGAAACACATATACAGTTGCCCCAAGTTTTGTGTCTTTATTTATCTTAATGGAAAATATGTTTATTGATTTATAATTTCATTGACGGGTGTTTTACTAGATACAGCAAAGATTTTTAATTTAACAAAATGTTTTCTTATATACAAGTCAGAGGTCAGCAGGAGGCTTATTCTGATTTTTTTGTACACTGATTTACTGCTGGTTTCATGTGAGTATTTCAATGTTATCTCTCATTTTTATGGGCTGGTCAATCAAAGTCTAAGTAACGGAATGTTCTGCATGCAGGCTTTGCTCACCGTTTCATCTGGAGATGGGTCAAAAGGGGATTTTTTTTTCTCTTTTACTGTTTCAGCATTACTGCTTTTGTTTTCAATTCACTGAACAAAAATTGTATGTATCTTATTTCATACCTCTGCATTCAATAGAACCACTCTGGAGCCTGAGCATGCTGCCACTGTCGCGCTCAGTGGACATAGTGACAGATGCGCCACACTGCCGAGCAATGTGCCAACAACTCTACCCGAGGCAATTACACCTGGAACACAGATGTTGTGGTTGTGAGATAAAGCAAAAAAATGACAAACAGAGAATAATGGCTACATTCTTGAGCGGCACCGGTTTATATTTCCGGATGATTTTGACTCCAGACGAGCAGATTTTTTCAATTTGTTTTTGAATCTAGGTCTATGGGCGCTTATTACCTTCTTTGATTTGTTTGTAACAACGATCGATGTCCCAGACAATTACATAATCTTCAGAAGCACTGCAGAGGATGAGACGATCACTCACTGTTCCAAACACCATGGCAGACACATCACAATGGTGACCAGTAAGTTCCAAGGGAGACTATAGGAAACATTAAAATTAGTTTTATATGTTTAATGCTAGATATATTTGATCAAAATACAGTAAACATTGTAATACCATAGAATATTATTACATTTAAAAAAAACTCTTTTCTCTTTGAAATAAAAACTATTTTTTTAATAGTTTTGAAAAAAAGTCTTTCGCTTCTCACCACAGCTGCAATTATTTTATTGAATACTGTAAAAACAGTAATATTCTGAAATATCATTACAACTGCTTTACATTTGAATACATTTTACAATAATATGCTGATTTGCTGCTCAAGAAACATTTATTATTATTATCAGTGTTAAAAAAAGGTGTTGCTGCTTAATATTTGTGGAAAATTGTGATATATTTTTGTAGGATTCTCTGATGAATAGAAAGTTTAAAAGGACAGCCTTTATTCGAAAACATTATAAATGTTTTTTTTTACGTTTGATCAATTTAATGTGTTCTTTCTGTATAAGAGTATTATTTTAATTTTACAGTAGAGTATCACAGCAGCACAACTGTTTTCTACATTCATACCAATAACAAATGTTTCCTGAGCACCAAAGCGTATTAGAATGATTTCAGATGGATCGTGTGACACTTAAGACTGGAGTAATGGCTATTTTGCTATCACAGGAATAATGTACATTTTAAAATATATTTAAATAAATATATTATTTTAAATTGTAATAATATAGCACATTATAATGTACAGGATTTCATTTTTTCAAATAAATGCAGCCTTAGTGAGCATTAGAGATATATTTCAAAATCATTAACCCCTGGTTTCTTAAAACATGTCAGTACCAGTACATTGTCTCAAGCTGCAAAACCAGCTTTTTTCTAAAGCACCTTTATAAAAGCTACTTAAATGTCCTTATCGAACGAAGGCACACTACTGGTTTAATCAAAGCCTTGTCTGTGAAACCAGGCCAACATCTCATTGAGGCATTTGTTGAAAATCCATATAAGTGCACAAAGACCTGCAGGTTGTCGTTTTCGTAAATCCTTATATTCTTGTCCTCCCATGGGACAGCACAGTGGGAAGGGCAGCAGCTCAGCTGCAGGTGGGACGCCGGCTTATTGCAAGATAAAGCGAACCTCTCAAGAAAACATTGCTCTGAGGTCACAGCCGCCATGGAGTCCACAACAGTCACTGTAACAACACACAATAAGAAAGTCAGAATTGAAATGATAGTGCTTGAGTGTTCAACAGGAAAGGATGACATCTAACAGGCCTAGTTAAAGGCCACACTCCATGAATAGGGAACTATGGTGCTCCGTGAGAATTTTATAAAGCAGTAGCGGATGAGAAAACATGCTTTTTTTGTGAGATTTATTAGCTATGTTTGAACTAATCAAAAACTTTCATATAACATAAATCACTCAGACATAGGAGACACTCTTAAAACTGGGATTTTGTTTTGTCCCATCATTCTTGAGTGTATATCTTACAACGTCCATATTTTAATATGTACTGATGAATTATTATTCAATTCACTGAAACACAAGTGTCATATTCTGTTGTGTCCCACATTTTGTGTACAATCCTATTCCCGACCCTGAAATAAACATAATTTGAGCCATTTTTGACGGGAAGTAAATAAATAATTTAATTCAATTAAAATGTTTCTCAATTTTTACATAAATTGTAATTTCTACAGTCTTTAATTTATAAGCTATTATAAACTAGCAAACTGGTCCCAAATCTAGCTAACGTTAACATTAGCCCCTTCATTTAAGCTCTAAAAAAATATAAACTCTCTCATCTTCTTTAGGTTTCACATCTTTTACAATGCATTCACTGAGCATTTGTTAAAAATAGCTCTGCGTTATACACTGTATTTTGTTAAACACGTGTTTTGTACACTGGATTCGGGTAAAGTGCCAATGACATCAGCTTCCAAATTAAGTTTATCACTCACCTGGAAGTTAAATGCGTTGCTGGTAAATTATTACAAATGGAACCACACATATAGTTTATTCATATATGTGTTAGTAGTAAATGGGGTTCAAACATTCGTGCATTTCAGTTTTTGGCCTGTGACCCCGTTAGTAATTGCGTCCTTGTTGCTTTGGAAACGGGAACTTTTAGGGACGGCACGCCAGAAGGGACAAATGCTAAAACGTTTCTACTGTTGGTTTGAGGGTTTAGACGATTGTTTTTAATAATAAATTAATTTGTTGTGTACAGTGAAAAAGAGTTTTGTGTCTCTGGCTTATTCCAAACATTATTGCATGTCTACAATAACAATTCACGTTGTTAAAGTCTAATATGAAGACCAATAACTTGGTTTTACTTGGATGTATACAAGTATTATTCGTAGTGCAGCAAATCTGTAGCCTCTGATTCATTATTTACACAAACTGCCCAACTTACACAAACTTATAGAAAACACAGTATTAGTTTAAAAAGATAGGGAATCAATCTTCTATGCAACAATGCCCTCTGGTGGTAAACTGCAGTCAGTCGGTCAATGCAAATACATGAAAGCAAAAAGAAAACATCAATAGTAGAATACATCAAAGATGAGCAGGTTATTTTTTTTAATGTAAAATAATAAATAAAACAGATTTTGGAAGGTTACGTTATTGTATATCTATGTCGTAATCCAAGCTTAATAAAATCATAATAAAATGGGACACATTTTCTACATTTGTGAATATAAAATGATAAATTTTAGCATGTTTTCAATACTTTTATCATCATGTTCACAATAACAAAGTTATATAAAAGATATATTATATTCATTAGTACAATTTGACAATCATAAAACAAATGACATTTTCTATGACTCTTCACAGAGAAAAAAACCCACACTTCTTCAACACAAAAAGAGTTTTTAATCCTATTTGAACGTTACAAATGCTGAATGATGTTTTAGCCGAGAGCTTCCCAAACTGTGGGCTGTAGCGGTATTGCAGGGGGGTCGTAGCCAGTCCAAATCAATATATTAAAATAATTAAAATATTCCAATTGTTCTAAAATTAGATTTTTTTTTGTATGTATGTAAGTATGTAAGGTTAGTGTTATGGATTTAAATATATTTGTAAATAATGTTTACATCATAGTTCTCATAATTCACATGAAATTCTCACAAACTTGTTAATAAATGTATTTGTAGGTAAATGTCGGTATATTATATATATATTTTTTAACGGCGGGGTCGTGGAGCTCTCGCAATGTTTTTGGGGGGCCTTACCCCTCTCAAGTTTGGGAAGTCTGTTTTAGCCGTAGACATGTCTATGGTTTTAGCAACAAAACTGTCCTGCGAGTCCACGCCCACATATTTTTTCCGCCAATGAATCGCAGCCAAACACACTAAGCTATCCAATCATCAAAGCGTTATTATACATATGCATCCTCTTGGACACGCCTTTAATCTCCATCGACCAATTAGTCTATCGCTTCAGTCGGTCAATCAACTCTCCCCGCCCAGTTTTTCTGACGGAACGGAAGCCGAGATGGGCCAAACCAGCCCATCCGGATAACAGAGACAAACTTGGCAGCGAGCGGATGAACTGGTTGGATCTTTGTTCTTCACAGCTAGACCATAAACCTCTTAATTTTTCCGTATCGTCACTTATATGCATCACATTTATATCAAGATATAAAATTCTCCTTCTCTGGGCACGCAGCTTCAGCACAGGCAGATACTTTTTGGGCTAGCATATTTTCCTAGTGTTTTTAGTTCATTCTTCCCCCCCACCGACGAGGTTTTATTGGACCAAGATAGGCGGCGCGGGCACCAAGATGTCGAACCGGATGGTGTGCAGAGAAGCGAGCCACGCCGGCAGCTGGTACACGGCCTCAGGTAGAGCCAGAGAGCTGCCCGGGCCTGAGGTCCGGTGTCCTGCTTGACACCATTGTGTTTGTGTGTGTCTGGCATTACTCAAAACCTAGTGAGCTGACTACCTAGACAGCATTTCTGGGACGTTCAGCACGTTCCTATGATAGCCAAAAATGCTGCCTAGTTAGGCAGCTCACTAAGTGTTTTCACACAGCCTGTGCGATCAGCTGGGAATTATTAAATAGTCGAGCTTAAAATTGTTGAAATACCACAGTTCATGTTTCTTTACATTTATACCTTTTTCTGAACTGACATCTTTTTAAAAACGAGCTAGCTTTGGTTTAAATGCAAACTAAAACATGACAGCTTATTTTAGTTGAAATATACTTTAAATTGATTTAATTCTGCTCCCCAATTCGTCTGATTCTGTGAACAAAAGTGGGTCATTTAGTTTGTCTTGGCGTTTAAATGATCATTTCTTGACTTGGTCTATATGTTAGAAATGATTTTGAGTAAATATTTCTGCTCTCATTGAGTAAACTAGAACGACCCGCATTTAAATTCATGGGCCATTAACGATACTTAACTCGACCAGACTCTGTTTCTCTCATATTTGCCTGTTGTTGTTGTTTGTTTCTATATATGTGTAGCTTCTCTGTGTGAATCAGCAGCTGAGAACAAAAACAGGCCAGCAGTTAGCTGGTTAGCCTATAGCCGGTGTGTGTGAATCTCCTCATACACACCAACTACCCGAACTAATACTACAGATTAATATACCATCCACACTAACGTTACCCAGACCTACTTTGCCGGATCAGTAAATCCAGATAGAGAAACGTCTGCGGCAAATCAGAAGACTGGATTTACCCTGCTAACGGCTAAAGCTATTTGATGAAGTTCATATAACAGCTGTACATGACAGCTGTGTTTTCATGGAGAATCAAACCATATGTTTCAGTAATACTGATGTCAAGTAATACTGTTTATTATTATATCGGTAAGCATTTATTTGTCCCCTTCCATTCCAGCAAATACAGTGAGCACAGTCAGCACATGAAAGTCTTTGCAGAGGGCCGGTGGTGTTTTTCTCTCTCTCATGCAGTAACAAAGGATGCATGACAAAAACCCACTGCTACACACACACACACACACACACTAGAAGATCACATATATTTACAGCGTACAGAAATCAGTCTGCTGACCTTTACACGATGCATGCTGCCACCATGTTGAGAGATGTTGTTTTGTCAAAAACATCCAGTCTTTTTCATGTGTTTTCTTGAAGATCTATTTCCAGGAAATAATATCTAATGTAATTTATTTAAAAACAATCTGGTGAGTCCTGAATTTGTTGATAGTTTCCTCCATACAGGGTACTGTGGCAGACATGGCTATAAACATCCTTAGATTATTATGTCTTCATTTACAGTTTTCAGATCAGTGATTTTTCATTTGGTAATTTATAACTGTACCCGATTGGCCAATTAACAGGAGGATGACATTTTCAAAATATACTGACAATGTTGCAATTTGTTACGTTTATATAATTATTTAAAATGTCACATTTGTTATCATTAAATTGTGATTAATTACAATTTTATATATATTTTTATATATATATATATATATATATATTATATATATATATATATATATATATACACATACACACATGTAATCAGCCACCATGTTTTCTAAAGATTGCTTTAGGCATCAGTTATTACAGAAAACATTTCTTTTGAACTATAAAATTTCTACAGTTGCTGATTCATTGGTGTTCTTCATATGTGCTAGACTGATATATTGATCAGGGTTTGTATATTATATTATATTATATTATAATTATATTATATATATATATAAAATATTATATTATATATACATATATATATATATATACACACACACGCAGTCAACCCAAAATTTATTCAGACGCTTTCACAGCTTATTTGCTATGGTTTAAAAATACAAATTGTAATAAAATGTTAAACTGTGTCAGAAATTAATCTTGATAATGTCAGACAACACTTAAGCAAAACATCATCAGATCAAAGTGTCTGAACAATTTTTGGTCCGAAATGTTTATCAATATTACTGGTAGTCCACTGTATGAAGAATTATTGGTATATATATATATATATAATAAGCTATATTCAACATGCATATTTAAAAACAGCACTTTAGATATTAGTTTCCACATCAGCCATTAAAAATCCATATCAGTCCAACACTATAATTAATACATTTGCACATTCGTCAATATTCAGACCTGGCTGCTCTTAGCAATATCTTCGTGATGTAATAGTATATTCATTATAGTTTAGAGATTTGATTAACAACTGTTAAAGTTTGACCAAATTGGTTGTATTGTTGTCATTCTTTTCACAGAATCAGCTGAAGTCCATCTGTTCACTGGTTCTCAAAACTGTTATCTTGTCCTGTCAGAAAGTCATTAGAACTGGGACAATGGCACTCTCTGAGGCTGAAATATTGCTGAAATCAACATTCAGGACAGCCATTTCACCTATTAAGTCATTTTTGTTTGAATGATTGAAGTATAGGATGAATTCACAGGTGAATGCTTGATAAGATTGTTTAGCATGTTGTGGTACTGACGGGATACTATGATGAATAAATATTAAATAATAAATAATTTACTTTCCCCCCCACACTGCAGTAATGATTTTTTTTTTGTTGTATTATGGTAATAGCAATTAGGGATGAAAATATGCTTAATGACAATCAAGCAGATTTTTTAATAAATAGTGCCGTTTCTATTTATTAAATATTGAAATTCATTATTTTCTACTTTAACACCTATTCAACACAATATTTGTCAAGAAAACAATGCATAAAAATCATTATTGTCCTAAAATAGGCTTAATTTTCTTTATTTCTTGAAAAATTGTGGTCCAACTAAAGCACTCATTGCGTTCTATAAGCTAATTAGGTGCTAAGACCTATGTCTCTGTCTCTGTTGTCAAAAATTCAAATATTGTGGTGAAATAAAACTTGACTTGGCAGATTTTGTGAGCTTCACCCTTGTATTTTATGTTGTAGATTATAAAGGGAGACTTGTAATGCTTCTGTTGATTGAATAAAAACATTTCTGCGTAGTGAGAATGGCACCGTATAAAGCCATTCAAATAACCGTCCTTGACGTGTCAAAGTTGTAAAATTATGTCTTTATCTCTCATATTTGCTAATGAGATTTTTCTCTATCCCCACATTTAGGATCCCAGCTTAACGCACAACTTGAGGGCTGGTTATCTCAAGCACAATCTACAGCTGGTCCAGCTAGAGCCATAATTGCACCGTATGTGCAGTGAAACCAGACAAACATTTTTATTTTTTTGCTTTTATTTTTGTATTCTTAAATGACTGTCTTTTGCAGGCACGCTGGCTACACCTACTGCGGCGCGTGTGCCGCTCACGCCTACAAGCAGGTGGACCCCTCAATCACGTAAGTGTCCCTCCTGTCATCAGAGCTGGTTTATATTCTCTTGAAGTAGCCGTAATGTTGAGTTTGCCGTGGGGAGAGAGGTAACGCAGCACTCTCTTATTCATCAGTCGGAGGGTGTTCATTCTCGGCCCCTCTCACCACGTGCCGCTGTCTCGCTGTGCCCTCTCCCCCGCCGAGGTCTACAGAACGCCACTGTACGACCTGAGGATTGACCAGAAGGGTAAGGAATCTCATTTCCTCCCTGCACACTCTCAAAACAGAAACCTTGGCAGGATTAAATTCTGATTGAATAACAATGCACAGAAAGGTGTTCACCCAGATTGTTATTACTTCTAGCTCATTTGCTTTCAAACTGAGCTTTGCAGAAGAGTTGGCAACATTTTCAACTTGTAAATGACTATATATGTTATTATGCAATAGCTTTCTAATAGCTGGTGTCTTAGGCTATAACCATGACAACATACAACATGATGGTGTTCATGTTAATGAGGGCTTGTGTAATTATCATAAATTGCCTGGTCTGTTTGTAACTCCCCAATGAAAGCCAATGAGTGAGAACACAAGTGCTTCACAACAGAATCCTCCCGTTTCTCTCTCACGCAGTTTACGCTGATCTGTGGAAAACGGGCATGTTTGAGAGGATGAGTCTGCAGACAGACGAAGATGAACACAGCATTGAGATGCATCTGCCTTATACCGCTAAAGCCATGGAGAGGTAACAACCAGACACAGACATCTTCACTGAACATCTTTTTCCACCCAAAAAAGAAAAATGTCATCGTTTACTCATCCTGATGTTACAAACCTGAATGCATTTCTTCTGTGGAACACAAAGTCGGTGGAATTTCACTGTTGTTTTGAAACCTATTGACTTTAATTATATGGATACAAGCAGTTGAAACATTCTTCAAAATATCTTCTTTTGTGTTCCTCTGAAGAAAGTCGGTCACGCAGGCACGGAACAACATAAACTATCCATTGAATTCATCAGATTCAGGGAAGACTAGATACAATTGAAAATATACATTATTGTCAAAAGTGTTTTTTCTTGTTTGCCCTACATTTTTTTTTTCTTGTTTCATAAGTAATTTTCACTCCAACTTCCATTTTATCCCGATTTTAAGTGACTGAACGCCAGTGGGTGGGACATATGATGCGATTATTCATAACTATTCTTTGATGTCTTGCGTTAGAGGGAGTCATATGCAAATGTATATGATCTTTGGAGCTTGGTTACATAAATGTTTTTTTTTTTTAATAATGAGGATGATGTTTTAATGGTACAAAGACCTCTTCTTACATGTCAAAAGATCAAAGAATATTCTCATATCGTTACCAACTTTTTAGTAGTGTGTGTATATATCATTAATCTAGGAAAAAGCACAAATGTGGGTAATTTTTTCAAAGTAACCAAGAGTATTAATGGTGCTGGACATTTGCACATTTAACATAATCATAGGTTTTACATGCAAAGTCTCACCCTTTGCTTTTTAACATTTGTGTCAATGTTGTGGTTTAGCAAAATGCATGATGTATGATATAGTTCTTTATGGTTTCCTCTAAGTGCCTGTTTTTTTTTTTATATTTGGCTACGTGCTGAAGTCAAGACATACACGTTCTTGTGAAGGACAGAATCTCCCCAGAGACTAAATGTAAATGTAAATAAATTCGAAGGTTTCACTGCATCTCTATGCAGAAGTCATGAGCAGCATTATTGACCCATAGCCCCACTCTAATGCTCATTCATCTCTGCCGGATTCACTAATTATGTTGTCAGGATCTGTTTACCTAGTGCTGTGCCTCTAATTAGTTTGCAGTGATGAATGTTTTTTTTTTGTGTGTGTGTGTGTGTGGCTGTTTTATTATTAATGCAAAAGCCACCAACCGTTTCTGTTGTGCCATTAAAACATTACAGTATGTGGGCATAGGAAAGTTAACATCCCCTCAATTTGTTTGATTAGACATTTAGGGTTTTTTTTTCTAAGCACAGCAATTAGTTGCTGAGCAACTGTAATATTTTTCCCCCCACATTATACTCTTGCACCTCAGAAATCTGGGTAACTAGTAACCTTTTCAGAGCTATTGATTTGATATGGCCACTATGTTTTGATGAGTGATCCAAAACTCATTGTCAAATGAATATTAATAAACATGCAAATGTCAAATCTCCATCTGGCACTTGACAAATAATTCTCTGCTGTGCTTTGTTCCCAAAAACAGCCATAAAGATGAGTTCAGCATTGTCCCTGTGCTGGTGGGAGCTCTGAGTGAATCTAAAGAGCAGGAATATGGCAAGCTGCTAAGCAAATACCTGGCTGACCCCTCCAATCTCTTCATCATCTCTTCTGACTTTTGCCACTGGGGTTTGTGTCCACTCAACACTTTAATTTTTCAACTGGCAAAAAAAACGGAAACCAGTCAATCAGATAGAGTCAGTAATCTGTTAAGAATTTCCTGTTTGTTGAAATTAAATGTATTGCTGACAAGATGCTGTCATCTATTCAGCAGTAAATCTACTAGGGTTTACACCAAAAAGTCTGTGGGTCTGTGTCAATTAGTCAAATGATTTTGGTACTTCTCGTTTGCGTGACAGTTTTTTTTTGTGTGAAAAACTTGTACAAATCAATTTTGTTATATGCAACATGCATGTAACAGCAACATATGGGCATATTTATGCATATAATAAAAAAACAGCACTTAACACAAACTTTATACAATTGCCAATTGCCCTGCCAAAATAAGTCACTGTTTTGGATTTAAAAATGCAAATACTAAAGAGTCAGCTGTTACTGGATCATTATTGCTGTGATTATTTTTCTAGCATGTTATGTGTTTTGGAACAGTTCTATTAACCCTAATTGATAGTGTGTGTAACTTTTCATTTCTTAAACAACCATGTAGGAAGGAGGGGTGTAACTGTTCTAATTACTCATGGTTCGGTTTTTATCATGGTTTCAGGGTCACGGTTTTGTTACCGTTCGGTATGCTCTGAGTTCAAGGAAAAAAGGACTACTTTCAAATAAAAATAAATAAAATAAGCACAAATAATCAAACTACAAGCAACAGCACAAATAAATACAATAGAGCAAAGATACAAATAAAATAAACAATACTTTTTGTTTTTCAGGTATTTAACAGTAGTTTTCAAGTACAGAAATTGATTAGTAAGTAATGTAAAACAACATTGCATATAATCTTCACTGTATAAATTAAATAGATTAATTATTATTACATTTACAAAAGCTATTCAGTCAAGAGCAGTATGATTATCTTGTCTTTTGTTGTTTGATTAATAACATTTAAAACATAAACAGCAGGAATATTAGGCTGCTGTCACTTTGACATAATCCAGTACACTGATACTGACAACACATGCAGTACCATTCGATTTTTTACCATTACACCCCTAGTAGGAAGACATATCATGGCCATATTCCAGGATGATTCAAAGCGTTCACTGTGCTCTCCCAGCTAATTTGGTGCTGAGACCTATCTCTTTAATACAACAATGCAAAAGGTCTGGACTCTAAAGTACATTTTATTGATTTAAAACAGAAGATACAAGGATAAATGTTTTGTCATATTCCAGGATGACAAAGCCAATATTCATCAAGCTCAAACTGTGGTCAAGATCTTGATCAAAAACTGATGCACCTCTTTATGGAAATAAATATTGTGATTGTAGCCAAGAGCTGCATCAAGTTTTGGTCAAGATCTTGTATTGACAGTGCTCTGTCAAGTTTACTCCAATGAATTCAAGGTCTGGAAAATGATTCTTCATGCTCCCTCCCTTGTCATCCTAGAATATGGCTATGATATCTCTTCCTACATGGTTATTTAAGAAATTAAAAGCTATAGACTCCCATCAATTAGGGTTAAAAGTTCCCAAACATATAACATGCTAGAATCATAACAGCAATTATGATCCAGTCATAGACTCTTAAGTATTTGCCTATTTAAATCCAAACAAGTGCAAAGCATTTTAAAAGCAACAACACCGCAAGCATCTGAGATGGTCTGTACTCATTTGTTCAAGGCAAAATTCTCGCGAACTGTTTCGCTCAAATTAATGATGACGAAAGCAGCATGAATCTGGTAAGGAAGATATGCACGCTTTAATTTCTTAGCCACATCATCTCGGGAGCACAGACATTCTCCACTCTCTTTCTCCGTCAATGTGCTGGGCGTGAGAAACACAAGCTGCCTGCTTCCTACATAGACTTGGCAGCATCCAAATGGAAATAAACCTCATGAGTATTTTGAAATGCTCTACATAGGTAGGGACTTAAACAAATACCCCCGACGGAGTTGTTTTTTTTTTTTGGTGCCTCCTTTGGTTAAATGATAAATTTTAACTTTTTACATCTATTCTGCAGGTCAACGTTTCCGTTACACCTACTATGATGAAAGTCAAGGAGAGATCTACAGATCTATCGAGCACCTTGACAAAATGGTAAACTTATTGCTATACCCTTTCCTTCTGGTAACATGCTAGTGGCCCATTCTACTTTGGGATACACAATATGTTAATCCTATTGGTGGTTCTAGAAAAAAAGGTGAGGAATTTTTCTCCAAGCTACAGAGTCATTGTTATGGTTACTTTGACGTGGAAGTCAGTGATTCAAAGACTGACTTTAATACTTTCCACTCATGACAGTCTGTCAAATAGCAGATGTTCTTAGCAACCCAAACCTCATTAAAGGCCTACCAACTTGGTAAAGTACTTTGCCTCAGTAGGGTCACTTACTGGACTAAGATCTTGTTTGATCTGGAGCTCCTTCCAGGAAATATCCATTCAGTACTGTATAACTGAAAATTCATCTTGATTTTTGAAAGTTGAATATTTTATATCATGATGTGTTGTGCAATTAAACTACAGCAAATGTCTAATGCAACATTTCATCGTTAGAGATTCATAAATAAAACAAAAATAAAAATGACCAAATAATAATGGCAGTAAGGAAAATGTTTATTTGATCTCAGTGAAATATATGCATGTTAATTTCTTTTTTTTAGGGAATGGGAATTATAGAACAGTTGGACCCCATCTCCTTTAGCAATTATTTGAAGAAATATCATAATACTATTTGTGGTCGCCATCCCATCGGCGTTCTTCTAAATGTAAGTACCTAATGAATGATTCAAATGAATGGCTTCATGTATTTTCCCCAGCACATTTTATTCAGCAAACCATTGTTGACTCAATAAAGCAGAGGCAAAATAATGTGAATAATGGCTAGTCCATAAGCATGGTAATTAGTCTAGCACTTAACTCTTGAAGAGCTTTTATTAATGTCCTTTTTTCCCCCTGACTAATGTCTTTCCAGCTTTCTAGTCTTTCATCATGAAGCTTTTAAGATTACCATTAAGTATCTCTTTAGTGTTGACTCTCCAATGATTCTCCTCACTCCACCAGGCCGTGGCGGAACTGAAAAAGAATGGCATAGACATGAACTTCTCTTTCCTAAACTATGCGCAGTCAAGCCAGTGCCGAAACTGGTCGGACAGCTCTGTGAGTTACGCTGCTGGAGCTCTGATCGTTCATTGAGGTGAACTCTCCAAGGAGCCACGGAGCCTCCTAGAAGACCCCCATCCCCTCCCACCTGTCCTGTTCCTGACCACATATCCCCATCCCTCCCCACCTCTTCTTATAGGAAGGACATGCAAAGCCTGTCCCAGCTGGGAATCCTCATAAACACCCTGAATCGAGATGTAACGTTAGATACTAACCTCCTTTTCCTCCTGCTTTCCCTGTACCCTGTTTTCCACGTGAGGCAATTCGGATGATGCTATAGCTTGAAGTTCAGCCACAGTTTTTTTGGGTGTTGCAAGGTCAGATTTTTGGCTGTGTTTTTTTTGTTGATGTTTGTTGGGGGGGGGGGGGGGTCTTAATGAGGCAAAATCCGTTTTTGACCCTCTGAGGACTTTAGGTATCCAGTGAGCCCTTGTGTAATTTAAAAGCAAGACACACTTAAAGTTTAAATAAAGTAAAAGAAATAAAACCATCGACATTTCACTGTTTCTACATGATAAATGAAATGACTCACCTAATGATAAATAATTTGAACAAGGAAGTTGACAGACTGCAACATGTCCATGTACACCCTGAGAATTGTAGCCACAGCTACTGCATTGGTCCTGTTGTAGTTTTTAAAGGGCTACACAATACCCACTAACCCTCCACTGTACTGGATATACCAAAAATAGTTTTTCTTTCATCTAATCTTTTATTGTAGTCAAATTAAAGTCTTTTTTCTGATTCTTATATTTTGTTCTGTTTATTTTCCCTTTGTGATTTACCATTATTTAGCTTTTTAGTTTTATTATGCATTTGACATATATTCTTAAACTGTGTGGAAACATATAGTAGTGTATGAAGTCTACAGAAGTGCAGTACATGTTTGATTTAATGCTAGTTCAGGTGCGTCTTTCAGACTGCCTCAAAGTGGCCATGCTTTCCCATCAACCCTGAAGCTTTTAAATGGTGAGGCGGAATTCTTTTGGGTTATTCTTAAACCGTTTTATTTTCTCATGTAAGTTAGCAGCCATGTTTAACGGCTGATTAGAAGTTAGCATTGCACACCCGTATTGAGGAACCACCAGAGGTGAATTTTCTGAACGGTGTAGGCATTTTGTCTGGCTTTCCTCTTTAACGCATCTACTCCAAGCCTCCCAAAGAGCACAATGCAGCAAGATTTTTCCTGGGTACACCATCGGAAGGAAAACGGCAACGCTCCTGTACTTCCCCGCCAGGGTTTGAATGTCTCAAACCAGATCCTCAAAACAAAACAGATAAAGCATGTCATACCATGCAGATGTGCCTTGGGTCAGTGTTAAACATGTTTTTTTTGTTTGTTTGGTTTTTTTTGTCCTTTGCTTTCTACCCTAATCCATCCTTTATCTATCAAAAAAAAAAAAGGCTTGATTTAGTCTGTCTTTTAAATCAGTTTTCACTGTTTTCAAAGTAGGGGAAGAAAATCATCAGCTTCACCCATCACAACACTTGTTCTTGTACTGATAGAATTTTTTTATGTTAGTACCGTTTATTATTATTTTAACTATTATTGCAGAGAAAATAACAGTTCACACGTTGTCAAACCTATGTCGGAATTAATCAAAGTGCTCCTTAGCGGAGTCATTTTTGAATCTCAGGTTACATTGAAGCATTACAGAATTCTCGCCAGATATGACAAGGGTCATGGCTGATGTTGCAAAGAAACAATAAAGTGTAATGACAAAAGTTGCTATGCTGTGGTGTTTCTTTTACTCCTTTTACTGTTTGTGACGTTCATGAGAAGTTTGTCCGTTTGTTATTGAAGCCAGAGCTGGGCGAGATTAATTTGAGATGACATATAATATAATATGAGTTATGTGCTTCTCTCCCAAGATGTAGTTTCTCTGCCTTTCTAATTGAAAGTTAGCAGTGTCATGGATGCTTGAGTTTAAACCACATTTTACCCTGTAGAAAGTGAAATAATTAAAGGAATTGTGGGCAGTAAAAGCAATCCTTAATGTTTCACGGTCATTATAAGAGTATTAACAGTATCTCCACTATATGGCTACCTCTTTAATTTTGCATTAGTGTTTTGTTTGTTTCTTTGTTTTTAAAAACATCTGTAAATGTAACAATTCTTAAGCCATTGACACTTGCAGAACATAGTGACACTACTGTTCAAAAGTTTTTTGAAGGAAATCAGTACTTTTATTCATCAAGGACATATTAAAGTGATCAAAAGTAAAGATGTCTATAAAACTTATGAAAGATATTTAATTTTCAAATATGTTCTTTTGAACTTTCTATTCATCAAAGAACCATGAAAAAGCATCGGTTTCCACCAAAATATAATGCAGCACAGCTGTTTCCATAATAATAAATGTTTCTTGAGTAGCAAATCAGCATGTTAGAATGATTTCTGAAGGACCATGTGACAATGATGATGAAAGTTCAGCATTGTCGTCACAGGAATAAATTACATGGTAAAATGTCAATTAAAATAGAAAACGGTTGTAATGATATTTCGGAATGTTACTGTTTTTACAGTATTGTCAATAAAATAATCTCAGCCTAGGTGACCATAAAAGACTTCTTTCAAAAATATTAAAAACATTTGAATGATTGAGTAAAGCTTTAAATTAATATAAGTGGGCACGTATGAAAACCTTTGCAGATTGCTTTTGCAGACTAAATTTTTTATTGAAAACAGACCTGCTCCGTGCCTCGTCACATTATTGTGGATACATTTGAAATGAAGACCGCACGCTGTGTAGTGCATCTGCATGGCAGACCAGTTTACCTTTTCATTTTGTGGGAGCTAAATTCCTGAAGGACGAGAACTTCCTGTTAATTTTTTTTTCGTTAGATAGATGTTGACTGCATAGCTATCAAGGGCCTATTAGTAATCAAGCAGATAGATTTTGACTGAGGCAGGAACTGAGGAAATTAAAACAATTCTAGAAAATCTGAAGAATAAATAATTTGGTAATATACAATCTCATTTCCAGAAAAGTTGGAACATTTTGTAAAATGCAATAAAATTAAGAATTTGTGACAATTATCTTTAACTGAAAAATGTACAAAGAAAAGTTTTTCAAAGTTTTCACTGGCCATCTTAATTTTGTACAAATAAACACATTTTAATGTCTGCAACACACTCAAAAAAATTGAGACAGGCATGTTTACCACCGTGTTACATCACCTTTTCATTTAATTATACTTTTTAATCATTTGGGGATACTAACTATTGCAGTTTTGAAAGTGGAATTTTTGCCTGATACAAGACATCTGAGTCCGTGAGACAAGAGTCCGTGGTCATCGTTTTTTGATTCTCCATTTCATGATACAGAGACAGATCTGGACTGCACGCAGGCAGTCAATCACATTCACTGTATGGTGTAGAGAGTCTACAAAAGTGCTCTGCTGTAGCGCGTGCAGAATGAAGCCCGGCATTTTCTTGCTTCCCAGGAAAGATGTAATCTTGACAGCAGTATATGTCTCTACAATGCCAGTATACGCCTCCATGTCAATGTTACTTTGACACATATGCAAGTCGCCCATGCCGTTTGTTCTGATGCACCCCCATACCATAAAAGATGTGTGCTTTTGCACCCATTGATGATTAAAGTCTGGATGGTCCCTTTCATCTTTGGGACTGAGAACTCGTTGTCCATTTTTCAAAAACAAACTGAAATGTGGATTCACTCTTCTGACCACAGCACACATGTCCACTGTCTTTTAAACCATCTGGGATGATGTATGGTCAGTGCTCAGATCTATTGCTTTCTCCTTGCAAAACAGTTGCATTTTTTAATGCACTGGTAGACTGTGTTAAGTGGCAATGGTTTCCCAAAGTACTCCCGAGCCCATATGGATATTTTTAACACAGTAAATGGTTTCTCATGCAGTGCCATCTGAAGGGTCAATGGTCACACACATTCAACAGATGCTCCCTTTTAGTCAGTCACTGAGGTCGATGACCAACGAATTGGGATCTCGCAAGAGAGGCCAATCTACTTCGAGTGGAACTAAATGCGATATTTGCATCAGCTGCACTGCCTGCAGCGTGAGCATTTAATCAGCACCAGGGGCATCCCATACTTCAGCTTTTTGCTTCAGAGCAGAGTGGTTTATTGTTCTGCTTCAATTCTATGACAGAGTGTCTCTAAAATTTCTTAGAATCTCTCTAAGAGTTCAGTTCTTCAGGGAAAAAGCCTTCTCTTCTGTTGCTGTTGGTGTCATGGCACTACAGTGCAGTCGATCCTCTTGTTTGTTTCTTTTCTGCCTTTCTGCCTTTTTTGTTTCTTCTACTAGCTGGTGACAGTGTGCTGTCCTGAGCGCTGAGAAGCTGGTAAGAGGGTGCCTTCAACGAGAGTGAGAGAACACTGCAGACTGCACTTATTCCCTGTCAGTGTTGCTGCAACCATTTCTCCTGTGTGCTTCAGCACTGAGAAAGAGATAATTTCCCTAAAAGAGCTTTACATGGGTGAGTTTGCATCTTTTTAAAGATGAAATTCCACCCGTGTTTCTGGATACGGTCGTTTCCTGTCCTCATTGACGGCCACGATCACGGTCTCACATGCCTGGGCATAAGCATGTGACCGTGTTGGCACGCTGGTCGACTCTTCTTTCTCTGGAAATCTTGAGTCACCTCTGTTGTTGACCAGTATGTAAAAGCACACTCTGGGAGACCAAAGCAGTGAGAGCTTATCTGCTGGGCAAACCCCAGATGGGCCTCTCACTCATCAGTGTGTCATGTGCCATCCAACTCCCCCAAAAGTGTTCGATCAGTGCTGTGCTTTCCTTCCTGCAGCATGGGCTGGAGCAAATGCAGTGTCCCTCCACCCTCAAAGTGTATGCTGCTACAACATCTGCAAATCACAACACCATAGAAGGCAAGTCAGTAGGGTAGCACAACCTGGTCGTCAGGTTCCTTATGGGGGCGAGATGGTTAAATCCTCTTTGACCTCCCTCCATACCCTCTTGGGACCTCACTCTGGTGTCACTTCAGAATGTCTCATTCGAGCCCTTGCAGTCAGTAGATCTAAAGATTTTATCTTTGAAGACTTTTCTACTGATTGCATTGGCCTCCATCAAGAGGGTAGGGGACCTGCAGGCATTTTCGGCCCGTGATTCGTGCCTAGATTTCAGGTTGGGTGATGCCCACGTGGGTACTGAGGCCCTGGCTATGTGCCCAAGGTTCCTACCACTTCTTTCAAGAACTAAGTGGTGAACCTGCAAGCGCTGCCCCCGGACGCCGCAGACCCAACCCTAGCTTTGCTTTGTACTGTCTGTGCATTATGAATGTACATAGGCTGGACACAGTGCTTTAGGACCACAGACCACAGAGACCAGCAGAAGGGAAAAGCTGTCTTCAAGCAGAGGATGGCTTACTGGATAGTGGATGCCATCGCTTGGGCTTACCAAGCACAAAGCATGCCCTGCCCGCTTGGGTTGCGATCCCACTCTTCTAGGAGTGTTGCATCCTCCTGGGTGCTGGTACATGGCACTTTGTTGTCAGATATTTGTAGAGCTGCGGGCTGGGCATCACGTTTGCCTTCATGTTGAGCCGGTCTCCTCCTGTGTTCTCACCTCGACCGGTCAGAGACACCAAAAGGCCTCGTTTTTTTCCCTACACGGTTTGCTGTGCCAATTCATGTGCTTTATTGCTCCAAGAGAGTACCTATGGGCAGACCCTGTTGAGTCTTCCATCTCCCCCGGCAGAGAGACTTGCTGGAGCATCTGGTGCCAGGCCTACATTTGTTGCATCTATGTGAACCTGTTCTAGACGGGGTGCCATATGTGTGACCCTGAGGGGATCCTATACATGTATTTTCCTGCTAAAAGGAAGCCTGTGTCTTTCCCTTGGCAGAGTCCGCTCTGCCATCTCTGCCATGCGTAACCTCCTCCCAAACCGGGCGAGAGCCACTTCAGAGACTTCCATATGAAGTGCGGCCATTTGGGGTTAGTCCATGTGTGTATACTCCACTAGACCTCCTGCGGAGGATGTGGCTACCGCAATGTTCCTTTTCCCATGGAAAAGGTACACTTTCCCAGTGTTATCCAAGCATTGAGTGGACAGTGGTCACCTTCCCTGTGTAAGCCTGCAGAACCCTTTAGAAGATGGGACAGGGCTTACACAGGGAAGGTGAGCACTGTCCACTCAATGCTTGGATAATGCCCACCCCACACCAGCTGATTGGTGGAGAGGAGACAGAGCGATGAAGCCAATTAGTATATGAGGATGATTAGGAAGTCATGATGGACAGAGGCCAATGGGCAAATTTGGCCAGGATGCCGGGTGCCAATGTGCATTGGCTCGTTTTAGTTCCACTTTAAGTAGCGAGATCCCACTAGCAAGATCCCAATTTGTTGGTCACTGACATGACGTCTCCATTCTCTCCTGTAGGGAATGAGGATTACATGTAACTAAGACGTTTCCTGTCTTGCCCTACACGGACTGAGATTTCTTTGGATTCCCTTAATCTTTTCACAATATTACATATGGTAGACCCTGAAAGACCTAAATTCTTTGCAATCTTGCAATGAGAAATGTGAGAATTATTTTTCACATTTCACAGTAAGTTCCCATAATATATACAGAGAAAAAACTGTAATAGATCTAACCTTACATTTTGTATAATTTTACAGTTTATAATTAAGGGAAGTGTGGCCTAGTATGGTGTCCCATACTCGGAATTTGTGCAATTTTTGCATTTAACCCATCCAAGTGCACATACACGGTAGTGAATACACATTGTGAACACACACTCGGAGCAGTGGGCAGCCATTTTTTGCTGGGGCACCCTGGGAGGGATTGCGGGGTTAGGTGCCTTGCTCAAGGACACCTCACTTGTAGGTAATGAGAGTGGAAGAGAGCACTGTTCATTCACTCCCCCCACCTACATTTCCTGCCAATACTGAGACTCGAACTCAGGATTTTCAGGTTACAATTCCGTCTCTCCAATCATTACGTCACAACTGCCCCCTAAACGTTTGAAGTAAAAAGACATATTAGACAAATCATCTAATAATTTACATTAAACTGACATTCACAGAAGTCCTTGTGTAATACTTCAAATTTAATAATTTTCAATTTTATTCTACACTTTTTAATTTTACATTGTGCACCTCCTATTTATTAATATTTACCTCAGCTTGTGGAAAAGCTTCTTGTGATGAACTTTGATTCATCATGTTTCATTCTCTTTACCACCAGTGTTGTCAGTATGTGTTAAAAGTACAAAAAAGATTTAAGTAGCAACATGACCTTGCTAATTTAGCAGAAAAGTGCTGCTGGATTTACCAGTTTAAAATGTATTTATTTATTTTTTTGGTAAAGTTTTAAAACTTATTTTTCTGTTAAATATGTTTACATTTTCACAGTATTTTTACTGAATTATTCTGGTAACCACTGCTGGCATTTTTTCCTGTAGAAAGACAGCTTACTTTTAAATAAAACATTTTTTCCGAGAATTGAAAGTAAAAGCTCTAAAGACAAATATCTATAGATTCTGATGTGTTGTGCAACTGTCATTCAGCTGTAGTACCTTCAAACCGCAACTATCACAATTGTGGTTATCACTTTTTATACCGGCGTGAATTCAAGTTCGATTTCAAATCATTAGTTCCTTTTTCTTTAACCTTTCTTTAAAATAGGATTTGTGAGAAGATGGTGGTTCCAATTAATTAGCCCAGCTCAACAAATATCACTTCATCAATCTGTTCTTGCTGTTTAGCAGCGTCGACATTTCAAATCTCCTGAGCTGTTTCAGGTTGCACTGAATGCCTTCGGGTGAGGAGAACGTTGTTGAGAATTAATTTGGACACAGGTGTCAGCTGTGGTGACCGCAAGATTCTCCTCCAGAAATGACTTCAGAGTTGATCTCCAGCTTGCATCATGCTCTTGAACAAAATTAAGAACTTGTTCTGAGTTAATTGAGTGAATCTGGTCTGATTTTTATTGTTGTCTTTATTTTAATTTTTGCAGAGTAGGTAAATATGCTTTTTTAAATCAACATTAATCTAAATTAAATTGCTTAATGTGCACTGTTCATTTTTTAAATTAAATTAATGCTAGAAGGTTATTTTAATATCAATTTATCAGTAATCAGGCTGTAAGATTGTATTATGTTAAGTGTTTCCTTGGAAACATAATTCGAAAGACTTGAATTTGTTGTACCCCCTCTTGTTTTAAGTGACTTTTATTGAGTGTCTGTTTTATACTGGGGACATAAACTGAAAGGTTATTGGTAATATGGATGAATGGTGCAAGGGGAAACACTCAGACATACTTCCTGCTGTTTCATGCAGTTCTCTACATATACAGTATCCATGCATTAATCAGCATTCTCAGCGGGTGCTCCCTTAATTACAGGAAACAACCTGTTGCAAGCTGTAGACAAATGCTTTTCTGAAAGTGAACTGAATTAACCGTACGCTAATAGCCTCAGGCTATGATCTGTTTTTTCCCTTGCAATTTTAGCTTTTTATATGTAAAAATAAAAGATGTTAAAGTCACTGTTTGGGGTTCTTCAAACAAAAAGGCTGTTAAGTACACATAAAATGTAAATTTAAAAAAAAATGTAAATCATTTTCAAAGTATTTGAGTACTATTATTTCAATATCTGTAATATTAAAATAATGTAAATATTTAAAATCTGGAGTTCCTTTCAAAAGATGCCCAGAGGTTCTCCAAATGTTTAACAGTGGAAATGTAAGGAAACCTAAATTGTGCCTCAAGCATCTTTTCATTTTTACAGTCTGAGAGGAGTTAATATTAGTATGTATGCTGAATCAAACACAAAAGAAAGAAGCCCATTTACTTTTTTTAATATATATATATATATATATATATATATATATATATACACACACACATATATATATATATATATATATATATATATATATATATATATATATATGATGCTCAAAAGAATGAATCCTTTCTCCTAGTTTCCCATGCTTTGATTTGTGTAAACAGGAGGTTGATGAAAGAAAGACATAATTGCTCTGTAAAATGACACCTATTGAGAGTCTAGTTCACCTTTTAATCATTGTGAACACAAAATGTGCAGGATTAACAACAGCATGGTCTCCTTACTGATGACAAAAACAATAGCCAAGCCTCACCGACATGCTTGTGTTTTGATACCATTCTCTCATATGAAAACTGATGCTCCCCAGCAGTGCATTAGTACAAATATCTCTCACAATATGTCAAAAGGGAAATCTGTTTGAAAAAGCACTCTCACATTTCAGCAGGGTGCATACTGTCGCATGATGAGGATTCAGCTCTCCCTCTGCTTTTGGGGAGGAGCTGCTCTGAGACGCTGTGTTTGCAGAACTCTGGAGAGGGGTTAAGAGGGGAGATACAACATTAGGCTCAATCCTGGTCTGGAATTGGACAGATACTCAACCTCCATGCAGTGCCAAGAGCTCCTTGTGCGGTGCCTGAGCTGGGGGATGATCCTGGGTGGGGTAATGCACTTTATATGTCTCAGGAAGTCTCATGCTCCCTACGGCCGCTACGTGGACACCTCGGGCAGCTCCATGATGGTCCCCGCAAGGCTAGCCTGGTTCCTCCAGGAGCTTCCCTCTCTCCTGGTGCCCCTGTTTTTGATGCTGATCACAGATGGTAAACACAGCACCGGGAAACACCTGATGCTCTGGACCTTCTGCCTGCACTACTTCCAAAGGTAAGCCGTGTGCATGACGGGGCAAAGTTAATTTTACAACATTAATGAAAGATCACTAGTATAAAAAGCAGATAGGCCAGAGCGGATGATTGCATTTGGACTATAGACACTTTGGCATGTCGCATGAGTGTTTGTGCTTCCATTCATTTGTGTGTGTGTTTTTTAGTGCAAAAGTTCAGTTACGCCATTTCACAAACCTGGATGTATTATCTAGCTCCCCCAGAACAAATGAGGAAAGAAAATACCCTTAATCCGAAGACAAAAGGGAACGGACTGGATGGAATGTTCTAGATTCCTGCTTATTTAGATTATCATGCTGTGCTGGCAATAAATTAAGGCTGCGGAAATGTAATGGCTTAAACGTATTAATATTTGTTATGAGTAATTAACTGACCCAAAAGCAGGTGAATGATGTGAGAAATGCTTGAATAATTCAATGGAAGCATGATCTGTGAGCAGGTGTTGAATTAGAAAGAGCACGCAAATGCACAATAACAGTCAAAGTGTCATGTACTGTAGGCAGATGACCAAAATATGGTATTTGATCTGTATTAACATTCTGGTTTCCAGGACCTGCATCTACTCTCTGCTGACCAAAGGGCGGCCGTATCCGTTCAACATCATGCTGTCAGGGATGGTGTTTTGCTCTATTAATGGCTTCTTGCAGGCACACTATCTGCTGCATTGTGCTACATATCACAACACATGGTTTTCTGATGCCTGTTTACTAGCTGGTAAAAGTTGTTTATAGAAAGACTTGAAAACTGTGCACTATTCAAAGTCTAATTGGAATTGAGGTGGCAAACAGGATTCAAAATTGTCATTTGAATTTGTATTTAAGAAAGTAGAAAATAAAATGGAAGATACATTTAAAGAAATACATATAGGATATGAACAAATATATTCATATTTTTAGTAGGAACTACTACTGTTTATTTTTTTATTCATCTGAAAGCTGTCATAGACATTTTGAGGTGCTATAGGAAAAAATGGTAACACTTTACAATAAGGTTCATTAGTTAACATTAGTTAACTACATTAGTTAACATGAACTAATAATGAACTGCACTAATACAGCATTTATGTTAATTTCAACATTTACTGTGAACTAACATGAACAAACTATGAACAGCTGTATTTTTATTAACTAATATTAACAATGATTAAGGCATTAACAAATGTATTGCTCATGGTTTGTTCATGTTAGTTAATACATTAAGTAATGTTAACTAATGAATAAAATAAAAATAAAATCTGTTTGGATGGCTGTAAAAAAATTAACAGTACTGAACTTTTTAATACTGTAGAAGAGACATTAATCAAATATATTGGTAACAATTTACAAAAAGGTCTCATTTGTTAACATTAGTTCATGCATTAAACAAGGAGAAACAATTTTTGCAGCATTTATTAACTTCTGTTAATGTTACTTCATAACAATGTTCATGTTAGTTCACAGAGCAATAACTAATGTTAACAAATACAGCTATTAAACTAAAAATATGCTTAGATTAATATGAACTAAGATTGATAAATGCAGTAGATTTATTGTTAGTTCATGTAAGATAGTTAAATAATGTTAACAAATGAAACCTTACTGCAAAGTGTTACCAATATATATAATCCTCTATCCCACATAAAGAATAAATATGCATAAATATTGAAAGATCAATGTAATTATTAACAAAAATCAGTGATAAATTTGTTGATAAATTCATTTATATATATATATATATATATATATATATATATATATATAATAGCTCATAATATTTAGCTTACCATATTATTATCATTATCACATTTTTAAATCAAATTTGCTTTTGATGAATTTCTTGATAATGTTTATACAAAACTGTACATGTTCATTAAATGATTTTTAAATGACATTTTTCTAGGCCTGATCATATTTTTCATAGGAATGGGAGTGAATATACACAGTGACCACATTCTTCGCAGCCTGAGGAAACCTGGAGAAATTTCCTATAAAATCCCAAGAGGTACAAATATTTGAGGGTCTTTTTAATGTTAGCAACACTCATCATTTACTGTCTTTATTTCATTCTCTGTAAGCAAACTGCAATTAGCATCATAAATGCTGAGCTGATTTATGCGTTTGTTTTAACTGCAGGCGGCTTGTTTGAATACGTGTCTGGTGCAAATTTCTTCGGGGAGATGGTACAGTGGCTGGGCTACGCTGTTGCTACCTGCTCCTTACCCACATTTGCTTTCGCTTTTTTTACAATTTGTTTCATAGGCCCGAGAGCCTATCACCATCACAGGTAAACCAAAATTCACAAATCATTTACAGAATTATTAAAATGTACGTCTTACAGATTTAGAAAAATACATGTGGTTTCTCTAATGTGTTCTAGGTTCTATCATGAGAAGTTCAAAGATTTCCCCAGATCAAGAAGATCTCTCATACCCTTCATCTTCTGAGCACATAAATGTAGTTCTGACGTTCTGACAGAAGGAAAGAATTCCTCTTCTTAAACGCTACAGAGTGCAACTGTCCTTTTGGTTCGTTTTAATGATCTGATTTAACATATAGTATGTGGGAAATATTGGCACAAACTGGAAAATGTTACTTGAATATGAATATGTTACTAGATTGGGTGTAATGGTTTTGACTTCCTGTATGATAAAGGATTAATATAACAGGACACTTTACAACTTAATCTGTTTTATCACTTGTACAGTATGTTTTTGCCATTGTTAGTATATTTGTGTGTAACTTTTATATTGCTTTCTACCCCAGGTTAATATGAAGAGACAACTGTAATTTGGTTGATTTACCCAAAGAAGTGTAAACTGTGTGTGCATGATTTTGTGTACAGGATTATCTCTTGGCTGAACAATGACGGTCAGCATGTTTGGTAAACCTGATTGAAAACAATCATAATGTTGATGCTTTGATGCATTGTTTCATTTCATGTTTAAAAACAAAAATGAACAGAATAATGAAACCATATGTGTTTTTGTTAATATAAAATGCAAAACTGCATGCATTTTTTTGCGGAAGAACAATGTTTTGGTTGTGCTTCGGCTTTGCGTGACCGTGCCAGGATTATTCAGTGCGAGATTTTGTACGTTATACGAAAAAATAGGTCTGCATGACAATTAAATGACCACACTAGCATGCATGTGATACAATTTTCATGCGACACAGACAGCATGTGTATGAGACAGAGACGCTTGTTTGTCTGAAGCGAGTTTGTCTGAGGTTAATCGATGACTCACCGCTATTTTACTCTGTAGTTGTTAATCACATGCTTGTCTATTGAAAACAACGGCAAGTCAGTGGTGATAATGGTAGGTTTTCATGTCAGTTAGGCCCACTTTTTGTAAATTATATAAAACATTCATAATTTGAAAAAAGTTTTGTTTGACATGCAGAGGACCAACGTCCACGTATACTGCGAAGTTTCAGAAGTGACATTTAATTATGGGAATAAATCCGCTATATTCTTCCGTAAATCACTCCAGAAACTGATATGATTGAAAGGGATAAAATAGCAACAGATGACAAATGAGCCAATGATTGGCCCTCTGCAGCCATCTACTGGCTACAGTGGTAATTTAATATCATTTTCGTTTGGAAAGAGTTTGCTTCTCATCAGATGTCAAATATTGTCCGCTAAAGCATAGTATGTTTTCTCCATGAATGAAAATTAGAAATGTAGATCTTCTTTAAAGTGAATTTTACCGTGCATCTCGGAGAAAAATATTACATGCAGTTAAAAAGATATTTGTCTGGGGTTCAGACATCGCAAATATATGTCATTGATGAACAGCCATCAGATGGTTAAAGGAAGTGTGTTACAATTAAAAAGTCATATCTTTGTTACCTCTTTCATCCCTGATGAGTTTGTGCCTCTGTAAACATCAGCTCTTAGCTGCTGCATGTAATTTAAGCTATAATGATGTTGTGATGTTGAAAATAGATGTTGTTCGGATAGTAATTTGTGATATTGGGTTATATAAAGCCCATTTGATGTTAACCAATAGGTGTTATGTTTCTGTGGCAAACAAAGAAAATGTTTGTCTGAAAATATTTCTTGTGCCTTGTGTGGAACATTAATGTCCTTTGTCAGTCACGTGCCTGTTTAAGTTAAATAGGCCTACTGTACTACTTGGTTGTTTTCAGAAATATAATATATGTTTTATACTAGGTCACACAATTCTAGCACAAAACATTAAGCCTCTGTAGCACCAGTGCTATTGGCAAAAAAGGTTTCTCACCTGTCTCAGCACGACGCCCCATAAACACCATCGCACTCACTAATGCATAGTATGAATCTGATCTGGGCTACATGTAATTGAGAGCATTCTAAAAGACTGCTTATGTGTGTGTTATCAACATGTCAATTTATTATAAGACTTTTACAGCTGGAAAGACTGGACTGATTTTATACTGTTTATTGTCAATCGCCATCTAACTCAGCAAATTAAGATCTACATTTAGGCTTAGATGATATATGAATATGGTCCCTGGAGCATAAGTTTTATCAGCTGGCAATTTTTAATGCTCATTTAAGAGTGCAAGTTGCAGCTATTATTAACATTAAAGGTGGAGTAAGTAGTTTTCCAAAAAAACTGTTTGGAAGTTAGCTGGGTTGACACCAGCAACAAACGTGTAAGTAGGGGGCCAATCAGCATTAGGGGGCGTATGATGGTCGAGGAGATGATTTGGGGAAAAAAAAAAAAAAACTGCAGAAAGAGAGATGAGACAATACAAAAGAACTCAAAAGAATATCACTGGAATGAAGGTTTTTGACTGGGCAAGTGCTTTAGGACCCACGTTAATATTAGAAAAGCTTTCCAGTGCTGGAGAGAGCTAAGCGGGAAGGTCTGAAAACAGAACAGAAAACAGTGCTGCTTTGATTCCACTTAACATGTGAGTAAAACTGGGTTTAAGTGTCATTGATTGTCTGGAGCTGCAGTGCTTTTGGCGACTAACAACGAACACTTTGTATTCACTCTTGTGTACTGTGCAGACATTTTTTGTACTTCCTTATTTATTAAACACTTTAAGTTTATAACTATTTACACCAGAGCCCAAGATCCACCCACAGCCATCAGATATAAAGATGAGACTTTATAAAATTAAAATAAATAAATGAAACAAACAAAAAAAAAACTATGACCAAAGCAGTATACAGAAGCATACACCAAGATTTCAACATTTCTGATAAAATCTCAATAAGGTCCAACCAAAATTGTATTCTGCTTCTGGTGGTGCTGTGGTCCATGCCAAAAGGGCAATGTCCAGCAAATAGTACAGCCAAGTAGATATAGCTGGCGTACATGGTTCTAATCACCAGGATAACCTTTTTAGCAGCAGTAAGGGCACCGGACAGAATCCTCTGATTGACAGACAGTGACAGTGAAGAATCATCTTGCAAAAGAAAAAATAGAGGTTCCTTTTGGATCTGAGTCCTCAGAACATCTATCAGTAAGTCCCAGACCGAAGACCAGAACTGCTCAATTCGAGAACAGTCCCAGGACATATGCATATACCTGGACTTGCGCTGCTACACAAGTGACAAAAAGGAGCTTTCATTTCATTTTATAAACCAGGAGTAGCAGATGCCCTATAAATGAACTTATAGTGAATAATTTGGTGAGATGGATTTTTTGAGGTAGCAAAACAATTCCCCCAGACAGTGTCCCAATCAATCACGGTGTCAAGTTCTCTTTTCCAGAATGTTTGAGTACTGTCATACCTGTCAGACACAGACAAGGACAGGTGGTAAGTATTTTAACAGTTTATTTGCAAGCAACAGAATAACAGAAGGATGGGTGGATTCAGGTGAGTACAACAGTCTTTGGTAACTTAGCTGTGACGTCACCATGTTGCAGGTGATCACTGGTGAAGATGATGACAGGAGGATGGACCGGACCGGACCGGACCGGACCGGAAACAGGTAAGTATGCCAAAGTGAGTCAGTAGTGTCTTCGCATATAGACAAGACCAGACCCTGAAGTGACAGAGGAGTGAGTTCATATAGTGCTGGCTGGCGATGAGGAACAGGTGCAGGTGATCAGAATTCTTGAGATGGTGAACAGGTGGGTGGATCTGGTGCTGATGAGGTGATTGACTGATCTGCTCAGCACCCTCAACCACCCCGGTAGAACAGGGCCTGCCAACACATCAAGAAGAGACTGATAGTTCCCCTTAGAAATGCGAGAAAGTGAAGAACCTTGTCGTTTGTTCATCAACTGCACTTTATTTTTCGTGAAGCATTTTGTTGCGCGTCAGCTGAGAAAAAAGGACATCCATTCGCATTGCGTATGTAACTGTGGCCAGCTAGTGAGAGTTGTGCAGGTAAACCAGTGCACACTGACAACTGCTAGAGAAAGCAGAGTTTAGCGTCAGTGCACTCGCCTCGCCTGCCAACAGTGATCGGGGTTCGAGACCAGCTATCCGCTATTTTGGATAAACTGTATACAGTATGTCAAATTTTCTCAAGAGAAAAAATCTCTCAACTAATACTGTACATTAATATAAGGTTCAAATTAACTAATTTGTATACAAACTTAAATTAAACAAGGATTTTTTTATAATAATATATTATAATAGGCCTACTAACTTTAAAATGATTTATACTCATTTAAATGGTGTCTGTCAACTTGACGGATTTATTCAAACATGCATTATATAGGCTATTAAAGAACATTAAAAATGATAATTCATAGGTATGCCATATGATCACTTCATCGCTTGAATTAAGTTTCAATTAATTCATTTTTAAAATTGATTAAAAGCTACATTTAATCAGTTCACGCAACTTGTCTGAGTGATTCATTCACGAATGTGACAGAATCCTTCAGTTGACTTTGACAGTTGACAGTTGATTTTAGAAATGCCTGATTTGTAATGAACATGGAATCGTTGAGTGAAGTGATAGTAAGAGCTTTTGAAGTGAAGAATTTTACTGGTGGGGCGAAAAGGTAATATAATAGCCAAACCAACAGCAGGAATGTTAACATACTGGAAAAGATCTGACATCAAGACTACACCTACTGTGGGAAACTACGTATACAAAACACACGCACGTTGTTATTTCTTACAATATATAATTTCCTAGAGTAGACAGTTCTGTGTAGTAATTTAGCAGATGTTTTTTTACCCTTGCAGTAATTAGTGCACTAATTACAGGAACATTACCCCTGAAGATACCAAATGTGCAATAACAATGATTTAAGCAGGACCTTTTGCCACACCTGTCAAATACGGGTGAATTGAGAAAATGTACCTACTATGAGTACTTCTTAGTGGCCATGACACTTTATTTTGCTTAATTTAAAAGTTGTCTTTATGACTGTAGGTTTAGGCTTAAGCTTGAATATTTGCAAAAAGCGCAGGTTATTGTGGCATTCGCAGCATCAAATAAAAAATGACACAACTTTCTGTGTTCCTCATATTTTGGTTTTGGAGGGTTAATGTAAGGAATATTTTTCTCCACATGGAGTTATGGAGGAAAACAAATTCTTGGAAAAACGTTTGATTATAAAAATATATCAAACCTAGATTCTTTATTCAAAGGACAGTTCTTCATTCAACAACATTCAGTTGATATCCTTTATTATATATTTTACATCAAGAACAAAATTAGCCATGTCGACTGCCACATTCAAAGCATTGAGCTTGGCAGAAAACGAATCTAATATTCTGGGCTGATTGTCAGTGTTTTCCAGGAAAACAGGAGAGAAAGTGTGGCATGCTGTATTTAGTGGGGTCTTCTCCAGGTCGGATCTGTCTTCCACCATGCCACAGCCGCATGTTTGCCTAGCATTGGTTTGGGAGTAGATATCTGGGACCCATCGGTGAGCATATGTCAGGTCAATGAGACAGTCCTGCCCATCATGCTCTAAGGAAAGAGCCACAGCATGCAGAGAGCTGGAGAATGCCTCAACTGCCATGAGGAACTCAGAGTGAGAGACGCCCAGAGCTGCAGCTGTTTTTGTGGCTGAGGACTGATTCTGTGAAGTAAAATGACAAAAGAAATCAAATATAGCAGCAAGCATAAATTACAGGGCACACACCAATAGAGTGGTGCAGTGATGATGTCCCTCGAGATTTTCCTTTGGGTTTTTATAATGGGGTTTTTCAATTTATGAGTAAAATAAGGTCTGTGGTAAACATAAGTTGACGGTACTTTTTTTCTACAATGTAAATTACACACATCAAAAAAGTGAAATTTGTGAGTTTTTATGAAGCTGTAACATTGGCATCTTCCAGTTTTGTGAGGATTGAGCCAATTTTTCTGAAGAGTCATAAAACCTTGTCAAATCTTTTAACGGGGCTCCAGACTGTGACCAAATGGTGGCATTTGCGACCTTTTTGATTTGGTCTTTTTAATGTGCTTCAAAGCTCTAAATATTAGATTTTAATGTTATTTTTAATATGATAATTTGTAAAACTAAAAGTTGAAAGATGAAGGAAAACCAACACTTATAGGCAAACAAACACTTAAAAAAAGACAAAAAGTCTCACAAAAAACAAAAACTTCAAATTGTGACTGAATTACACAGAAAGCAAGAAAAGAGCGTTCCTTTTATAATCACTGAAGCTGTTGGTCAGTTCAATATGGTTTAATAAGAGTAGAATATTTACATTTTCCCCTATAAAGTTTATGTTTTCCAAGTTACTGCTAATAAGATTTTTAATATTTAATAAGATTTAATGACATTTTATCTGCATCTCAATACAAGCTCAGTGCTTTACTGTCAAATGTCTAATAAATAAAAGTGCAATATTCATAACTGCACTTATTAATGCAAACAATAGTAATATGATTAAAACACCTGAACCGTTCGGTTCGCTTGTCTCGGTTCGGTTCGTTTCATGTGTGCGTCGCACGGTTCGACGGTTCAATGCATGCGCATGCGCATGCGCATGCACACTGTAGCCCCGTGTTCAGACAGTTTCGCGCGAACATACATATAGACAGTAAAAGTGGAGTAAGGGGCCGTTCACATATCGCGTCTTTTGCGCGCGCATATTCATTATTTCCTATGTAGGCGCGCGGCAAGCGCGCTCAAAATGGAAGGAACGCGGCCGCGCTTTTCACGCTTTTTTAGGCGCGATATGTGAACGGCCCCTAATGACGGCTGACCGGTGTACGCCAATGTGTCGATAAGCACAAACAGGAGAGAGCCGGTTAGGAAACAACTTCTACTGTCCACAGCATTTAAGAAACCTCTCATGGGGACGTTTATGTTATTACATTATATTATATATTTATGTTTAAAGCATTTTGACTTGTTTAAAAGACAGAGCTTTAAGAGTTCCTCTCTTTGTCTTTTAAAATATATATATATATTTTTGTAAGAGCCACACTGAAGTTGGCAGTTTGATAAATGCAAGTTAATTTCAATCTTTGTGTGATAAAAAGGCACAAGTTCCTGTAGAGATAACAATACACATTCTCCTTTTTTTGCCAAATAAACGAAAAGCATGTCATCATCAATGTCTTCTCTCTTAAATCTCACCCAGCTTTTACTCAGAGATGGTCCCAATAAGTCAAGTCAAATTAGTGCATGATTATATTACAAAAATGTTAATACTGTATCCTAAATTGTGGATAATTAACCGAAAACCGTGACCCTAAAACCGTGATACGAACCGAACTGTGGGTTTTGTGAACCGTGCCACCCATATATATATATACATATATATATATATATATATATATATATATATATATATATATATATAAATAAAAACAGCGCCACCAAATCATGTGCTGGCTCCACCTTCAGTAGAACTTCTGAGAACCTCTCATATGTTAGTCTGGAGCTCTGTTTAATAACTTTTGACAAGCATGGCTTCAAAATTTACTAAAATCAGTAAATGTCCATATACTCATATTAGATTTTTTTTTAATTATTTTTAACTCCAAACTGTTTTTATTATAACCAAGAGCAACATTTCAACCAGTCAGGTACTTCATCAGGTTGTAATAATATTTTCTGGAGCTTTAATGTCAGTGTGCAGACATCTACTTCTGTTGTTGTTTTTTGGGTTTTGGATGATTACAGCAATTTATCTGTTTTTTGCTCAAAAACAGTTCAACAATCCAACAAAAGCTGCCCCCCCCCCACAACCACCACCAAAAAAATAAAAATAAAATAAAAATTCCAAAATGTTCAAAAATGTAGTGCTAGTCATATTCAATAACTTTTACAGTTAATTCATAATTCACAGTCAATTAATGCATAATGTGTGAATCATTTCATAACATTCTGACTTGTAAAACTTAGTAGTCAAGTAATCAATATCGTATATGCAACTGAATGTGACGTTTAACTCAGAGGAATACAATACCATGTGTGTGATGTGGGTGGCCAGCAGTGTCTCTGTGCAGCCTCCACCAAGCAGGGCGTAAGGCTCCCTCAGAGTCAGTCGCAACACATGTCCTGCTCTCTGGCATGTCATCTGTCCAACAAATGAAACAAATATTCATCATATGAGAGAAGTGAAAGAGGCAATTAATGCAACAAATTTGAATGAATAAACTTGAGTCGAGGCATTAAGTTTCCTATAGACTGCATCATTAGACAAGATCCTTTCTCGTCCCATGCCCGAGAGCATTTAAGACAGATGTTTTCGTAAGCTTGATTCAATTTAGTGAATCATTTCAAACTGTCTGTTTGAATTAATTGGTATAAAATCTGTCATATTGATGCATTTAAATTAAATACTCAACATTTTCGACAAACCTTCAGTTCTTCCAGCATAGTTTCATTTCTGTGGCAAAGTACCATGGTGCTAACTGCAGCATCTTTAGAAGGAAGAAGCTGGAGCAGTTCTCTGGATCCACAAGACTGGAAACAGAACCCTCTAACCAGCCCGTAAGCTTCCGCCAGGACTGGAGAGCAAAGAGAAGCAACAGCCTGAGCACCTGAAATGAAAATAATATGAACCATCTTTGAATTTACACTTTTCAAAACTATTGTTTTGCACAATGATGTTATATATTATAACCAGTGTTTGGTGTAACTCAGTACTAAATGATTAATTACTGCAATTTAATTGCTTTTCCCTTGAAAAAATAAAGAAAGTGATTAATCTTATTTTTTCTGTAATTTAATTACATTTACTTCCGATGTAACTGCATTAAATACAGTGCAGTAGAACAATTCTATTTAAAACAATAGTGGATTTAGCATTAAAATTTAGCCTTTAATGATATGTATTTTCTTTCATGTAACCTTATCCCTTTGAATACTTTGGTCAGTTCAAAAATAACAATTTATTTGAAAGAATTAAAAGAGCAGGTGAAGATGTAATTAGTAACTAGCAATTATTTTTTTTTTAGAGCAACATACTCAACAAGAAGGCATGGATTTAAATAATACACTAACACTGAAAAGTTTGGGGTCAACAAAAATACATTAAAAACAGTAATATTGTGAAATATTATTACAATTTAAAATAGCTATTTTCTATTTTATTATATTTTAAAATGTAATTTATTCCTGTGATGTCAAAGCTGAATTTTCAGCATCATTACTTCAGTGTCACATGACCCTTTAGAAATCATTCTAACAGATTCTGATTTCCTGTTCAAGAAACATTTATTATTATTGTTAAAAACAGTTGTGCTGCTTAATATTTTTTAAAACCGTTTTACATTTTTGAATGAAAGTTCAAAAGAACAGCTTTTATTTGAAACAATTTAATGTGTCTTTGCTGAATAGAAGTATTAATTAAAAAAATAAAAAATCTTTCGGACCCAAACATTTAATGGTAGTACTGATTTTTCAACTTCCAATATTATGCCTGACCCCACCACTAATTTTTCACCATTTTAATTTTTAATAAATATAATTTATAATATAATATTTATATATGTATGAAATGTTGAAATTGTGTGTATTTTCTTAGGAAATTCGTTTTTAAATACAATTTTTAATATGTATTTAGATGCATGTTTTTCGAATGTTAAGTTTCATTCACGAACAAATTTACAGTAAGAGCTGGAAATACAGCTTAAGACTATATTAAACAACTTGGAAAACAGCTATAAATTCATATTCAAAAATGTATACCTGTTATCTGAATAAACGGCTCCATCAGGGCAAGTCCAAGCCTCTCTATCACCACCACCCCATGTTCCCTCAAGTAGTGCTGAAGGACTGGATGTACTACTTTCTGACATGCAAATAAGCTCACTTTGTCTTTAACAACGTGTTCCCCAAGCTTCAGGAGCTGCTGAAGGAGATCAAGCTCTGGGTCCACTCCCGTATGGATCTCCAATGTTACATCTCCAACCTCAGAGATATCACCCGACATTGACACACTGAAAAGCACCACTTTAAATGGACCAGATCCCAGTCTCTTAAGATCTGCATGCTGAAGCATCTCAGGGACATCCACCAGCAGTCCAGGGAAAACAGAAGAATCGCTCACCGATTGGCCCTCAATGCCGATGGCAACTGTCCTTCCGAAGCAGCTCTCACCAGGAGAGTTGCAAGGGATTGAATACAGAAAGGCCTGTGCGACCAGTGAACTGATATGCTGTGTCTCCCTGCTATTCAACATGCAGGCTGGTTTGCTGGCGATCATGCTGCGAGCCAGCGCGACGAGTGAATCGCAGCTGCTGAAGTCTACCGAGACTTTACAACCACAAGAGTCTCCTTTAAGATACATATTGCATTCTTCCACAAGGCGTTTGTATGACTTGGCTGCTGCAACTGTCCTGAGGTTATATTTGTGAGTATTTTCAATAAGTCTCAGCATGAAAATCCCCATAAACAGCCCACAGTCACTGTAACGTGTGGCGTGATGCTGAACAGAAGTGGAGATCAGTTTGAGAAGCGGCTCAGACATGTCGACTCGTTTGAGCAGCGCTGCAGAGGTCGAAGTGGTCAAGACGTGGCCACCGACATTGTTGTGTATTTGCTTCAGTCTGCCAGTAGGTCCATAGGCAGTACTGAGTATATTTCTCAACAGAGAGATCTTTTGGCAGATGTCACTGTCGGAAAGAGGTTCATCTGTGCACACGGCAGGTTTCTTCTTACAAAGGCGAGACATACTGTGGTTTCATTCAGAGAAATTCACTGAAGGTTACTGATACAGGTCAGTTGCTTTGCAATAATGCTCAGAAATTAATAGATTACAAGCTTAATTAAGATTCTATGTAATGATTGATCCATATTGTAGTAGCATATAATCTTTGTTTGAAATCAGCATCGAGATTTTAGGTATTTTAATGCATAAATGAAAGTGTATGTACACAGTTTCTCTTAGTTTTTCCACATTTTGATTTTAATAGTTCATTTGAAATGGTCCTATGGCGTGACTAATTATTTTTTAAAGTATAATCCATGTAGTCAATTAATATGCGCTCATAACTGGCTATAAAACTATTAGTAAAATGCCGTTTTGGAGTTAAGCATGTTTTACGTCAACAGCCTGTTAACATCGTCTTACTAAACATATTCATACTAAAATGAGATACAGAACTATAGATTATCTAGAATTCTTACAACTCTTGCTGCTGATTTGTATTCCTAACAAACGCAATGGCTTAAGACACGTGAGAAGATGTGTAAAGTTCACATCGCGAGGCTCGTGCATGCGCCAAAGTTAATCTTATGGTTCCACTAACTAAACATATACGGGGAAAAAAGTCAAACCGTGCGACAGAAGCCAAGCAGATTGTGTTTACGTCTTACGCATGCTTTCCTGTGGTAACCAAAACATGCCAGTTAAAAAGTATTAACAACAGAGACAAAACAGAGACAAAAAACAACAATTATCTTTTACATAGCCCAAATTACACATTAAATGCTGAACTGTAATTTTATTAAGATATATAACATCATGGATATTTCGCAATTTACGAATAACGATCAGGACTGTCCGGCGAAATAAGTAGCCTCCTATATCCGACTGCGTCTCTATGACAACTGCACGCGCTCGGGTCCTAACATGACAGGGCAAGTTTCAAACCATCGGCGGGAGAAACTCAAGCTTCCTTCATTATCGTTATTTTTACTCATTTTAATGACAAACATTACTTTTATATTGTCAATTATATCTAAGCATCCCAGAATATCATAAGAAAAGTATGTGCGCTCTATTTTACAATCCTTCCTTTGTGTTTTGATTTGGACTTCAGTGTTTCACTCCACTGTTTGGGTTTTCTCCGCAATAAGGATTCTCGAGATTTTCACCATTTTGTTGTTGTTGTTGTGTGTGATTGTTACCAGGTCACAATCTGTCAGTCTGAATTGTTGCAGTGTGTCATCAGAATGCGGTCCTCTAAATTTGTGGTCAAGGTATGTAAACATATTACACTATCGCTGCAGGGTTTTGTGTTGATATTATTGTTTTTAGTGTGATTAAATGCCCATTTCCGCCACATAAGAAAAATATATGCTTTAGTGAATCAGAATTAAAGACAAAATTTAAGAATTATGAACCATAAACGTGAAACTTTCTATGCCATAATATTTAGTCATTTATCTAATTATTTTAGACTTTTAATAATTGCTTTTATGTCATAATTTCGACCTATTTATGTCATTCTGACTGTCATCATTTCGATTTAATGATTTTCTACTTTGGTCGTAGGTCATAATCATTATCATTGACTTCAAATTTCGACCTTTTCTGTCAAAATTATGACTTAGCATATCATACTCTATACTTTTTATCATAATAATAACTTTTTGTGTCTTAATTATGATTTATTGATTTTTTTTTCTCATGTGGCTGAAATGGGCTTCCATACATTTTATTATACCTCGACGTTGTATTGTAAGAAACGTAAAGAGAAGTATCGAGACTCGAGAACAGCTATTGAATTTCAGAGCTGGTGAAGAAAATCGAACTGTAGTTAATTTTCTAAACGCTAGAGGGGGTAGTCGCCTTAGCAAATGAGTGCTATCTGCATGCAGCTGTCTTAATGTATTCATAATGTAGCTTACAGATCATAGCTCCCACTTTTTCATGTTCTCTGTTCTTATTACGTGTTCGTCTTGCATTTTGTTACAAACCATGCAAAAAAAAAAAAAAATGTCATCAAAGCATAAGCTGTATTATATGTTTCCACACCACCTCAGTCGCTTTCTTTTACATTACATCCTAGTTTGATGTTTTTATAATCATGCATGTGTCCATCCAGCTGAACGTCTCCTCCGTGTTTCTCGGCGGCACAGATCATGCTGGACCGACCCTGTCTGTTCATCCTCAGGCCAGATGAATGTCAATGAATGTCAGTGCTAATGCATGTCAGATGTTTCTATTAAGTGCTAGAAAAGCCCTGGGTCTCTTTCTCTGTTGATGTTTCATAAAGTAAAGGCTTTAACTCTAGTTCCTGGACGCTGCTGTGGATCACACACATCCGTGTTTAGTGCCAGACTTTGGCTGCATATTTCTCTCTTTCTGTCTTTCTCACTCATCATCTCTACCGTCTTTCTGTTTTTCATTGTGGGAGAGCACCACTCACCAACTTCACCCTCCCAGTCTGCACATAATGATACTGTTATATATGTTGCTCTCCCTGAGAAAGGAACTGTCATGCCCAACACTCTGACCACAGGCAGACATTTAAAACGGGGAGGCAAACAATACCATCAGCTGGCCCAGTTCTCAGCTAAACTATTGTAGAGGAGCATAAGACCTGTGTCAAGATATTAAAATACTTTATTCTTTTCTATCCCAGCTGAAAGGGATGGTTTATCAAAAAATAAATTATGTCAGAATTTAGCCTCATGCCGTTCCAAATCTGCATGACTTTATTTTGAAGATATATTTTGAAGAATATTTTGTCCTCGAAATGAAAGTCATTAGCACTATTCGGACAGTAACTGCTTCTCACGTGGACGTCTGCAAAAATAAATTTGCATGGCACCTCAGTGATAAAACTCATGCGCTCAGCAGAGAGTTTTGTGATCCACGAACTTGGGAATGCTGGTTGCGCGATTGTCTGCTGTAAATAAAATGTCATATGCTTGGAGTAATACAAATATTTAGTTTAATAATAGTAAAATAATATCCTGTTTATTATGTGATTATTTAAATCTCTTTCAAAACAGGAAGATTGACACGCTGTAGTTGAAATGGATTTCTGTATAGCATTTTATCTCAAAATATTGGATGTCATTTTAAAAATATGGAAATTAGCGGAAATAATTTAATGGAGAATCTTCTTGACATGAGATAAACATAAAGCTGCGTGGTTTATATTTTTATTATATGTAGTTGTTGGCTATATAATACATTTTAACATTGCATTGCTGTTAAGGCCTATTTCAAATGTTTGCGTGCTTTTTTTCCCTCTTTCTCCTTTCGCTGAGGTGGAGCAGTGATGAAATATTGTTCTTGTAAATACTTCCCAGCATTTCAGTAATAAGTGTACATTTTTAAAAAAGCATGCAAATTACAAGCGCAACAGTTATGGTACAGTGTTCCACAGCGGTCAAAAAGGATTCAAACGGTGAATTTTGAATTTGCTCTTCTCTTGTTAAATTACCACACGACCTTGGTGTTTGTCAAAAAACGGTAGGTAATTCGGCCAGGGATTTTTACTCAGGTGGTGGGAGAAAAACACAGACATTTTGGATTCGGACGGCAATAAAATCACAGACTAACTCCTGTAAATGTTGAAAATGCCTTACGTCCCCATGAGAAACAATTACCGTCCAAATAGGGCTATTGTATGCATAAAAAAGTCATATAGGTTTGGAAATACATGAGGGAAAGTAAATGATGACAAAATGTCATTCTTGGGTGAACTATCCCTTTTAGAAAACTATAAGTACAAAAATCTGTAGAAAGTCAGAAAAGCTACTGGTAATTTTCTGGTAGGACATTACCTGGTAAGTTTGTTCATTAACCCTAAAACAACAGTGTGCAGTGTCTACTTTTACAGACTTTTCTGAGTATAACCCGTTCGTAGATTGATCGTAGATTGTTTGAACATCCTGACTAGCCTGACACAGCAACGTTAAGTTGGATGCCATGTTTCCACTGCAGTGCAGTTGTTGTAGGCGAAGAGATATACTCCCACGTAAGTTGACTCATGCTTCAAGTCGAGGCCCTGACTTTTCCCTTAATGCCTCAGAAGACACTGAATATTTACACAAGACCTGCCACACCACTCTGCTGTTATACCCATCTGGTGCTGGAGATGATGGGAGAGCGTGATTCTTTGTTTTTGAGTATGAACGTTAAGTGCTGGGTAGTATGACAGATGTCTTGGCTCTGGTTTATGTGCTAGGTTGACTTCCCTGGTAGATACGGACCACACACTTGGACCTCCGAGCATCCTGTTACTGTCATCGGATCAAGGAAATATGTTGTAATTGAAACACGGACGGAAAAATGGGATGGATGCAGCTTAACAGACATGGGAGGTTGTAATAGGATTCTGATCATGTCGTTTTTAGAAAACGTCCAAGATATATTTCAGTTTATTTATTACTGCAGATGTTTAGATTCACCAGCTTAATGTTGGTAGTTTAGCAGGATTCTTTATGATAAAAAACAGAAGTGTATGGAGGTGAAGCAATGTTTTTTTTTGTCCGTTTCCCCCGATACTTCCTTTTTACTGGAATTCTTGGGATCTTTTTGATATTGTTCAATTGTTTGTAGAGCTTTACCAGGTGATATTCCTGCCTGTTCTTGCTGTAGGAATTTTGCTTCTGGGTTGTGTCCTTACTTATGAAAAAAACAGAACTCCTTTCAGGTGTGCTAACATCCAGAGATTTATTTCACAGATCACCTCAGAGTTCATAGAAATAAAGGCCAGCTTAGTCATAATCACGTTGATTTATTTGTGGTTTGTGTTCAAGTTTTCAAATCCCCTGACCCGAAGCAGGCGCTCCAGACTAAAAAATGATTAGGGACTTTTGGCTCCTATAATAAACATTTGGCTATTTTTTTTTTAATTTATTATTATTATTTTAAAAGTTTTAAATGAACAAATAGCTTTTTTGGTTGAAAAAATACAGAATTACTCAAATGTTTTTATTTATTTTTTTCCCCCTTCAATACCATGATTTAGTGAGCATATCAGTTTTGAACTCAGTTATGCCTCTGAATGATTTACTGGCTGAGTGAGTCTGTTTCAAAATAGTTCAAAAATAGTTTGTACGAGTCAGTTGTTCATGAACTGTGTTCATTGTTGCATGGAGAAAGCACCAGCACACACTCTGAAGATATAATTAAAAAATACCACTGTTAAGGTGTGACAAAACCACATATGTTTTTAGATTTTTCTTTCCCTGTAACACTGTAAAAAATATTTTTACAGGAAAAAATAAATGCTACAGTAAAAACCTGTTATTTGATAAACTGTAAGTTTACATTACCATATACGGTGAAAAAAATTGTAAATGGTTTAATATCGCATTATATGTAATTTTACTGTAAAATACTGCAAAATTTTTTCAACTGCAAAGTTTTTTCAGTTAAAAACTATGAATTACCAATACCATATAATTTACAGTGGAAAAATGTGAAAAGACATCCCCTGCTTTTAAATACATTTCGTTTTCTTTTTCTTTTTGTTATCATTTTTTATGTTATTTAGTCAATGTGTATTGGATAAGTTTAGCATAATGTGTGTTGCACTGAATTTTTTACAGTGAATTTTAGGCAACCACAGCTGCTTTTTTTTTTTACTGTAAATTTGAACAGGATTTTTTTTGTAGTGTAGATTTTACATTATTTAGGCATCTTTTGCTTATTTAGTCACCATTTTAGTTGCAGTCTAGAGCCTTGCTATATTAAAAAACTCTGGCACATTACTCATCCCACATTAGATTTGATATGCTGCATATTTGAGTGATGTCTCAAATTGTTTGAAGAGAGGTGTGCTGTTATGTCAAATGCCATAGACCTTCATCGAAGGAGGGACCTGAGCAGTATTTAGAGATCATAATATCTTAGAGAGCTGGGAGTAGGCAATTTTTTTTACTTGAGCCAGTAAGAAACCACCACAGAAACACCTTAGCAACCGCATAGCAACCCTGGCAGCCACCCAGATCACACTAGCATCCAAAAGATTTTGCATGTAAAAATCTAGTTTAAAAAATCTAGTTAAACTTGTTTGTGCCTCATGGTTCTCTTGCTTACGACGCAAAGTTTGACCCTCTTGAAGGAACGCCAGGTGACTCACGCCATACAAAAAATCAGCAAGTCAAGACCAAAGATTTAAACTTTTAACAGGCAACACCCATAGATCTAAAGAGTTCCCTTAGGCTCCGGAGACTGTTCGTCGACCTGCGACGCTCTTGCAAAGACAAAGACGGAGCTAGACAGAGGGGGGAGTTTTATTGAGTGAGACTGCTTCTGCTGCCCTCTGTCTCTCATTCTCGCTTTCTCTCTCCCAGCATAAACATCTGTGGCTGGTTAATGTTAGCCCTGGAGCTAAGTGCAGAGAAAGGGGGTCTGGTTCTCACAGCAGCGATAGCAGTGGTAAAAGGGCAGGGATGTGTGGTGGCGAACAGGCAACTGCTGCACAAACGCTTCTGGGCTGACTGCCCGACACTAATCAGAGAGTGAGGGCACGAGAAAACTCAGCTAGGGAGGGTGACACTGATAAGAGAAGGTAACAAGGGAGCATCTTGGGAACTGCAAGTGATGCAGAGCAGAGCCAGAAGTGCAAAAAGCCGAAAGAGACACAGTTTGCGTTGTGTTTTCTTAGCGATCGAGAGTGGAAAATAGCAGAGCTTAGCTTTGGACCTTGGTCAGAATGGCAGGGACTGATTTGGGATTGTTCTGTTTTATTGTTTGTTTGGTTTTTTGGCCTTTGTGGTGTGTTTTTGGCAGGTCATGCTGATCTGATAAAGAGTGAAAGGTAACAATTAGTTTAACCAGGAGGTTATTGACCTTCAGAAAACCTCAGGTGTGTTCAACGAGGAACAACAAATGAAAGGATGTAGAAAAAGAAAAAGAAGCTGGTCTTCTGTCTTTTCCTGAAGACCGTACCATTCTTCCTCTAGAATGTGACACAGAGCTGTCAAGACTTTCATTGCACAACAGTGAAGGATTTGTTAAAACTTTTTTAGCATAAGCAGACTAATAAATTACACATGGATGAAAAATAAACCTGCACATAAAGTTGCTCAGCAAACAAAAGACTCTGCAAACAAACCTAGATTATATTTCAGAGAAATTTAATGTATCTGTCAAGGGATCGTTTAACAGAGGTTGTGTAGCGGTGTAGCGGCTTAGGACAGAGATCACCTCTCGGTTCAGCTGTTTTCTGGCAGATTTTTCCCCCCTTGAAAGGCTTTTTTGTAAGACATTCAACAAAACCGTTGCAAAAGTAACTGTTGCGAAATTATTTCAATACCATTCTCTGCAAATACAGCCAAGGATTTTCTTGTTTACTGCCATAATAAAAGACTTTGGATGGCTGTAATATTTGCTATTGTGAAGTTTTGAACTATTTTTAGATTTCTCACAAAACAAAAATGAATCCAGATCTGTAGATCTCTTTTATTGTAACTTGGTAAAGCAATATTGTTTTAACTTGCTTTTATTCATGCATACAGAACAGTTGTGAAATGTGCAAAAGATCTAATTTGTCTTTGTTTACACCTGGTATTAAGATGTGTTTTGGTCGATCAGATCACAAGTATCTCACTTGTAAGTCGCTTTGGATAAAAGCGTCTACCAAATGAATAAATGTAAATGTACAAGAGACACATACCCATCTACACCTGGTGTTTTAATCCATCAATTTTGGATTAAAAAAACATTCCATTCCACTTTCAACCACTTCTGTATTTCTTCGAAGGGAGGGTCTATGGGCAGGTAAATGTATGGGCTTCTTCAGAAGTTTTGAGTTAATATGCGAAATAACCGCGATTTGGATATGAATGTGAGACAACGGGAAAACATACAGAGGACATCTTTTGTTCCTGCTCTGACAGCTGCGAGATCAAGTGTTTGTTAGAAAACATTGGGCTTAGTACGTTTTTCATCTTCAAACCAAACTAATGGCTTCATCCTGCAAAGTTTAAATCTCGTCTGGCTAGCGTGCTTCCCATAATGTTTGTGTCAGTAGGCGGTCTTTCGAACACATTCGACCACATGAGCATCTACTCCACAAACGCAATCCGATTGAATGTGTTTTCGACTACCACTGGAAGTGGACAAGCTCAAAACTTCTTACACCCCGTTGACACCTGTATTTGGTGTCGTCCACTTGTGATTGGATCGACCAAAACGCATCTTAATCAGGGCTTATCTGACTCTTCCATCCAGTCAAACAAGTGTCTTCCCACTGCCCCCTTTAAAGAGATAGTTCATCCACAAATGAAAATCCTGTCATCATTTACACACTTCTGTTTCAACTGATTTTTTCTTCCCATGCAATGAAAGTCAGTGAGGTCCAAAACAAAAAAGTTTCTCAAAATATCTTCTTTTGTGCTCCATAGAAGGAAGAAATATATGCAGATTTGAAACAACGTGAGGGTGATGTAAATTATGATGGGATTTTCAGTTTTGGGAGAACTATCTCATTGGTTACAATGGCACTAATCCTTCACGAACCAAACCTCATTATTCTTTCCAATCACTGTATTTCAAATTGACTAACTGCACATTTAAATGCAGACCCCCATTTAAGGCAAATCCATTTTACTGTTTCTCTCTGTCCCATAGTCACACAGAGCCTGGAAATGCCAAGTGAACATGCCTCTCAAACACTGGGAACATTCCTACAGTCTTCTGTAATGGCATATTTCGGATTTCGAAAGGAAAGTGTAGAAAAACAGAACAGCATGCGATAGTGTGGCGGGTCCAGAGGCAGTGTAAAAAGACACATTATGGGATCATCGAAGCCAAGCTCCTTTTCACAGCCTGATTGACAGTTCCTGTCCATCCCCTCTGATGCTTTCCCACGCCACGGTAATTGTGGAAGGCAGTCAGCCGAAACCACTGGTCAGTTGCAGAATGGACACAGCACAAAGACGTGAGGAGAAAGCCGCCTAGTGTTTTCTAAAGGATCGGCTGTTTTCCGCATACACACATACATAAGAATGCCTCTGTTTCTTCTTTTAACTCTTGTTTCCGCTTGCTCACAAAGGATTAACTCTTTCTTTGCCTCAAGCTCCACATCAGATGAGATTCATCACGGATATTGGAATGAATGGATCTGTAAGGATCTCAATGAAAAGAAAACAACCTTGACACAGATCCTAACAGAGTTGTCTCATATGTCACCACCTATATATAGCTGCTTATCTTAAAATAACACTTCCATAGTCTGACACAAGGGGGCAGCCTGTCCCTCAAGTTCAACACAGCTGCCATCAAACTAACCCTCATGTACACAAAGCAGCAATTAGAGGAAAATATGCTTTCATGTCAAAAACAAAGCTATTTGGCAGCACTATTTGGCCTGTCTGTGTGCTAATAATGTGCCGTAATCCTGCTTGACTGGAGATGAATTCGGAGGTTATAAGCCAAACGAGAATGCTGGAGACGTTTTATTTACTCAGTCGCTGTAGATTCCTCCGGTATGGGGAGGCATAAATCATTGCTTATGTGACGAGCGAGAAAGACACAGAGATATAAAGAGGGAGAGAAAACGAGTGTAGCCAGAGAGCGGTGCTGAACAATGGGCTTTACCCAACACACCCTTCTAATTCACTTTCTCACGTCATCCTTTCCCAGCTGGCCTCGGAGAAACATGGACCTTGAACATTACCGCCTGGCCCAAGCCACTTTAGCTCCTCTCGAGGGCCCACTAAAACACTCTCGCTCATTCGTGTTCTATCAGGATTTTATCAGGCACTCTGGAAGTGCTCTAGAAAGTGTTCTGGACTGTGTCTTGAAAAGGGGAATTTCTTCCTGTCTGCTCCCCTCTGATGTCATCAGCCCCCCCCCACCCCCACCCCACCCAGTCTATCAAGCTTGCGTCCCCGCGGCATCAATGTGGCCGCATCTAGCTTTGAGCTCAGGTGTTGACATGCTTCAGCGCCGGCTCCTCTCCATCCTCTTGCGGGTGGTCCGGGAAAGGCCTGTGTGAGCAGACCGGAGCACAGTGACAGGCTCGCTCTTGCACTCATGTGTAAAACATAATCAGGCCAGTGTGGAGTGGAGATGTAACAAGTGCTTAAATGGCCGCGACGGCTCTGGCTCTCCTACTCCGCCGTGACTTATTGTCCCTGACGTGCTGACGCAGCGCTCCAAGAATTCCACTCTTCGGATGAAGTTCTGCTGCCTCCCTGAATCTGACCCTCTTCTCGTCACATTTCCATAAACTAATAGGTTAGCGAGGTCATCCTTTAGCAAAGCCTGCAAATCCTTTGCTGTGTCAGTTCTCCGTACGTCTTTGGTTTTAACACCATCATCTGTGAGATCAAGTGTATCTGGTTACTGACATAATGCTAATGAGGTGCGTTTACAAAGCTTGTAAAACTGGTGGGTAGAGAGGGGGGAAGCAGATGCACAAAGACAAGAGGAAGAGGATGATGTGACTTGCCTTCAGCTATGGATTTGAAGGTGTCATTTAATCAGCTCAGTGATGACTTCTTTTTGTTGTATTTAAGACCCCATCTTTTTCTCTTTCTCTCTCAAAGTGTGGGAAATTCGCCGTGCTAGTGGATCTTCACATACTGCCCTTAGGCAGTCAAGACAATGCCAGCTGGTTCTCTCCAGAGCACAGGAAGGTACGGGAATTAGGGTGTGTTTCTGTTTGTTTGTGTATGTCCTCTTACACTTCAATAGACTGATACTGCAGAGATCTGGAATTTGGATCTACTCTTGTGGATTCCTCCCCCATCCCCCTCCTGCCTTTATAAGATATGTTTTTATTGGCCCACACAGCCGAAAGGCTTTGAATGATTTTCCCTCCCAGGGTTAACTCTACATGCAGCACTTCTAGTTAAATTTGAGCTCCATATAAAAGTTTCAGGACAAATGTCACCTTGGGAGGCTTGTCTTTGTTTTCAAGATTGCGTATATGTACTCAACTCTTATGTGTTTGTATTCATAGGAAGTCTCCTCTCTGATAAGAGATACATTGGAGCTGAGGGTGAGGCAGTTTCAAGAGGCCAGATACCAGAAGATCCAGCCCAAACCGAAGAAGGATTTCACCCCGACTGCCCCACTCTGGCTTGAAGGTACGGCACACATTCGCTCTGTTCCAAAACATCCTAAATCACATACTGTCTAATAGGTACTTACTTTGCGACCATTGAAAAAGTGTTCCATATAGTATGTTCGAATATACTATATCCGCCATGTTATCGCTGCCATGTGACCTATCATTGTCAGTTGTGTCGCTTCACTGCCATTCACAACTGCTCTTCCGTGGCCTAATTCATCAGATGGGCACTTGAGAATCTTGCAGGAAATAGTAGTACTTTTTGTCTACTGTTTTATGAAAACAATGAATTCATACATACTATTCATCTCACATACTCTTTTTCACCTATTATTATGTAGTATGGAAGTGGAATATTTGGATGCAGGGGCAGTGAGCTACATGCATTGGCAGCATTTCATAGGTGTGCTTCTGACATTTAGTCAATCCCATAATCCACTGTGGCATTTGGTATACAGTCAAATGGTGAACGAAGTTTATAGGAATCAGTCTATTTTCATGCTAAGTAGAATATTGTGCCATTTGCTTATTAAAGCCAGACTGCCTTCCGTATTCAACTTCGGAAGAAAGTGTAACGCCTCCTGCAGTTCAAAACGCTTACACTATGTCCTACGCCTTCCATATTCAATTTATGAAAAAGCATAACTAATGCTTCGACACACTTTTTTCGTAAGTTGAATACAGAAGGTGGTCAGGTGGAAACTAGATATTTTTCTTTATAACTTGTTAAATAAGGGTATTTTTCTTACTCAAATGCACCACTTCACTTCAGAAGGCCTTTATTAACTCCCTGGAACTGCATGGAGTACATTTATAATGGATGGTTTTGTGAGGTTTCTTTTCAATGTGGATGTCACCTTAGAAGGCATGTAAGCAGTATAAAGCCAAACAGCTCACTAGGGTTCTGGAACAGAACCATGATGTTTGGGCCATTTTTCTGCACCAAACTTGTATTAAAAACGTGACACTGTAACAAACATTTTACAATTGGTGCTGTTTATTTGGCAGTGTTAGATATTTAATGGCATTATTTAGTTTATGTCATTGGCATGTGTTCAGAAGATGATGACGCACAGACCCATCCCTTAAGTTCATTAATGTCTGCTTACGTTGAACTATATTGATTTATGTCTATTTTGGTGTACCCATGTGAACCACAGTACAACCACAGTTTCACAGAATTCTTCCAATACAATACCGAATGTACCTGTTGAGATTGTAAAATATATATTGCACTTGAATATTTGACAATTTGCTATAGGCTACTGAAATATATAATTACTCTTGATCAAGCGGCAAGTAAAGACCTGTCTTTCCCTCACACCTACTTTAGAACAAATCTCTCCTTCATAAACACAAGGCATGTCACACCGCTTCACAGCTCAGGCACTCGGCTGACACGGCTGTCCCACAGCAGGAACGGAAAGGTTTCAAAACAAAGTAGAGAAATCGAGGCTATGCCTGCATGCCAGTAAGAAAAAAAAAAATACTTTAAATATATACAAAAGATGTAGCAAGCTGTTTCAAACCACTGAAACTAAGTCCAAACTACCTTTGTTTTAGCCAGATTTAGTTTGAAATTACATCACGCCCGTTCATTCTTCAATTTCGCTTGATGTGTGTTGAGGCCTTAAGAGAGGTGGTTCTTTCTACACAGGTAGCACTTAAAGACTGTAAAAGGCTGACTCACTGCATGGGCCAAGTCCTGCTGAGAGAGGTAGATTACAGGGCAGTTAAGCTCATAAAAAGAAATTTCTCCTTTTTAGATGTTGCTGCCCCTCTCACGGCACGTCAATACACGGCTGCACCGCTGCGGAGGTGCTCATCTTTCTCTGTTCTTGTTGTTCAGTGCTAGCGTTACATGTAGTTTTGCTTGTTTTATTCTCCTCTTGCTCCTGGGAAACAAGTCAGACAACGATAAAAAAAAAAAAGCAAGGAGGTGGATTGTTTATAGTCTGTCATTCGCTATTAGAGATTTTAGTATCTGTCAGTTGCTGGTTTCCCAGATAAAGTTTGATTTGCCTCAACCTTCACTCATGACACGGTGTATGTGTCCAGCTCCTCTCAATAGAGAATGATCTGAGATCTGCCAAGAATATCATGAATCACTGTTCAATGTGTATGTAACAACTGTGAGAAATGCGATGTCTCGCCCTTGGTCCAGGTGAGAACAGGGTTAATGTCTAATATATCGGAAAGTCTGACTCATTATCTCTGACAGATAAGCAAAATGATGAAATGCACTCACAGGGAGTGTGTGCATGGACAGACTGTCTCCTTCACTTCTGTCCATAAACCTATAAGTTTAAAAGTATTTTTTCGGCCTCTGGTGGGAAATGGAGTTGGACTGTGACTGGGAAATAAATGCAAGGGTCACATGCTCAGTGTGGAGGTCAAACACTAACCGGCTGATCTGCTTCCCAGAGTAGCATACACACATGTGACTGTGCTCACTCAACAATTATGAAATATCTTTCATTATGCATATTTATTAATTATATTATATTATATTATATTATATTATATTAATATAATATAATTAATACCATTAATTTTATATTATAATATAATTAATATTATATTAATTAATAATATTAATTATGCATATTTGATATTTATATTTTAAGTTTTTATTATTTTGTATATGTATATGTATGTATATATGTGTATATGTGTATGTATATCTCCACCCCTTTTTAAAAATAGCCAATAGCGTTTTGTTCATTTCACAGCTTGGCCAGAGCCATTGAGCTCAGCAAAGCCGCATTTGACAAGTTACAATATAGTCTAATTGATTCCCTTTTAGATTTAATATGAAACTGGTGCTAAAGCAAAACAGTGAACATAATCATGTTGAGGATGTTTAGTTTGAAAAGTGTGTAATTTATGTTGGTGCATGGCACCGGTGTTATCTCTTCTACTCATCAGTACTGTTTATAAGGCAAAATCTGTCTAATCACCCCCCCCCCCCAAAGTCCTCCATATCGCTTTAAAAAAAAAGACTTTCATTCCCTATCCCCTAAAAACTGCATTATGTGCCATTCACCATATAGAACAAGTGACTGATTTCAGCTGCAGCTTCAGTGTCTATTTATAGTTTAGGGGCGGGACACTTCAGATTCTAGAGCGCATTTGATTGGACAGAAAATCTGATGAGAAGCTGAAGTGCAGGATCATCATCAAAATCGTTGATCCATATTGGTGTAAGTGACAGACTGTAAGTTTTGAAGGCTTATATATTCTAAATGTGAATTTTGTCATTGTTTTGGAGCACATTGTCATAGGCTTACGTAGTCATAACAGCCAAAAAACTTCAATGTTGATTTCATGGAGACTTTAATGATAAATGTTTATATGAAATTTTATATTACAGTACATGTGATTTGGTTCATTTATACTATACTATATTACATTATGTATGGTGGTGACATTCAATGTATACTTGACTACTATGTTGTTTGCAGTGCCTGCTGGGCTGAGTATATACACACCTTATGATTTGTAATTCCAATTAAATTAGCCAAATACCTTGTGAAGTCCTTTTCGTGACACACTTTTAGACGATTGGAATGTACCCAAAGAGTTGTGCGATTTTCCCAGTCACAGAACATGTGACCACTCCAGCTGTCGGCCATCAGCAGCTATTAACTCTCCCCAGATCCTTTTGTGTGAACTCACTTAAGCACTAGAGATATTTTCCCCTCTCTTTTATGTGTCAGTCTGCATGGTTTCATCATGCATGCATCAAGCATGGCGTTTTGTGTTCAGTCTCAGCTTAGATGTGTCTGTTGTCAACCTCTGTGTGGCTGTTTGAACGTGCATTTATCATATCCAGTGAGCGTGTCACATGCCGACACATTTCCTGAGCAGTCTGCTCTGCTCTCAGTTGCAAAGGCCATTTTCCAAATGTCAGCTCTTGTAGATTCTCCCTGACTGGCTACCTCATGCTTCCCCATTAGCTCATAGTGAGTTGATTTATTTATGCTTTGGAGAGGGCGGGAAAGGGGGAACTTTTCCCACCAAATGTCTTGGCTTGGTGGAAGCACGAGCCGGACTTTTGGCACACTAACCAAGAAAATGTTTTTTTGCTGGAAGACAGCAGATTGCAATGTTTTATTAGTCATTTGTTAAAGCATGTCTGCCCTGAAAAGGGCAAAAGTAAGGTTTCTCACTGACTTTCCCCTTTTATTAAGAAATGATTTTTGGAGTGAGATGAACGGTATACTTGTTGCACTCAGGGCAGATGTCTTTTTTTCATGATTATACCCTATTCCTAAGAAAGAAGTCACTGCAGCCCTTGCATGACCATGTTTGTCACCCAGAGAGTTTGTTTGCTGCTATGTTACAAGTGCTTTTAACCTAATGCTGATGCTACATATTCAAAATAGAGTTATTGGGTTTAAATGGAGAACAGGAGCTACTTAGATTATTACTCAAAGTTTCTGCCAAAGAACATTTTTAAGATGAAGCTAAATCAAATCAGTCTTTTATTGCAAGTTACAGCATAAGAGATGCTTGTTTTCTTTTTCTTAACTTTCTCTCCTCATTTTTCTAGTACTTTTACTTTGAAAACTATAAATTAAAAGATCAATTCCTGCAATAAAGTTCACAAAAGCAATCCAGTTTCATCTATTTAAAGCAAACATACACACATTTGAGAACTTAATAAATTATTCACTTCACATTCTTTCAGTTTGGAATGTAACTAATTTGTGGGAAATGGATTTTGTGTGAATCCGCATATCAAATTTGGGCACTACCAAGGATTTTGATCGACTAAACATCAGGACTCTGATGACTCAGTTTTCTTGCAAACACGATTATGTGGTTACGCATTAAAGCGGCACTGGCATTTATCAACAACATTGCTGTATAACATGCCAGGACCGAAATCCAAGAATGTTTCTCCGATAAGTGATAAAAAAGTCACCATACTGTCATCATTCAATGTGCCTCCTTTTTATATCAGCTTGAGAGTGATGAAAACATGATGTCATTTTTGGTATGTGAACCTAATTTCTCTTTCAAACCGTGTACAAATCTTTCTGGCATTTCAAGGGATGCATCAATATCATAATTCTCACCAATATTAAAATTCTTTACTATTTTGTATAAAAAATATGATGAAATTAATATGATGATTAATGGCAAAGGTAATCTTAATGTATTTTATTCCGCAAGGACACTTTAAATTGATCAAAAGTGATCGTAAAGATGCTTTTTCAAAAAATCATTATTTCAAATAAATACTGTTCTTTTGAACTTCATATTGATCAGTTCTGAAAAATCTGTTTCCACAAAAATATTAGGCAAACAAATGTTTTCAGCAAGGATAATAATAAATGTTTAAATTTAGCATCAATCCTGGAAAAATTGCATTTTAAAATATATTAGAATAGAAAACTAAACTGTTTGTATCCCCCCCCCCAAATAAACCACAAATAAATGTTGCCTTGCAAATATTCAATAAGAATAGAGATGGATTGAAATTTTTAAGATTTGTACATCTATATATGTGTATTAAAATAATTATAAATGTATTGTAATTATCACAGTTTGATTGTAGTAATGGTAAACTTTTTGTAACTATACATTTTTGCGATGGTTGTTTCTCATTAGTTCTTAGTTTCCTACAGGTTGTAAAGTTTATTTGTCCAAATGGAAGTAGCCATAATGTTCCTTTAGTGTTGTGTCACACGTAATAAATTCCTGAAGTGTAAACCAAGAAGCCCTCCATCAAGTTCAGCCACGCTGAGGCAATTACAATTACAACGCAGCTGTTTGCATTTTCACCCATTTTTAGGTAACTCTGACATCTACCTATGCACATTCCCCCATGTCATTGTTTTTGATCTGATTAGCAGGTCTTAATGGATGAAGGGGAGGAGAAAAGAGGTGGGTGGCTCCTTCATAACCCTCCTCCTCGCTGAGCCCCTTCCTCTTTCCCACAGGTGCCAGGGCTTACAGTGCTGGTGTGGCAGAGGGGGAGGGAACACCTGGCAGGCTGTTCCCCCGATGGTCTGCCGGGTTCAGATGCATTTTCCCAGGCTCCCCAGATGAATGGTCACTAATAGCCGTGGGAGAGGGCTTTGCGAGCGCTGCACAGTGTACCAGGCTGACTCCTCTTGGCAGGCCCTGTGAGGAGGGCTTAGAGCAGTGCTGGCTGCCTGTGACCCAGCCCTATAGCCACCACTAGTGCACTGCAGCAGATAGCCTTACTGCTGGAGAATGTGTTTACAAGGGCACAGAGGGAGTGAGATCTCACTCAGTGAGTGGAGGGATGTGGGACCGGCTGCGGCACTCCATCCACTTCTGATTCTCTATGGCCGCATTCACACAACAGCAGCAAAATATGTGCTGGTATAGGGTGATAAATACGGTTATGTTCACATGCACTTCGTTTTGAAATGAATTTGATGCTGCTGTCAGTTAATTTAAGATTTGACAAATTGACTTGCGTTTTGATTTGACAAAAGATCAAATGATGCACAATGTATCTGTAACATATCGGTTACCAACAGATCAGCTGAACAACATCCGCAAAGTTATGATGCGCAGTGTTCAATGCAAAAGGAGATCATTTCTTTTAGAGAAATCACTTTTTAAAGACTACAACAAACGGCTCATAGGGTCTACAATGAGCTTCTTCTTGGGTTGGTAACATCACAAACTCCTAAAATTTACATACACATTTTGGCTGCATGAGATTCACCAGATTTGTTGTTGTTGAACAGAAGCTCATTTGTATTTAAAGGGACACACAAAAACAGCATGTTTTTGCTCACACCCAAATAGGAGCAAATTTGACAAGCTATAAACTTCACAGACACATTCTGGGGACATTAGAGACAAATATTACTTCTTGTAAAAGGTGGCATTGTTGGTTCCCTTTAAAATTATTCTATATAGATATTACACAGTTCAAAGTTTGTGGTCAGTAATATATTTTTTTTTATTCTAGAGTGTTCTATTTTTATTTCTTGTGTAAAGAAAAACATCTCACTTTCTGTCTGACTTTCTCTCTGTCTGTGCCCCCTCTCCAACAGTTTGCTGTAAGAGCATTCTGTTGTTACCCACGTGCCCCTTTAAATATAAAGCATGTGGCAGCATTAGCAGCAGTTACCTGCCCTGGAACATGTGACCTGTGAGGGACTAGGCAGGATTACCAGCATGGGAAATGGAGACCTGGGAGCAGGAGCTGTCGAAATTCCTTGGGCTCTTTTGACTGCCTGTCAGTCTGTCTGTCTCCTTGTTCTAGAATTAGCCCTTGATGCTTTGTCATGTTGCAGTTGCTGTGCAAATCCATCTCCTAAGTCCCACGTCTCACTGTACAGAAAAGCCCCTGGACAGCCGGACTCTTTCCGCAGACCTTTCTCCCACGCTTTCACACACAAACTCTCAAATACACAAATCTACACAGCTTTAACACACCCGCCTTTGGCCTGAAACTGATGTTTATACATTCAGTATGACTCGATCTCACCACACACACCCCTGTCTTTCGTCCGGGGTCAGCGGTGTTCCTCTGGTGCTGTCCCACCACAGGACTCTGTATGTAATTAGGGATTGGGGAAGGAGAGCTTGATCAGTATGGGATTCATGGGACTGTTTTTTGACCACAATCTGGTCAGGCAGACTCACACATACGGACACAGCCTCCATGAACCCAGGCTATACATGCCGCCTGACCAAACTTCACTTCAGGAATTACTGAATCGTTTTAGAGGATCACCCTGCTTTTTCCTCTCAACGTTTTCATTTCAAGGTCCAAGAGCGGATCAAATGGCAGGTCATGTGCTCAGGGTTAATGGTGCCTTTCTCTGTTGAATCCATTATTTTTTGGCCACTGTTATATTATAATTAAGTACATATTTGCCAGGTAAAGGAAGTTTAATTGTTCTTCCACTGTAATGGCATTTCATATTTCATATTTCGTTTAAGAACTTGCAGGTACCAGGTTGCTGTCCAGGTGAGTCATTTTTAATGCACACGAATTCATAATCGCACAAGTGGGATAGATTTAGTAGGAGAGAGATGAGAAGGTCTGGATTCAATGACAGGCCTTAGCTCAGGTTCAAAACCTTCAGCACTACAGAACAGCACATAAGTCAAGTTTTCAGAAGCCTTCCCCACATCGTTAATCTGCTGGAATCAAACAGGAGGAATGTGTTTCTCTGCCCTCATTCACACTACATTTCATCGTATGCCCTTGTGGCATCCTTAAGGGTCCCAGATTCCTGTCTTTACTGTACGATACCTGCATATAATTTAAGTATTTATGGATAATTTGTACCACAATATGTATGTACTGTGTAAGTTGCACATATAAAACTGGTTCACTCTAATTCAGCCTAATTGCTGTCTGTTCGGACAAGACTAGTTTTCCCAGAAAAGGTCAGGTAATTTGGTCTTTCACAGATTTACAATGTGATTTTAGTCCCATACACATAACAATGTCTGTAATTGTGACACATTATTTCCTCATGGTGCTGCTCATTTATTTTGACCTTTGTCAAATGCAGTTACTAAAGCTCATTTTCTCAATATGCTTCATTTTTGATTTCTAATTAAATGCCAGGTTTCTGGGTAAAATAACAGTTGTTGCTTCACTTACTGTTGGATTCTCATCTGACTGCTCATAAACTGCCATTTTAGTTGCAACTTCAGGTGTGATGCTCCTTTGTTTCATCCTTTAGTTATATACTGAATGTTTCATACTGTATATACACTACTATCCAAAATCTTAGGGTCAGTATGATTATTTTTTTGAAATTAGAAAGAAATTAGTACTTTTATTCAGCAAGGATGCATTAAATTAGTAAAATGTTACAATAAAGATTACAAAAGATTTCAGTTGCAAATAAATGCTGTTCTTTTGAAAGAATCACGAGTTCCTTAAATATTAAGCATCACAACTGTTTTCAACATTGATAAGAAATGTTACTTGAACACAAATCAGCATATTGGAATGATTTCTCAAGAATCATGTGACACTGAAGACTGGAACAATGGCTGCTGTTAATTCAACTTTGCCGTCACAGGAAAAAAATTACATTTACATGAATTAAATATAAAACAGTCATTGTATTTTTGATCAGGTAAATGCAGCCGTGGTAAGCATAAGAGACATGTCAGCCAAAAGTACGTCTCTGAGACATTGTAGTATTTAAAATTTTGTTCAAGAATGCTGTGTTGGTGTTAAATCATTAGATGTTCTTACTCGTTTTCATAGCCATGCTGATGTCATATACGTTTATAGTGCAGGTATAGGCTATTGGTTAAGCTTTGCGTTAGGAGCTCTAATTAAAGGGAACATCTGCTGGGACAAGAGGTAAGATGTTCTGTTTCAATGTGACTGATCACAGTCTTGTTCCTTTTGTTGTGTCGTGTTAAAGTTTATTATAGGCTTTTGGTCAATAAATGCCACCATGGTAGGTTTTTGTCTCGGTTTTGATTATTTTGTGAAGACTATAGAACAGGTTTCTGAAGGTGCTCCATTTACTTATCTTTACAGTTCTCCTTTTGATCATGGTTTGCATCCTCCTGTTGGGCCACATTGCAGCATTTCATAACCATGCTGAAGGGTCACCCAAATGTTAAATTGAACACTCATGTGCAAATATTGTTTCAGGTGGACGTTGAACAGAGTGATAAGACACACCGATCGCTCGGCCCAGGCTACAGTTACGCAGCCGGGTGTGATGTGCTTCCAGGAAAACCCCGCTCGGCCCTTCCATGTGGCGACCCCCGTGAAACACTCACACACATACGCACAATCACCCGGGAGCCCCACCCTGACCCAGTAAGAGTGGAGGACAAGATCTTGGAGGGTGATCATTCACATCAAAGTGAGGAAAGAGAGAAAATATTTCTACAAATTCCAACTCTGTCACCTAGACACCCGCTCTCCACCCGCCATACCCGGTTTTCACGTCTGTGAGATCGCTTCGGGATCGTCCATTGCACACAGTAGCTATATGCTCAGATATCACGGATCGTACCCGGTTTTACCACCAGAAATCGTATCTGATGTTGTCTGTTTTTAGAGCTTGACGTGTTTAGATTGTACAACCTCTTTGGCTTGTCAAGATCTAGACTGCGGTGCTGAGAGACGATTATTATTCTTTCGCATGTTGAGCTGTCTGTGCTCTCCATTTGTTTAGAGCTGATGAGATTTTTATAGCTCATGTTCTTCTTTGAACTCTGAATCAATGGAAAGAATGGCTGTAGTTGGAGACAAGGGATCACTCACCCCGCTCTTCCATTTTATTTCACATTCCTCTTTACATTCTTCTGGTTTGTTGACTTTTTGTTCTCTCTATTGTTTTCCCAGGAAGTGGTAAAATCTCCAGGAGGGGTCGTGTATGCATGTGTACTGATGTACTGTATATACGTCTGTCAGCGAAGCCTTGCATGTATGTTGTGATTGTTGGAGCACTTTTCCTCTGAGGGCATCTCAGTCGTCTTCTCACATCACATGCTGCTTGCATGCAGCATTTTCAATTAAAAAAAGAACATTTGCTTTTAATGTAACTCTATAAGCGAGTATGACATAAAACATTGTCACTTGGTAATTATATTGTAGTTGTTAATTTTTTTGCAAATTCGACTCTACTTAATCAGTGTTTGCCAGCTAGATAACATTATCTTGTTGACAAATCAGTGGAATTTGCAACAATAATGTGGAAAACACCACAGAAATCCAAATATTTAAGTTTGCAAAGCATATAAATAGTTGCAACCTACTGTTCTGTTTACTGGACTAAAACTCTCTCATGCTGAAATCAACACATTTAAGTGTTGAATTTTATGGGCACATTTGTTTACTTTTGCATGATAAGCAAACAGTGTTGAGTCGCCACTTGTAAAATCTGGGTCCTGAATCAAAAACAGTTGAGAACCATTGCTGTAAACAGTCTTTATCTAGATGACTCAAGCATTTTCGTTCCTTAAAGAAGGGGTGCTTTAGAAGTGCTTAAAACGCAAAAGGACACCAAGATTCACATTTAGCAAGAATTGGAGCTGCAAGAGCTTTTTTTTTTTTAATCAACCAACAGCTGATTTCTCAAAATGAGCCTTTTTGTGGTTTTACTCTAGAGCAGACTCCTCTGTCGGCCTTGTCTTGGGAATTGCCTCTTTGAAGTGAAGGAAAAGAGGAAACGCAAATGCTATTAAACTTTTTTTTTTTCTTTTTGGTGAGGCGGGAGGATGGGTCAATTTAAGTTGGGATGGACATGAATGAAACAGGCTTGACTGATGGTTGTGAAGCATTTGAAGATGCCCATTTCTTTATCCCCCAAAATATGCAGATTATCAGTCTGTTGTTTGTTCTATCCATCCACACCAGAGTTAAAAAGGGAAAGAACATGCCCTAGGCTCTTGATGCTTAGCAGAGAGACTTATGTTATGAACGAAGACTTTTATTTTCCCATAACTCTCCCAAGCTTTCGGGGCGGCTCGTTGCATACTTGAATGATTAGGAGCAGGAAAGATAAGACGCTGATACTGTCCACGCACACTTCATTTCACCCTCATTGAATTTGGTAGGGTTCCATGTGCCATCTTGATCTCTCTACCGGTGTTGCCTTTCTCCCTTAAGCACTTTAAGGTCCAAGCTATCTCAAAAGCATATAAATCTGATATTGAAATCCTCCTCGGTTAATTCTTTGCGATGGAGAGGAACACCTGAGGGAGCATCTGATTCATATTATTAGTCATATTAATGTGCATTGCTTAGATGAACAGTTCTGTGAACGTAGGTGTTGCTGTTCCCACTAGTCTTGTATCACTTCCCTTAAGCAAAAAGAAAGAAAAAAGAAAAAAAAGAGCACCAATTGCCTGGAACCTTGACATGTATATCAACTTTAGGAGCCAGTTTGGCAGGCTCACCAGGGTTTCACACAAGAAGCATACCATAGCCTATTATTCTCGTAGGTGGGATGAAACAACATTTATGATAATTAGTTTGTATCTTGGATACAGTGACTTGAGTTTTGGGTTTAACAGGGTTTAAATGCTCTGCCTGTTGTTTTTGTCAGAGTTTATTATCATGTTTGCTCTTTGAATAGAAGTTATTTCAAAGCAAGTATGTGCAGGACGTTTGATGCTGAGCTCTAATATACCTTCTTTCTTTAAAGTGACAGATTGTACAGTGCAGTTAGTTTTGACTGCCGATGGAGGAAAAAGGTATTGTAAATATTTCAAACAACTGGAATGGAGCTGCTGTTAAGCAGTACTTGTGAAGTGGAAGAAAGTAAGAGGTAGATCCATCAATCACATACTGGGGGTGCTGATGACAGTTTTGTGGCTGGCAGACACTGTAATTGCATATCATTACCTGCAGAAACGTATCAAGCTCCCGTTTGAGGACCTAGCTAGCGGTTAGTGAGGCCTGCAATGACATCAGTTGGTAATCTTCTCTAATGCATTTCTGCTCATTTTGACACATCTAACACGCACTCTGATGATAGACAAATGTTCTCGATGTGAGGCTGTTTTAGAGTGTACACAATGAGTTTGTTTTTCTGTATGGTTTCTATGATCTGAACCGATATGCTTAAGCACTTGGGGTCATAAGATAGTTGTCCGATCCATTTTGTGTGTATTTTATGGTCCTGTGGCAGCCTAGGGCAGTATCCCACAGACAGGCGGAGAGGCTGAGGGGTCTATTCAGGGCACAGAGTGAGAGCTGATGGATTCCCATGCCTGTTTTCTTGTTTACAGCTGCACCAGCAGATAGCTAGCGTGTTCACCAGGCCCCCTCTCTTGCTGACAAATTCCTCCCAGATTAAGCAACAGTGCTCTGCCTTCGCGTCTAGTGGATCTTGCATTCCTTGGACAATGACAAACAGATCTAGGCTGGATTCTTCCTTTGCCCACTGTCTCTTAAATTAAAACAGAATGGTTGTGTCAGAATGGTTGAATGAGCTTGTTTTCTTGGCATGGTAACAGTGAGTGGGTATGGTTGCTCCGGCAACTCTAAAAGTGAATGAACACATAATGTTGACGTCAGTAAATGCTTCATATAATGAAGGTTCAAGTTAAAAATTAAAAAGTGTCTCACTTAATTTGATTTTGATTTTCTTGGTCCAAACCAAATATAATGAAAAAATGCTGTGTGTATAATATATAATACATAGAAATATAAAAATAATAAAATTAAATGAAAATTTAAATTAATGTATTATTCACACAATAAATTATGTATATATATATATATATATAAGAGAGAGAATATATATATCTCTATAAGTGAGAGAGAATATATATAAATATATATTTTCTCTCGCTCTCACACACACATACAGGTTTGTTTTGCTATCAAAGTGAAGACATTCATAGGCGTAATGGTTTTTACATTGCACAAACCATACATTCTGTCCCCCTACACTACCTCTATCCCTAAACCTACCCATCACAGAAAACATTCTGCATTTTTACATTTTTATGTTTTTAAAGCTATTTGAAAATAGCTTTAATTATATTTTAAAGCTCATGAAATGTCCTCATATTTCATGTTTACACCATAATATCATTGTAATACCCCTGTCATTATACAAATTTGTTTCCTCCTAAATCACGAAAATGCGTACACACACAAACACACACACACACACACACACACGTGATTCGGACTGAGCAAATCAAGTATTTCTTTTTTAAATAAAATTATTTTTAATTTCATTTACATGTATTTTATTTTATTATTACATATATGGACTACAAATTGCTTAATATAGTGTAAAATATTCTCAGATTAGAAACTGCTTTCAGACCAGTTGAATGACATCAAACTAACTTGAGTCCATAACAGAAGGTCTACAATGAAAGTGTCCTTTTTTCAAAAGTGTTTTAGCTTTTAATAGATTTTTTGGTAATACCCAGAATGCTTGTTCGGATTCTTTTTGAAGGATACCGATCATGAATGAGTCACAAACTAATCTTGGTTTATGCATTTCATCAGTTTGATTGGCCTTTGTATACACCCTATTTATTCACGTCTTCCTTTGTGTGAACATAATCGTGCAAACTGAAAATGTTATAATAAATCTTCATTTATTCACCTGTCATCTTACAAAATTGAAAAATAAACATTGACAGAATGATCAGAATGATTGCTGAAAAATAAACGCTGACAGAATGATCAGGAGATAATATAATGAAGAGGTTTTTTTTGTGACAATTACCTGCTGACTGTACATTATCCCACTTTAAATTATTTTATTATGTGAGAAAATTGAGATCATTGAATGCATCACAACAGGCACAAAACTAGCAGTTATTTATCCACTATAGAGTATAGCAGTTTTACTAAAATATTTGACCTCAGAATGCAGAAATCGACCAATCACAATTGAGAATTTCAGAGAGCAGTGTAAGAATAACTAGAATGTACATTTCCTGAAGAAAATGTGATTGGTGCTTGCAGTGGCAAAACTCGGCACGGTTGCTAGGGTGTTTCTCGGCAGTTTTTCTAAATAATGTGTTTTGGGTGGTTGCTAGGCGGTTGCTAGGGTGTTCTAGGTGGTTGCTATGGTAACCTGGGCGGTTGCTAGGGTGTTCTGGGTGGTTGCTAGGCGGTTGCTATGGTAACCTGGGTGGTTGCTAGGGTGTTGCTAGGCAGTTGCTAAGATACTTGGGATGGTTGCTAAGGTGTTGCTAGGTGGTTGCTAAGGTGTTCTAGGTGGTTGCTATGGTAACCTGGGTGGTTGCTAGGGTGTTGCTAGGCGGTTGCTATGGTAACCTGGGTGGTTGCTAAGGTGTTGCTAGGCGGTTGCTAGGGTGTTCTGGGTGGTTGCTAGGCGGTTGCTATGGTAACCTGGGTGGTTGCTAGGGTGTTGCTAGGCAGTTGCTAAGGTACTTGGGGTGGTTGCTAAGGTGTTGCTAGGCGGTTGCTAAGGTGTTCTAGGTGGTTGCTAGGCGGTTGCTATGGTAACCAGGGTGGTTGCTAGGGCGTTGCTAGGCAGTTGCTAAGGTACTTTGGGTAGTTGCTAAGATGCTGCTAGGCGGTTGCTAAGGTGTTCTGGGTGGTTGCTAGGCGGTTGCTATGGTAACCAGGGTGGTTGCTAGGGTGTTGCTAGGCAGTTGCTAAGGTACTTGGGGTGGTCACCACGGTGTTGCTAGGTGGTTGCTAGGGTGTTCTGGGTGGTTGCTAGGCGGTTGCTATGGTAACCTGGGTGGTTGCTAGGCAGTTGCTAGGGTAACCTGGGTGGTTGCTATGGTGTTACTAGGTGGTTGGTAGTTATCACAGATAGTTATTATGGAGTTAATATAGTGTTCTTAGCATGTTTTCAGCCCACTTTAACACTTAGCTAATGAGTATTAGCATGTAGCTATTCACTGCTAGCATGTGTAGCATGTTGCAAGTCCAGATTCCTAGCATGAGTCAAAAGACCCAACAACCAAGTCTCTACGATGTTCTGATGCAGAGATATAGGTCTTGCTAAACAGTTGCTAGGGTACCTTGTTTGGTTGCTAGGGAGTGGCTTGGCAGCTGCCAGTGATGATCCTCCAAAAGCTGCTTGTAAGTATGAATGACATAAACCAGCCCTATGATGTTCAGGTTTGAAAATATCCCTCTTTGGGTTTGGTTGCTAGGGTGCACTAAATGGTTGCTAGGGAATGGCTAGGCAGTTAACAGGCTTAAACTAACAGACTGCATGTGTGCCCAAATCAAAAGAGCCGTACTCACGTGTCTCTATGATGTTCTGATTCATTTAAATTCATCTCATCTGTTTTTTAATGGAAGTCTTTGAGGTGGTTGCTATGGTGCTCTAAGTGGTTGCTATGGTGTGGCTATGATGAGAGTTTAGGTCATTACTGATTGGCTAATTGATCAGATGTCAAATGAGTGAGAGACAGTGAGAGAGAAAGGGTTCCTCAGGCCCTGCGTGTGTGAGTGAGTGAGAAAGTGACAGTTGAGATTCACGGAATGTTCGTGAATTTGAATTTTACAATGGGAGTCTATGGGACTTTTTTTGGCCGCTTTTTCGTCCGCTGTACGAACGTCGTCGGTTCGATCGCTTATAAAAGTCAGCACACCTCTCCTCAATGAGCCGGTTGATTTGACACCTCATTCATGGGTCTAGGACAAACGGTGCGGGACGAGTTACGCGCCGAAGTTTCGTCCAGAATAAGAAGAAGAAGAAGAATAAGTTTGCAAGAGAACAATATTGATGCTTTGCCTTTGGCAAGCACCAATAATAAGTATGTAGAAGAACAAGATTGATGCTTGCCTTAGGCAAGCACCAATAATAAATAACAGTCTTCAGTGCTAATTTTCAGCCACTCAGCCAGTGTTTAGAGATTTTTGCCGTCTAAAATACAGGTTATGCAGTCAAAGTGGCACATTATATGCTGTTCTCAAAGGATGGATTCATAAAACTCCTCTCACCAATAGAGGCTGTAAATAGTTTCAGCGTTCAGTCAGTCTTGTTACAGTGAACTTCAAAGACCAAGAAGCCCCTGGCGCTGCTTACGTTCATGCCTGAACTATGATGAGTCTTCTTTCTCATTTGCTTAAACACTTTGGTATTTTTCAGACATTAAGCAGCCTTTGAGCGGTGTCATATTTGGCAGACATTGGCAGCCTTTGTTCTGGACTTTTGCATGGCCACATATAACTGATAAGGTCCATGTTCAGTAGATGTGTCACAGACTATCGTTAATGCGGTGCTGATTTGCATTTAAAATTGTTTTCCGTAGAAAAATGTTTCCTCATTCGTAAACATGGATTTGTTTAAACAAACAGGCAGTCCCAAATGTGATTGTTTCATGTTTAGCTTAATGTGTCAAGCCCACGCTATTTCAATATTACCTGTTCTAAATGTGTTTTGACGTGTAACGGATTTGCCCATAAAATGTATTTGCTTCTACAGGTGGGAATGTTCGGCTGGCCGTGCACTTCATGAAACGACACGTCAACTTGAGATGCGTTGTCAGGCAGCACTACAGAGGTAGTTTATTTCCTCTCCTCCTAGGCTAAAGGAAAATGATTTGAGTATTTTTTTCCACATTAAGTTGACTCATGAAACAGAGGATTGTATCATAAGCACCTGTGTTGTTATTAGTTCGTACAGCTGTCGGGCTCAGTCGGAGATCACTGTCCGGATCGTTTTTATTTTGGAAAAAGACGACTGAAATATGTTCACTTAGTTGGCAACTCAGAACATGATTCAAAATACGTTTTGTGCTGAACTTGTGTGAAAAACCTCTTTGAAGAAACCACCTATTATATCTGGCTAGACGGTAAGAGACGAATGCACTCCGTCCTAATAGAGGCAGATTGCAACAAATTTTGGAGATTAAAACCAAGTCCTTCTGAGCCAGGCTTGACAGCAGCTCACAGGGAAAATGTGGTTTGCTTATCGTAGTAAACAAGTTCAGAATAAAGTTTCACTGTATCTTTAGAGGTATGGCATGTCATACTCTGTGAAAGAAATTACAATCCTCATTGTACATGATTTATGTTTAACACGGCTCAAAGAAATACAAACAAAGTAGGAGCGTACAGACTAATAAGGCTGTCCGATATAGATTATTTTAAGTGATCTTGGAAAAACAACATGAAGAAAAAGTAGCTGACCAACAATTTGCTTGGCATTCATTTTTCAGACTAAATTTGGCCAGGTTTGAAGGAAATAAACCGGAAAATACATCAAACAATGTGGTTTGTTTTACTTGTATTGAGTTACATATTTGAAACTTTATTGACTGAGGGGCAGTGGGGACTTGAAGTCGTCCAGTGTTGACATTCAACTTTATGGCAACTTTGCCATTTCCTTAAAAGCAACAAATAAAGCTTTTTCAACAGTATTCGATGTTTCCCATGAAGAGGGCATTGAGGTCAGTTTATGTCATCTTAGTCGCTTTTTTTTTTTTTTTTTACTTAAGATGTCTGTGAGAATTTATTATAAAAATCATGCATATTTTCACCTATTTTTCCCATTTCAGCCATTGTTTCAAACAGAAATTTTTACTTTATATTCTGCTAAATGGTTTCCACATTACTTTAGCTACAGCTTCATCAGTAATTTTTTTGACCTTCAGAGTTGCGTGTGTTTCCCGAACGTGTTGTAGTGTGTGCCAGTCCTCCAGAGAATTCTGCACTTCCCAATGGAAATCTGAACCTGGATGTGGTAAGAGCTGCTTATATTATGAAATAATGTTTATAATCAGTGTTGGAGAAGCTACTTTGAACATAGCTTGCCAAGCTACAGTTTACTTAAATGTAGTTAAGCTACAGTAAAGTGACCCTCTTTAAAAATAGTTGGCTACACTATAAGTTATCAAAACTGTCTAATTATTATTGAAGGGGTAAACTGATTTTATTCTGTGGACAGTCTGTGGGCTTGCCTAAGATGGTGACTAGTTATTCTCCAGCTCTTTATATAATATACAAAGAATGTAAGAAAATTAAGTACATGTGTCTTTAATGTATGGTGTTTCCCAATCTTGAACCCATTCTCTGCAAAAGCTATGAATTGGATTCTGGACTCATGTAGTTAATTCCTATGTGTTTTGTTCTCCCCTCTCGCTTATTATGGGGCGGCAAATGAGTAGTTGGAAAGGGCTGATTGGTGAGGCTCTTTATACGCTATACTGCTCTCTGAGGTGGACCACTAAATGCCTTTGGCCTAAGACATGGAGCCCTGGCTCCTACACACCAGTGAGTGCAGCATGTAAATATGACCACTGAGAGCATACATTGACAGTTGATATCAGGGGTTTTGAAACTTTTTAACGCCAAGAACCCCCTTTCTAAAATCTAAAGGCACCTGTGTATTTTAAGACCCATGTCAACTGTGTGAAGAAATATAGTATTTGTGATATTTAATGACATCCTGTTTAAATATTGGCATTTCATATCTTAAAAACTGACCTACGGAAAATGCTAATGATATGAAATTCTGTGTGTGTTACACTGGTATTGATGATAACCGTGATATTAAAAAAATGAAATATTGTTATTGTATTAATTAGGGCTGTCGTAATATACCGGTATTAGCGATAACCATATTATTTCAAATGAATAGTACACACGTAATCATCCAGTGCCAGTATCTGGTTGACATCCCAATGTACAGTAGGTGTTGGTATTGTACCTTAATGCTGGTTGCCCACCTCCACCTCTGTTATCTTGCAGATTTGGCACGGAGTACGTTGCCATTATTTTGCTAGTCCTAAAACTGGAAACGTTACATTAACCTGCTAACTGATGACGCCTTTCTGTGTTTTATTATATTTACATCCCTCTGGCTTTTATTCCAAAAGTGCTCATTTGGATAAAAACTATCACGTTTACTTCAAATATCTTTAGAGAGCACTTTTTTTTTTCTATTTCCCAAAATAGGGCCAGTTCTGTACGCACACACTTCAGTAAAATATGGGAGTGACAACGGCATTCTACAACTGAGTTAACTTCCGAAAAATGCTGGTAGTTCTAGTGACAGCCGCATTTACAAAAGTTTTTACAACTAGTTCTTAATGACGTACAACGAGAGATATGACAGATGACAGATGAAAGATATGTATTTTAACGTGCATCACAGATTTATTTCTTGTCTGTATGTGCAAAGAAAGACATCACAGGGAAAGCGGCACGGGTTGTTACCAGATCTTGCAAGCGAAAGTGAATAAGAACAAGCTAATAACAAAACAAAAGAAATGGAAATGCTTTATGCTGAAAATAAGAATGAAACACAACACCTTCGTCTGTGCTTTAGTTAAAACTGTTGAACACAAGTGTTTTGTCATTGTTATATTGCTATTGTAATAGCGGATACCAAACACGTGAGATGCCAGATGCTATGGTTACCACGGTGTAAGTCATTGCAGGTTCGAGTCATGTTCCTTACACACATGGAACAATAATTTAGGGGACTGCTTTTAAATGCGGTTATCATGTGAGCATTATGGAGCGCTAAACTCGTACATGTACTTGTTTTGTGCATACTCAATGCCGGAGGGGCCCTCACGCAGAAAGTTCACAAGTAACTCAAGTAATAAGTAAGTTTAAGGAAAGAGACCGTCTCTAACGCAGATAGACATTTTGACTGATTAAACATGAAGAGAATTAACACACCATTGCGACAATATTATGGTTTATCTGTGTTCTTCAAGCCATCTTGGGTATTTTCATAAGGATAATGTATTTTTATAATTCAGCGCCATTCGACATAGTCTTTAGCACTGTATATAATACTATAAAATAATTTGACTGAGAGCATTTTTTAAAAATTTTTCAATATTTCTATAGATATTGTGATATATCGTTATTGTGAATTCTATTGGCCATGATAACCATGTGAAAAATCTGATGTCGTGACAGTCCTAATTAATACATATATAGTATTATAGTATAGTACCGGTTTGGACCCCCTGTTTGCCTTCAGAACTGGCTTAGTTCTTCTTGCCATAGATTCAAGGTGCTGGAAACACTCCTCAGAGATTTTGGTCCATATTGACAGAATGACCTCATGCAGTTGCTGTAGATTTATCTCTGTCCTACTACATCCCAAAAGTGCTCAATTGGATTGAGATCTGGTGACATTTGAGTATAGTCAACTCATTGTTATGTTCAAGAAAACCAGTTTGAGATGATTTGAGCTTTGTGACATGGTGCACTAATCTGCTGGAAGTAGCCATCTTAAGATAGGACCACTGTACTCATGAAGGCATGGACATGGTCAGCAACAATACTCAGTTATGCTGTGTCATTTAAACAATGTTCACTTGGTACTAAGAAGGCCAAAGTGTGCCAAAAAATATCCCCCCTCTACCCCCAAAAAACATTACCCCACCACCAGCAGCCTGAACCATTGATACAAGGCAGGATGGATCCATGCTTTCGTGTTGTTTATGCCAAATTCTGACCTCAACATCTGAATGTCACAGCAGAAATCGAGACTCATCAGACCAGCCAATTTTTCCTATCTTCTATTGTCAAATTTTGGTGAGCCTGTGCAAATTGTTGCCTCAGCTGCTCTGTAAACCCTATTGTTGTGTGTAAAAATCTCAGTAGATCAGCTTCTGAGATCAGCCTAATTATACAGGCCTTCTTTAAAGGGCATGTTCACCCAATTCCATTTAAAGATATAGTTCACCCCAAAATAAAATTTTTGTCATCGTATTCTCACCCTCATGTTGTTCGAAACCTATATGACTTTCTTTCTTCTGTGGAAATTTTGAAGAATGTTGGTAACTCCTTTGTGTTTTGGTTACTCCATTGAAAGGAGAAAAACATTTCACAAAATATCTTCTTTTATGTTACCCCGAAGAAAGTCAGTCATAACGGTTTGGAACAACATGAATAAATGATGACAGAATTTTATTTTTTTAGTTGAAATATCCCTTTCATTTTCACCCATTATTCCTTTAAGACCAATTTGTCGAGAGGTCACTCAGGGAATGCACTGATGAGTTGATTTTGAAAATCTCTAGATGTTATATAGTTATTCATCTTGAAGCTAAGAAGTAGGAAATTTAATCCAGGATTCGTTTTCTGAAGTCATGAGTTGCATCACTGGTACAGTATGTATTTTGCCTCGGAAACAAGACCACAGTTTTGCTCACTTGGCTGAAACACATGCCCTCTTACTCACCCACTTTTATGGCAACAATTGTGTGTGAGTATGAAGACTGTGATTTGGTTCAACAGGATACTCAGAGGTAGAATCTCTGGAGCCATGAATGTCCAAATTAAAGTGTCCTTGCTTGGACTTCCTGCTGTGTGTCCCGAGTCCTTATCTGTTTCGTCTTCAGCCCAATCAGATCTTCTTCAAAACTTTTCATGTCCCTCTGAGACTCTTGGTTGTTTGTACTCCATCTCCCAATAGAATCCTGGGAAATCTGCACAGAGCCGCCCACCTTGGGTGGACATCAAGGACAAAGACAGTCTCCCATCTATCCTGCCATTAATGTCGGTACTTTTCGAGTTGAATCATTTGCCGTTGTTTTTCTTTAAGACGTTTTCTTTCAGCCCTTTTTTCCTGCGTTGCTTTGGCTTTCAATGAAAGCAAGAATTGTAATAATTCGAATGAAGTTATCCAGTTCGACAGTGAAAAGTTCACATTGTGTAACCGCTTTTCCAGTTCATGGAAGCAGGGCCCTTGTTTTTGCATTCCCCTGCTCAGGATGTGGTTCTCTGTGCTTGTATATGCTGCGAGGAAGGGTTAGCAGGAGCTTGCGGTGGTGCTCTTGCTATTTGGCAGATTGGAGGAGAGAGGCATCAGGAGAGTGAGTTGGAGTTTCTCTCATGACAAAACAATTATTTCAGTTTCTCCGCTCTAATTTGTCAATTGGAGCCTTTTCCTACAGTTTCTTTTTTTTTAATTTTTTTTTTTTTACTTTTAGTTGTTAGCCAGGAAAGTTATGAATCTTAATAAGAAATGCAGCTTGGCTGTATGAGAAACATATGATGTAGAATTTCAATTTGAAAATGATAATGGCTCAGTGAATTTGTTCTTCCAGTGTTGTCATATGTTCATGGTGAGTTTCTCTCACCGCAGAGCTTGACAGTGAGAGTCTGAATGACGCCACATGTTTTGAGGCAGTTCGGGAATTTGTCTGTGGTCCTTCCATTTGATTTAGTGCTCAGTTTGCAAAACAAAGTTTATATCAGCCGTTCAGAGCTGCCATAACACCTATCCAGAGGTCTTAAGGTTAGACTCTGAGAACGAGTGGTGATGTAACGTGTGGTTTCTTGCAGCAAGAGAGAGTGTGAAAAATATATATGGTACTATTTGGAAAGTCACCGGTTCAAACCCTGGAAGGGGTGTTTCATGAACTGGAAGGTGACTTGTATCCTCTGTCAAAGCAAGATTAACGGTTCCTTGAGTGATTCATATCCTGTTCCGCGGTCTGATGTGGGTCAGCGGGAAGGATTCTTTATTGTTGCGTAGCAAAAAAGCGATGCGGGTGCACAGTCAGCACAGCATCATGTCATCACAACGGAGACGGCAGACGTATGTTTCTTTTCCTTTTAATGTATTGTCTGAAACACCTTGAAGGTGTCAAGCTTAAATTGGGTCACACAAACTGTACATCACCGTTTAAAAAATCTGTAAGGGTTTTTTGAAAGAAGTCTCTTATAAGAGACCCTCACCAAGGCTACATTTATTTGATCAAAAATACAATAAAAACAGTAATATTGTGAAACATTTTTACAGTTAAAATAACTCTTTTCTATTTTATTATATTTTAAAATGTAATTTATTTCCTTGATTGCAAAACTGAATTTTCAGTCTAATATACTGATTTGGTGCTCAAGAAACATTTCTTTTTATTATCAATGCAGAAATCCGTTATTTATATTTTTAATATAAATAATATTTTTATGGATATAATATAAATTAATAAGATTTTTTTAATTTAATTTAATAATTTTTTTTATAACATTACAAATGCCTCTTTTAAATAATTGTATGCATCCTTACTGGATGTATTTACTTTTGAATTGATCTAAGGATGAGAATTATATGGATTTAATTGATTCTTTTTAAGAGATTTTCTTAAATTGAAGTACCTTTTGGAACCAACAGTTCCAAATGCGCATCTTTGACTATACATATTTTTAGTTTAATTTAAAGAGAAAGTACCCCAAAATAAAATGTTATTCATCCTCATGTTATTCCAAACCTGTGTGACTTCTGTGGAACATGAAAGAAGGTATTTTGAAAAATGTTTAATCTTTTCTTCCTTTTTTTTTAGTCTGTACAATAAAATGCATGGTATCCATTGTTGTTTGGACCTATTGACTTTAATCATATCTTCTTATGTGATCCACAGAAGAAAAATTTTGATGGTTCCCCATCTGTACTTCTGCATGTGTGCTGGAAGAACGGTGCAGATAGCAGCCTTGTAATGAAGCGGTGGATCAAAGCTCAGGGCAGATGTGTTTTTACAGCCTCCTCTCCCTTTGGGGAGAGCCACAGTGTTTATGGACATAACTTTATCCTTTCTTTGTTCCTCTCCTATCTACATTTCTCACGGTTTCCAAAAGCAAGCCACACAACACTGTCATTTCTGGGCTTCTTGGCCAAACTCATTGTCACCTAATCTGGTTTGTATCCTCAGAAACAAAGAGGTGGATTTCTGGAGTGGTTATGGTTTATAGATACTCTTTATGTAAGTGCTCTGGTTTTGATAGCTGGAGGGTTGTTCTGACAGGTACTTAGAGAAGACATACACCATTCATGTATTTTATCACTAAGAAATAAAAGGTTGTTCAGAATTATATTCCTCAAATAGGCAAATGCTTTCCCTCAAGTTCTTTGTATTGGGTGACGGGCATTGTAAGGTTATTTCTTCATGTTTGTTTGTATTGTTCTTGCTGTGGTGACAGAAATTTAGTTCAAACGAGCAACTAAAATGAAGCTTCCAAGTAAGCAAGCCTGTGTCACATTAGACTCAATACTCCTCAAAGGCATCATCTTTGTGATGACAGCAATGTTACGCAATGATGACTATGTTCAGACTTTCCATGATGGTAAAAAAAAAATTGTGTCGTTGCTGCTGTGGTTTACTTTAGCCTCTCCAAGCATAAATGTTCTAAATAATCACAGCACATTATTCATAATAGATGGATCTCTTGGCGACTGAACACTGATACGATAGACTGTGCCATATTGTAAATATAGTCAGGGACACAGTTTTGTGAGGCACGACAACCCCTTCAGCTCTCTTTCCACAACATATATTCAATTATATATATATTTCAAAAATATAAATTCATATAAATTATATTATACATTTTTATTTTACTTTAAATTATTATACATTTATTAAAATGATTATAAATTACAATTATTAATATAAAAAATAACTGCAAATATAAAAACTTACTGCTTCAATAATTAAAACTATATGATAAAAACATTAAAGATTCAAATGCTTATTACAAGCAATTCATTCTGTTAGAAGATATAAGCCATAATATGTAAATTAAAGTTATTGACCAATGAATATATAATAATCTGTAATAAATAATAAATAATATAATGTATAATAATCGTCACCACAGCAAGAACAATGCAAACAAGCATAAAGAAATAACCTTACAGCCCGTCACCCTATACAATGAACTTGAGGAAACGCATTTGCCTATTTCAGGAATGCTAATATATATATATATATATATATATATATAATAGAATAGACCGTTGACAAATTTATCAAGTTTTAACCCAACATTGAGTTACTCTGACCCAGTGCCCAGAGGTATGATAGGTATTGACATCATTTGTATTGACAGTAAAAATGTCCCAGCAGCAGAATTACGCAAAAACTACTCAGCACCTAGGTAAAAATATTAAAAACAATCAAATAAAATGACCCAACAGGCTGAACCTGGCATTTGGGTTAAAAAAAATAACCCAGCATTTTTAAGATTGTATGCTTATGCTTGCGTTCCTATTCTCCTGCATTCGTAATGGTATGAATAGAAGTGAATGAGACACAGTAGTGTGAGCACACATTTACTCATAGTTACTAAAGTCCACATGTTGAGACAGTCCTCTTAGAGAAACCTTAAGTTAAGTGCTTTGCTCAAGGGCATCATGGTCACTGGCAAACCAGTTTACGGATCACCTCTCCCTGACTGATCTTTCGTCCTGATCCGTTACTTCACTTCCACCACCCTCATTGCGGGCCTTCAAGTGCTTGTGTAACAGTGATCTGCCTAACATTCCAGATCATGTGACTAGTGGTACATATTTGTTTGTTTACTAGTACAGATGAGTCATTGTAAGAGTGTCCTCTAAGCGTGCCAGCACTTATAGCATCAACTCAACCTCATTTCATGGTTGATTACCTATGATTGAGCTTATGGAAATGTGAAGGGTGAATGAGTTTGTGAAGACCGACTCATTTCCTTTTAAAAATGACTAGTTGATAGAAGTCACTTTATAGCTTACATTTTCAACAATCAATTAGTGTAAAGACAAATAAATGCTATTTTTAAGTGTTTATGTCAAGTGTATGTGGGTTGCAGTCCTCCGGGATTCCGCTTGAATTTGTTTCACTTTGAACTAAGTGTTTATATGCAATCAGGACTTGACATTAACACCTGCCAACCCACCTAATGCATGTGGTGGCGTGTAACACAGTCACTTCTACTAGCCACTTTGGCGGGTTGAATTTTATATATAATATATGCATTATTAAATTGTAGCCTTTAAAAAAAGTGTCTGAAATAATAATCTAAGTCCAATGTAGAGTTGTTAAAAAAATACAGGTTTTCTGATACACATCAATACTGAAATATCAGAAACACTTACACTACTCATTTTCCACAGAATAGATATACGAGACCAGCTGCACTTTCTCACTCTCTCATCTCTCTCTTCAGTGCATAAAGCCACCTCTCAGTATTAAATTGAGTTCTTTTTCACTGCTTATTGGTCTTAAACAGTCAAATACACACAAAATAATGTCAAAGTGCCTATCTTGGTGAGTGTTCACGTAAACGGTCAGTTATGTTTTAAGTGAACGTAAACAGTTGAAAAGAAAACTTTAAAAAAGTGATGATATACAGGGCAACTTTTTGAGCAATGCTGTCGAGTGATGTTTCTTGGGCCCTTTCCCATTGAGAATGGGCAATAAATTTCTATTTGGATACTTTACATCAAAATTTGTTGCCCATTCTCAATGGGAAAGTGCCTAAGCAATATCGCTCGGTAAAATTGCCCGGCAACATTGCTCAAAAATTTCCAATGTGTATCATCACCATAACAGTATAAGGGGTCTGTGCGTCAGGTATTAAAGTGACAGTGGCTAGTAAAATGAAAAAACTCATTAAAAAGTTAATTAATGGCTTTAATATGCAATGTTTCGGTCAACAAACCTTCCTCAGGCAGGTTTAATACATTTTTTAGGATTCTTTAATGAATATAAAGTTCAAAAGAACAGCATTTTTAAAAAAAAATAATAATAATAATAATTTTTAAAAATATACAGTGGGTATGGAAAGTATTCTGACCCCCTTAAATTTTTCACTCTTTGTTATATTGAAGCCATTTGCTAAAATCATTTAGCAAGTTCATTTTTTTCCTCATTAATGTACACACAGCACCTCATATTGACAGAAAAACAAAGAATTGTTGACATTTTTGCAGATTTATTAAAAAAGAAAAACTGAAATATCACATGGTGCTAAGTATTCAGACTCTTTGCTCAGTATTTAGTAGAAGCATCCTTTTGATCTAATACAACCATGAGTCTTTTTGGAAAAGATGCAACAAGTTTTTCACACCTGGATTTGGGGATCCTCTGCCATTCCTCCTTGCAGATCCTCTCCAGTTCTGTCAGGTTGGATGGTAAACGTTGGTGGACAGCCATTTTTATTTCTCTCCAGAGATGCTCAATTGGGTTTAAGTCAGGGCTCTGGCTGGCCCATTCAAGAACAGTCACAGAGTTGTTGTGAAGCCACTCCTTCGTTATTTTAGCTGTGTGCTTAGGGTCATTGTCTTGTTGGAAGGTAAACCTTCGGCCCAGTCTGAGGTCCTGAGCACTCTGGAGAAGGTTTTCGTCCAGGATATCCCTGTCGTCCTGTCCCTACAGCTGAAAAACAGCCGCACAGCATGATGTTGCCAACACCATGCTTCACTGTTGGGACTGTATTGGACAGGTGATGAGCAGTGCCTGGTTTTCTCCACACATACCGCTTAGAATTAAGGCCTAAAAGTTCTATTTTGGTCTCATCAGACCAGAGAATTTTATTTCTCACAATCTTGGAGTCCTTCAGGTGTATTTTAGGAAACTTTATGCAGGCTTTCATGGGTCTTGTATTGAGGAGGGGCTTCCGTCGGGCCACTTAAGGATTCCGTCTTCCATTTAAGGATTATGGAGGCCACTGTGCTCTTAGGAACCTTAAGTGCTGCAGAATTTTTTTGTAACCTGGCCCAGATCTGTGCCTTGCCACAATTCTGTCTCTGAGCTCTTCAGGCAGTTCCTTTGACCTCATGATTCTCATTTGCTCTGACATGCACTGTGAGCTGTCTGGCATTATATAGACAGGTGTGTGGCTTTCCTAATCAAGTCCAATCAGTATAATCAAACACAGCTGGACTCAAATGAAGGTGTAGAACCATCTCAAGGATGATCAGAAGAAATGGACAGCACCTGAGTTGCCACAGCAAAGGGTCTGAATACTTAGGACCATGTGATATTTCAGTTTTTCTTCTTTAATAGATCTGCAAAAATGTCAACAATTCTGTGTTTTTCTGTCAATATGGGGTGCTGTGTGTACATTAATGAGGAAAAAAGTTAACTTAAATGATTTTAGCAAATAGCCGGAATATAACAAAGAGTGAAAAATTTAAGGGGGTCTAAATACTTTCCGTACCCACTGTAAATGTCTTTACTGTCACTTTGAAATCAGTTCCTTATTCAGCTAACAAATCACTCCACTAACTTTCTGACCTAAAAATCTTTTCTTATCGTTCTTTCTCTTTCCCTTGTTCTTCTTTGAAGGCCAATGGAGTACATAAGAGAATTGCTTCTTGGGTGAGTTTTTCTGGGAAAGAAACACTGCTCCATTGTTGCTGTCTCTTTCATCTATTTTCCAAAGGTTTGTAAAATGCATATGAAGGCATTGAAATTCAAATGTTCTTCCTCCCCTGTCCTCCATGTTTTTGTCGAGAGTGTATGTCCGCTGTTCCGTTCACGCTCACTGGGTGTGTTTATTTTCAGTGGACTTATCGTTAGTGAGTATGGGTGTGTTTTTGTGCGCTTGTGTGTCTGGATATCCCCCTAAAAACCATCCAGTCTTGGTTGCAGTGGGCTGAGGGACGTGGTAAATAGGGGGGAGTTTCTGTATGTGTGTAAGAGAGAGTTCGACAGACAGTGGTCATGGATGGAGCACAGTCTATGGATGAGACAGCAGTATGCTCGCTCTGACTTTTGAAATGAATTGTTTTTAATCATTAGTGGCCAATGTTACAACATGATTTCCTATGAATACTTTTCTCTGAGTGAACACACACTGCTCTGATAGTGTCTGTGTTCTCAGATCTTCACATTCATTAACCTTCCCTGCACCTTAAAGAGATCCTTCCTACTAGCTATTGATCAGCCGATTTAGAATCAAACAGCACTGATTTGTGTGCAGTCCTGCTATGGCGGACTTCAGTCTTTTTGTCTGTGGCTGGGTTTCCATTCTGTCTTAGGGGTGGGCGATACACTGCTAGACATGTAAACCAGTAGGAACCTGACAGCCAGTATAAATTTTGTATTGTCTCTATCACTGTTATGCTTACCCAAGGTTGCAGTAATGTTAACTTACGCGAGGTAGGCGCCTAGGGCTGCTTAATTACTTAAATATATGGGGAATACTAAACAATAATGAGCCTTTTTTATATATAGGCGTAATATAGCCTATAGCTATTCCTCGCTTAAGCTGTAAAGCACACGCAAAAGTAATGATTATGAATGTGTTTGAATAAAATAGCAAGGACACATTCAAACTAGTGTTTTCTGAGTCAGTGTCGGCTGCAAAGATGAAGTTGACGATGCTGACTTACCTCTCCGCTGTACAGTGGGCTCACCTTTACAGAGAGATGCTCCTTTCATACGGATTACATAATCAGAGATTTCTTATTTCATAGGCTTTCTTAAATCTATCATTTCTCATGTCTGTTTTCCCAGTTTAATGTTCCAAGACAGAGAACTTAAGAGAACTCAATTTGGTACTTGTGCACTTGCGTTGTTTTTGGCAATTTTGCCGTCATGTCAGGTTACAGTGTTGCGTCAAAATAAAGTTTATCCTGTTCATACATTTTTGCCAAATTAATGTTGCCAAAACATTAATAATAGGTGCTCCTATTATGCTTTTTTAAAGGTTCCTAATTTTGTTTTGGAGGTCTCCTACAACAGGTTTCCATGCATCAAAGGTCCAAAACAGTCAATTTCTCTAAACCTCTCCTTTCCACAAGCCTAATCTGTTCTGATTGGTCAGACGGCCCAGTCTGTTCAGCGCATGTCTGAAACGAAACTCCCATTACCATAACTAAATTTCAGCTCCAGAGATTTCCTAAATTCTCAGCGATTGCATACACTGCGAGGACAGTGAGGATGAAGTTGATTTTTTTTTTTTTTTTTACAATTTGAGCAGATGATGAAACATTGGAAGAACTAGTTATTCACTAGTTCTATTGACGACTTAAGCAGGACATTTCTCAGTGATAAGTTTTTACTCAGTTTGTTGCAACAGTAATTGCTCCATGTCAGCATTAACAAGTGCATGTTCATCAACAAACATAAGTGTATTTCTAATTTATTGAGGGCACATGTGGGAACTGTATCATTAACTGTATCAATGACGGAGCACTAACGTGAAAGACTTGTGTAACATTACTTGCGTAAATTGTGTAAGAGTTTATAAAACAAATCTTGCTCCATCCTTTATCATTACTAAGAGTGGTAAGAATGACAGGCAATCTGCATTAACTGGCACAATTTTAGGTAACAGTGGGCCCACAGCTTATTAGCAGAACTATTTCAGTAAGACAATGTGAGTTAGCCAGTTAGCCTAAAGCTGCACAATATAAAACACAAAACTATATTTTGAACACTGGAAGAAGATATATACATAAATGATTAATCATATTTACAGGTTGTGATTCAGAGGAGCAAGTTGGTGAGTACTTTCCCATCTTTAATTTATAAGCCTTTTGCAAATCCCATGTTGATTTCGCCGAGATATGAGAAGCAGTCATCAGTAAAATGACGGGGACACAACTAAAGGTTATATTACTGTGGTAATTTTAAGCACTTCTCTTGTATACAAAGAGAATTTGCTTTTGCAGCACAGAAAACAGCATCTTTTTGACATAACAGCACAAACCAGCTACTGTGGTTGAGGGCAGGTCAAAGTAGACGTTGTTCGTGGCCAGCCAATGGTCAGCAAATTTGTTACCGCATTACATACACTGTATGCAGGTCATGGAAGTAAGACTGGAATTCATCGTTTAGGCAGTTCAGAGTCAATTCTTTCTTTTGGGGAAGAATAACTTTATTTATTGTACACTTTCTACACTTTGCTGGCCGTTTACATTCACAGAAAGCTATATCACTCTGCATGATAGGTAATATTTGAAAAGTATAATAGGGTAACTTTAAACACTAAGGGTATGTTTACACAGCAATGTACTAAAAACTGAGAAGTTTTTCCTTTGTACAGATAACAGCATTGTCAAAACGATCCCCATTCAAGGATCCACAAAAAACATGTAAAAACTCTTGTACTCATGCCAGGCCAGTGGAGAGTTTGTAAAGAAACACTGTATGCGCCAATAAACTGAACATGTAATACACATGACATCACCGTTTTAACAAATTTGTATCTTTGTTGTTTAAACGGAGATGGAAACGGAATTGTTTTCAAAAACATTCACTTTGAAACCCGTTTTTAAAAGCTTGCATTTTCTGGCCCCCAAAATGGCATTTTCATGTAAATGAACGGCCAAGTTTTCCGTTTTTAGTTGAAAATGGCGTTGTGTAAACGCTACCTAAGATGCAAATACAATTTCACACAAAAAACATATACACTCTCTTGAGGTGAATAAATGTTTTATTCAATAAGGAGACATGCACATAAAATAGAGTGAAAACACATGAACCAAATCACCAATCCATTGGCGAACCCATTGGTTGTTTGCACCATACTATACTGCATGAGATACAGGAATACAAATAAATAAAGATTTGGCTTGCAACCAAGAACTTATCTTGTGAGATTTTGGAATACTTTTTGTCTTCATTCTATTAAAGAACAAAAGCACAGCATTACCAAATGGTCATTTGACATGTTGCGCCACAATCACATGCTGCAGGATCACTTGTGCATGCGGTAGGTGGACCTTCCCTGTGTTATTCAAAACTCAGCATGAATTACTCACAGCGCTTCAGCTCAAAGCTGAGCAATAAGGGTAACAGGTCAGTCTGTCATCCTTGTTTCCATTTATCTAGGTTGCATTCTTTTTGATTGTATTGTACTGTTGCCTTCACCATTGCATGAACTATAGGGTTCAAACCTACAACCTTTTGGTTACCATTCTATATCATTATTCATTAGGCCACACCACCACTCTTTATAAAACAAGGCATTATATATGGGTATATAGAGGCCCCTTCTTTAGACCAGTGTCTGTGCACTTCATATGAAACACATCCCTCTGCAATTTCCTCATTTCGCTCTAATGACTTGACGGACCTTGTGCTTATCTAGCCGTTTGCTCCTAAAATAGAACTAATAGTCTGTATATCTTGAACCTGTTCAGAGGCAGGTTGGTAAACCTACACTTTTATGAAATCCAATCAGTTTGGACTGGAATGATTGTTTTGTGTTGGTTAATCGCAGTTCAATGATCCTGTGCCCCTAAAGACGGCGGCCACAAGCACCAGCTCTGTTCTTGCTCAGTCAAGTATTGTTCTGTTGATAGAGCTTCATTAGGACTGTTGAAGGTGTATGTTGGTGGGATTCAATAAGCTGCCTCGTCTCTTTATTCTTCTCAGCGCTGCCCAGTTAAGCATGCCTAGTACTAAAACAAGGACTTCAAAGTGTTTGTTAAACTATTCAGGTGGTCAATCCAGGTCCTGGTAAATACATACGCATACACATATAAACAATAGAAATATTATTCTTTAAATTAAAATTGTCTTTCTTAACATTTAAAATGTAATGTTTTGCTCAACGTGTCCAATTACTGATCCCTTGACTTCAGATAAAATCTAAATTCTGTATATATATATATATATATATATATATATATATATATATATATATATATATATACAACATGTACAAGTATGTTGCTCTTGTATGTTGCTCTTAAAAGCTAAGCAGCACACATTTTTTTTATTTTGATGAACATGATCAGACATTTGAACCAGGGAAAAGGAAAAAACAGAGCTTTCTCTGAATTCTGGCAGTTGAACACAAGCTTTTTGCTTGTGCTTTTGCTTCGTCTCTTGGGTATGGCCGTCAAAACAAAACATCTCATGGATTCGTTCCCATGGCTACACCAAATATCTCCAAGTTCATTCATGTCAGTACAATGGACTTCTCTTAGAGTCCTTAAAAAAAACAAAACAACAAAAAAACAATGCACTTCATAGTTTCTGTCAGGTATTGAGAGTCTTGCTCAGTTCCAAAATCTATTGAGCAGCCTACTGCCTACATAGACAGACAGCATCCTAACTGAAACTAAAGTTTTCTTTCTTTTTTTTCTTTTAGCCAACATCTTGAATTTAATGAATCTCTCTGTCTGTCTGTTTCTTTTTTTGTCTGAACAGAGTGAACAAAGCCGGTCAAAGTATTTTTCTAGCTCTGGTGAGACCATAGATCCATTACCCAGCTCCACAACAACAAAAAAAGCTGTCCTTCAGAAGATGTAAGTTCTTATATAGCTTGTGGTGATCTATCCTTATCTTCATTTAACATCCTGGCATTCTTTCAGTGCCAGGCAGGCTAAAGTCCAACCCAGACAACAGCAAGATGATCAGGAGTCCAAATCAGCCCAATTGCAAGTGGATGAAGCACAGAAGAGGTCTGCCGAAACATGTCATCCTGTCCCGGTACTGTTGTCGAGCGAGTCATTGGAGGAAGAGAAAGTCGTGTTGTCATCTAAATTAAGCAACGATAAAGAGGTCACTGAACCACATCTTGGTGCTACCGGTCCGAAGAGACGACCACGAACCCCAAGCAGCTCAGGAGAGGACGTTGACCATCAAAAGACAAAAAGATTGTGCTTTGGAGATCCTGCAGCGTTGAGTGATTCCAACAAGCACTCTTCCGGCATCGCCGCACCAGACGTTTGCAGTCCCCAGCCTGAGATTTCACAGACTAACCAAAGCGGGCTGGCCACAAGTCTGAGAGGCCTATCCGTCAAGCCCGTATCCTCTGGCTCTTCTATTAGTTCCAGATTGGCCGCCGGAGAGGGAAGAAAGGGGGGCGAGCCCAGAACATCCCGATTACGCCGGCTCAAGAAGTCCTGAGGGGCGCAGCGGCATAGAACGAGAGGATATCTGACGCCACCACGATGGATGTTACAGTACACACGTCTACCGTAATGCCGTCTGTCAGCGGCGGTTGCACAAGAATTCACCACACACAGTCTTTACAGTATTTCCCCTTTGCCTTTTAAAGTAAAAAACACACAAACTGCTTAATTGTTTGTATTAGATTACCAAGAACCTCTCAAATATTTGAAAAGGCTTCATTAGCAGCAGCTTAAAAGGAACTCATGCAAACAATAACTTTGCTCTAAACAAAAACACAAATGTAGTTCGCTTTTTTTTTTTTGCACAAGATTTGTATTTCAGACTAACGGGAGCCACCGAGCACACTGTGGCTTCAAGCCCAAATCTCTGGCTCCATTCGTCTGAAATCTCCACTCTTCCAGCTTCAGCTGAGCACATGATTGATTTAGCTGTGTTTTCACATACACCGCGCTCCTTAAGTGATCAGGGGTTTTCACCGTTGGAGCCGACTGCCGTCTCCCTGCGGTTATTATTTGTAAATGTGTTATTGCTTTTTGTAACAGCTAAAAGTCTGCTGCGGGATGACTGACAACGTTATGGAACGCTGTAGTGCAGCTTGTGTCCGATCTTTGGCTAATCAGGGGTGCAGTCGACGTTGATGTAGTGCGTGATGGCAGGATGATTATATGTATGGACATAAATTCAAGTCACATGCTCGTGCTTACAAATCACTTGATGTTTATGCCTTTAGTATAATAGATATGTGTCATAAAAACGTTATCGGAATATACAAACATTGTGCTGTAATAATGCCATAACATTACGGTCAGACTGCCTCTGGTTTAGATTTAGAACACATTTTAAAGTCATTTTACTGTATATTTTGATTTTTGTAATGCAATTCGAATCATTAAAAATGACAACCATTTGTTCTTAAACAGTGTTCCTATTGAGATACTTGTGAACTAAATGTCCACAGAATACTAAACTGAAATCATCACTGTTCATTCTATCTATTGTATAACTCATATTTTACTTTTACTGTAACATTAATAATGAAGCCATTAGGATTTTTTGCCTTTGAATTATGCAATGCTCAGAATGACATATTGAAGATTAACATTGAGCACATTTAAGCTTAAAATCACAAAATAACAGAAGCAACAACAGATATTTTCTTATGTATCGTGATCTGAGGAACGGATTGTGGAAAAAATGTTGGCTGGGAACTATTTATCAGTTGTTGATTTAGATTTTGAGATCAGTGGGGTTTAAATTGACTGACTTTTTTATCATAAATATATAAGTTCAGAAAAAGAAATAACATGCATTTACAAAGTAGATGAGGTGAAAAATTTCATCCATAAATGAAAAAGTTATCAACCCATTCCGAACCCATTCAACTAACTTTCTTCTGTGGAAATTCTGGCTGTTTTCATTTTTGATGCTTGAAAGCGTCACTCGCCATTCAAAGCACCATAAAATTATCATAAAAGTAACTTGTGCATTATTTTCAATGCGTTTAGAAGCTATATGAAGCCTTTGTGTGAGAAACAGACTGGTGTTTAAGTTGTTTTTCACTGATTATCCTCTGCTGTGAATGAATTGAGTCAGTGAGTTGATCTTGTCTGGTTCATGAATCATTTAGACAGGTTTCGTAAACTGAATCAACGGAATCACTGAAAAGATCGGACTCAAAAGAATAATATATTCACAAATTAGAATTGTTACTTCACACATTATAAGGAGAGCGAGAGTGGATGTCAAAATTTTCAATCAAATTTCTTAAATTTCCCTCTTTTTCTCACAGAAAGCTACCATATGACATACGAATACTTTGAATATAGGGCATGGGTTATATGGAACACTTTTATGACACCTCCAGTCCCCATTCATTGTGCTTGGAAAAATAAAGTATGTACAAAACAACATGAGGATGAGTAAATAATGACAGAATAACTGAAAAACATTGGGAAACCCCTTTCTTTTACTCATCACCATACGTTTTGCCTTTTGCCCCGCAGTTATTTTACTGAATACCTCATTCATCATGGTTTTTCAGTCACAGCATCAGTCTTCACATGGTACGGAGTACAGTCAGACCCGCTGAGATATACCATTTAAACGCATTCAGACAGGCCTTGTGCCTTACGTAATATGATGTCAGTGTAAGAGAGGATTCAGCTTCTCCCAAAGCAGCACAATAGAGCAAGCACAAATCGAAAACAAACATTTAATTTTCCTTTTATACAAAATGTTTAATAAATATAACATTCAAAAATATTGCCAGGAACAAACTAAAAAAGAAACAAAAACAAATTTACAATAAGGTCAAATATGAACATTGAATATTGCCATGATCTCATAGAATTTACAAATGTGATAAGCGTGTCGGTTTGGTGTTTTAGAGAGCCTCAATATAAAAGAATTACGAAAAGAACACTACATGTGCACAGCAATAGAAATGGACTCCTGAAAGCAAGGCAGTCATCTACAGTGTTTCCATTGGCCCCCTACTGTTCAAGTATTCACAGCCTAGCTTATGACATACTGCAAACCGAAGCTGAGGAGAAATGATTTGTGTGAATCAGGTTTACCAACAAGCAACTAAAAGACTCGTGTTCCCTTTTATTTTATATATTTTTGAATTATTTATTTTTTTCTTTTTCATCTGTGGCAAGCAATGCGTGCCAACAAGTATCCAAACAAAAAGCAGCCATGATGATGACATTACCTGCATTGAGCAAGTAAGAGTTGGCAAAATACAAATATTGAAATATCTGACAATGTATAAAAAGAAAAAATTCTCAGGCACACAAATGCCCGTCTTGTTTCCTAAAAAATAGACTGCTTTTTTTTTTTTCCTCTTCGAAATTTTGGTATGTGAAACATCAAACAAATGTCGTCCGAACAAAGCTATAGGCTTCAAAACCTATCAAAGCTATCAAAACCTTCAAAACTAGACAGGACATATAAATAAAAAGGAATGATATTTTAAGGCTCTTGATTATTAAGTTAATAAATCAAATATACACAGTGATTAATTAAAAAAAAATATACATATCTACACTAAATTGACAATTCTTCATATTGGCAGCAAAATGCTGACCGACCTATCCCGCCCCAAGAAAAGAAAAATAATAAATAATTTTTTTGCTCTTTCTTTTTTTCTTTTTATACTCATTTCCGACAATTGCTGTGGTGCGTAGCTGTGAAGGCACTTTCAGTTCAGAACTAGAAATAAAACCAACTAGAGAGTTTCCACACAGCCACTGGATAAGGAAGAAACAACTACTTTAGCTGTGAGAGCATTGTCATTATGAACGAAAATAACACTTAAACTATTTGCAAACACTATGCAAACTTTTCAGACTCATTGAGATACTCAAACGTATCCACAAAAATATAGACATTTGAAATGTGTACTTTTTCTTTTTTTACTTTTTTTTTTTCTCTTTTACAAAGGAAAACACTGGATGCGAAACGCAGCATTTGGGTTTTCTAGCTGTCCACAGCAACTGTCAATTGCCAGTGTGAAGCCAGCTTGTCGAAACTTAAATTAACACAGGATTCTAGGCAAATAACAGCCTTGGAGTCCAGAACGTGATGCAACAGTTTTAAGAAGCACAACCCCCACCCCCGAGACCCTGCCAAGTGACCGGTAAGTGCAACAGGGGTTCGGTCGCACGGCAACACAGCTGCCTGCTATACGATATACTCCATCCTGTTTAAGCTCTGTGCCGTCTCCAAGTCTCTGTTGTCCTGTTTGTTAGTCCAATTTGGGTTTTTGTTGGGCGCGCGCTCCTCCCTCTCCACCAGCGTGTAGGCCGGCTGCTTGGTGAAGCGCGCTTTCTGCAGGTGTTTGTCCATTTCCTCTTCCTCCACCTCGGAGTTATGCGTCCTAATTTTGGCAATGATGGAGTTCTTCCCCTCGTAATCTTTTATGGCCACGCCATGAGCCGCATGTTTCTCAATGGGGTTTTTGATTTGGTTGAGCTGCTCGCGCACGTTATTGGTGGTATTGTCCTCGGTTGCTGAGGTAGTCGTGTTGCCATGGGTGTTCTGTTTCCGCCGGCGGTGAATGCACCACAGGAAGGCCGAGGCCAAGGCGAGGATCCAGAGCACGATGAAGATGGAGCTGAGCAGAGGAACCAAGTAGTCTAGAAAAGAAGAACAAGAGGGACAGTTAGCCAGTGTTCAGGAGAGTGACAAGTCTTTTCAAAGTATAGTTTTTAGAAGAAGAAAAAAAAATGTAGTTTTGAAAAATTAAATTTAATTAAAAAAAAAAAAAAAAGTCAAGTGGCGTAACCATTAAAGCCACAGTATACTTCAGTTTTTCCGCGTATACAAGGATCTATGTACAGTTTGCATGAAACAAATTTCCTCACCAGAATAGTATGCGCACCGCCAATTTCGGCGGTCCGAAATTTCATTCGTATTTAATTTGTTTTGCACAAATCGGTTGTTCCACAAGGTGTTTTACAGTAGAAAACGAAACTAGAGATGGAACAACAACAAAATACTGGAGACTACTACAACAACAAGCGGCTCCATTGATGAGTGCTTGTGTGAGAGGGTTATGAGATAGCTATAACTTTAGTTTAAAAGAAAACAAAGACATTTGGAGATATATAGCACAGACGACCGCCTGCGTACGCGCACGCTATCTTTGCGGAATTACTTTTAAAGGCTACATGCTAGGCTAAATGTAAAAAAAACGAAGTATACATTGGCGTATTTTCTAAAAACATTTATGACTGATACTAAAATTGTTTATGAATTAATAAATCTTATATGTTCATGATAAGATCTGTACACAAATTCAAGATGAAAATCTGATTACTTTTTTACTTAAGCTCAAAGTATACTTCGTTTCTTTATGCGTACACTGAACGTACAGTTACAAAAATCGGGTGGTGCACGTACGGTACACGTACTATTCTGGAGACGAAATTTGTGTCAAGTGCACTGTATGCAGACATACTGACTTTGATAGAGTCATTAGGGTATGACATGATATATGTCCAATTCTTCTTTTGCATGTTGGGTACACTATAGGCTTTGTTGTTTGTTGGTTTGTTTTGGTGGATAAAAGTTTTGATAAAAGAAAAAACATTTTGTTAAAAAAGTATTTAAGATTAATAATAAATGGCATTTCTGTAGCTCAAAAAGTAAAGCATGGCACTAGCAATGCCAAGGTCATGTGCTTAATTCCCAGGAAATGCAAGGACTGATAGATTGCAATTTAAGTCATTTTGAATAAAAGCATCTGCCAAATGCACAAATGTAAATAAAACTGCCAAACTACTTAAGGTTTTCTTTTCAAACATTTCACTCTTTTAATAAGGATTTTCTTCATTATGATATCAGGACTGATTAAGAAACATGCTCACTACAGAAGATGTGGTTGCAAATCACTATATGAATTTTAATGCACTTTTGAATAATTTAATAGATCTGGGGAAAAAAAAAAAATCCTGATCCTAGACTACAATGGAAACTTGTCTTTAAAAGAGCTTTCCCATGTTTTATTCCTATTTACTGGTGAACATTTGGAAATGGAAATGGTGTAGGAAAAAATAATCCAAACATTAATTTAACAGGAACATTTTCCTATTTTGGACAAGACATACCCTGTTTATACCCGGTCCCCTGGCCCAATCTACAGAGCCTGGAGCACATGTTTTAAAGGTTTCTTAAGTGAGGAAGAGACTAAGCAGCTTGGCAGAAACATCGGACGCCATTTTTGATGAACAGCATGCATAAAGAGGGCCCTGATGTCTAATTGAAGTTCCATCCAACTGGCAGAACTGATGTAACATTCCATGGCTTCAATGACTTAAAGCATCTTTTGACAGTTTAACATTGCTCATGCAAGACAGACCAAGGACAGACAGTTCAACACGACTGTGGAAACCTTAATACTTTGATTCGACTACTTTCAGCAAAGATGGACCCAATGTCCAGTATGATTAAGAGGTGCTTACCAGTTTTGGGGCTTGGTGTCTGGTGAACCCGTACACCAGTGATGGCTTTGATGATGGTGCTGTTACCATTTTGCTTGCTCACCAAGTCAATGATTTGAACCGTAATGTCTTTAATGGGGCTCCGGTCCAACCTGGGCTCTTCTGTGGACTGTACAAAAAAAAAAGACTTAATTTCATAATGTTATTTAAAAAAAAAAAATCTTTTTTTTTTCTCTTTTTGTTCTTTATTAAAATAATGAAAGAAATGGAAGTCAGTGGGGTGCAAAACAAATCTGTCTGGACCCTACTGACTTTCAATGTATGGACAAAAGAATAATGATTTTTTTTATATTTTTGGAACTGAAACTATTGTGTTCCAGAGAAGAAAGGAATCACACTGGTTTGGAATGACATGAATTCTAATTTTTGAGTAAACGAGTGGTGTCCACGTTTAGTTACAACCATAAAAAACACCTGAACCAGCAAGGTCTTCAAGAAAACTAGAAACTTGCGTTGGAGCTAAAGGTATCTAAAAGAACATCTAAAGCTAAAAGAGTATCTTTAAATGTAATGTTAGACCCATTTATATCTTTTGAAAACCATACTTACGATGCTAACGTGAATCTCGTTGCTAGCTGAAGATGATGGCTCACAGGTGATGGACACGGCATACTCTGCCGTGAGGTTCTTCAGCAGGTACCAGTGCCTCAGCTCATTACATACATGTTCCACACTCAAGCCCTGTCGGAATAGAAGGATCTATGAGTTTGTGCATATTTAAACCCATTCCAAGTAAATAATTAGTGCAGTATGCATCCAAATCTCCAAGACTGCTCTTCAGTTTTTAAGTTTGTCTCCCATGGCAAAGCAGACATTGTGGGCAGGGCGAAAACACCAAAATGAAAGATTCAGTCGGTTGGAAGTAAAAAAAAGAGATAAAGACGTAAGGTTCTTCCCTTATCATATATTAATCCTATACACTCCTCCCTTGTTTCTGTATCACAATAGAAGATCCGCGTGTTTTTTTTATGCTCGTCACTGTCCTTTGTTGCACTCACTTGTCTCTCGTTCAGCAATTCAGACTGGCTGGAAGGCAGCCGCCAACGGTGTTTCTCAAACTCTGTTCTCATACAATGACTGCCTAAGTATTAAACCGTTACGGGATATTAGCTCAGGAATGCCTTGGTTCGGAAAGGGATACAGAGCCAGGGCTTATTGTACAAGATATATTTCTTGCGCTTTTTTCATCTGAAGAAAAAGTGTTTGGATATGACAACAAAGCTTGCGAGAATCCAACTAGCCTGGAAAACTTCACCCACGAGGAACGTTGTCTCCTGGACTAAGAGAACCTGATCTTTCACGCCTCACTGCGCTCTTCGTTCTCCACCAAATTAGAGAAGGGTGGAGGAGACATTTGGAGAAGGGGGAAAATGGCTCAAAAGCTCATAATTCAATCACTCTCCTCTAAAAAGTATAACTCACTTGAGGCATGTTCTCCTTGTTAAAGGTGAACGTGATGTTGGCGCAGCTGTCGTCTTGGTAAGAGAAGCTGGCGTGGCATTTGGAGGGAGGAGAGGGCGCAGGAGGCCAGCACTCTCCCAGACTGGGACAGGGTTTGACGAAGCAGTGCTCTTCCTTGATGGGAATACAAGATTGGCCAGCAGGACACCCACCTCTGGTCTTTCCTGCCCGACATGACTTTGGTCCACACCACATCTAAAAAAAAAAAGAGCCAAATAATATGCATTTTGTTAGCTTAATCAAGAGAAATATTACTAAACGCCTCAAGAATATGATGTTAAGTTACCATGGTGCAATGAATCCTTCCATTTTGACATTGGCAAAGGTTGCAGCTTTCCTCCCATTTGGCGCCATCAGCAGTTACTTGTCCATTAACAATACAGGGTCTCCCAATGACTGTGAACACCACCAACAGAAGATTATGACATGGCAAGAAAGGTATTTTTTTTTTTTTATCTTTTTGAGTGAAAAATTCAAGCTGTCATAATTGTGCAGCCCAAAGTCAAATTTTTTGACAACTTAACAGGGTCCATAAGTTATTGGTTTGGAAATTAAAGGTTTTAGATGTGCTAATATGGGTCTTGGTTTTCTTTTCAAGAAGAAATTATGGCCTCCTGAGGGGACAGGTGAGGTTAGTAGTTATTGCCAGTTTGCACAAGCTTATACGACTCTCACCTTCTTGACACTCTGGTCCTGTTCTTCCAGGTGGGCAAAGGCAGCGGTAACCATTGATTTCATCTACGCAGGTAGAGCCAAATGCACAGGGAGAAGACTGACACTCATTTATATCTGAAAGAATTAAGAGAATCTGTTAAGAACAATGCTCTGAATGTCCTTAAAGCATTCCAATAGCATGGATAGCATGAATAGCAACAAGTATAGTCTCGTTTCCCAAGAAAAATATCGAAATATTGTTAAAAAAAAAAAAAAAAAAAATATATATATATATATATATATATATATATATATATATATATATATATATATATATATATATATATATATATATATATATATATATATATATATATATATATATATATATATAGAATAAAATATATAGATTTACCTCATAAGCAAGACTGCTAACAATATTAAAGGCTTGTTTTCCAAAACCTTGAATTGTCATGCATTCTTGCTTATGGTGTAAATCTACATCGTTCTAAGGATGTTAAGTGAGAATTTTGATTGAGACAAGTTTGACTGAACGCCCTATCCTGATGGACTTTATCATCTTGAGCTCAGCTGACAGTAACGTCATGAGCTCATTTGCAGGTTCGGATGCATCAAACAGTAAAGCCTGAGGTATGTCTTGTGCAGCCAGATGAAAGCTTTTCAAAGAGAAAAACGAGCTCTGTAATCAGTGCTGGATAACCAGGCTGATTAGCTTTCGGTCACTGCGAGCAAGTTTCTCCCGAGGGGCCGTGAACATCAGCGTTGCAGAATGCAAGGACGGTGCTTGCTGTGTCGTTGGCATTCTGCCCAGAGGGCCGGCTAATTGGGTGGCTAGACTGTGCATTTCACTCCAGCTCTGTTTGTTTTTGAAGAGATGTGTTGCACATTAACAGAGCTGACAGCCAAGAGGATCAGGCGTCATCTATAACTCACTTATGCGACAGTCTGGCCCAGCGAAACCCGGAGCACACTCGCAACGGTACCAGTTTTCACCATCCACACACGTCCCGCTGTTGTAGCTGTGGAGAGAGAAAGACAGAGGGTCAGGCACAGTTCAGTTCAGCCATCATTACAGCACTATAGACAGGGTCCAAAAGTAGCACTCGCCAAGCTCCAAAAGAGAGTAAAAGCTGGCATATTGACATACTGTAAAAGAGCTGTTGGTTTATGGTGAGATAGATTAGAGTTTGGTCAACTAAAGTGGAAATAAAATAAAGATAAGTAAATAATAATAAAAATTATTTGATATGAAATAAATAATAAAACAAACTATTTAAAGTAAAATATAATAAGAAATAAAATGGCTTAAACAGTAACTCATCAGTGAATGGTAATTACATTCTTTTACTCAAATTGGCAAGTCTGACTGTCAGTGATAAAAGTGATGCAAAGATTCAAAGACATGCAAACTATCTACTAATAAAAACATCTGTAGCAGCTTTTACAACAACCATGTAAAAAAAAAACAGGTAATTCCAATTATCATAAGTAAATTTGGTCATTTCACTCAAAATTGGCAGGTATTGTCCCTGATTCCAAATAACAAGATCTATATCAAACGAACTTATGCTAATAGTTTTGACGGGATATGTTATTATGTTATTGTGAACTCTGACAACTCAAACTCTTGCTCAGACAACTTCTTGAGCAGATGAACCTGATGTCAAAAGCACAATAGACAGCAAGCTTAACGCACCCTTGGAATGACAGAAGCTATGGGAGTGCCCGTTTCCCAGCACTGAGAGAGTGTGAGAAAGTGCGGCACAGCTGTACGGGCCTGTTTACAGCGGCAGGCTGTGTGTGTAAATGTTTTGCCAGGACTTACCATGGGTGTGGGTTGCAGTCGTTGGTATCTGAAAAAGAGAGAGAGAGAGAGAGAGGAGGGTTTGTTTCACTTCACACCCATGTGAGCACATAAGAACGAACACAACAGTGAACATGTCAGAGCTTGTGTATCGGTGTGCGCGTGCATCTGTGTGCGCGAGTGGGCGTCCAGCTTGGCAGAGTCGTTGATTACTCGGTTACTAACTGACTTGCTGTCTCCAGCTTTTCTTCTCTTTTAATTTTTTAGGACTCCAGATTTCTCGTTCTCACAGATTGAGAGCGGTACAACAATACATGAGAAAGGCACATCAAGGGGGAAAAAAAAAAGAAGTAGAGGAGAGGTGGTGGGCTTTAGGAGGGGGGGACATCTGTCTCCACTTTCCCTCATTTAAATTTTTTCCTTCATAGCTGGCAGCAGCCGACAATGTCCAGCCAGGGTGAGGTGGGTTTAGAGAAAGAGAATGGAAAAGCTCGAGGAAGACAAAGCCAGGGAAATGGATCCTTGCTTTATTCTCAGACTAAATGGGGGTTGAAAAATGTACTTTTATGAGTAAAATTACTCCCTCTTCCACTTTAAATCTACCTAGGAAGTTACACCGCAGCTATCGGTCACAAGAAGCACTACTCACTCTCGGTGCAGGTGGATCCTTCCCAGCCTTCCTTGCAGACGCAATTGAAGGAGTCGCCATTGACCACACAGGTGCCTCCGTTCTCACATGGGTTGGGCAGACAGCTGCTGTTCTTGGCTGCAGAGGAACCACAAGAGAGGTCAGAACCCTTTGAACTGAACAGATCAACACGACTGCAACCACAACAAGACTGCCACACTTAAAACAGACCCGCTACATCTTGAAGTATTACCAAGTATAACATTTCCCAAGGCTCGTTCCAACTGAATTTCCCATCAAAGAATTGGAGCCGACCATATGCCAGATATGATATTTTCTGCATCAAGCAAATTTGTGGAAAAATGTTCGTCCCAAAATGTGAAGGTGTTATTTTACACACCGTGCTATTTGAAGCAAATATCTGCCAACACATTAATAGAAATGGAGTGAGAGTCCAATCTGAAAGCTAGAATGACATTCAGGGGAGTTTCAAACTGAAGAGGGCAAGAAAAATTTCAGAGAAAAACTTGAAGAAAAAATTATTATATATTTTATCATTTATATAAAATAAATTATAATATATATATATATATATATATATATATATATATATATATATATAGTTTATACTTCTTACAGTGCAGGCAATATTTTCTTTTTTTTGGTACAATGACAAGAAAGATGTGTAAAATATCACAATTTCTATTTCTCACACATTCTAAATGGGTGTTAAAATATAAAGCCTTCACATTTTAGAAGGAAGGTGAAAAAATTTGGGGGTCCTTGGCATTATAAAATTTCAACATTTAAATGCCCATAACATTCTTGAAAGGGGCAATTTGAAAGGTTCTGAAGAATTTGCAAAAAAATACTAGCAGCAAATATGTGCAAAATTATTTTCTGCACAGTTGTAGCCTGTAGGTTTGCTACAACTGCTTGCTCCAAAGTGCATTTTCATGTAAAATTATGACTTTGGAGAAAGAAGCATGCCACAGGGGTTTGTGGGATTGCTGCATTTTTGTAAAGGCTTGACGCACATGAGCTGCATCGTGTTCTAAAAGAGAGAAAGTAAAGGTGCATCGCCCAAACTGACCTATGTTACATGTGGCACCTTCCCAGCCAGGTGAGCACCTGCATTTGAAGATGTCCCCTTCATCATGGCATGTACCTCCATTGTTGCATGTGGCTTCGTCACATTGGCTATCACCTAAAATTACAGTTGATCCAATAGTATTTTTAACTCCATCCATAAACGCTAGCACAAACAAAAACTCAACAAACTGGGTGGGTCATAAAAATAGTCTTTCGTACGGGAGTGGCAGGTTTTTCCCTTCCAGCCATTTCTACATTCGCAGTAGAAATCGTTCACCAGGTCTTGACATGCTCCCTTGTTCAGGCAGGGGTTCATGCTGCAGTCATCTATGTCTGAAAACATTGGGAGAAAAGAATGAGAAAATGAACTCAAAGAAGGACAAACATTTAGTATAAGCAGAGAAAAATCTATGCAAGTGAACTTACTGATTTCGCAGTGAGTTCCTTCCCAACCGTCAGCACAAATGCACTCATAAACGTTCACCTTATCGATGCAAGTTCCAGCGTTGCGACATGGGTTACTTTCACAGTCATTTATATCTGAAAAATGACCACAGACACCATATAATTTAGGACCATGTGAATAATCCAATAAGGATGCAACATATATTGTTTCCTATTGGTTATTAACCTCCGTTCATTATGTATTGGCAGATATCGGATATTTAATTGTGCATGGAATTGTACGTTGTACATCAATGTTGTGATGCCTAAAATCACTTATAGCATTATTTTAGTATATATTTTTTTGTTTTATATTTAATTAGACAAAATATTCTAGGGTTTTAATATCAGACTGCATCCCTATAATCCAATAATATGTTCATATTATTATATCCAGAATAATATGTTCAGTCTTACTTTCATGGCAGTAGGTGCCTCTGAAACCTTCCTGACACTCGCAGGTAAACTGGCCTCCGGTCTGGCTTCTGCATCGTCCGTGAGGGCCACAGACGTTTGAGGAGATATATCGCACCCCGTCCGGTGTACTGTTTGATGCCACGGCAACAGTGCAGCTGTCAATCACTGTTAAGGGTTCAATGAAAGAACGAAATCCAGCTGTTAAATCCCTTTGTTCTTTGCAGACCGACATCAAGTGACATGAAATCTACCAAAGCTTGTGACACTACCCATTTTTCCACTTAACAGCAATCCAGGCAATTTATTCAGATATTTTTTGGTTCACTTTACAAAGCAAATCCCGTTTTTACATCTGCTTTTGCAGAAAGAGTGAGTGAGGAGGCCTTTTAATGCACATAAGCCCTGATTCTGTTCAAAAAGAAACTTGATGGGCTTATCTAGCTGTGGGGTTTGCCTCTCCTCAAACACACACACACACTTTCAAACATCCAAGGCAGAGAATCCCACCAAGTCATAACCACGGAGAACACACACAGAGCTGTTAAGAAGCTGGCAAATGTTCAGGAGGATTTGGGAATGGGGAAAGTGTTTGAGAGACTGTGTGTATGTGAGCTGTGTGTCCAGAGAGGTTACTGTCAAATAGCTCAGTATGGGCTGAAAAAGCCTCATGTAACAAAATATGAGTTCTTTTTTCTCATCTTTCCCCCTGAAGGTGGTGGGAGAGTCCACGGGCCTGTAATCTCGTTTTTCTCAGCAGCTGAACAATGGCATGCAACTGGCAGATCAGCTTACTATGGGTTTTAGAGGCGCTTTACAAAGAGATACTGAGACAGGATCCGTCCCGGAGACTGAGATTTCTCACCTTGGCATGATGTGGTTCGACAATGGTCCTTCAGGTGAGAGCAGTTTTTACCCTCGTAGTCATCGGGGCATTTGCAGAAGTAGTCCGAGGCCAGGTTAAAACACTGCGCCCCGTTCTGACATGGGTTGGGCTGGCAGTAATCGATATCCAGCTATAACGGAGAAAGATTTACAAGAGGAGAAATGAGAGCTCAATGATGAGGGGAAAATGATATCCAGGCATTTTTGGATTCATAGAAAACAGAGCAACCCTCAACAGCCTCGACACGGCGTCTGCCAGGAAAAAGCGTACCAAAATGCTCAGGAGAATGAAAACAAATAGAAGAATATTTTAAAGAGCTAGCCAAACCCTGCCTGTCTCAAACCGAGACCTTCTTTCTTTGTCTCTGTCTTTCTCTGGGGGTACAACTAGAGCTGGGTGTATGAAGGTATACACTACTGTTTAAAAGTTCAGGTTGAGAGTTTTTTTTTTTTAAAGAAATTAATACTTTTATTCGCCAAGGATGCATTCATTTAAAAGCAACACATTTATAAAGTTAAAAAAATTCTATTTGTATGTTCTTTTGACTTTCTATTCATCAAACAATCTAGAAAAAAATATATATATTATGGTTTGCACAAAAATATTAAACAGAACAACTGTTTTCAACATTGATAATAATCAGAAATGTTTCTTGAGCATCAAATCAGTATATTAGAATGATTTCTGAAGGATCATGTGACACTAATGACAGGAGTAATGATGCTGAAAATTCAGCTTTGCATCACAAGAAGAAATGACATTTTAAATAATATGAATATAGAAAACAGTTATTTTAAATTCTAACAATATTATTCATTTACCATCAAATAAATGCAGCCTTGGTGAGCATAAGAGACTTATTTCAAAACATTTAAAAATATTACCGAGCCCAAACTTTTAAACGGTAGTACATACCAAAAGAACTGTTAAAATTCTGCAATGCTGTTTTTCAATAGAGAAATTATATTCTTTATGTGAGTGATTTGGTTTTGATGTATGAGGACAAGCGTCCAGTTTAGCCACAGTTTAACTGTAGGTTTGCAGGTTGTTTATGGCTGCTGAGTAACATCACAATTAATACAATTAATTAATAATGCATGAATACAACTGTGAGCAATTTTATAACTTTGAACTTTGCAGTCATGTTTATGTTTTATTTTTAGCTTTAGCATTACATAATTTAAGGCCGACTCAGATTTTATATTAAAGATTTTAAATAAAAATATACCAAAAACAAACAAACAAAAAAAACAAAAAACAAAACAGGAGTTTCTCTCACCTGACACAGCTGACCGGAGAAGCCGGCGGGACACAGGCACTGAAATCCATTGGCTTCATCCTGACACCGGCCACCGTTCAGACAAGGACTGCTAGCGCACTCATCCACGTCCTTCTCACAGTGTTCACCTGAGTAGCCAGGAGGGCAAAGACAGCGGTAACCGTTGACCAAATCCTGTTTAAAAAAAAAAAAAAAAAGAGCGAGAATTATTTTTCTGGAAAAAATCTATAATACCTCTTTGTACTGAAGGTCAAATACCTTCCCTGCCATAATCATAGACACACTTTCCGGGCACTAGCCCTCAAAAATTATTATTCTGTTTAGAAGGCTTACATTTTTCATACAACACTTGTGAGAATGAATGGTATCAAGATATCAGTCTCAGACGACACACCCATAAACTGTTCATGTTTCCTGTTCTGGATGTTTACAGTTTCCAGGCTTCTACAATAAGCCCTTTTGAAGACGAACTAGTCACTGGATTTGTCAAAGTTTGAGAGGTTCATTGCATTAAGTCTGAAGGGATTGAGGAGTTTTGTTTGAAGCAGTCGGTAGCAATTATAGGGGATATCGTTGAGTACATCTGTACATTCCACTTTGTTAACGTTATATCCAATTTCAGATAAACCCTATCTAAACACCATGTACAAAATAACTAGCTGTACTTGGCCGCTTTACATGCCAGTCTGAAATGCCAGCCCCTTCCTGCTTAAGTGGGCAGATCTTGGACAGATTTTTACACTACCATTCAAAAGTTTGGTGTTGGTAAGATTTGTCATGTTATTGAATATTTTGAGTCTCTTACATGAATTTGATCAAAATAAAACAGAAATATTGTTAAATATTATTACAATTCAAAGTAATTGTCTATTTTAATAAGTGTAATTTACCCCCGTGATCAAAGCTGAATTTTCAGCATCATCACTCCAATCTTCAGTGTCACATGATGATTCAGAAATCACTCTAATATGCTGATTTGTTGCTCAAGAAAAAGTTCTTTCTTGAAACTGTATTCAATTTTTTTTAATTCTTTGATTAATAGAAAGAACAGAATTTATTTGAAATATGAATCTTTTGTAACATTTCTGTCACTTTTGGTCAATTTAATTCCTTGCTGAATAAAACTATTCATTTCTTACAAACTCCAAATATCTGAACAGTAGTATATGTTGATAGTAAAGGGTCAGACTGTCAACAAAAACAAAGACTACTGAAAGTGAAGTCAGATCAGGAGATCTCCTACCTTGCAAGTTCCTCCATTCAAACACTGATGCTGGCAGTCATTTATGTCTAAGAAATGAGAGAAATGTGTCTGAATTTATAACGCATAAACACAGTGCAGATAGAAATCTATGCAAACACATGCAGGGCTAAAAAGAAAAACACGGATTGTTATACTCACTTATGTCACAATTCTGACCCGTCCAGCCAGGGAGACACTCGCAGAAATATCCACCAATCAGATTGTGGCATGACTTGGCATTCACACATGGCTTGTCCTCACATTCATTGGCATCTTTGAAAATATTTTTTTTGAATTTGTTAAAAGCATGCACATGTATGGGGAAAAAATATAGTTAAATAATGAAGTAATCTCTCACCAATCAGACACATTTTGCCGGTCCAGTGAGGAGGGCAGGTACATTTAAAGCCATTGACCAAATCCTGACAGGTGCCTCCGTGTTTACATGGGTTGGGCGCACAGTCGTCCACATCTATGAGAACAGAGCAGGTTAGACACCGAGTGCCGTTTGGCATCTTCTGTTTGCATTACTGTATTACTGTGTGTTGCCTTACTTATTTCGCACGATGGTCCACTCCAGCCGACTGCACAGTGACACTCGTAACCCTGACTGGTCTCCTTGCAGGTCCCTCCATTTCCACATGGGTTGGACAGACAGGCGTGCTCAGCTGTGAACGCAAGCACACAGTCTCACTCGATTGCGGTACACAGTTTCAAACATATACAGCTCTTCTGTGAAGACATATAATCATTATATTGAAACTAAATTTTGATTCACAGAAAAAAGAAAGTCATATAGGTTTGAAACGATTTTAGGGTGATAAATTAATACTTTTTAAGCAAAGATGCATTAAATTGTTCTTAGTGTGACTGAACTGGCATTGATGAGCACAGGATAAGTCAAATTAAGACAGATTTAATTTTTGAGTGAACTATAGGTCTAATGTGCTCTCAAGTCCACCTCTACAGTGACCAGAACATGTTGATGTGACCTTTGCACTGTAGTCACATGACTGACCCCATTAACTTAACAGTTAGTTTAGCTTTTATCTTCCCGCTCAAGACTGAACGATTCCTCCAATGTTTTGGATAGGAAAAATTTCTTCACATTGCCCCAAGGAGATATCACCACCCTAAAGGCTTGAATGGGGATCATATGAATCCAAGAAGAGGATGGGGAGGGGGAAAAAAAGCCATGACGGTCCATCTGGCAGATTTCATCACTGTACCCATCCAGCCATTGACTGTCAAAACAGACGAGATCCACTGGCATGACATATCATAACAGAGGATTAGCAGACCTGGGCGCCCTTCCTGACACTGTAGACAGTTAAGGCCCGAGTTCTGACATCATCTGATCCCCCATAGGCTCTCTACACCCTTTCCCATCTACAGCTATTCCAGAATACAATGACATGGCTGCAATAATTTGACTTGGTGTCAATAGCAAAATGGCACTGTGTATAAAAGGGACTCATGCCAACAGAAACACAGAAAGCAGCGCATAATGACTGTAAAGATTTATTAAAGGAGACAATCAAATTCAGGCTGCATGACTGCATCTTTAAACTGCTCTGTGTATTAGGTTTCAAGCGGCTACAGTGTCATTATGTTTCAGGGTCATAAACAGGGAAAGATGGTAAATCTTTCTTTTTGTTTGTACAGCTACAATAAACACACTCTCAGAAAAAAAATATAATAAAAATTGTACCTTTAGCAGCTTGTTGCTGGGGCAATATCCTCAAAGAGACGACTTCGTACCTTATTTGACCCTAAAATGTTCATAGTAGTACCTTAATGCTATATGTTGTAGGTACTGTGGGCAGTAGTATGCATCTTTTAGGGGTAGATAAGTCATAACTTTAAGGGCACTGCCCAAGTCCCAAGCTGTTGTACGCCTAAAGGTACAATTTTTGCATTTTTCTGACAGTGCGTGAAGTGATTCTTGTGCATCAGTCCAACTCTGATTATATTTAAAACGTGCACTAACCGAAACATCACAATTTTATGCTTTAGTTATTCAGTTCCAGTAAAATGACAAAGATAATTAGTTATACTCTTTACTACAGTAAGTACACTCTTGATGAAACTCCTTCAATGAAACTTAAATCTAATGACCAGAACCAACTCTAAATTCAAATCAAAATTCATTTAGAGCTTTTTACAAGCATTACAATCTTCAAACACACTTACCATACTTAAATACAAAATACAAAATTGGAGACCTTCAAATGGACTGGTAGGAATGAGAATGACAACTAAGCACTCGCAGTCTTCCTACGGGTCCGCACTTTCGTGACATAATACCGCTTTGACTGCTGGTAGAAGTCGCTTCAGTGCGGGCTCTGCAAAAGTGTACATCAAGGACGCATACAGAACGCAAAGGGGGCGTTCACAAACACCCTTCTGAAACCTAAAATGACACCCTATGGTCTTGTGGACTTTGAAATCACATGCACATGGCGGCCATTTCCAGTCCACAAGACCATAAATGCATATGAAGTGTAACATTTGGGATAGGGCCAAAGAAAAAGGAATGTACACTTTAGGAAGCACGATACTGACATTTTTGCCGCACAAAACAATTAGTATGAGCCTCAGATGGCATTGCCAACAGTTTGTTCACTAACTGTCTGATGCATACTGCATAAAACAATGGAAAGAATCGTCATTTCCATTTGGTTTATTATTGTGTCATCAACTATTTTAGATAAATTCACCTCTAAAGTGCATGTAAAAACAAAACAATTTGCGACTGGACGCTTTTCATAACAGTCAGATAGATCAAAGTGGACTTTCTTGTCCAGAATCTGCAAATTAAACCACTACAGCATGACAGACTCACCTCGTTCACAGTTGACCCCAGAGTAGCCGTCTTCACAAGAGCACTGGTACTTGTCAGGCCCTGTGTTGCTGCACGTTCCTCCATTCAGACACGGCTGGTGGGTTCCACAGTAGTTTAAATCTGAGAGGTGAGAACATTCAGTATTAGAACTTAATGTTAGAAAGCAAAACAGAATCAGAATAAATAAAATGAAAGCGTGCTTACCTTTGTCACAGAGTTGTCCACCCCAATTAGTGTCACAGAGGCACTGCCAGGGTTCACCGCAGGTCCCGTGTACACAGCCCGGGTGAGGGATGCACTTATCACAGTACGGACCCTGCCAGCCATACAAACACCTGAAACAGACAAATACAACCTTCAGTAAGGTTTTATAAATGCAAAATGTATATATATATATATATATTATATATATATATATATATATATATATATATATATATATATATGGATATAGATATAGTCACACTATATATTGTATATGCATTTGAGTGAGAAGTTATCATGGACAAAATTAATAACATAAACGACAAGACTAACTATTTAGTGGAAAACTATTTTCTAAACAATATTCCTTCAATGACATGTTATTTTGATAAACAGAGCAGAACATTTTCTTGTTTACTCTTTGAAAAATTCAAATGATATTCACCAACACCTTTTTTAGAAATAGTTTGCTTTTCCAATTCTCTCATGTTCTCAAAAGGCATTCTATTATAAAGGCAACACCACACAAAAACAATGTGTAGTGATTTTCTGAAGTATAATTTGCCATAATTTACTCAAAGTACTTTTGAGAAAGTTGTTGTTTTTCAGGGCATTCGATGCTGAAAGGTCACCCTTTCATAAACTGCGTTTTAAAAGTTCGCCCCAGTGCACTGGGGAAAAGGGAACCGCCGACAACTTCTTGTCTGATTATTTAATGCCAAGCCATGCAAACAACAAACAGCAGCTTTAAAACTCCACTGGGTCTTTTAGAGAGACTAACATTAGCTTGTGGCAGGACACTCTGTCTCAATAAAAGCGGAGCGGCTTGGCCCCAGAACTGCTCGGACCATCTGGGTGGGGGATTGTGTTTGCAGACTGCTCCATTGGCCTATGTATTTATGGCGGGTTCTTTTGCATTCTCACTCCTGTTCCCATGTAGCCATTCTCTGCCCCGGGAATAAAAAACAACAAAAAAAAGTGAGTCGGAGCTACGGCCGCAGAATATCTCTAAGCCTGTAATTAAAAGTCATCTCCAAAACGCCTCAGAGAGCTCTCCCTTACACTTCCCTTTAAGACGGCAGTAATTAAACAGCCCAAGCGATAACCTGTTCCTTAAAGAGTGACTCAGATGAGATAGTAAGTCGCTTGAGTGCTCAGCCGCAGGAAAACAGACTGCCCTCTGGGGAAAAAGAAAACAATTAGCCTGAGGCGGCAGTTCAGCTGTAAAAATAAACACGGTGGTTGAGGAAACCTCTCTCTGTGATTAAAGACAACTATTCTTAAACGTGCGAGAAGATTTCACTATGAGAAACGTTCACAAAACACTGCATTTCAGCTCAGCGCCTTTGAATGATATTAAAGCAGAAAAATGACGTTAACTCCGCATGGCTGAGAAACATTTTCACCCTGTAGGCCTTGACGGTTCCAATATAGCACAGTAAGAGCTCTTGTTACAACAGTTGCACAATTGCATGGTTGTGTGTTCTGGCAAGCTTTCAGTGAGAGATGAATAGGTAATGGGATATAATCATGCCAGATGTAACAAAGAGCTGAGGTTTTAGTATACATTGAATTCTGTAGACTTCAACCATTGATCTTGAATGTTTTCTGAGGTGGTACAATGATAAGACTTAGTCAAACTTCATAACAAAACATCTCCAACGTCAGGCTGTTTACCAGATTCGTGTAAAAACCAAAAACCAATAACGTGCCAACGAAAAACCAGAAAAATCTCAATCCAAAACTTGCCACGACTTGCTCCAACCAATAGAAGATCAGTTTGTTGTGAAAGAAATTCAATTTTCATTAACCCGATGCCCTACTCAACACAAATAAGTTACACATGACATTCCTTTATGACGACGCAAATGACTTTGGGCAGCCTCGCCTTGCTTTTGCATTTTTTTATACGTGTAGGAATCGTACGCATTACAACAGCAAAACATAACTCAAGAAAAGTGCTCCTTAACGCACATGGAAGGATGAAAAACAGCAAAATAGCTTCATTCTGTTCTCTATGGAAACGACACAATAGTTAAATAGTCACCAATTTATTTTATTACATATTAAACAAGCCAGTTAGTTGCTTATTTTGTGCATTAGTGTAACAAAAGAGAACAAAAGTATTTATGATGCACTCGGGCGCTATAGCTGTAAACGAACACACAGATATTCATCGCTTTCTCTTCCCCTGTGGCCACATTCATACATCATTAGTAAAACAAGCAGTGCATTTTAAAAGCCAGTTAAAGGTCCAACTTGGCAGATTATGGTTTGTAGATAAGGCCTCAATATCTTGCCAGACAAATCAAAACATTAAATAGCTATAAATAGCTTTGTGCTTCAGTTGTCTACACAACATGGCCTTATTGGCACCATCTCAGTGCTAAACGCCAGCCATGTTCGAATATTTGTAGGTGAATGTCAGTAATCTGTGCTTTCATTGTCTGTGTACCAGAAACAGAGCTTGAGCTATCAGACCCTGACAGGACAAACGGGACACATGGATTCTAACAAGATTTAACCATGAGCCTCTAGTTGCAGTCAAAGCTTGTACTGTTGCATTTTTCACTCTTTAACAAGGCTTGACTTGTTGCTCTAAAATGTTAAAGAGCAAGGCTGAGGACAAAACACTGCCATTGGCATTGTAAAACTTATGCCCTTGAAGGAAATGCCACAGAATGTTATAAGAATGAAGAATAAATTTGCGAATAACTCACTTGCAGCCACCTGGTTGCTTACAAGATCCGTGTTCGGTGCTGCAACCTTGTCTGCAGATAGCTGGAAAACAGAGAAAATGGAAATGATGAACAAGAGTAAGTTTGGGCTGTGTAAAATCCCACCGTGGGCCTCAATGTCCCCTGTTCACCCATGAAAACGTTCTGGGAATGTATGGGGTGGGAATCTTTCAAACCCCAGATCAGCTCACTGAATCCCACTCTAATTTGAGGCCTGTCGTCAGGCTTTGGGTTCTGCGAAATCCGTTCACAGCTTTTCCAAACTACCCTCACCCATCAGTCTCTTAAAATGACAACTGTCTGAAAGCATTTAAATCACGAAATAATCATAGAAGTCAGAATAAGCAACATGAAACGCAATTCACAAACCATTTTATTAATGTATTTAGGAATGCCAAAAATCAATGAAATTTCATGACTTTTCCTGCCCTTTGTTAAATAATGAATTTTTAAAAAAATAAAAAAATAAAAAAACATTGTATAGAAATTAGACTCGGGAATAATGTATAGCTGATATTTAATTTAATATATAACATGATATGTTATATAATATCATATGATAATATTTTAGAGTCAGCATAATTGAAAAATTTACAAAAATTTTTTTTAAAGAAAATAATACTTTTATTCATCAAGGATGAATTGAATTGAAAGACGAATTTAAAAAAAATTCATTCATCAGAGAATGCTTAAACATTGATAATAATTAGAAGAAATGTTTCTTGAGCACCAAATCAGCGTATCAGAATGATTTCTGAATTTTTATGTGACAATGAAGACTGGAGTAATGATGCTGAAAGTTCAGCTTTACCATCACAGGAATAAATTATTAAAAGATAAATTAATAAGTTTCAAAAGATATTAGAAAATAGAAAACACTCATTTTAAATTGTAATAATATTTCACATTCACATTCCATCAAATAAATGCAGCCTTGATGAGCATAAGAGACTTCTATCAAAAACATTAACAAATTTTACAACCACAAACTTTTTAAAACATTTAGGTATTTCATGAGCATGTGTAAATGAAACAGAATATTGTTTTGTCAAATGTGAATGAGAACTTAGCGGTAACAGTCTACTTGCTCACCCGTATTGCACTCAGGACCCGTCCAGCCTTCCAGGCAGGTCTTGTTGCCATTCTGGTCACAGGTGTAATGTCCAAAGAACTCGTCACGTGGCCGGCAGAACTTGTTGCATCCAAAGCCATAGTAGTGTTCATCGCAGGTTACCCGGATCTGGTACTCAAACTGGGCGACAGGGCCGTTATGGGTCAGCCTTTGCCATTGTCGATTTGGGTTGATCATGCCAGAGTGGGACGCTTTCTCGATGAGCTTTCCACCTGAACAATCATTGTGTGACAGTCAGAAAGGACTTGACAAAATAACACCACACACTATTACCAGGAAACTTTAATGTCTTGATATCTGGCTGCTCATAGATATTGTTAGCCTTAAATGACTCCTCCTGTCAGTAGGAAAAGCCACATTCCCTATTAATTACATTTTGCAAATAATAAGTAATCCCACTGGAAGCCAGCACTCATGACATCAGTGAATAAATACTCTCTCTCTCTGTCATATACACTCTAGTAGATTCAGATCCCATGTAAAGGGGTGGATTGGATCAAACTGGACCACAAGAGGGCCCATGCAGAATTCATTTTTGCATTTAAAAACAAGATTCGGGACACTGGAATAAAAAAAGACGCTGCAAAACAATGGAAAAGCAGTGCAGTGGAATGCTAAAATGTGTTCTGCGTGTTCTGGCCTCTTAAAATATATAGCAGCTCTTATATTTTTGGAAGGCGGTCCATTGGGGATCATCCTTGGCATCAAGTTTGAAATCCCCTGGATTAGAAGAGCAACATTAAATTTAGCATCTTGGAGACTGGAAACGATTAATGTAAACACTAAACTAAATAAACCGAGTTGTATTCCCTTTAAACTTTCTGAGCACAATCAAACACACACACACCCACAGATAGCAATAATAACTAATCTATATCATTACAATGATGTGAAATTTCAGAACAATTCCCAGTCGTGCTGTTTCCACCCGCAGAAGATGAGGTAACCTGACAGCTCATGTCTTTCACCATTTCACTCCTGAATCTGACTAGGACAGGGGACTGTGAAATGTCTGTTCCTCCCTTTCACATAAACACTTATCTTTAAAGTTCACCTCCCAGACCAAGAAAGCTTCTCTGCAAACTTCTGTATCATGGGTAGATTTTTACTATTATTCCCAGAGGAGGCAGAATAAGAGATGATATTATGGAGGCCAGGTGGGCCTATAGTTCATATGACTTTGGAATGCAGAGAGTCGTTGTGGCATTTCACTTGCACCCTGAGCCCTACGGTCAGAGCCAAGTGTCACGTCTTTACTACCTGCAGCCTGATCCACTTCACTGTGGGGTGAGGAAGTCACATTAAACTGACAGAAAAAAAATCCTCTGCACTCTCAGGACAAAGACTAAGGAGAGTTGCAAGCAAAAATGAAAAACAAATATCTTTTCTTATTGTATTCTACCAAGAACAATTATATATATTACTGATCAAAAGTTTGGGGCCAGTAGGTTTTTTTAAAGTAGCTTTTATTCAGCATTAAATGAATCAAAAGTGACAGAAAAAACATAATTCTACAAAAGATTTATATTCCATGTTGTTCTTTTTGAACTTTTGACCAAGAATTCTGAGAAATTGATCAAATTTATCAATATTAAGCACTAACTGTCCTCCAAATCAGCATATTAGAATGATATCTGATGGATCATGTGACACTTAAGACTGGAGTAATAATGCTGAAATATTATTAAAAATATCTGTTTTCTTTATATATTTCAAATTCATGACTTTGGTGTTGCTAGCGCCGTGTTCTAATGTTTAAGCTGGTACAACTTTAAAAGTACAAAGCTTTGGCCTAAATCTGCCTTTGACTGACAAAATGTTATTCTACAAAATGTATAAAACTAAAGTTGTTACAATATCTTCTCAAAACAGCAAAATCTCAAATGTAGGCGAGGCTGAATTGGCTACAGATTTGGGGATTTCCAGATTCTAATACTTCATTCAAATATTTAAAGTCCAATAAACAGAATCAAATACCTCTAAAACGTAGCATGTCACAAATTAAGAAGTATTTAAAAATAAAAAAATAAAATAAAAATACAGGTTCCAGCCTCAGAGAAACCGTTAGCATATGCAGTCTATAACCTGATGCATACTGTAGATTACAAGACAAGAGGACAACTTCAACATTTAAAGGGATAGTTCACCCCAAAAATACATTTTCTTCATCCTCAAGTAGTTCCAAACCTCTATAAAAGTCTTTGTTCTGCTGAAGGCAAAAAAAGACATTTGGAAGAATGTCTGTAACCAAACAGATCTTGCCCCCGATTCACTACCATAGTAAGAAAACTAAAAACTATGGTAGTCAATAGGGGGCGAGATCAGTTTGGTGACTGACATTCTTCCACATATCTTCCTTTGTGTTCAGCAGAAAGAAGAAATGTATACAGGTTTGGATCAACAGTATATTGAGTGAGTAAATGATGACAGAATTTTAATTTTGGGGTGAACTATCCCTTTAAGCTTTTCTGCAACAACAACTTTGAACTTAGCATATCTGAACATAGCTGAAAGTCACTATATCAAAGTTAATGGTAACACGACCCAGAAGAGCTATTCAAATGACCCAGTTTAGTGTCTAAATGGGATTGTTTCTGGAGTGTTAAGCCCTGTTGAGGTGTAAGAAGAGAGAGGTTATAGCAAACATAACCTTGTGCTTGAGCTATGCACCGTGACAGAGAGGCCGTGAGACCTTGACTGCCAACACCTGCCATTAGTCATCAGGTATTCGGAAACATTTTCATAAGCATGAGGCCCCCTCAACAATGTTTCTCACAGACACACACACACACACACACACACAGCCTTCCTCTTCTTCTCTTCCCAGTCCTGTCACACACACCTGTCAGCACATTTGGTTTAAAGACTCGCAAGCTATGAGCGGAAATGGTTCAAAAACGAATTTCATTTTGTTACATTTCCCAAAGTTTAAACAGAAGGAAAAAAAGAAACAAAATGAAACAAAACAAAAACAGAAACAAACAGACAACGCAACAAACAAAAAATTTAAGAAAAACAAACAAAACATTAAAGAGAAACAAACACAAAGATTTCGACACAATTTTTAAACCAAAAAGCAAACAAAAACAAAAATCCTGCTACTCACTTTCACTGGCGGTCTCATTATTGAAGTCCAAGGCCTCCACTATCAACGTGTAGGACCTCTGGAAGAGAAAAAACACACATGCAGTCAGCAATGAAACCAAAACAAAGAAACATCAAAGATCATTTTACATCAACAGAGCTTTAGTCAGGGACCTTGACTCATAACCAATAAACACCAATGACAAAATGTGACCATGGGGACACGCTGAGAAATGTGCCGTGAAAGATCAGAAGAACAACACAACCTTCACCTTATCTGGCAGTGGCTTTCCTGAAACTTTGTTCAGATACAGTATCACCATCTTTACAATTCAAACAATGATTAGCAGACCAATAAGCATCTTTGCTTTGGTAATCTGACTGTGGGAGACTATTGTTCAACTAATCGAAAGAACCAAGCAGCTCTAAGCCTGTCAGTCATAAATATCATTTTCAATTTACCCGACACCATTATCAGCTAAAAACACAAAACTTTTTATGTGTTTTAGGGGCTTGAAAATGAATGTTAAGTTTTTGAAAACCGCTATTGTCTCAGTGTAATCTACAATAATGCAAATTTGTAAAACCGGAGACGTCATGCGCAAGACTATTATGTGTTTGGTCTTTAGGCCCATAGCGTGTCTTTACAAAGTGACATCGCCAACTACTGGCCTGGCATGCATAATACAGCGTTTTTAGTAGTTTTCGCAGATCTGTGTGAATGTTGATCGTTTTGACATTTTTGTCATGTAAATGTACCATAACTTTCATAGTACAGTGACACTTTATAACATCATTTATTCAACTAATTTCTTAATTTGAACTAGATATTAAAAACAACAACAACAACAAATCAAACAGATTTAGGCTTTTCATTGTTCACTGCAGCATCAGGCTGTTTCTCTTTATTCACAATTTCTTTTTCCCAGATAATAATGAAATTTCCAGAAATGAGACCTCATGTGTAAAACAAGTGTGTTTATTACGTGTGAGGATCTAGTAGAGTTGAACCACTGGGTCATGTTAGCCTCACTGACAGTTACATGGCATCAGTTCAGCAGTCATTGTAAGGACATTAGGTCCAACATTCAAAGAAGCCCTTCTATATTAATACTAGCTTTATTATGCAAAGCCTCCATTTAAATTGCAGACTGAAAAACTGGAAGGAAACATTCATATTATTCTGAATATATAATGGCTGAGAAATGGTTTCACATGGACACATGGTTCTTTAATATATATACCGTGATGCTGAATTATATATTCATGTACCACATTATTTACATGGAACTCCAAGAATAACATGATTTTCCCAAGAGGTCAAGTTTTAATGGCCATCACTACCCAGTGACCCCCTACTGGTAGATGCCGTAACTGCACCATTAGGTAGCTAAAAAAAATAAAACTTTCCCCATTGATAGCCATAAAAAAATACATGTTCTTGTGATGCCAATCAGCAATGATGATGTACCTTTTCTGCCACCTGCAGAGACCATGTGATCAGTCAAATTACATTTATGGCTCAGGTAATTGGCTAATGTCTGCAAATCTGAGTGCACTTGTCCAACGGTACCAGTTCAGTAAAAGGAATGCTAACGGTTTTCTTCAGGTATTATAGACTTCCTTGGATCTACCAAGGTACATATTTGAAAATGTTATTTCTTCCATAGAATGCTTTACAGTAAAGGGCTATATATATATATGGACATTTAGTGGGCCAGTATAGGGCCCACTGAATGTCCATTCTGCATAATTACTTCACATATCTGACAGTAAGAGTTACGAGAAGGCGAAGGTGGACTTTTTTTCTTTGAAAAACCCACAAAAATCCCCTTTCACTTCTCTCTTTCAGGTCTTTTGTGTGGTGCGTTTTGTTCCTCTTTTTCCCCACGGAGAGGAATGCGAAGTGAGGATCTGAGGGAGTTGCGGGGGGTGCGCTGCTTTTAGCATGACTCCAATGCAGGCCGAGATCTCTGGAGGGCTTGGCTACATTTCAGCACTTCTGAAACGCTTTGTCTGACTTAAGGTCATCATGGCTCTCACCGGTATCAGGTAACAAGAGTCACGGATAGAGAGAGAGAAATAGAGAGAGAGATTACTCCGCCTGAGAGAATAAAATGTTCGTCCATATCTAGGTTTCAGTGTTAGAAGTTAAACGGAAAAAAACAGAAGTATATGAGAGAAAACGAGCGTGTGTGCAAATGTCCCTGTGCCAGAATTGAAGCGTCTCTTTTTCGGCACCTACTTGTCAGATTCACACTCTCGTACTCTTGACGAGGCACCACGGAATTTCCAACATCACCAAGGTTCTCACTGTCCATTTGCAGCAACGATGGACCCAGAGTTCCTCACACCAGGCCATTCAAACAAACCAAAGCGCAGCACCTCTCACTGTACAAAGAGCTAAAATTAGTCTGAGTCATTCTGATCTCGATGACCTGAAGAATATCAAGATAACCACCTCGCCAAAACAAAGCAGCCTCTTAAGTGGAAAATATCAAGAGGTACTTGAGATGTGCCAATAGCTATCAAAATTGTAGACAATAACTTAAAAATGACCAATATTAAAATTCTACTCAATTTTAAAAATGAAACACTAAAAGCTGAAATCAATCATTTTAAATGCTAGAAATTAATTTAGTAAAGTAAAACTAACAAATGAATATCTAATAGCAACATTGGCAGACAACCATTATGGTGCTGAGAAGGGATGCACAATATTATCAGAAAGTCGACCAATAAAGGCTTAAAATGTAATTATCAACCCGATATGAAAATTTTTGTATGCCTCGCATATTATATGACGTGTTGATTGTGCGCCTGCAATAACTCATATGTATGCAGGGAGTGTTAGTGATTTTTCAACTGGATGATGAAAATAACTTGAATCCAAGGAGCTCTAAAAGAATTTTAGTATTTTTATCTGAGGTTATAGGCAGCATCCTTCAACTAAAGTCAAGCCACCTGTGCTTCATGCGTTGTCGATTCCATCGCTGTTGACCATCTAGAAATGTTAAATTCACAAATTAATGCTTAGGTTACAACTCCATCTATCTGGAAAAAATGATTGATTTTATTATTGTTATTTTCAAATGTACTCTCATTATAAAAAGAACTTTATTAACCTTTTGGTAGAAGACCTCAGAATTCAGAAACCGGAATGAAAAAATACAGTCTGTATAGTGAACCAAACAAAGGAATTTTCCAGAAGAAAAAAAGAAATATATATTGGTATAGGCATCCGCTATTGGCTAAAATGAGTTGAATAATATCCGCATAAATCCGATACCGTGCATCCATAGTGCCGATATTGTGCATTCCTAAAAGGTTCTGATTAAACTAGTGGTTTTCAACCAAGCCCTCCTATCTAACCTGAATTTAAGATAACTAAATTTAAATAAATTAAGACTTATTGGGACGCCAACACACGTTTACCAAGGTCTCCGGTTGACAACCACTAGATTAGACACATTCTTAGAACTTCTCTAAGATTTTACTGTGCGAAATGTTCAAGAGCTAAAGTACAGTACACTAATTAAAGCGCCAGCATTAACTATACAGAAAACCAACCACTCAAACTCGCTAACCAATTACTCATCCATCACACAGCGACAAATCTTTTACAGTTGCCATGTTTATGTGCAAATATCAGTTTATTTGATGCAAGCAGTGTCACCTCTGCAAGCTGTGTTGAGATAGACCTCGTCCTTCCTCTCCTTCTCCATACTTGAACGCATTGTGAACACAAACATGCTGTTGATTCACAGCCCCCATTAAATTGTCAAATCTTGCCAGATTATGTATACCAAGCGCACAGCTCATTGATATCAACTGCACTGCCCTTTCAAGTGCCCGCTGCAGGATATTACGGACATGTCCGGACATGAGCTAGCACAACCTCCCATCAGACCAAGGGCAATATCACAGTGACTTAGTAACCTACGCAACTGTTTTACCTATCTATGTGTAGTTTTACATTTATGCATTAGGCAATCGCTTTAATCCAGAGAGACTTTGCATTGAAGGCAAACATTTTTGATAATAAAATTATGGCGTTGATAGCCCCATGCACTACTGTTTGAGCTAGAGGAACGTGTGCCGTGAAATTTTATGACTTACACAGCTTTAATTCCATCTGGCACCTTTTAAGAAGTGAAAAATAAGAGAGAAAATTGGAGTAATTAAGAAATAAACAGGATAAAAGAATGAAAAACAATCGTATATAACAAGAGTGCTGTTTCGGGGTCAGAAGTAACGAAAGGGGCCGCGATGGATCTCACTCCATAACTCACAATCTGGCTATCAGCTCTAAATGCCTCCTGCCGCCAGGTTCATTTTTCCCATGCTTGTCACTGACCTCTGTGTCATCATTGAACTCTAAGTATCCCCGACACCAGTCTCCCAAACTTTACATTGGATTTGTCTTATCGCTCTGGGTCTACATCTGATAAAGGTCTACACTTGCTCCCAAACCGTCTGAGCTCTAATACGTGCCATTTTTTACTTCCACAAATGGCTGCGGCTCTAGTATTGTGCGTTTTTTGCTTTTATCACTTGCTGTGGGAATTTGTCGAGTGATGTCTCTGCTGGTAAAAGTGTGATTGCTAATAAGGACAGGCTGACATGGAGAGAGACAAATGGTCTCAACAATGGCTCCGGATATACTCCGCCAGTTTCCAATCAATCAAAGTCAACACGGTTTACATTAGCAGCTCGGACAACTAGATTATGACCAAGAAGGTAGACACCCTTTTTTTGCCTTTCAGAAGCTGCAATCACAGGAGGAAGGTTTTTTTTTTTCTGAGAGATTCCTATCAGGAGTGGTGACCAGAGATAAGGGGGGCTCGCAGGGAAAGCTTTTAACAATCTTTCACTGCTCTCTCTGGCGTGGAAAATGAGACAGGCTTCCGTGATAACAGGTCTGTCAGTCACCTGTGCGCACACAAGCGCTACTGGCAGCCATCTAATCTCCTGTCACTCACGAAGGTGATCACAGGCAGGGACTGAGAAGAGAATCGGATCAAACGGCACATCAGCTGTCAGATATCTAGTCGAAAGGCGAGTATTCAAGACTAGACATCTCAATAAAACAAAATGTTTCCTGGTAACATCATGAGTCTGAACAGAGTAAGTCATGTGTGAGGCGATTGAGAAAAGTTAGCTAAACAGAACATTAGAAGCACAGTACTATACACTACTTTACAATGGCCTAACAATACCTCATTCAATGAAGACCCTAACAAGCGTGAGAAAAAAGACAAACGATGCATTTCTCAGCTCTATGGCTTGAGTAATGTGCGCTTAAGTGCCACATCAGAGGGGACCGTATAAAGCAAACATGTCATTATCCCTTTAGCTGCCCCTAGCGCGTTCCCTCAGGCATTCGGACGGTTCACCTGCATTTTTATTCCCACACTGACCCTCAGCCTGCAGTCTTTCCCACACACACACAAAATTGTGTAGAAACAATTTTGACTGAGAAGTTGCAAGTGAATTTCACAAGCTATTACAAAGAATCGGCAAGTAATGCGTTGAATTAAATGTGAAATTCTGAAGTAACTTCATCATCTTTCACAGTGCAATGTCATACGAGAAACTCAGCAAAAGAAAACGCACTCAAAAGCAAAAGAAAGCTTTAAAATCTGGTTTGGATTGCTTTTGTATTTACTTTGAAAAGGACATGCATTAAGTACACACATAAATACTAGTTTGGCTTTTGGGAAAGGGAACGGGTTCACAGACCATTAAAAAGAATGGAAGATGGGACAGGAAAAAAGGAATTATCCAATTTGTTGGTGAACCAGCTTTTTGGCTCATGCTGAGCAGACAGGCCCCAGGTGCATTCAGGGCCACGGGGCCAGAGAGCAGCGCTGTAATTTGCTGAAACGGCCAGTATGAGAAGTAAGGTCAGGGCTGGGGCGGGTTTGTCTAGGAGCCGATCTCATCACTGCTGAGTCGAGCGCAGCTTCCTGTTGCTTGCCCTGGACCGGCATTATTCCTGGACTGGCTCCATTATGCACAGTAATCCTCCCTGTAGCCAGTTTGGCCCAGCTATTGTCACCCCCTGTTTCATGTTCGCTGAAGCTGGCTCTGTCTGGGTGGGCCATGCCTAAAACCCTCGCTCTCTTTTACTCTCTATACCCCTCTCTAAAACTAAAAGCACAGGGCAATCAAATGCAGTAAAAGGTGCGAAATAAATGGGTGGTATTCCCGTAAATGAAACATTTAAAGTTTGGCGACGAGATTTGGCTGTTGTGTCTGGGAACTTGCTGAGAGTAATTACCAAGGGTTGCAAAGTTAAAAGGTGCCATACCTAGTCTCCAGTCAGCCGTGACTGACACAAAGCCTAAACTTCAACTCTCCCCAGCTGCCAACCGAAAAAATAATTAGTGACTGACTGAAATGTGCTCTAATGTAATTGTACATTTAATCATAATTTGGATGATTACAAGAAACCACTTGCAGTATGCTTTGGAAGTACATCACAAAGAATGAAGTGTTATATGATCAACACATGCCCACTGGCCGTCTAGTTCACAAACTGGACAGGTGGACAGCTCACTGGGGCGAACAGTTCAATCAGGGACACGTTTGCTTTGTCAGGCCGACGGTTTGTCCTTTGATTTTTTTTTATCATTTTGACCCCGCTGAGAATGCATCCACAATGACATCATCAAGCGAGCAGGTGCACGAGCGCACACGCCAAAAGAACGTGCGAAAGGACAGTTCAACGTCCCCACAGTCAAGAGCTCCTGAGAAATTAACATGAACACAAGGTTCCCACACTTCTCTGAACAATGTATTTTCACAACTGTTCCATGACTTTTAAAATCCCATTCTTTTACAGAACTTTTACAGACCTCAGTGTCGTGACATTTTCATGTTTTTCAGGACCGTGGGAACCTTGTTAATATCTCTGCAAGTGGGGAATCCGGGAAAACTATATCAGATAGATAAATACCACTAAAATAGCTCCAGCTAAGGTATTTTTACCAAAATAAACTGTTTAAGGTCACACCACACCAAGGTTTTCAACCTTCACGATCCCAAAGCAGACTCTCAGCCAACCCTGTGACCCTCAATACAAAAATAGCTGGATTTTCATTAAGAACATTAACATCACTACATTATAAAATGTTCGACAGATCCATAAAAAAAATAAAAATTAAGTTCTCTACGTTTTATCTACCTTACGTTCTCCATCGACCCCTCTGGAGTACCATCAGGGACCCCCAGGGGTCCACAGGCCCACAGTTTATTTAGCCTAAATCTGACCCTTACACTGGCAGACATCATTACATACTACAGGATTCCTTTACACTGCTACATATCATAACACACAAGTTTACTGCAAATCACCTGCAGCTTGATAACACGGGTTATAAAAGCCTCTTAAACAGATGACTACCATTTCAAGAGATCACGGTCAACTCATAAATTCTTTAGAGCTGCAAGACAAACATTGGTAAATCTCTCCTCTATGGAGTTTCAGCTCATGTGCTTCACACCAAACAAATCTTCTTTCATTGGCATTCTAATGCAGTGACACAAATTAAGAGGTTGAGTGTTTATTTGACGTACTTATTTACCAAGTTAACGGACTGCCAAAACAACATCATCATCATCATGAGGAAGAATTGACTGCAGGTCAGTCACCTGGCATGAAGGGCTAATCAAGACATTTGTATGTTTGTTATAGACTTGATTATACATTTATGCATGTTTTATGGCTTTAAACATAAATATTTTCATTCGTTTGACATTTGAATTGTATTTTAGCATTCGACTTTCTTTATCAGTAAATAAGTGTAATGAACTTTGGCACCACCTTGAAACTATAATGCAGTGATTAAACGATTTTAGAGGGTTGTTGTTGTTGTTGTTGTATCGTGCACATGGACACGACTAAAACGAGCAACGATAAACTCCAGGGCAAACCGCGCACGTGGATTGAAACATGGCTATGATGTATAATCAACGTTGCGTCATCAGAACACGCTATGACCTCATTAAATATGCTCTAAAACAAGAAATCGCCATGAGAAAGGCGAGACGTCTACTCACCGGCCACGCAAAACTGAAGGGTAAAACAATCCTTGACTTTTCACTCCGCGTTCCCTTGGTCGAAAATTTATTCCCACCGAGAACGGGCGTAGATCCAGTTCCGAAACTGCAAGCCCCGGCCGCGGAAACTCGCGATTGATATTCCTTCAGACAAACTTTAAAATATGTATCACATTCGTCCCGCGTGCATTTGCGATCCGCCGGGTTCCTCGCGCCGTCACAGCACGAGCCGTTCTGCAGCTCGCCGTTCGCATTCTGCATCGATACGACTTCCAGCTCGAAGTGCCCCGATGCGTCAGACACCTGTTGAGCAGAACAAACTTTAAATCCATGTATATAAAGTACAATAAGTTCCAATGGGTCTCGTTTTATAAAAGTGTCCGCCAATATGTCAATGCCCAATTGAAAAACAGAAATTTTTGTGCAAACAAGGCTGTTGTTTTTTTAGATATAGCCTACATATCAGACATAATTTGCTATTTTCTAAATATACAACTTTGGAATATATATTAAAAAGCCTACATAACGCAGAGATATAGGGAAAAAACATATTTACAAACTCACCTTCGTCGGCAGGCACAACAAAAAGGCATGAAGGTAAAAAGCAGAAAATACTGAACTCCGTCGCACAATCATGCCTTCTTGCTGGTGTTGCGTTGAGACTCAGAAGTTCTAGCCGCCTCACGGCTCTAATGTACTCCCCGATTTAACATGCACGGGTGGAGAACAACTTTATTTCTTTCACAAGACTATTTTCCAATGTGTAGGAAAGTGCCTCCTATTATCCAAGCGTATCTGAAATTCTTATCTTTCTTATTCTGCTTCTCTCTCTCAGCGGCGGGTATACATTACACAGAAGCCATGAGAGCGTTTGTCCGCGACTGACTGACTGCGCATTCAATACAGCAAGTTCAGTTAATGGGGGTGGCAAACGCATGCGTAATTTTAATATTCAAAAGTCAAAGGGTGTGGCCTGTAGCAAAGCCCCACAAGATGACGGGTTTATCTGTGAGACTAACCGCATGTTCTTACACTGCACACATTTAGTTATTTAAAAGGAAGAGGAATGCAAAATACTACAGTAATTAGATAACTGTTTGTTAATTTAACATATATGGTAAACATATTTGAAATTGCGTACAATTGTACTGTAAAATGTTATAAAAACACAAAAATATCTTATAAATGAGATAATTGAACTATCTATCTATGTGGATCTTTGTATATTTCATCTAGCAATAACAATAAATGCATCAGCATCTAAAAAAGATGACTTGCTGATAGAAAGGTCACAGATACTGTTTTTCACAATTATGGAATGCACATTTAGAAAGTCATATCAGTGTAATATTGACACAAAATGGTTCATTCATCTCATAATGTCAACATTCACTGCTTTAAAAGATTCTTTCAATAGTCACATATTTTTTAAGCCTCTGTGAGCTAGACATCCCTAAGGTGTGCATTGATCCACATCCAGTAATCTTGCGTTAATTGCCCTCATAGCTCTTGCTGCCCTCTTGTGGGCATGGGGCAAATCTATAAAGCTATTTGAATACAGAATTTTGTAGACTGGTTATGTAAAGCAAATCTAGGTGTGAGTATTTGCCAGATCTCTTCTAGATAATTCTCTAACATTACAGGTCATGCTGCAGGTCATACCACAGACCTTAGTGCAAACAGCATGAGACCGTGGGTAATCAGTAACTAGTGGGTTATTTCGCCACATCATTTTACAACCGCTGTAGTATGTGAAACAGGCAGGATTGTGGTATGAAATCTACTGATAAGCAATCCCAGAAGGAAAAGTGCATTTCTACATGTCAATCAAATCGCTTTTTAGTCACAGTGTTGGGAGTCTATTAATCTTGATGCTGAAAGACAGGTGAAGGTCTCTCTCTGTGTTGGAGCTGAGTCGAGTAGCGAAGCAATACCACAGAAAGAAAAAAAATAAAAAGAAATACAAGCATTTAAAAAAAAGAAACTAAGCAAAAATGTCAACATAAACTTTAAAAGAATCACTGGTGAGGACTTAAATGTGATGTTTATGAAATTTAGTGTTGCTAATAGTGCAGACACTCCGCTTGTCTGCCATTGGTCAGTCAAACAGATAGCCCCGCCCCAAACTTACTCTATTAGCTGAGCCAATGCTGCTGCTTTGAGTAAACCATATATATCCCTGCCCGTTTTTGTCAATTTCTTCTCTCTTCCGGTTTGTTTTTTCACAGCATGAAAGTAAGATCTTACAGATTTATGAATAAACCACTCATTTTAAAATCTTCCCGGTCTACAGACATTTGTTATGTCATCCACTTTAAAAATTACAGTGCACATTATAGCGTTTGCTACTCTACAAAAAGTAAATTCACTTCACTAGTTAATTACTAGCGATGCCAAATTTACAGAGCTAGTAATAATTTTATAAAAATAACAAGAAGGTCTTGTTTACACTTTTCAATAATTTACCTTCATATAGTCACAGTTGTCTACCCACATTAAGCATGGATTTGAGAAACATTTTTTACATGCATGTACAATATAGGCCTACAAAACACTTTAAAATAAACTAGACTAAAGATTTGGCTAAAGACTTTTATTTTTGTAATGACAGCAGAATCACAGTCCTCACTAATGTGTGTGGCCACATAAAGGAGATCCATAGCAAGTTGAGGGCAAGATGCCAGGCTGATATTTCCTGTCGGTGAGGTTCAAGATTAAAGGTGCGCTGGACCTTTTGTACCGTCCACTGTGCCTTTAAAAGATTCTGACCCCCAAGAGAGGTCTCGGGTTACTCACTGCGTTCAAATAGCCACTCTGTGTAATAAGGGTTAATTAGACTATTTAGACCTCAAAACTTGAGCGCTTTCTCCTCAAAGGGTTTCGCCCATTTTGATATCCGCATTCACATTTCTTCTGGGATGCCAAAGCCCTTCTTTTGAAAATCGGACAGGTTTGTGGGATTTAAACCACTGCCTTTGTTAGAGAGTCCGGACCTGCCACTTTAGGATGGTGCTAGTTTAAAAGCAACTATAGATTAGTTAGATTAGTCATTGATTATGGAGTATATCATGTTCACTCTGCTATTGTAACACCAAAAGTTGTTGAAGCTGTAGATATCAAGTTTAAAATCTACTCCCAGTATGAAATTTGAACATGAAGAAATTGCTGTGATTTTTGCTGACATTTGTATATGATTATTTTTGAATAAATTATATAAATATAACAAAATGTTTTTTTATTACTTTTTTCATATCAGCATATCCACAGGCCAGAACCTGTGTTTGTAAAGCTGCCCCAGGGATAATGTGATTTGAGTAATGACCACACAAGTGAGCCGCAAACCTTTTGGGAGCCCAAATTCGACTGGAGACCCGAGATGTGTACGGGTCATCAGATTGAACTAGACTTTTCCGGTCCCACTCTGCCTGCTCGCCCCCTTTTTCATCCTTGACTGGGATCAAACCAGGCAGTTATGGGCCTCTAAATCACGCCTGAAACCAGGAACAAAGGGTCAGATAGCTGTTGCAGAGATGACTATCTATTGTCTGACACTCAGTACTATATACAAATCCAATTACTTAAGCTTGTTGCCAATTCTCATATTACAGTTCACCAA